>OZ017738.1:178984448-179584448 GCA_963969285.1 Odontomyia ornata
TCATCAAAGCCCAAAAGAATAATAAGGATTCCAGTGGAGCTCATCAAATATGGTGGCAGTAGTGTTCATCAAGCTATTCACAAAGTCATCCAGTACCTTTGGCAACAAGAACATATGCCGAAAGAGTGGAGCCAATCAATTATATTCTCTATCCACAAAAAATGTGACAAGCTACAGTGCGAAAATTATAGAGGCATACCACTACTTTGTACGGCGTACAAAATATTTTCTAGAATCTTAGAAAATAAAATCGGATCATATGGCAACAGTATTATTGGGGAGTATCAAGGTGGTTTTAGGGCAGGTAGACCAGCAATAGACCAATTGTTCACAGTCAAGCAGGTACTTGCAAAATGCTGGGAGTTCAACATAGACGTACACCAAATTTTCGTTGACTTCAAGCAAGCATACGACAGTATTGATCGTAACATATTGTACCAAATAATGCTTGGTTTTGGCATCCCAGCCAGATTAGTCCGTCTCACCAAAATGACAATGACGTCGACGACCTCCCAAGCCCGCATCAATAATCAACTCACCGATGCCTTTGACACAAATATCGGACTAAAGTAGGGAGATGGGCTGGCCCCATTGCTATTCAATTTGGCTCTGGAGTACGTCATACGGAAGCTACCTGTCGATACACGAGGTACATTTATTTCCAGTTTTTGTGGTTTTCGTTTCTTAGTTTTTGAGTTTCAGCTCATTATTGCTACATTTAAACAGAATTAAATTAGGAATAGGTTAGGTGTATGTTATGGTTATTATATTAGGTTCAGAGATAAAATTAAAGGCGTAGGTTAGGAATATTGTGATAGAACTTTTTAGCATACGATAAAGCTTTAGATTGAATGTTATTAGAATTTAGTTAAAGCATATTAGGTGTAGGATCAAAGTTCACTATTTGTGGTTAAATTATAAGTTATTTTAGGATAGTGGAGGTTTTTTTTTTCTCCTTTTTCCAATTGAATTTAAAAATATGCAATAATCTTAATTAATTGTATTTGCTATAGTTTTTTGTTTTGATGAAATGTGTTTAATGATAACGTATAAATTTAGAGAGCCATTTGGGCCATTAAGTTTTTGTATTGTTATTGTTCCGAATCTGCTTTAACTTCTTTGAAAATTTATACCAATTAGTAGTGAATGAAGTGCTTTTGACTTTGAGTTTGACTTTGAGGACTATTCAGCCAGTGATCATCAGTGCATTCTGCAGAGCTTGCATGACTGGGCAGAACATTAAGAGGATGCACATCGAGAGGTTTATTGAGGTGCCCAGGACAGGCGCACTGCTGAAGGAAGATTCCCAGGAGGCTGAAGAGTCATCAGCATAAAATATGGTAAAATCAAATACGAGCACCATCGCGTCGGCTTCCAGTACTTCTATGCTCCACCAAAGCCCCCGGCATGGTAGTCAACTGGAATCGCTGAAAATTGAACGGAGTATGACAAGCTTCAACGTAAAGCCAATCGGCACGGGACCAGGACAAAGCATGCAATCGGTTAGCTAGGAAGCTAACTATGCAGATGATTGGTGTTCTACGCATACTCGTATATGAAGCAGAAATTGTGGAATAAATACTGCATGCTTTCTCTCCGCTCATCCTATCTTTGTTCACGCTATCCATGGTGAAACAGTAGCCCAATGCCCAGCCTTAAAGTTGGCTGGAACTAAAAGAGAGAGTCATATCAATGAAACTAACAAAGGCCCCACGACCAGACGGCGTCCCAGGTGAGGGGTTAAAACTCGTCTAACACCGTGGTTTTCACTTGTAGTTCGGTACATTTAACGATTGCTTGCGGTAGGAGGTCTTCTAGCTGGAAAGGCTAATACTGATCGGCAAGAAGAAGGAAAATTCCAGGTTTTCGTCTGCTTACCACCCGTTATGTATGTTAGACATGGCTGGAAAAGTGCTAGAGAAACTTTCAAAGGAACACTCACTCATGCGACTCGAGCTGCTGGGCTCCTATCCGGTCGGCAGTACGACCTTGAAGCAGGGCGCCCCATGATTGATGTAATTGTAGAAGTGGTGAGCGGGGTCCAAAAGTCGCAAGTACACATTCGTGCCAAGTGACACGTGGTTCTGTTGGTGAAACTTGATGTTCGGAATGTCTTCAAATCCGCTAGTTAGGTGGATGTTCTGGATACATTAAAAACCCCTTTTCCCAGTTCCTTCTGAAGCCTGCTGTATTATACAATAATGAGGCGACATCGCCTATTACTCAATGATTTATCCTTGAGCTAGACTTGTGAAATATTTTGCACAATACGCTTCTGAGACTAGAGCTGCAGAATAAGTCACGCCTCATTGGCTATGAGGATGATGTGGCAGCTCCAGTTGCTGAACGATCCATCAAATGGACGCAACTGAGACTAATTATACTAATATGCTGGGTGAGAAGCTGAATAACTGCCCACGAGTTTAGTCACTGAAGTGGTCACCCTTGCAAAGGATAGAATCCCCATTCAGTATCGGGAAAATAGTAGTGGAATCGATAGAATTAGTATTGATGAGTGTCAAAGGTTCGGTGTTAATGTATGGAACAGAAATGTTGCGTGACGCTCTCAGTAAGTGTTTTGTAAGCGCTTGGCACACGTACAAAGAAGAAAAGCACAGGGGAGTGCATCTTCATACCCGAGATTCTCCGATTCAGTGGTGCTAGCCAAAGCAGGCGTAGAACACATTGTTAGCTAAAAATGGTTTACGGCAGTAAGGAACGGAGGGGGTGAGTGATCAATCTTCTAGTAATCCTTCTACCTCCTTATCTTCCGCTAGAGGAGAGATCCCTCAACTTGAAGTCACTTCACGGTGTAGTATAACGAGGCTTTATCCGAAGTAATGTGTCAGACGGTTCCAGGTTAGGTTCTCAGGTTGACATGGGAGGTGATTAGTAGGCATTTCAGACATCTGGCGTGCCTAGAAACGCCACACTCAGGGCTTAAATACCCTTCAACTTCCAATCACAAGCATAAAAGCCCAGGCTGCATCAGAACTATTCCTTCGGAGTCTCTACTATTTATGACATAAAACTGGAGATAACTACTTAGCTATTATGCATCTATGCATTGCACTTCAAATCCATGAAAGTGTGCGTGCTCCAAAAAGCGTGGACATCTGGAACCTATGCAGTTGAGAAGCCCCGAGGATACTGATTGTAGCAGCTCGTAATGAGTTTCAATCGTCCTGACAGAACTGTGTAATTTTGAAACTCTTTACAGGTTCCAGAATATCTTATGTAGATTCTGAGGTGCTACCTAATATACTGAAGCTTGATTGTGACACAAAGGAAAATTAGTAAAGGATAGAAGTTGTATCAGGTTTTGCCCAAGGCTATGCACTTAGCTCAGACCTGTGGAACATCTCATACAACTATTTAATGAGACTTGAGCTGGCAGATAGGTCACAATTGGCCAGCTATGCAGACGGTATTGCAAAACTGGAATCACATTTGAGGATTTCCAAATTATGGTAGATATGCTAGTGCAATAAGTAGGGGGCTGGAAAATTATGCATAGGTCTAGCCTTGCACTGGTAAAAACTGAAGCGGTCACCTGGACAAAGAAGGAGTACTAGTGAAGTATTGGTCAAATCGGAACCAGCAGTAAAGCATCTGAGATTGCTGATCGACTCAAAGATGAGTTTCTCTGTGTAATTCAGTGCAGTGCAATAGTAAATAAAGCTACTTTACGCGCGTCAGCTTTAAGTTGGCTGATGGCCAGCTTCAGGGGGCCTAATTTATCAGTAAGGTGACTTTTGATAAGCGCCATAATGTTGGTGCTAATGTATGGCACAGAAATATGGAGTAATGCTCTCGGCAAAGAACTGTACCGAAAACACTTGACGCAGGAAAAGAAAAAGAAAGCACTGAGGATTCCATCAATATATCCAACTATCTCTGGTTTGGCAGTATTGACCATCGCTGGCATGATATTCATTGTTCTTCTTCTTCTTTGTAGCACTGCAGCCACAAGGGGTTATAAACAGCATTCCCCGCCCCTAATATGCCCCAGGGGCCAATTGAGGGGATGGTGAAACTGACTTCTATCTGGTCCAGCTCTTGAGTGGTCATGGATGTTTATAGTCTCACCTGCACATTACTGATAGATTACCCCCACCCAAATGCAAGTTTTGCCCGGGAGAGGAAGATAATACTAGCCACAAATTTTTTACGTGCGAAAGTTAGGACAAGCTACACAATGACCTCCATAAAGAAGCAGGAGAGCTTTCTCCGTATGGTCAAATGGAGAAGATGCTTCAATCGGTTGACAAATGGAACCATTTGGTACATTACTTTCGGGCAGCCCTAACAAATAAAAGGGCGAACTTGACCAACTGGGCCATCGGGGCTCGGAGATCACTTTTCGAGCAATCCCTTCTCCTAAAAGAGAAATTCCTCCATTGAGGGTACCTCACTGCGTCACAAAAGAGGCTTCATCCGTCAAACGGTCCCAGGCTAGGTTCACATGTTGACAATTCTTTTACTCTGTACATTTGGGGGATCCGCACTCAGGGTATAAAAAGCATTTATCTCGCTACCACAAAGAAGCCGAGTTCCCCCTGCATGCAAGTGAAGCATTAAAAAAATTGTTTTTCCGAAGATAGCCGGCATGGGTCTTGATGAGAACTTTCAGGTTCGCATATCAATAAAGCGATAAAAGCGCTAAAGAGGGCATGAAGAGTCCAAATATGTGAAAAATTTGCGTTTACCTGCCTCATAATTGGACATTTTAAGTCAAAAATCTGGAAAAAAACAAAAAACAATGGTTGGTGGCCTTTGTGAGTACAGGGGCAACAAATACTTCTAAAGTCAAAATTTGGTGGTACGGCTGATGAATTAAAATTTCCGTCCATAAACCCCAAAGGAGTCTCAGTCAGCTAAAAACTCATATTCTGTTAGCTTGGTAGTAAGTGCGTATATTCTGAAAATTTCATAGTAATCAACAAAGTTGCAGTAAATTGAAAATTTACACATATGATAACAATATGACACTAGGGATATAAGCGTTTCTTAGCGGCCAGATATGTTCTGATTTCCAAGGATTTTTCAGAAATGGCTTGTAATATTGATGAGGTCAGTAAAACGCAGACGAAAGGGCAGCAAATTTAAATACACGATAACCACACACTGTTTTGTCTAAGTTAATAGAAATTTTTTGTATATGAGGGACATTGTTTGATTTACTAGTTTATTTACAAAACCCTTCTACCAGGAGCGCTCTCCTGCTGTTTAGACTTGTAAGAAATGAATTCACATGAAAAAAATTTCCGTTGAATTCAATTTCAAAACAAAAACATAAAACTCTAAAAACATGGACTACACTTATTTCTCAGTGTCAATTTATATTTGCGATATAATTTCTTCTACACTATTTGCTAGCGCAAATACCAATAAAGTGAAAATGATGGCATGAATGACTTAGCTAAGTTACACAAGGATTTTGCAAATATCCATTAAATCAGTAATCAGCATGTAATTCAATCCAATTGAACATAATCAACTGCTTCAATAGTGAACACTAAATCCGGCATCAAATGGCGATGCCCTATTGTTCTTACATCCTAACTATGTATTCTTCCTTTTGCAGGCTCTGCGACACGACGTCTTTGGTGCGAAAGGACAACTTAATGCCATCGAATGCGATATCACATCGGAGAACTCCGTAAATCAGACATTTTCATGGATCGAAAAGACATTAGGGGGCATCGATTTACTTGTGAATAATGCTGGAGTCGTTAGCAAGTACCTCCTGCTCGACGACCACAACATCAGAGATTTACGAGCGATGCTGGAAACCAATTTGATAGGACTCCTTATTTGCACCAAGCAAGCGCTCAAGATGATGAAGGCGCGCGATGTGCATGGGGTCATAGTGAATATTAACAGGTCAGTTGGGAAACCTCTTTTAAAAATTACACTTGCATCCTAGAAGCCCAAGTGCTCTTGAATCCTCGTAAACTAGCACATCATGCAAACAAAATCCTTTTTGACGTACTAAAACAAATGCTTCAGCATTTTAGGTCATAAAACAAACACATGTGTGCCGGGGACGAAGCCTGTGAATGGAATGTATCCGGCCTGTAAATTTGCCCTGACAGCCCTAACGGAATGCCTGCGCCAAGAAATTATGTTCTTTGAGATGTCAGCGAAAGTAATTGTAAGTAGAGAGGGTTGGGGACGTGGGGCATGGTAGCGAGCGCTTTTATGAGTAATTGCTAAAGTAGGTGATTCTCGTTATTGCAGAACTTAAGTCCCGGCTTAGTGGAGAACGACATCTTGACAACGGGGTCAGATAATGATCTAGTGAACTTAATGCCTCGACTGCCTGGTGCGGAAGTAGCCAAAGCTCTTATGTTTGCTATATCAACGCCGGACAATGTTTTGGTGAGTAGACATTTTGAATAATGCGTTACATCCGCTTGGTCTTTAAGTTAATGGATGTTTAAGTTGAGGACTACATAGAACGATTACCTTTAGGGTAGTCTATACGTTTGTATAGTGATACGAGTATTTTATGAGTTGAGATATTGTGGATTGCTATAAATGGCAGTCGAAAATCTTTCATTAAATTATCGTTACGGAATGAGAAACTGAGAATCAAGATGAGGATATATCAGTATGAATAAAGTTATCATCCTGTTGCTATTTTAGGAAATTGAACGAATAAGAATTATACAATAATAACAAGTTTCTAAATATATCTCAAGAAGGGCTTATTTATTATATCACTTCTCCGTGGAACTTATTTTTAAGGTTTTGTAAAATTATTTTACAAAGCCCCACTAAAATCGCGCCTGTCTGTCCGTCCGTCCGTCCATGTGTTACAGCACTTTCTCTCGCAAAGCGTATTAGCTACAAAGATAAAATTTTGTATATAGGTGTAAAGTGATACTCTCTTCAAAGTTCCACTGCAAAAAAATGTTACAAGGTGTTTAAGGGGGGTCTCCCCACATAGGGGAGCGGGCCCTGAAAAAAAAATTTAATCAAAGGTAGCCGATATGGATATCAAATGAAATGTCTTAATAAGAACTTTTTAAAACAGGGTTTAAACTGGTAGTTTTTCCTTCAGGGGCGCACAGGAAGGGGAAATACACGAACAATGTGTGTCCCCCCCTCGCGATTGGACACCTGTGACCCGGAAAATCTGAAAAAAATTGTGAAGATAGGTAGTTATGAGGACATCAACAACAAATACCTTAGAAGTCAAAACTCACTCAACTTTGTTAATAATAGTATGATATTCAAATTTCACATTTTCCCCAATAAAATCTTGTGGATACTCTTAAATTATATTATTTAAGTAGTTTTACATAAGTTCCAAATACTCTGCAACTTTGATGTAAATCAAATCATATGCACGGAAGAAATAACGATTTTAAATTTCTCCAAATATCAGACAACCACAATAACACACGATTTTGGTATTTTACGGACTTTCCATTGACACAGCACTTTTGATTTGATCTTGAAATTTTCAAATAAGATTAATAGTATAATTTTTTTTCGGAATTCATGATTTGAGTGATTTTTGCCGGTTTGCAACAAAATGAACATCTCTTTGACATGTTTCTTGACTTTATTCGTTGCTGGTGCATGCATTTCGCACATTGGGTACAAAACCCTTCTGACATGACTGTGGGTCTGTTTACCCAACTTGTTTGGCCTGATATTGGCCCAAAGTATTATAATAGTCTTTATTCAATATTTTCCATCGCAATCGTAGAAGAAAGCTTAGCTGAATTATTTATTTTATTTTCTACATTTACATTTCATATGGCAAAATTCTACCAATAAACTGTATTTTAACTTAAGAGTAACTTAAACTGTCATATTAACACTTAAAGCTAAACCTCGGCATTGCTGAAATAACTACGAAAGCGCCTGAGCTTCAAAAATATGATTATTGCTCCTTCTATGTAGTTGGGAGCTCTTCCCCGGGGATATACCTTTGTAGAAAAAAATATAAACCAACTTCAAAATGCCCTAAAAATGGCAAAGTATATTTCTTGGAATCGATGCATCATCAATTTCCAACTGTATTCTTATTGCTAAATACTTTCCCAATTCTCATATCAAAACGAGGAAATTTATTCCATGAAATTCATTTTGCCAGTTTTAGGTCATTTTGTAATCGGTTTATATTTTTTTCTATGTTTTTATAAGTCACGCTTCTTGGAGACTGATTTGAAGTCTACTGGGATATTTATTCAATTAATTTTATCTTTTTAGGGCACAATGAACTAGTTTTTTGCCATTTTTTATCAAATGACAATATGCTCTATAATTTATCGTCCAATTTTTATTGTATCTTGCAGGATTTTGTTAATCTTCTTACAATAGCGTTATCTATGGATATTAGAAGGATCTAGTGAGATATTCTTTACCTTTTAATATTTATCCAGAGGACAGATGCTGAAGAGAAAACATTCATGGAGTTTCCCCAAAGATATCACTCTAAATCATTTAGAATTAATTTATTTGTTATAACTGACAGAAAAGAAGACTTAATTTGCCCCGTTTGTTAGAAAATTGAAAAAACGTTCTTTTACATCATCTATGATGAAAAGAATTAGTTTGTAATCTAATACTTACAAGGTATGACAATTAAGTAATGAGACTAATTCAATGAAAACCGTATATTTACAAATTATTCTACAACCCTACCATTCCCTTTAAAGTAGTTCCCTTGGGCAGCTATACAACGATTCCAGCGTGTTTTCCATGCTTCGTAACATTTCTGCAACGCTTCGCCTGGGATGTCCGCGAGTACCCTCGTCACGGCCGCCTGGATGTCCGTAATTGACTCAAAATGGGTTCCTTTGACCGCCGATTTTGTTCTAGGGAACAAAAACAATTCACAGGGTGATATATCGGGCGAATAAGATGGCTGCTGCAACACGGCGATCCCTTTAGAGGCCAAATACTGGGACACGCTGAGGGGGGTGTGATACGGTGCGTTTTCGTGATGAAGGATCCAGTTACGAGTGATGTCTGGGCGTACCCTGTTGACTCGTTTTCGCAATCTTTCGAGTACTTGGCGATAGTAGAACTATTAAACGCAGATCTTCATGGATTAGGGCGTACACGCTGCACATTTGTCCGCACCTCGACTGGTCACCCTCTCCGCGCCTCATCTTCCACGATTTTACGCCCCTCCTTAAACTCTTTATGCCATCGAAACACCTGTGCAGGACTAAGAGCACTATCACCATGCACTTTTACAATTTAAGCGTACGTTTCCGAAGCTGTTTCGCCCAATCTGGCGCAAAATATTATCACGACACATTGCCCTTGATTTCGTTTCTCCATTTTCGTGACGAGCACCACCAACACACGTCTACTCAACACGGCACAGCATGCGAACTAAATAAGCTAGAGCGATGGTAAATATATGTTATCAATAATAAAATTAGTCTCATTACTTAATTGTCACATCTCGTATACTTGTTGGCAGGTTCACTCAAAAGATTACGGTTTCACGCTGGTAAATTTAAGTCTGATATGTTACCTCATGTATGCAGCCTCAACAATGAAAATCTCTACATGCGTCAATCCATCCTTCTGAAAAATTTGCCCAAAAGTCGGATAATTTTTGGTGCCTTTTATATTGCAGACATGAGAGCATGAGTTTTATTTACGTTTATACCTTCAATTTAAGATACGCCCCTTTGGAGCTCTTCTGTATGGGGTTGCCTACATCTTAGCAGCAATTCTACAAAAATTGCATAAATCGTCAGTTTTTCGTCGTTTTTTGGACCTGTAGCGACTACAAATTAATTCAATTTTTACATTTTAATTCACTTTATACAGTTATATTTCTACATGTCAATATTTGCGAGAAAGGTTAGTAGCACATTTTACTAAATTGTACAGTTTATTCCACTGCACCAAAAGCAATAATAACCAACCCACTGCACTAACAGCAGTGACAAAAAAATCCGGTTTGAATAAAAAAGGAGAAGTTAATCTGCGCAGTCAGAATATACACACGAGAATATAATCAAATTACATCTAAACTAGGAAACATAAATGTGAGCTTTTATTTTACAAAACGAAGTGTGTGCTACATAGAGGTGACCCCTGAATATAGATTATCGTAATTAAAAGAAAACCCGTAATAAAAACACTCGAGTCGCACTGCATAATTAAGTATGCTACCAAAAATACACAATGAGACAGATGAAACGTCAAAAAATCATCCCAACGATCCAAAGAGTGATACATCAGCGGAGCCTCAACAGCCTGTATGTAACACTTTGCATTTAAAGCTCCCGGAATTTTTCGCGGCTGATCCCGAGCTGTGGTTTTATCGAATTGAGTAACAATTCACAGTAGCTAAAATTACATCGGATCGCCTCAAATTTCATCATGTAGTTAGTCAACTGCCGGCGAACATCACATGCAAAGCTTTCGATATCATTAAAAATCCGCCAACAAATGATACATTTCTCGTCTTGCGAGCGAAAATCATTGAAAAATTTGCTGATCGCAAACAGACCAAGCTTAGCAAATTATTGTCATAAATGCTATTGGAAGACAGAAAACCTTCATTTTTACTGTCTGTAATGAGACAATTAGCATCAGCAGCTGCCAGCAATATCCCAAAAACTCTCTGGCTACAGAACTTCCCCGAAACTAAACGTGCAATTCTATCTGGATCATCGGAATCATTACCTGGTTTAGCAAAAATTGCCGACATAATTCGGGCATCAACTGACGTCCATTAGGTTCATGCAACTGCAAACCATACAACCTCTGACGTAAACACTGGATCATTTCAAAAGCAAATTCAGAAACTAGAAGCAGAAATTCAGAAACTGCGTAACGCAAGATAGCGTAATCAACCATCGTGCAGTTCGGATAAACTTCGCCGCAGCACTAACAAGCCCAAATACAGGGTTTTCCAATAAGAGGTGTTATTTTGATATTAAAAGAAAAATACCATTTTTAAATATAAATGATCAAATGTTTACTTCATTATCAAGAGGAAGGTATGTTGTTAATAGTGAAAAATAACATCAGGCAAATGACCACCACGACCACGCTTACAGGACCATATCCTTTTCATGAAATTTTCCATAACAAAATCGCAAAGTGACTGCCGTATGTCCTCAATAGCCTCACAAATTCCATCTTTGAGTCTTGAATCGACGCTGGGCTGTTGGCGTAGACCTTTTCTTTCACGTGGGCCCAAAGAAGGAAGTCGCAAGGTGTTTATTCACAAGATCTCGGTGGCCAATTGCGATCACCTCTTCGAGAGATGACACGGTCTGGAAACGTTTCCCGTAAAAGATCAGTGGTTCCGTTACTTGTGTGGCCCGTAGCGCCGTCTTGTTGAAAGTAAACGTTATGTAAATCAATACTATCTAATTCTTGCCATAAAAAATCATTAATCATCTCTCGATAGCGCAATCCATTCACCGTAACGGTTGCTCCAGCCTCATTTTCGAAAAAGTAAGGTCCAATGACTCCGCCAGACCATAAACCGCACCAAACAGTCACACGTTGAAGATAAAGAGGCATTTCAACAATAGCTCTTCGGTTTTCCGAGCCCCAGATGCGAAAATTTTGCTTGTTGACGAAGCCACCGTGGTGGAAATGGGTCTCATCACTCAAGATGATTTTTCGATGAAATTCCGGATTATTTTCATGCATTTCCAGGACCAAATCAGCAAAGACACGACGTTGTTGATGATCAACCGGCTTGAGTTCTTGTGTTAACTGAACTTTATAAGCTTCAAGACCTAAATCTTTATGCAAAATACGGTGTGATGCCTAATTCCCAAAAACGGCGAGGAATGGACAAACCTGGGTTTTCTTCAACACTTTCGGTTACAGCAGCAATATTCTTGGCTCTTCTTGAGTGACGTGCACGGGTTTTATTCTTCACATCACTTAGTTGTCCCAACAGCTCGAATTTTTTCACCAATTTCTGTATTGCGGTCCGACAAGGTGCTTCACGACGACCCAAAAATGTTCGAATGTTCTTCACATCACTTAGTTGTCCCAACAGCTCGAATTTTTTCACCAATTTCGGTATTGCGGTCCGACAAGGTGCTTCACGACGACCCAAAACTGTTCGAATTTTACGAACTGTCTCTGCCAAATTTTCACCATCTTTATAGTAAATTTTAATAATTTCAATGCGTCGTTGAAGCGTGTATCGTTCCATTTTTATTAATGGCGTAGTCGATTATAATATATGGCCTTTTGCCAGTTTTTGGGTAGAGCCATTATTCCATCTGTGTAGAACAGCTTTGGTTTATCGACGAAAAACTTGGCCAAGTGAATTTCACAGTCCCTTTTTAAGTGAATTTCTTTTCATTAAGGAAGTTTTACAGATACCGAAACAAATGATAGTGTGATGGTGCAAGGTCTGAACTATACGGTGGATGCATCAAAACTTCCCAGCCAAGCTCTGTCAATTTTTGCCGGGTCACCAAAGATGTGTGTGGTCTGGCATTGCCATAATGGAAGACAACGCCCTTTCTATTGATCAATTCTGGCCGGTTTTTAGGGTTTTGTACTAAAATACAAAACGCTATTGCAATCACGACCTGTGTCCGTCCGTCCGTCTGTATGTCACGGCGCTTTTTCTCCGAAACTGTAGAAGCTACAGCCATGAAACTTTGTGGAAAGGTCAGAAGTGGTGACTTCTTGAAAATTTTTGGGGTGGAAACATTTTTTAAAGGGGTTTAAGGGGGCTCACCATATAGGGAGGTGACTCCTAAAAAAAATTTTCACCTTTGATAGTCGAGTAGGGTGTTTTCTTGAATGAAATCTTAACGGTACCCTTAAATTCAATAAACTTCAGCATACAGATGACTATTTATAAAATTGATCTGTTCTGAAAGTTTCATAAAGATAGAACGGTATTTAATGAAGTTATAGCGATTTGAATTTTCCTGTATTAATATGGTACAATATGCGCTGTATTGTTATGGAAACATATGGCTATGGTACTGTGCACTTTTTACCGACACCGTAACTACAGCTTTGCTAGGATTTGCATGAAAATTTCAGGAATGATAAGTATCATGAATATCTTTGAGAATCGGCTCAGCTATTGGTATCAGTAATCGCAAACCAATATAGTGGCTGTTTTAAATGCAAAGATTGAATAATTTTGAGTTATTTTTCTCCGACTTCAACGTTCAAGGTGCAAGCTTTTAACACTTGATTCAACTTAATGAATGACTGAAGAGGCAGGAGAGAGCTCCGAGCTAAAGGGCTTTGTAACCATTCTAGGATTCGAAAAAATAGGCCATGAATCGATGATTACAGTACAGGGGAGTGGCCCCTGAAAAAAATTTCATCAAAGGTAGCCGATATGAGTATCAAATGAAAGGTCTTTATGAGAGTTTTGCAAAACAGTTCTTAAACTAATTGTTTTTGCTCCAGTGGGGCACAGAGGAGGACAAATATGAAAAATGTGTTTCCTCCTTTGCGATTGGACACCTGTGATCTAAAAATCTGAAATAATTATCAAGGGAGATATTTATGAATATAACAATAACAAATACCTCAGAATTCAAAATTCGTTCAACTTTGTTAATAATACTATGATCTTCGAATTTCATATTTTCTCCAATAAAATCGTCTTTGATATGTTTCTTGATTTTATTCGTTGCTGGTGACTGCATTTTGTAAGTTGAGTACAAAACTCTTCTGACATGAGTGTTCGTCTGTCTACCCAACTTGTTTTGAATTGCTTGTTGCAATCTGAGCGTTTGGCTAGATTCTAGCACCTCATGATAAACAATTCCCTTCGGATCCCACCATACACACAGCATAACCTTATTTGGTATCAATCCTGGCTTTGAAGTCGTTCGTGATGATTAACCTTTTTTTGGACCATGATCTTTTTCGAACGAAATTCTCGTATCTAGCCCATTTTTCATCGTTCGTAATGATTTGCTTAAAAAATGGCTCGATTTCGTTGCATTTTATTAGCATTTCGCAAATGGAAATTCGGTCGATCAAATTTTGTTGTGTTAATTCATGCGGCATCCAAACGTCGAGCTTCTTGGTGTATCCAGCCATGCGCCAATGGTTCAAAACTGTTTGGTGTTGGATGTTTAGTTACTCAGCAATGTCATGGCTGCTTATGTGTCGGTCTTCTTCAATTGTTTGTAAGATTTCATCGATTTTTCCAGTGATTAGTCGACCTGAGTGAGGTGCATCTTTGGCATTAAAATTTCCTGAACGAAAGCGAGCGAACCAACTCTTAGCTGCGGCTTTTGATAAAGGATCTTGACCGTAGACACCGCAAATTTTTTCACGAGCCTGCGATGCATTCTCACCGTGATCGTAGTGATATTGTAAAATATCAGAAATTTCACTCATTTTTTAATGAATACAACTTTGACACGAATGGACTGTCCATATGAAAATTGTAAACTGGAATGTCACCTTTTGACTCAATCTGATTAGTATAGCCCGATATATGACAAAAAAGGCCCAATACTTTTTAGACTGTCCAGTATATCCGTTTCTTATTTATGTCAACTTTTATCAGAGGTAAAAGTGTTTTAAGATTGTTACTTTTGAAAATTCAATTTATATTTTCAATGCTCAATGTCAATCGAAAATGTTTTGAGGTATATTTTGGCTGAGTATTGTGGCTACTGTTGTGTTTATCTACAAATTTTAAGTGGCGTTAACATTATAACAAATATTCTATTTAACAAGAAACTCTGGCTCCTGCATTAATTGGTCAATTAGAAGTGTGGGTTGTGTGCAATTTTTTTTATAAGAGTATGGTGCTATTGGAATAGGTGTGGTAAATAATTTGATTTGTTATAATATATATATAATAAAAAGAAAACTGTTCTAATACACTTTTGTGAGTTGTGGATGAGGTATTTCTGTAAATAATTTTCTTCGCTGTTATCTTTATTTATATAGGCATAAATATTCCTGCCTTTGAGTGATTGGAGAGGTTGTAAAAGATTGAAAAGGAACTTTTGATTTGGATACCGACAAAATCAAGTTGATGTGAATAAAATTGAAGATACTGAAACAGTTTTTTAGGGATCATTCACAGAAATTCTGATCATCCTGAAATTATTACAATCTTTAAAAACCTATTTAACAAGATCTCATTTGAAATTTACCAGAAACATATTACATTTGATACAAACCAATAGGTTAAATTAGTTACAACGAGGTATTCATTCGAAAAAAAAAAATGATGCAGAGTAGATACTGCATATATCGTTTCATATTCAAATTGCAGGCAATTGACTATGCTCTCCGGTGTAAAGCAGGTGCATAAAAAATATGTTAAAGCATCTATTCGAAAACAAAATACATTTTTCATTGTATGTTTCAATAATTGTTAAGTATTTGTATTATATCTGGCAACACTAATTTAAGCTTGTAAATGACTAACTTAACTCTTGTACTAAATGACAAACATAAGTATATATTCTTCTGTCAATAAAGAATCAACCCCTTTTCTAATCGAACCTTCGGCCAATCAATACACCACATTGGCGACGAGGAGACTTTTCAGTTGAATTTCAACAGGCAAAGTTTGTTATATTCGTTTACTTAATTAAAGTGCGATTTTGTTGTAGATTTAGTTAAAAAAAAAGGCGAATAAGTGCAATTTTATTGTACATCAAGTTAGAACAGAGTGAAAAAGTGCATAACCTAGAAGTTCGCCATGCCTCATACTCCATCCACAAGTGATTCTGTGCAAACATTTTTGTCAAATCATATGCCGAAATTTGTTCCCGATAAGGACGATTGGCAGCTGTGGCACGAGAGGCTCCAGATTCACTTTGATGAAATCGATTGCAGAGAACCGAAAATTCAAAAAGCGATACTTCTTAAATCGATCGGATCGGAGGCGTATGCTGTTTTGCGAAGTTTGTGTGATCCGGTGATACCTGGAAAATTGGATTACGATGAACTGGTTAACCATTTAAACAACCAATATACGCCACCAGTTACTGTATACCGGGAAAGGAAAATTTTCTTTGAGGCAAAGAAAATGGAGACTGAAACGATCGCTTCGTGGCACGCACGGTTGAAGAAGTTGGCATTAAATTGCAAGTTTGGTTCCCAATTGGATGCATTTGTTGTTAGCAAGTTCGTGTGTGGAACATCGGGAAAGATATTCGAGCGTTTATGCGAAGAAGATGAAAATTTAAAATTATCTAATGCCTTCCGGAAAGCTCTTATGATTGAATCTAAGCTATTAGCCAATTCACATGAGGTTAGTTTCGTTTCGTTTAATTACATTTGTCGTAACCAACACAAATAGTCCACCATTATTAGGAAGGAATTTTCTTCGTAAATTTAAATTTGATTTGATTCAAGTTGCAAACAACATAAATTCAGTGAATTCGTTAGAGACTGTTGTAAGTGATCTAAAACGGGAGTTTTCCGAAATTTTCGATGGGTCGCTAGGAAAATATAAACTAGGTACAGTAAAGTTGAAAGTTTGTGAAGGTGCAAATCCAATTTTTTGCAAACCCCGTCCCATTCCATTAGCATGGAAACATTTGGTTGAAAAACAATTACAGGAATTAGTCGAAAATGATGTTTTGGAATTAGTTGATAATTCTGACTGGGCAACTGCTTTAGTCCCTGTTGTGAAACCTAATGGGGATTTGAGAATATGCGGTGATTATAAAGTAACTTTGAATAAAGTTATCGTAGATTATAAATACCCACTTCCACGTATTGATGAAATATATGCATCTCTTCAGGGTGGTAAATTATTTTCCAAATTAGATTTATCAAACGCGTATAATCAGCTTCCTTTGGACAAAGAATCTCAACTGTTATGCGCATGGAGCACTCACCTAGGTGTCTACAGAATGAAAAGATTGCCGTTTGGAATAAAACCTGCAGCAGCAATCTTTCAGAAAACAATTGAGAATTTACTGAGAGGTATTCCTAACGTTACAGTTTATCAAGATGATATTGTTGTTACTGGCAATACGAATGAAGAACATATAAAAAACTTAAAATTAGTTTTATCTAAACTAAAAGTAGCAGGTTTGTGACTAAATTTGAATAAGTGCTTATTTTTCCAAGAGAAAATATCTTATTTAGGATTTAATATTGACAAAAGTGGTTTAAGTAAAAATAATGAGAGGATAAAATCTGTTTTGGATGCACCAACACCTAATAATATTACAGAATTACGATCCTTTATCGGTATGGTGAATCATTATTCTAGATTCATTAGAAATTATTCCAGCAAAATGATTCCACTGTATGATTTGCTGAAGAAGGATCATGCGTTTAAATGGAATTCAAAATGTACTGAAGTTTATGAGTTGATGAAGAAGGAAATTACTTCTGATCAAGTACTTGTCCATTTTAACCCAAAGCTACCGATAGTCTTGACAACGGATGCAAGTCAATTCGCTATTAGTGGGGTGTTGTCACATAAATACCCGGATAATACACTTAGACCAATCGCATTTGTGTCTACAGCTCTTAGTAAAAGCGAAGTAAATTACAGCACAATAGAAAGAGAGGGTCTGGCAATTATTTTTAGTGTTACTAAATTGAGTCAATATTTAATTGGGGCTTCTTTTGAACTACACACAGATCATAAACCACTACTAGCGATTTTTGGTGAAACTAAAGGTTTACCAGTTATGGCGGCGGCTCGTTTGCAGAGATGGGCATATTTGTTGTCTGGATTCAATTATAAAATCAAATATGTTAAGGGTGAATATAACATTGCAGATAATTTATCAAGAATTCCACAACCAGAGGTTGGGGATGCTCCACCTGGAGGAAATTACATTAATTATGTTGGATTTACCAATACTTTACGTTTGAATTTCAAAGAAATCGCGATTGAAACTCGAAGAGATCCGATTTTATCTAAATTGTTTGATGCTATCAATAATTCAACGGTTGATAGGTTAAAAGATAATGAATTCATTCCTTTTAAGAACAAGTCAGACGAACTTTCCATTGAATCAGGTTGCATCTTATGGGGTTACCGAACACTCATTCCCAATAAATTGCGAAAATCAGTCCTAATTGAGCACATCGTTCTCATATGGGAATTGTGAAAACAAAATCGTTGGCAAGATCGTATATTTGGTGGCCAAAAGTAGATAATGATATTGAAGTTATGATTAAAAGTTGCACGTCTGGTCAATCGTTGCAGGCCAGTCCGGAAAAGAGTAGTTTGATTCCTTGGAAACCAACAGAAGGTTCTTGGAAACGCATTCACATTGACTTTTCTGGTCCTATTAAAGGCTATCAACTGTTAATTGTGATTGATTCTTTTTTAAAGTGGATAGAAATTTTCAAAACTAAAAATGCAACTTCAAATTTCGTTATCGAGAAATTAAGAGAAATATTCAGTCGCTTCGGTTTAGTCGACGTATTGGTTTCTGATAATGGAACTCAGTTTACTTCGAGTGAATTCATGAATTTCACCAATAATAATTTTATCAAGCATATACTCACAGCTCCTGGCCATCTAGCTTCTAATGGCCAAGCAGAGAATATGGTGAAAACTGTTAAGAAGTCCATTTATGCAAATTTGAAGGATTACAAACCTGATGACTTTGACACAATAATTCAAAGATTCTTAATGGATCACAGAACCACTAGACATTGTACCACTAAAGATACACTAGCCAAACTAATGTTTGGTCGCGAAATTAAAACTAGATTTTCCTTAATGAAACCTCCTTGTAGGTACTAAGGATATTATAGAAACTAGTCAACAAAAGAGCGTTGGTAATTACAAGGGCAAACGTAATGTTAAATTCAAGTCTGGTCAGAAAGTTTATATTCGAGATTATACTGATGCTAATAAAGCTGGTTGGACAAAAGCTAAAATAGATAAGAAACTTGGCCCGCGTAATTACAATTGTATCATTACTCGCAATAACAAACTAATAAAACTGCATTTAAATCAAATAGTTAATAGATCTACAAATAATGAGTCTGTGGATGATGCAGATGTTGGAGATGAACCAAACGATAGCAATGATTGTGAAGGACATGTAGCAGATCGGCAAGGAAGCGTTAGCGAAAATAATACTGAACAGCAAATTAACCCGGGCTTTGAAATGAATGAATCGTTTGACTCACCTCCAGTATTAAGACCAAGAACAAATAAAGTAAACTATCGAGAATAACATACCGTTAATAAAACCTTTGAATTTTAAAATATTATAAAATTTCTTTAAAAATATTCTTTATCTTATGTATTAAAAGCTTTAGGAGGAAGATGTTAAGTATTTGTATTATATCTGGCAACACTAATTTAAGCTTGTAAATGACTAACTTAACTCTTGTACTAAATGACAAACATATGTATATATTCTTCTGTCAATAAAGAATCAACCCCTTTTCTAATCGAACCTTCGGCCTATCAATACACCACAATAATGTGTATGCCCCGGTTGTTAATTTAATAACTAGAAAACTCTAAAACTAAGTCTACGTTAGCAAGATTGATTTGCATTTAATGAACTTTTGGCGTTATAGCCAGCATAATTTCCATTCCAACACACTTTTGTGCAATTTCCACACCCTACAAAAATAATCCGAGCCTTGTCACAATCACTCATTGATATTCGTTACGATAAACGCTTTCCCAAAACACCCGCAACAGTTGGCCCTTCTAATGCTATTTTGATTGCAAATGGAAATATGTTTTGTTTATAACTAATAGCGTGACAAAATCTTACGATAACAAGGAAAATTTTACAAGTTTAATTATGATACCTTCTGCGATACGTTGGATGTTGTCTAACGTTATACTTATAGACTACTACTTGAATATCTTTGGATCACCTGTGAGTCTCTGCGTTATGTTGCAATGGTTTCCACCTTACGATGATTCACTGAACAATTTAGGGTCCATCGATTGGCAATGTATACTCGTATATGACTTCGCCGAGTAGTTGAAGAGTAGGATTTAAATGAAGTTCTTTCGAACATGGAGTATCTGTGATTGATTGTTTTGGATAATCCGGCCCCCTAAGGACCGTACGGAACAGGAATAATGTAATCTGAAATGGGAATCGCAAGTGCTGAGTCATGTTATTAATCGAAGGGGCTCAGTTTTATGTTCTCTTCTGTTTCCACTTTCCTTCTTTTTGTTCGCCTTTTTCGGCTGCTTTGAACCAGCTTTTGTGTTATTTTTGAGCAGTACTAAGTGACAAGTGCTATTGCACTGCTGCGTGGTAAGACTCGATTTTTTTTTTTAAACTTAGGTTAAGGCCATACTAGTGCAGTTTTGACAATCGTAAAGACCGGCTGCATACACAGGGAAACAAAGCTCCAAGTATACAAGTCTGTGATAAGACCTGTGTTATGCTATGGATGTGTAACATGGACCCTAACCCAAGCATCCGCAAATATATTGAACACCTTTGAGCAACGGGTCCTGAGGCAAATAATCGAAGCGAAGCTAGACGGGGACCAATGACGAGTTCGATACAACTAAGAGCTGTATGAAATTTTTGACGAACCGGAGGTCTCAATGATTGTAAGACTGCATAAGCTGCAATGGGCTCGACACATGAATCGTATGGAAGAACAACAGATACCCGAAAAGGAATTCGTTGGGAGAACTGAAGCCCGGAGACCAGTAGGGAAACCGAGTAAGCGCTGATCTGTCTCGGTTGATGAAGACAGTTCATCGCTGCTTGAATTTCGAAATTGGAGGACGCGGTTAATGGCCCGAGACAGATGGAGGCGCTATTTGCAGGAAGTGAAGGCCCCAGAGGGGCTGTAGTGCTACGAAGAAGAATAAGAAGCGCAAACCTAGTGCTCAAATTTTTACGTCATGCTCAAATTGAACCACTTAAGTGGTTTCAAGTGACCTTAATAAAAATTATACGTGTTTTTCTTATGAAAATACCCAAAAATTGAGAAATTAAGCTTTTAATCGACTCACCACATGATCAAAGTCAAGCGGTAATTTAGTGGCAGAGACTAAGGTGTTAACCAAATCGCCATACTACTGACGTCAAGTGGTGGTTCAGTAGCAGAGATATATCATCCAACACTTGCCAGCTGATTGCAATCACACATCTCTGTCGTGTATCACTCCACGGGATCGGCGGTTGTTACAAAAGTTAAATGTTTTTTTAGGGAGTTTAGAGGTGAATGCTTTCTATGTTCGCGAGCAACTGGACTACCCACTATGCACCTCCCCTGTTAATTTGAGAAGGACAGATGTTACTGATCGGTCTAAAGTCCTTTGGCAGCGCATGGTTACTTCTGCCCACCTTTGAGGTTCATTATATCAATAGCCAGTGAGATTTGTCTTACAGCAACGATTTTCTCGATGTCATGCACTAAGTTATTCTTCACATAACCACCGGACGGGTTATCTTCACCGCCTGTCGGAAAGTCAGCATTTATCAGTAGCTGCAAAACTTTTGCTTGAGATAATGCTCAAGTCCAATGCAACTTTTGAACTACATTAATGATCTTCCTGCCTTTGTTAAGAATGAATGGCTCACTCCGAATTGAATTTGTCATCTTTCAATACCTATTTAATTGTATTTTACTAAGTCAAGAGCTCGGGGGCACCAAAACTCCTTTAGTTACCAGGGGATGCACTACTTCAGATTCGGGGGTGGTTGATGTGGCCGTACAAATTGTGGCATTACTGTCAGCATAGCTATGTAGGCGGTGGAACCTGGCTGCTCTAGTAATTGCACTGCTGACATAATGCCGATGCAATGAACAATAATTACAACACCAGTGACGACTAAGATACCAACAAAAAACGGGCAAAAATACGAAGTACATAGAGCACATGCTGTAACGCACTTCTATGAAGGAGCGGTCACTTGACCAATCAGACCTGAAAGAACATACCATGACGGAAACCTTGCGGGCTGTAAATATTAAAATGAAACTGTTGAGCAATTACACCCCTGCTTTGCCATAAAAAGACACACAAAAGAGAAGAGTCATTATTTCGCTGAATGCCCGAAAAATTCACGTGCTCTTTGGGGAGATAAAAATCAGCATAAAATTTTATACGCTTAGGTGTCATTCAAGTTCCATTGGCCAGATGGCATATTCTGTAGGCTTGCCGTAGTTTTAAGGAAATGAACAAAAAGAAAACGGACTATTAACTTACTTTGTAATTGACCGGCACCAGCTGGAGTCACACAACGATCACTCGTTAGTACATTCTTTGAACATATTTGGAACATTTTTTTAACAGAAAGCTAAAGAACCTACATATGTATATTCTTCCTGAATGTATTAAGTTAAATTCAAAACACCTGAGACTTAAGCTAAAATTACCAGGTCTATCGAGATGTTGCATCTTAACGATACTACAAGTATTGTTCGATTATTGGAGCCTGTCACTGAAACTAACCAACCAGCTTATGATTCTCGAACTTGCTCACGACTTAAACGTAAATACATGGTTTGGCTTCAGTGAGACATATATTTGTTTACACAAAAATCCACAAAGAAAATTGAAGCAATTTCATCGAGAGCGAACATAAACCAAGCATGTTATCACTGCATTATTATAAAACAAGTTGAAGTCGCAGGAGGATGCTCCTGCCAGAAGGGTATTGTAAAACAATTCTTAAATCAAACAATATATCCTGCATATCAAAACTTGACTAATATACAGAAAATTGAGCTCGAAAAATTATTAGATATGGTTATTATGATTTTAAACTCGCCACCATTTTGTTTCAAGTGTTCTGACCCCGTCACTTGATTAGTTGTGATAACACATGAATATTACAAACCATTTCTAAAATTTTTAATAAAATTCCTACATATTTGTAGTTTCTAGGTCCGTTGCAAACGTGTATCTCCCTAGTATCACGTGTTAATGTTGTTGTTATTGTTAGATATTCAATCGGGTGTAACTTAGCTGTTTATTGTTCAGAAAATTTAAATTATAGATTTTGGGAAATTTAAGGGTCCCATCTTATTTTATAGACAAAAAAGCAAAATTTACAAAATGTACTATTATTAACAAAGTTGATCGAATTTCTACTTGTAAGGTATTTGTTGCCCTTGTGAAGGCAAAATTGTCAGTTTAAGTACTGTTTTGAAAAGCTCATATAAAGAACTTTCATTTGATATTCATATCGGCTACTTTTGATGAAATTTTTGTTCAGCGGCCACTCCCCTGTACTGTAATCTCCGATTCATGGCCTATTTTTTCGAATCCTAGAATGGTTACAAAGCCCATTTGCTAGGAGCTCTCTCCTGCCTCCTCGACTTGTTTCACCTATGAGTATTAATTGTAGGTACTCATCTTCAGGCATTCATTAAATTGAATCAAGTGTTCAAAGCATGTGCCTTAAACGTTGAAGTTGCGGCAGAATACATCAAAATTATTCAATATTCGCATTTAAAACAGCCACTATTTTGCATTACGATTACTAATACCGCTAGCTGAGCCAATTCTCAAAGAAATTCATGATACCTATCATTCCTGAAATTTTCATGCAAATCCTAACAAAGCTGTAGTATCTGAGTCGGTAAATAGCGCATGTTGTTCCATAGCCATATGTTTCCATAGTAATACAGCGCATATTGTTCCATGGTAATACAGGAAAATTCAAATCGCTATGACTTCATTAAACACCATTCGATCTTTATGAAACTTTCAGGACAGATTAATCTTATAAACAGTCATCAGTGTATTGCGTTTCATTGAATTTAAGGGTACCGTTTAGATTTTATTCTGGAAAACGTAAAATTGATAAATCATACTATTACTAACAAAATTGAGTTAATTTTGACTTCTCATGTATTTGTTGTTATTGTACTCATGAAGGCCTACATTCATGATTTTTTTCAGATTTTTCGGGTCAAAGGTGTCCAATCGCGAGGGGGGGGACACAAAATTTTCGTACATTTCCCCTTCCCCTGCACCCTTAGAAGCAAAATTAGTTATTTCAAGACCTGTTTTGAAAAGTTCTCATTAGGACCTTTCATTTGATACCCATATTGCCTACATGCGATGAAAACTTTTTTTTCAGGGGCAACTCCCCTATATGGGGAGACCCCCCTTAAAGACCTTATAAATTTTCTTTCGTGTTGAAACTTTGAAGAGGGCGTCCCTTCGCACCTACTTACAAAATCTTATAGTTCTAGCTTATGTAGTTTGCGAGAAAAAGTGGTGTGACACACGGACGGACCGACGGACGGACAGACGGACAGACAGGACGCGATTTTAGTAGGGTATTGTAAAATGATTTTACAATACCCTAAAAATAATATCACATGTTATTTCAAAAATCCGCAACCAGTTTTTGCTTTAGAAATTCAGTTTAATGATTAACTGCACTATGACATAAATAATACAACAATTATAAAATATAATAAAATGGAAATATTTTTAGAACATGGTATATTGGTACTCTGTGTTGCCTCCTTCTGCATCGGTAACCTGCGAGGGACCGTCTACTAGCTGTTGTATGTAATTTAATGCTACCGATTTCCGAAGTCCTTCAACTTCTTCAATTGTCTCTTCTCGTGACCTTTTCATGTTGATTTTACGAGAACGCTACAAGTAGGATCAAATATTCTCAATAATACTAAATCGGGGCTTTGAGGTGATCAGTTTAGGACGTTGATACCAACGCGATTCAGAAAATTTGTTACACGTTATAACATGGAGTGTTGTCTTGTTAGAGAGTCCGGTCGATAAGGTAATGCATTATCGTTTAATAATGGAAGTTATCGAACTTGCGTTAAAGTTCCACTGTGAAGTGCAGCTGAATCTCCAAGGCCATGACAGCAAACGTATCCCTTAAACATAACTGAGCTGGTTCCATGTCTTTGCTTCGGTTGTGTGGCCATAGATTTTCTTTGTTTTGGTTGTTACCTTCGTAATTACCGTGAAATAGAAATGAACTCTCTTTTGTCCATCAAATATTTTTCCAGAATTCCAGTGGCTTATTTAAGTGATCTTTGGCAAACTGTATACGTTTTTAGGGTTTTGTACTAAAATACAAAACCCTATTGCAATCACGACCTGTGTCCGTCCTACCGTCCGTCCGTCTGTATGTCACAGCACTTTTTCTCCGAAACTATAGAGGCTACAGCCATTAAACTTTGTGGAAAGGTCAGAAGTGACGACCTCTTGAAAGTTCAAGGGTGGAAAAATTTTTCAAAGGGGTTTAAGGGGGGTCTCACCATATAGGGAGGTGACCCCTCAAAAAAAAATTTGCACCATTGGTAGTCGAGTAGGGTGTCATTGGAAAGGTCTCAATGAGATCTTTTCAAAACAAGTCTTAAATATGCCTTATAAGTAACGAGGGGGGCAGGGGAAGGGGAAATGTACGAACTTTTCGCGTACCCCCCCTCGCGATTGGACACGTTCCATCCGAAAAATCTGAAAAAAAATCATGAATGTAGGCCCTAATGAGTACAACAACAACAAATACATGAGAAGTCGAAATTCACTCAACTTTGTTAGTAATAGTATGATTTATCGATTTTGTGTTTTCTTGATTAAAATCTAGACGGTACCTTTAAACTCAATAAAATTTAGCAGAAAGATGATTATTTATAAGATTGATCTTTTTTGAAAGTTTGATAAAGATCGAATAGTATTTGACGAAGTTATAGCGATTTGAATTTTCCCGTATTACTACGGAACAATATGCAATGTATTACTATGGAAACATATGGCTATGGAGCCATGTGCGCTTTTTACCGACTTAGACACTACAGCTTTGCTAGAATTTGCATGAAAATTTCAGAATATAGGTATCATGAAGATGAGTGCATACAATTGAAACAAGTCGAAGAGGCAGGAGAGAGCTCCTAGCAAAAGGGCTTTGTAACCATTCTAGGATTCGAAAAAATAGGCCATGAATCGATGATTACAGTACAGAGGAGTGGCCCCTGAAAAAAAATTTCATGAAAGGTAGCCAATATGAGAAGCAACTGAAAGTTCTCTTTGAGAGCTTTTCAAAACAGTTCTTAAACTGACAGTTTTTGCTTCAGTGGGGCACAGGGGGGAAATACATGAAAAATGTGTTTCCTCCCTTGCGAATGGACACCCGTGAACTAAAAAATCTGAAAAAAATTATCAAAGGAGATATTTATGGGTATAACTATAACAAATACCTCAGAAGTCAAAATTCGTCCAACTTTGTTAATAATAGTATGATCCTCGAATTTCACTTTTTCTCCAATAAAATCGTCTTTGATATGTTTCTTGATTATATTCGTTGCTGGTTACTGCATTTTGCAAGTTGAGTACAAAACCCTTCTGACATGAGCATAGGTCTGTCTACCCAACTTGTTTCTATTTGGCTTTAGAGATAAAAGGAGCTCTCCGCGCGACATAAGTTTTGATGCCAGCTTCTTTGAATCTTATTCTTAAAGTTCGATCTCTAACCTTTTTTGCTGATGCAACCTTAAAGGATAAAACTGGATGTTTTTGACCATGTTAACAAAAATGTTGTCTTCTTTGTCAGTAGTCGCACGTTTTCCTCGGCTTCTATTTTTATTTTTAGCGTTCCTTCCATTATCTTTTTATTGTAGGCTGAAGCAATATCAGCCAATGAGACACCGTTTTTTATTTTTCAATGATTTCTGTTGGCTCTTCGATTTCCAATTCCCTTGTTTTAATTATTTTGTTACTTTACTTTTGTCGCGGTGTAGTTAATCATTAAATTGAATTTCTGATGCAAACACTGGTTTGGATTTCTTGTTTATGATCCTTTCATAATAATGTAGTGATAATAGGACTAATAGTTAACGCAAAGTCAAAGGGAAAGGATATACTTTGATCTTTAAAAAAAAACGTTGAAATTTTTTTAACATCGCTATACTTTTGCCACTGGGTGTGCTCGTATATTATGTGCTTTATATAGTGTACTAATATAGCACAATATATAGAAATTCATTTTTTTCAATAATTGTAAATTCCATACATCCTAAATTCAAAATGCATAAAAAATGTTATACACATACAATGTTTCATTATTACAATGTGGCAAGCCTCACTTTGTTTAATCTCAGGACATTCAATCCGAAATATAATGTAACGCACAAGTCTGCATGGAGACATATAGTCAGCAATTTTATCCACAGTAAAAGTTTTCAAGTATCAATTCCAATAGTCCTCAAGCGTCAATAATTTTTGCCACACGTGCAGATTTGTGCGATCAGCAAAATTGAAATTATAAAATTCCTATTGAGAATAAATGTTAGTTGGAATCAAGAGATCTTCGTGAATGGCTCGTTATTCATCAAGTTCCTTACTCATAACAGAGTACAAATATATTGTACTGATATAAATATAGTTCGTGCTTTATTTGCAAGCATCAACAAGTTGCAATTTCACACGTTTAGCGCTGACAGTTTTTAAACATATTTTGGTGTAGTACAATTCGGAATTATTTGGTGGTGAAGTGTTTTTTAAATTGGCCAAATATATTGCACGGTAGAGAGTAATTAATCGTCGCTGGTGCCCAAGTTACAAGTGCTTGTGTACCGGATATAGTTTGAACAGCGGAGTTCGATGGATTTATGTATTCATTGAACTTTTAAAATATCTTTACATCACGAGTGGTACATATTTTATCGGCGGGGTTCAATAGTGCATGTACTAATTGGACTCTCTAGTAACCAAATATCAAGGTTCCAAGTTGCGGCATTTATTCGCGACACATAGAGTTAGTAAAACTCATCCAAAATGGCGACTATTTAGATATATCTTAATAAAGGCGCTTAATGCTAGCTATTAATAAGTAGCTTAGGAAGAAAATAAGCATTTCGTAAAACGTTCATAACATCCAATTGGTAGGTTCATACCTCAAAAATAAACTTTGTAGATATACTGACACTCACTAACTTCAAGAATAAACTTCTGAAGGAGGGAGTGATACGAAATTGTATTTTTGCACTTCTTGTCCATATTAGAGGTTGTTTCTTAAGCTTATTGCCCTTAAAAGAATATTTTAATTACCAAGTGTAATCTTGTGAGTTAAGGCTGGAATAACATACCAGGCATATTATCTTTGAACTAAATTTTGTACTTGTGACAAAAATTACATTATAAATAAAACAAAAATAAAATTTAAAAGCAATAACATTCTCTTTACAGATCCAGGACATGACAATAAAACCACAGGGTGAATTTCTCTAGCTAATAATCAGCCCAGGAGTAAATTTATACTGTATACGAAATGCAATAGTAATAAATTGAGTTAAACGTTTTATTTTGTTGTTTTTATTCACTATGCGATGGCAAGGAAACCCGTTACACTATCTTTTCCGCTCTGTATTTTGTGGATTCTATTTTATATCTGCATTTCAAAGTGCTGTTCAAAATTCTAACATTTATGCAAATCACTAGCAAAGTCGACAAAGTCAAAGTTGACGGGTACATAATTTGCATGTTCATGAGACGGTTTGAAACTGGAAGATTCCACAAGGTAAGTTGTCAAAACTTCTTCTGCTGCATGCGGTGTCAGGTAGATACCAACGACTTCCGTGTGGTGTAGATTAAATTTAATTTTCAAGGGTTTGAGATGACTATCGTCAGAGGGGAACTAACTACTTATTGAAGAGTTCTTCGAACATGCATAGTCAGCTGGGAGCATAGTTTACACATTCACTGAATATGTAAAGCGGTTTGATGCAAAGATACTATTTTAGATCAAAAGATACAGGAGCAGAAAAAGTAGTGGGGCAATTTTATAAATTTAAATCAAAATCTGTGCATGAAATAAAGTTGAATTTGAATTTGAAAACTTAAATATGCAACGTTTATATAAGCATTTGGAAATCCAAATTTTTATTGGTGCTGTAATTGAACCATTTTTACTTTGAGCATCGCTGTACCCAGTACTCACTCGTCTTTGAAGACAATTCGAGGATGCACATCGTTCTCGCATCTGGTCGGAATTGTTATGGATGTTAAGGATAAGGTTTTTATATCGAAAGGATAGTGAATGCAAGTTAATGGAATTATAACGAGAAGAAGTGGAAGGCAGCGCCTTGCATGTTGCTTGAAATCGAATTATGTGGTATTAAATATAGATATCTTTCTGGAAGGAAAGAAAAACTTGGTTTAGTTGTATTTGTACTATCTTTTCAATCTATTTTAAAGTTAACTGTGTTACATTGTAGGCTTGAACGAATTGAAACCTCAGAACCATTAAAGCCTCAATTGTTTTGAACTTGAACTTCACAGTTTCTGTCGCACAGATGTAATCACGCAACATTAACATTAAGAGCCGCAATTCACAGAACCATTCAAATAATCAAGAACACATGTTCCAGACAATTTTAAACATAAACTTATGATTGGTTTCCAACAGTAAAATATATCGTCCGATTTTATACCTCTTCCTAGAACTTTTGTCTAGCAATAAAAGTTTTATTATAAGTTCTTCTGGAACAATTCACACCGTTTTGTACGGTTGGTATTGTTATCATGTCCTCAATTTATTCGATCTCACATTTCCCAGGATACAGAATCCTCATGTTAAGTTTGTTGAATTGGGAGAGCTTCTAAAGTGTTTGTTATATGCAAAGTATTGTCGGCATTGAAATAATGAAACTTCACACAATGCATTTCATCCAGATAAACGGTAGAACACAACTGATTTTCACATGAAAGGATGTCAGGAAAACTATTTGGAGCATTTTAGTATGTAAACTGCTGAATGGAACATCAACATAGATCTTGAATATTTTATTATTTCAAGTATGTTTTTAATGACAAAAAGTTCGCCGTAATGGATGTAAGATTTGTACGTAAATAAATAATATAGTACAATGGAAAGTAAGTAAGTAACAATTTGAGTAGACAGATGTCTAGTCCTGTCAAAAGGGTTTTGCACTCAATCTATCTTTATATTTTTCGCTATGCAACCAATGAAACAATAAAAAAAACTTTTGAGTTATGCATACTAAATAAAAGACTTCAAGAAAAACGTCCTTTATTTTAATATATATGTGGTTACCAATTTGATATAATATAGAATACGGGTATGTCATTCAGTGAATGTAGTCTCAAAGATATTTAAGTTATTCACATTCGTTTGAATTTTGAAGAAAATCCGGTCAAAAGTGTAGCGCCTGGTATGATGTGAATCCCATGCATTATTATTAAAATATATGAAAACTCAAATTCTATAACTTTACTGAAAATTGCTAGATATAAATGAAACCTACAGAACAAGGTTATCTTACATTTGGCTCAATATCAAATGTCCTTGAATTTAAGGGCACCCATATGGTTTTAATGGAAAAAATGTGAAATCTATGAATCTTACTGTCATGAAAAAATTTGAGTGAAATTAGACTTCGAAGATATTTGTTGTTGCTTAACATCCAGAGAAGTACTCCAATGACTTTTTCAGATTTTATCACGCTGCGCCTTTTTATTCGTTTTTTTTTTTTTGGTTGGTAGGTGAATGTCATTTAAGGAGAGAGCGTGGGACTCCCATGCTCGCAAGAATGCGACTAGACTACCCATTAAACACCTCCTCTGTCTACCCGAGAAACCAGCCTAAAATTTGACACATAACTTCGGGCCAGGTCTCGTCTTGCTACGCAGTGAAGTGCCTTCAAGCTGGGGGATCCCTCTTCTAGCGGGAGGGGAGAGGGGGAGAGAGATTGCCAGTCAAGCGATCCCCCAGCCCTGTTGTCCCCGGTTGCTGTGAGTCCCTTTAACCTTTTAGTACTGCCCGAGCATAAAGTGCCATCTGGTTCCTTTTGTCAACCGATTTGAGCATCACCGTGACCATATTGTCCGGGGTGAGCTCTTTCCTTTCATAGCCTGCTCCATTTTGTTCACGCAAAAAAGTTGTGGCAAGAATTGTCTTCTTCTTCTGGGAAAAACCGACAATCGGGGGACGGTGACTTACCAATCTTGTGCAGGTAAGACTGAAAACACCCATGCCCGCTCAAAAGCTGGGTCAGATAGAAGTCAGTCTCACCATGCCTTCGATTAAGCCATGGTCTCACATCCGGGATAAGGCGCGCAGTCCACGATCAGTAGCCCCAGATACTTCAACGCTGGCTTCGATTCGATTAGTATGTCTTCAATGCTGATCATCCTTACCCTAGAGATTCTCTTTTGTGTCAAGATGACCAATTCAGTTTTCTCCATTGCTAAACTGAGCCCGCAAGCAGTCATCCAGACTTTCATTCAGCCTATCAGCCTACCTAGCCTAAGTTGCGCTTATTCAACGGTGCATCTAGCAACCAGAGCCACAACCTCATCTGCATAATGGATCAAGTGCGACTCATCTGGTATCTCTAGTCTCAGTAGCCCATCGTAAGACACATTCCACAGATCTGGACCAGGGATAGATCCCTGGGTAACACCCGATGTACCTTCCATCCCTCTTTGGCCATGTGTCATGTCGTCGAGCAGGCTTCGGTCCTTTAGGTAGTTCCTCAAAAGCCGGATTAGATATTCTGGAACTTGACAAGAGTTTTCCAGCGTGCCCAGAATATCCACCCATCTAGCGGAGTTGAAGGTGTTCCTGACGTTGAGTGTCACCAACAGGACGATCCGTCGCTTGGTGCGGCTATATGCCTTTGCCTTTGGACCATGCTCACCACCTTTTTAATCGCATCAATGGTGGAACCTCCTGCTCTAAAGTCATACCACCGAGGAGATAGGTCCCCAGCAGCATGAATCGCGTAAGTGAGTCAACTCATCTCTCTAGCACTTTTCCAGCAGTGTCTAGCATGCATAACGGGCGGTATGCGGACGGCGATTCGGGACTTTCCTTCCACTTGATAGTCAGTACGATCATCGCCATCTTCCATCGTATCGGGAAAACCATTTCTCGTAGGTAAACATTGAATGTGCTGAGCAGCAAATCAGGACGATGGTGATAGAGAAATTGCAACACCTCAGCTGAAACACTATCTGCACCCGGAGCCTTCTTCGCTTTCAGTGAAAGGGGTGCCGCTTCCAGTTCCAGCTGTATGAAGAGTAGATACTCGACTGCCGTTTCATCATGATCAACGTCAACACGGATGGGATGAGCGGCGAAGAGTGACCGCACTATCTTGTCCATCTTTTTCGCATCGTATATATAAGGCAGCCGTAGGGCGCAAGCTTCACATGACAAGCTTATAGCCAAGGTTCCACGGGTTCTTGTTCACACTCTTCACTAGAACTTGCCAGGAGCGAGCCTTGCTATTGTTAATCAATTTGCGAAGGCATTTCCTGGCTAACTAATATACTGCTACCCGGTTGCATGCCTTGTCAGGGTTCTGTGCCCATTGAGCCTCATGCCGAAGCTTGTGACACGGCCTTCGCTAATCAGCGATTTCAGTTGACCTGACCATCAGTACGCTGGGAGCTTGCCGTGACGGGGTTTTCGACAGAGCATAGATGCGTTGTAACCAGTTGTGATGATGTTCATAGTTGAGTTCACCACGTCTTGAATTGCAAGTTCTTTTGTCTCCTATGAATCTCCCAGCAGCGGGTACCTGCTGTGAGCACCTCAACAAACTTCTCGATGCCCATCCTTCCGATATTCCATCTAATTGTAGAAATTTGAGAGCAAGGACGTCGGAAGACAACATCACTGATCTCAAGCAGAATGCACTGATGATCACTGGCTGAGTAGTCGTCTAATATTTCTAATTTCCATAATTTTACACCTCTAGACACAGAATGTGGGCCTGTACTGTAAGAAATTTCAATTTCAGAGGGTAACATATTCGGCGCAATTAAAACTCTTGATTTTAATCATGGACCTGGCCCTGATTTACTTCCTCCATATTTTTTATTTCAATGCAGAGAACAATTAGTTTTACCTCTTTGCATCATTTTTAACAAATTGCTATCAAGTGGCGTGTTCTCTCTTCCTACTTAACTCCAATCCTTAAAAAGAAAAGCAGAGGAACCGTTGAAAATTATAGAGGGATTGCCATACTATCCACTACCCGAAAGTTAGTTGAAATAAAAGTATGTTCCAAAATTTTATTGAACAGTGGCTTAATGACCAACAGCATGGCTTCAGAAAGAATCGATCCACAACCACCAACTTAACAGTTTTGGTCTTCAACATCCTTTGTGCAATGGAAAATGGACACCAGGTTGACGCAATTTATACAGACTTTAGTAAGGCTTTCGACCGTGTCAAAAAGACGCTTTTGTCTCATAAATTGAATAAATTTGGAATTACTGGCTCCCTACTTCATTGGCTGGACTCCTATCTCAAAAATCGGACTCAAACCGTTAAATTTCAGGGATATGTGTCAAACGGAATTCATGTCTATTCCGATGCTCCTCAAGGCAGTTACCTCGGACCTCTTCTCTTCAACATTTTTATAGCGGACCTTTCTAAAATGTTATCCGATATACTCAAATTATATCATATGATAGCATCCCAAAGTGATTCTTTGTTCCTGCAGGACAAAATAAATACTCTATTAGAGTGGTCTAACAAAAATCTTCTATATTTGAATTTTGAGAAATGCCAAGTGATAAGTTTTTCTCAGAAAAGTACAATTTTATTATCTTACTATCAAGCTTTCCCGAGTTGATTGTGAAGTAGATTTTGGTGTTCACTTTGATAAGAAACTCCGCTTTAATTGGCACTACGATGAGATGTTCCGCTAAGCGAATAAGCTTTTAGATTTCATCAAACGACGCGCGAATGAATTTAAAAACTTGTCGGTAACGAAAACGTTCAACACATCATTAGTGCACCCAATTCTGGAATGCGCTTGTGTCGTTTGGAATCCGGTCTTTGATTTTCACTCAGAGAGGTTTGAGTCCGTTCAAAAACAGTTTCTACTGTTTGCTCTGAGATCCCTCTATGATCCAAAAAATTTCCATAATTTGCCATCATACGATAACCGGCTATCCCTTCTCAATATGACACCACTTGCCTCCCGCTGAACCACATTATGCTCTTGCTTCGCATTTGATGTCCTTACAGGAATCGTTAAAGTCCAATATGTAATCTAAAAAATAACCTTAAACGAGCCAATAAGATTTACGAGACATTCACCTTTGAACGTAGAAAGTACACGTCATACTATCTATGGTGATAATGAGCCGATTAATAGGTGTGTCAACATTTTCAACAAGATGAGCCATCTTTATTTCCCAACCATATCCAGACTCCAATTTAAATCCAATTTATCGAAGTTCCTTGGTTCCTAATCCTTCACTGCAAATGTAAATTTATATTGTAAAATAAAAAATAAAAAAACTGTGATATGTATTTTAATAGAATTTAAAAATGTATACCTTGTTTGGTCAAATAAATAAATATAATACTCTCCAGTTGTGGATCCTCCATACTAAGGGCTCCGAGGCAGATATGGCTCCTCACAGCTAAAACGGTGGGAAGTTGACGCACTTCCAGTATTTAGTACAACAAGCGCCGTCCTAGCCGCCATTTGTAAGATTTGTTTTCCCCGTGGATCTGTTTGAGGCATGCCCCATTCGATTGCTTTAGCGTTGAAGTCCCACCTAACGAGCACGTTACCCTCTGCGTTCGAGATAGTGCCCCCCAAAGTATTAAGCTTGGCTTGGAGAGATGAAATCACTTGGTTCGGCGTCAGGTACACACTAAAGAAAATGATCCCTCAGCACAAAACTCACACGAAATCATACTATCGTCCACCGCTATCCACCTGGAAATCACTGTTCCAAATCCAGATGGCAGTAATACCAGTGTTGCTCACTCAGAAGCATAAATTTGGATTCCATGTCCCTTGTAAACTGCTCAAGCAGATTTTGGGTGGTTGAACTGCGGTGTAGGTTTTGCTGCAGGATGTGGGTCGTCGAAGTTCTGATTTTGTCTTGATTAGGGCTTTCCAAAAAACTCGGTATTTCCCTGATCCCAAGGCATGCCAAAATGTGGTCTTGGATCAGCATCCTGGTAAAGAATAAGGTGTGTCTCCTAAGTACATTTTTTTCTTTTATGTCCCATTTCACCGCGTTTGTAACAAAGGAAACTACCAGCCGGTTCTTTGCATACTTGCGTGGTGTGGCCATGGCCAAGGTATTCAAAACAATGAAGAGGCACTACTTCTCACCGTATCCTACAGACAACCCACCCTATTCTTACTTTCAGAAATTGTTCGGCGTCCTTTTCGATCCAGTCAATTATGGCCATGCGTTGTCCCCTCTGATTTCTGGTGTCAGCCTCGCTTTGATATTACCCACGCCAGGAACTCCTTTTTGATGACCTCTTCTGCCTCGGCCAGATCCGTGACGCAGTCAACGTCTCCTCTTTCGATCCTTGTCATCGGCTCGAGTGATGCTATGGTTGCACTTTTGCCGAGTACTTTCTATACTGCATAGCAGAATGCTTCCTTTTGTCGGGCTCTGTACCAAATTCTACCAGTATGCGGCCCAACCGCGTTGGTCGTACTACTTTAGTGGCAGTGGTTGTGTCCTAGGGCATTACATTTCTCCTGATATCTCGCGGCATCTCTACATAGTGTCGCGTGTTTTCCGTTCGCGGCCAATAATTTTAATGCTCCGGGAAAGTGAAAACGCAATGTCTTTTAATTTAAGTTAAAAGAGTTTATTTTATTTCAAAAGTGCACAATGATCGATTTAACACTTTCACTAATTTTAATTTTCACTATTAAAAATTAAAATTTAACACTTGTCCATAAATTTATTATCGCAATTGTCTTCTAAATTACTATTACGAAACACACTTTCGCAGTTCTTATCGCGGTCGAATGAATGATCCCCCCATTCATTCAGCTCGCTTTTATAATGGGGTTCTACCTATTCACCCATTTCTCGTACGTTGGCGAATGTTCTACCGAGAGGTACCCGTTAGATTCGAGCAAATTTAATGAATGGAGTGACGTCACTTGCAGATGTTGATCATGCTTGTTGGGTTCTCGTGGTTTCGAGTGAATTCGTGTTCTTCATTGTTGTGAAAACAATTGCGACAGTAGCTCGCAGAATTATTAGTACATGTAATTATTTGTACATGTAACACTGCCCCCACCTCAGTTCTTTTCGCCCCGAAAAGATGTGTCGCTATTTGTAGTCAATTCTCCCTGGGTGTAATATGGGGCAAGACGGTCCAGATGCACGATTTTCATTTTAGCTCTCGGGTTACGATGTTCCTGTATTCAGTATACGACGTCGTTGATTCGCTTTGTAACTCGGTATGGTCCCTCCCAATTAGGTTGCAACTTTGGAGACCTACCCTTTCGCCGTTGCGGGTTATAAAGCCACACCAAGTCATCTTGCTGGAAGCCAGTAGAATTAGCCTTTAGATCATACCTGGTCTTCATGCGGTCAGTAGCCGATTCGAGGTGTTTTCGCACTGTCCGATGTATCTGGTTCAACCGTTGTCTTAGATCACTTGCGTACTCCGAGACCGTTTGGGGTTTCTCAGGGGGTGTTCCGAACTTTATATCGGCTGGCAGACGAATAGTCTTTCCAAAAATGACTTTGGCTGGGGCTTGGCCCGTCGATGCATGTTCGGCAGCTCTGTACGCCATCAAAAATAGTGGGATATGTCGGTCCCAGTCCCTTTGGTTCTCGTCAACCATCTTGGCAAGGTGTTTATTGAGCGTGCCGTTGAAACATTCGACCATTCCATCGGATTGGGGATGCAGCGGTGTTGTCCTCGTTTTCCGTATTCCGAGCAGCTCGCACATTTCGCCAAAAACTAGTGACTCAAAGTTTCGGCCTTGATCCGAATGTAATTCGCAAGGTACGCCGTACCTACTGACCCAATTTAACACTAGCTGTTCAGCTACGGTAGTTGCTTCCTGGTTGGGAATGGGGTAGACCTCGGGCCACTTGCTGAAATAATCGGCTACAACCAGCGTATATCGATTTCCCCAATCGGTTTCAGGAAAGGGTCCTGCGATGTCAACAGCAATCCTTTCGAATGGCACGCCTACGTTATAGGCTTGCATTTGTCCTCTCAGTCGTCGCTTTGGGCTTTTGATGGAAGCGGAAATTGTGCATCTGCGACACCAGTCCTCTACGTCTTCTCGAGCGTGGAGCCAGTAGAACCGTTCCCGCAATTTCGCTAAGGTCTTGTTAACACCAAGGTGGCCTCCCGAGGATCCTTCATGCATTTCCTTAACCACATCGTGGATTCGGCTTTTGGGAAGTATAGTTTGCATCCTATAGGAGCTACCATCCGCTGTTTCCCATTTCCGCTTGAGTACGCCACCCTCCACCTGAAGGGAGTTCCATTGTGCCCAATAGCTTTTCAGGGTTGCGCTATGCATTGAAACGTCTTTCCACTCAGGTCGCCCAGTCGTCTCCTTCCATACGAGCAATGGTCCGATGTCTTCATCGGCTAACTGGGCGTTTCGAATCTCCTCTGATGACCAACCTTCATCGAATTCCGCCGTTATCAATCGCAGATCAACGAGCGGTTCCTTTTCCTTAATCCGTCGGCAATGCTTGCAGTTAGCTGGACATGGACGGCGGGATAGGGCGTCAGCATTTCCATGAACTCCGCCCTTCCGATGAACAATTTCGTAGTCGTATGACTGCAATCTTTCGATCCATCTCGCAACTTGTCCCTCGGGGTTTTTGAAGTTGAGCAACCATCTCAGTGATGCATGGTCCGTTCGAAGAACAAATTTCTGGCCATATAGGTACTTGTGGAACTGCTTGGTGGCCTCTATTATAGCCAATAGCTCCTTCCTGGTCACGCAGTAGTTCCTCTCACTTTTTGAGAGAAGTCGACTGTAATATAAGAGAGGACTTGTTCTTCGCCATTGATCTGCTGGGAGAGTACAGCTCCAATACCGCCGTTGCTTGCATCGGTGTCAACTACAAACATTTTTCCGGGTTTCGGATACGCCAGCACGGGTGATTCACACAGCTTTTCCTTCAGGGTCTCAAAGGCTGTCTGGCATTGTTCATTCTAGACATACGGACGATTTTTCTCGGTTAGCTGATGGAGACACTTAGCTATTTTGGCAAAGTCTTTGACGAATCTTCGATAGTATATCGCCAGACCCAGAAAACTTCGTAGTTGGCGCTTGTTGTTTGGTGTTGGCCAGCTTTTCACGGCTTCAATTTTCTCAGGGTCTGTTTTGACCCCTTCTGCTGATACGACGTGTCCCAGGTATTTTACTTCATCTGCGAAAAGAGTACACTTCTCGGGACTAAGTTTCAAATTTGCCAGTCGTAATCGGGAGAAAACCTCTTCTAAGTTCCGCACATGCTCTTCGAACGTTCTACCGATGACGATGATGTCATCTAGGTATACCAAGCAGGTTTTCCAGGTTAGACCACGTAGCACATATTCCATCAAGCGTTCGAAAGTGGCTGGGGCATCGCAAAGCCCAAACGGCATCACAACAAATTGCCACAATCCGGTCCCAACTGAAAATGCGGTCTTCTCTCGGTCCTTCTTGTCGATTTCTACCTGCCAGTAGCCACTCTTGAGATCGAGTGTAGAAAACCATTTTGCGTCGGCTAAAGTGTCCATGAAGTCATCGATGCGTGGGAGTGGGTAGCTATCTTTCTTAGTGACGTCGTTAAGCTGCCTATAGTCGACACAAAAGCGAGTGCTACCATCCTTTTTCTTGACTAGAACTACAGGCGCGGCCCATGGACTGACAGAAGGTTCAATAACGCCTTGTTTTTCCATGTCCAAGATCAGCGCGCTCACTTCTCCTTGTTTGGCTATAGGGAGACGTCTCGGTGCTTGTCGAATTGGCTTGGCTCCCTGTGTACCTATGACGTGAGTTACCATACTCGTTCGGCCTTGGTCATCCGGGCTTGTTGAGAAGATGTCACTGTACTTGGTGACCAGATGAGAGGCTCGTTTGAATAGCTGCACTGGCAATTTGACCTGCTTCAATATTGCAGACGTAGATTCCCGGGCTTTGTCTGTGTCTTGCCTCCTTTCCCAATGATGGTCGTGAGTAGCTTCCAAAGAGGTGATGGTGGAAACAGGCTGGCAGCTGCCGATGACTTCTCCCGCTTTGATGTTCGTGGTTGAGTCTGCGGTGTTAAGGACTCTAACCGGCACATATCCGTTCCTTAAAGATCTTACAAGGCATCGTCCTACAATCAAACTGCGTAATGCAGACGTCGTCGTTGGCTCTATCAGATAAGATCGGTGGTCTCCAGAATCACCATCAAGCTTGGCCCATACAATGCTTTCGGAAGAATTCGGTACATCAGTGTCAGTATATACCACTACATTCATCTTGGGAATTCGGACGCTGGGATCCTCCATCAGTACTTCTACATTCTGCCATTTCAATACACGTTTGCCCAAATCCAACGTGATTCCATGTGGTCGCAGAAAATCCATTCCGAGAATGCAGTCATCCATAATGTTCGCGACCAGAAAATTATGTCGGAACACAAGGTCTCCCAACTGTATCTGGAGGTTGACCTCTCCATGAACAGGTGCAGTTTCTCCCGTAGCTGTCCGTAGTGAGAAAATTCTGCGCTTGTGAAGTTGTTGCTGTCTAACTAGCTCTGGTCGGATAATCGATCGGGTTGCACCAGTGTCGATTGTGATGGTGCAGTGTTCTCCGTCAATTTGACCCGGAAGGCATAAGTCTGCTTCTCCACGATGTAGTCTTGACACGGTGATGGTGGTGCTGGGGACGTCGATCCTCCTAGCCAACCTCTGCCCCACGAAGTTGGCTCTTACATGTTTCCCGACCCCTCTGTTTGAAGGGCTTCCACTCTGGGCTCCTGACTCGGTCTGGATCTCCTTCTAGCTGCACACCCTGGACAAAAGCTCGGTTTTCTTCGCTTCTTGCAGTCTCTTTGCAGGTGCCCCTTCTCTCCGCAATTCCAGCATCTAGGCGCACCATTTACATGCGGGTCTCGCTCAATTTCCACGCGCTCACACCTGCACTCGTCTGTCACTACCTCACGAACCCGGGCAGTGGTACGAGTCACATTTTTCGCTGCCTCAAAGTTCAGACTATAAGCCAGTGCGTCCTTAACCGTTTGCTTTTGAGCTAACCGCACGGCTTGTTGCAATTCCGGGTCCTTTAGTGCGCTGATGAATGCTTCTGTCGCTGCATCATCTCGATGTTCTGGGTCGTAGGCTGGATAAGCCAAAAGTGCCAGCCGCTCAATGTCTTGGGCTAGCTGCTGCAGGGTTTCACCAGACTTCTGCATTCGATGCCTTAGCTGTGACCGATAAATCTGCTTTAGATGATCGTCTCCATAACGCATGTCGAGCGCATTCATTATAGCATTCGGGTTTGAGTGCAATTCAACGGGGATCGTCTGCAACAGCTCGGCAGCTGGGCCTCTTAGAGCGAAAATCAATGCAGTTGCTCGTTCCTGCTCATTCCAGTGATTTATGCGAGCGGCTGCTTCAAACTGGGTTTTGTAAATAGTCCAGACCGTTTGCCCATCGAATATTGGTGCTTGCACATTTCTAGATGAGCTTTGCGCTGCGGTTATAATTGGGGCTGGTGGGGCGGTTACTACTGCCTTTGCTGCTTCCAATTCCTTTTTCATGTTTTCCATCTCATTGTTGATTCTCTCCTCGACCTGGCTGACCTTTTCCTCGACCTGGTAAACCGTTTCCTCGACCTGGTCAACCTTTTCCTCGACGCCTTTAATTTGCTTGTTGAGACTACCGAGCTCCGCTTTTATTGCGGTTGACTGTTTCTCCAGCTTCTGTGTGATGTCTGCCTTGATGTCTGCTTTGATTTCGATTGCTTGTTGGTCCAGCTTCGCTGATTGTTCGTTTAGCTTCGCAGCTAAACTGGATGTCTGTTCATTTAGCTGCGCTGATTGTTCATTTAACTTCGCTGTTAAATTGGATGACTGTTGTCGCTGCTCTTGCTGCATCAGCATCAACATTTGCATCAGCGCATTTTCTGGTTCCTTCGATTTTGGTGTTTCTACTTCTCCACCTTCTGCGCCTTTTTCCGCATCTGAGAACTCACCCGAATCCAGATTCACGCCTTCCGACCCGATCGCGTCACGCAAGCGTGCAATCAATGTGGCCTTTGTACCTTGCGTAGCCAGGTTTCGCTGTTCCAACTCTTCCTTAAGCTCCGACATGGTCAATTCATTAATTTTTAAGTTTAAGCTTCGTGGCATTTTTAATGTTTCTTTAAATTTTACTATTGTGCACTATAAAAATGTTCAAATTTTCACTTTCAAAATTTTTCTTTCCCACTTCTTGACACCACTGTCGCGTGTTTTCCGTTCGCGGCCAATAATTTTAATGCTCCGGGAAAGTGAAAACGCAATGTCTTTTAATTTAAGTTAAAAGAGTTTATTTTATTTCAAAAGTGCACAATGATCGATTTAACACTTTCACTAATTTTAATTTTCACTATTAAAAATTAAAATTTAACACTTGTCCATAAATTTATTATCGCAATTGTCTTCTAAATTACTATTACAAAACACACTTTCGCAGTTCTTATCGCGGTCGAATGAATGATCCCCCCATTCATTCAGCTCGCCTTTATAATGGGGTTCTACATTTTCACCCATTTCTCGTACGTTGGCGAATGTTCTACCGAGAGGTACCCGGTAGATTCGAGCAAATTTAATGAATGGAGTGACGTCACTTGCAGATGTTGATCATGCTTGTTGGGTTCTCGTGGTTTCGAGTGAATTCGTGTTCTTCATTGTTGTGAAAACAATTGCGACAGTAGCTCGCAGAATTATTTGTACATGTAATTATTTGTACATGTAACAATAGGATCGGCCATCTTGAGTTTTTAAAAGCAGTCCCTGCTGTCGGGATCTTCGTCGGGGCTTCTTTCTCTCTTGTTTTGTATCTATTCTTTTTTCTTGCCGGGATTCATGCGAACTTTATGTTCTGAGACTTTTTGAAGGAGTATCTTTGCGGCTCTGTTCACTCCTTTTGTCACCACTCTCCGGAACCTCTGATCTTGCGTTTCGCTCCCATCAAATTTCTCTTTCTTTCTTCTTTTATCCCGACCTTCGTCAGTTGGGCTAGACGCCATTCTTTCATTGATGGTTGATAGTAACGCTATCTGCGCATGCATTTTAGACTTGGCTCTCAACGCTTCTTTGGCCCTCTGCTTTTCTTCGGCCTTCAATAATGCCCTATGCGGTCTAGGAGCTCCTCTAGTTCAAGGAGCCCAATCATTACTGCTTTGTTGATTTTTGGAGAGTCGCATCTTCTTCAAGTCGCTGGGCGGCAATTGTACCTTGCGACCACCTTCCTTGGGAGAGGACAGTACTTTTGCCATATTTTCGACGGTGGTGATAAAATCACACAACTGTGCTTTATTTTTCAGGCCACTCCTGTCCTTTCCTGCCGTAATTTCTTTGTGGACTCCAGAATTGTTCATTATTTCGGGATTTATGACCCTTGCATCGGTTGCTTTGTTAGAGATTGTAGCAGTGGCCATCAGATTCTCGATGTTCTTTATATTTTCCTCCACCACTCGAAAATCTGGTGCGTCCTGCAGAGTTTCTTGCTGGCGTTCGAATCATTTTTTGCTGCATCCGAATGCCGCGGGAATCTCAGTCTGGATAAGACTGTCTGTTAATCTCCGTTTTTCGGCTGTTCTCACTATTATTCTCTTCATCGCCGTTTTTTCATCATAAGTACCGCTCCCAATCTGCTCTTAACATCTTGGCTGCAGCTGTTTGTTGCGTCGTCATAGTTTATATTTTTGCTTTCGCTTTTTGGGGTTTTAAAATTTTTTTTAGGGTTTTGGTTGCTCAAGTTTTATTGGGTCCCCTAGGAGCCGCTATCTCAGCTCATGAGTGTAGTTGCTTTTTTGGTCCCATAGTTATCTTGGTAGAGCAGGAAGGCCATACGAGGCATAAGCCCTTTTGGGGATAAGTGCTCAGAGCCAGACTAGCGCTAACCGAGAGTCCGTCTCAACCAAACGTACACCACCAATACAATGGTGCGAACTTCGAATGTACTCAGTGGCAGATTTAAGGAAAAAGGCCCGGTCGGCAAAATTTCATTAGCCCCCCCTGTTAAATTGTGTACACAAGAATTTATTTTGGATCAAGTGTTTCATTGAAAGTGATAGGTATGTGTTTCAAGAAATTGATAGATATAAAATAATTTCGGTTTATTCAGTAGAACCAAAAGAACCTTGGAGTACATTATGTACTCCAAGGTTCTACTGGGACGGAGAGGGTATCATAATTGTATTGAAAGCAACTAGGTCCAAACCATCATATCCGCCTGCCCAAAGCATCAATTCCAGTTCGTTGTCCAAAGCGTAGTCCAGATTCAATCAGGGTCGTTACCTGTCATCCCAGGAGGGAACGTCACGGCACCCCCATATACTCGGTTCCGTGGAGGTGTTGCTCCCCAAAGAATGCTAGCTTTGAAGAGAGCCCCTGTCGACCGACATTCCCCTGCGGGAATTTCCTAGGGTATGTGGGGCGGAACTTCTTAAAGAATGCTAGCCTTCAAGAGTATTCCTGTCGGCCAGCGGGGAGTTCTGTACACTGTTTTAAGGCATTTTTTGAAAAGCTCTCGTTAATGCCTTTTATTTGACATCCCACATGGCTATCATTGGTAAAATAAATTTTTTTATGGTTAACCGCCCTATATTGAGAGACCCTCCTTAAGAAACTATGAAAACCGTTTTCATATCCAAACTTTCAAGAGACCATTCCTTTACAGCCACTAAGGTTAGTGTTTTTAGCTATTATAGTTTCGGACAAAAACTGCTGTGACCAACTGGCAAACAGACGGAAGAAAAAAAAGGAAGTGCTAGAGTTCACTGGCACAATTATTTTTGAATATTAGGTTATTAGAAACTATTCTTTGCAATAAACCCGTACGACTGCAGTCATGTTTATTTAATTAAGTCAAGTAATTTGATAAGTAATTTTATATCTTCTTATTCGGTCCATTCGGTAGGTTCATGTCATACTTTCATTTACTTTAACTTCATGATGAATCTTCTGAATTCATTTTCGTAGAGCATTCATCGTTTGTATGATTGATTTGGAGTAGAATATACCATGTAAGATTTCACTCTAAAGTCAAAGCCTGGACAGCAACAAGATACCATGTAGACGGCAAAATGTTATTACGTTTATGATAAAGTCGTCCTTAACCTTCATAAGGTCTTCGGGTCCAATTCGACCCATTCTGGCTTAAAACTCAATTTATTTATTAAATATATGGTTCAGGAACTTAGAAATTTAGTGTTTACTGCGTCGGACGAAGATAAGGTATGCTCTGAACTGGAGGATTTCGTGAAAATTAGGGAATTTTCAAGTAGTGACACTGAGTATGATAACGAGATACAGGCTACTCAAATTATATTGTCGAAAAATGGCCAGGTTAAATATTCAAAGCAACCCATATTGGATGTGTATAGAAGAGCTCCAAAAGAAAACATTATAATCGTGACTCCAGGATTCACACGGTTTTCATCTTCCAGGATTACTGAAGAAGAAAAATCAAGTTTTGAACTTTTATTTCCATCTCCTATAATTTTTAATATATTGAAGTATGCGAATATGGAAGGTAAAAGACTATACAACGAAGCTTGGAAGGACATGGAGCAAACGCAGTTGAAGGCTTTCATCGGATAACTGATTTTGGCAGGTTTTATCGCTCTAATACTGAGAGTACAGAAAATTTATAGGACTCTGAAACAGGCAGACTAATACTTGGAGTAACCATATAGTTGAAAAATTTCAAAAAGATACCGAGCATAATTAGATACGACAACCTGATTTATGAAATCAGTGGGTGGAAATGCTACCAAAACTTTATAATCCTGGAGAAAACGTGACAGTTGACGAGCAGCATGTGGCATATAGGGGAAGATGTCCTTTTTGTCAGTATATGCCATTTAAACCAGCGAAATGTGGCATAAAGGTTTGGGTTCTTTGTTTTCGTCAACAAGCTACGTGTGGAATATACAGCCTTACATTGGAAAAGAATCAGGCGGCGCTCCGGAAAAAATCCAAGGCATGCTTGTTGTTTTAGATTGGACAGTTGGCTTGAAGGGGCATAACATTACAGCAGACAGTTCTCTCACTTCATATCAGCTAGTGCTGATAAAATGACACTTGTAGAGACAATTCGGAAAAGCAAGCCTAAACTTCCCACGGTCATGAAAAATACAAAAGGAAGACTCATCTTTTTTAGCGTTTACAAAGGATATTACACTCATATCGTATATGCCGCAAAAGCACAAATTTGTGAATTTGTTGAGAACATTCCGCCATAAAGCAAAAATTAGTGGTCGATCGGATAAAAAACCCGAGATTATTTTTTTGCTAAAATAAAAAGAAAGGTGGTGTCGATACCCCTAGATAAAACTGTATCTGCCTATGCCTGCTTTCACAAAACAAATCGATTGTCACAAATTGTATTTGGCAATATGGTAGATATTTTAGCATATAATGCATTTATTTTATTCACGACCGCAAATAACGCCTGGAAGAAAGGTTTCCTCGCGAGAAGAAGACATTTTTTAAAAAATTTGGGGATGCAACTTATTACTCCTTACGTCAAAAAAAAAAACATTTTCGCAAGCACCATTTTCTTTGGAACATACAAATTTTCTTTGGAGCATATGAATAACCCGAAACAAATTAAACATCACCTTCATCTTCACCATCACGAGGTAAACGCAGTCGTTGTCAAATATGTCCGAAAACAGATATTAAAACGTGCACCAAATTTTCGTTGACCCTAAGCAAACCTTCGACAGTATTGATCAGAACGTACTGTACCAAATAATGCTTTGTTTTTCCATCCCAGCAAAATTACACCTTTCATTTACCTTGTGTTGGACACTTTTTGAATTTTTCCAGGAGCACGTCAGCTGATCTGGGGCACGACAGCTGTCCCCTGGCCTGAGGTGCTTATGAAACAAAGCAAAAAGCAAATAAAATTTCCAAAGCACGTGTTCTTTTACGCACTTCAGAATATGGGAGTGCTGTCAGATCCCAAAAAAACTAAAAGATTGTATGGAACAAATTTGTTTTTCTACAAATTCATTGATTTTTTGAGATATGGTAATCCTGAAATCTCTCATCGAAGCACATGTTTATATTCACGCCAATCCTCGCGACAGCATTTACCTACCTACCTGCTACCGAAGATTTATGGTTGCTGTTTGGATTTTTCCGGAGGGTTGATTGAGTGTAGATACTTGTTGAGTATACTATGGTCCGCATCAATAACCAACTCACCAATGCCTTTGACACAAATATCGGACTAAAACAGGGAGATGGGCTGGCCAAATTGCTATTCAATTTGGCTCTAGAGTACGTCATAAGGAAGCTACCTGTCGATACACGAGGCACATTACTCTACAAGTCAAGCCAAGTAGCAGCCTATGCGGAGCACATTAACATTTTGCCACGGTCGTTTACAACTGCCAAGGAACTCTTCCTGAAATTTGATAGCAAAGCAAAACTAGTAGGGCTAAAAATCAAAGAAAATAAAACAAAGCTCATGACGCAGTCGAGGAAAAATACCTCAAATACACAAAATATCACACTTGGCAAATACAGTATCAAAAATATGAACAAATTTGTGCATTTGGGTAATGAAAGAGGTGAAATACGCAGAAGAATACAGCTCGCTAATATTCCGTTTTGACGATCTTGAAGACCAGCTGCATACACAGGAAAACAAAACTCCAAGTATACAAGTCTGTGAAAGACCTGTGTTATGCTATAGGTGTGAAGCATGGATCCTAATCTATGCATCCGCAAATATATTGAACGCCTTTGAGCGATGGGTCCTGAGGCGAATAATCGGAGCAAAGCTAGAAGGGGACCAATGGCGAATTCGATATAACCATGAGCTGTATGAAATTTTTGTTGCGCCTGAAGTTTCAAAGATTGGCAAACTGTGAAAGCTGCAATTAGTTGGACACATGAATCGTATGGAAGAACAACGGATACCCAAAAAGGTATTCGTTGGGAGAACTGAAGGCCAGCAATCAGTGGGGAAACGCTGGTCTGATTCGGTTGACGCTGCTTGGATTTCAAAATTGGAGGACGCGATCAATGAACCAAGACTGTTGGAGGTGCTATTTGCAGGAGGCGAAGGCCCGAGAGGGACTGCCGTGCTATGAAGAAGAAGAAAATTATCTCATATCATAGCTTATGTAAGAAATAATTTTGTAATAAGCACTCCAATACTATTGATTTGTGCACAGAATGTCCTCTTGATTAAAATAAATTGTTTGAATTACCTAGTAATTATAAAATTCCCTTGGTTTCAAAAATGTTGAACTATCATTAAAAAATTTGAATGGATATTTGAAGCGGTATTTCATTTTTATGCTTACTAAATTACTGAAGTTTAATTTAAGTTTTATAAGATGTAGTTCGATGTTATAAAAAACATAAAAAGTAATAAAACGCGCAACAGAGTTTATTTATTAGCCAAGAAGTAAACGCTTCATACTACCTGGGTCCAATTGGACCCGAAGACCTTTAGCGTTCGTCATTTTGAAGAACATATGGTATGAAGGTTAAGATTGAAGATGTCTAAGTCTAGCACTTGTTGTGTACAGACGTGTTTTTTTAAAGCTTCTGGCAACAGTTTTTTTAAATTAAATAATTTTAAAAAAAGCCAGTTATCAATTGAAAATTAATTTTTTAATTGACAAACATCACACCATCAAATTTGTTCGAGCAATTTATCGAATATTACAAGTTTTTACTTGTAAAAAAGTTTCGAGATGCAGAAAGAAGACATTCAAGAGCCTGTCTCTTTTGATGAATATTGCCTTGAGTCTTGAGGCAACGAGATGGAGGAGCCCGATGGTTTCGGACATCAAATAGATTTATCATGTTCATCACAAACAATGACGGGCTAGAAACAATTAAAACGGAGGTTCGAAAGAGAAAAAAATGAAGAAAAAATAAATTGAAATTTTATTGCCGAAATCCAAAAATTGTTAAAGCCAGTGACAAAATGGAGGAAGTCAAAAGAGAAAATGAAGAACTCAGACTAAGGATCCATTTGCTAGAGGATCTAGTTGAGAAATGGACATTCAACAAAGAGCAAGTAATGACCATGAAAAAAGAAATGGAAAATAAATTAAAAGTAACCACTGAAACAACATCAAAAAACTTCAAGAGGAACCTAATCAAGAATAAGTCCCCAGCGTTGGCGGAACAAATGTTAGGACAAATTATTATGCAACACTAGCTGGGCTAGATGATTCAGTGACCATTGAAGTGGACGAAGGTAATCACAAATCTGAGAATATCCGTAATAAATCTGACGATGGATTTATTTTATATTTTAAACAGTTTTGCCTGCTGGTCCGTCTATAAATGTTAGTGATAAGAAGGAAAAAGTCCCACCAATAAGTGTATTTGGGCAAAGTGGTAAAAATATAGTTCAGCTGTTGGTAGCTGAAAACCAATTAAATGATTTTGAAATTAAAAAAGTGAACGCTGATAAGCTGACAAACAAAACTAAGTTACTGGTTGACATCCAGACAGAAAAAAGTGCTTTGAATTCTGGAGAGGCTCCGCACTTTACAGGTATGTACACCCCCAAGAGCGAGAAAATTCCGAACTTTTTGTTAGTAGGTCTGAACTATGGTGTGGACACAGTTGACTTCCTTCAGGTGCAAAAGGAAGTAGAACCAGAAAGAGAATTTATTGCAGTTAAAACTTTTGCACCAAGGAGATTGATTATTGACCATAAAAATTTGCCTTTTACCTAGTTCGAATTTTTAAGAAAAAGCAATCTAAGTACCCTTCTAAAAAAAGGTACTAGATCTTCCGATTGGTGAGGTGGAGTGCCTCCACATAGCTAGGTTAACTGGTGCTATAGGTGCCAAAGATTCCATCACTCGGCTGCCAATTGTGCCATGAAATACAAATGTGTGAAAGGTAAAGACGTCTCTGCCCCAGGCGAGTGCAAATGGGCTCAGACGGAGCGAAAAGAAAAATTATATTGTTTGAACTGCACTGTTTTTGGTCATGCAGCATCCTATTAAGGATGCCCCGATATTGAGATGCAAAAGCTAAATTTATTCTAAAATAAACGCAAGTACACCACCGCGTGATACCTTCCAACTTCGTCAAGCCCGAGGTATCATTTATACTCGCCGCTAGAAGACCAGTAGACAACAATATAATTAATGTAAATAATGTAAGTAGTAATAATGAACTACTTATCGAAATTTACCAGCAACTTGAGTCACTTTCGACAAGAACTAACAAACAAGATGAAAAAATTAAGTGTTTTTTTCAACGTTTAGGCCAACATGTCCCAAAATAGCTTGTCACCCAGTCGCATCTTCATGGATAGGCTTCGTCGCATCTCGATCAACGTTAACACCATTATGATTCTACATCGACATGACTGTTTCCAGGGATTCCTCGTCAAGCAGAAGTCTGACATCATGCTTCTCACTGAAATCCACCTCAATCCATGTCACCAGATGACATTCAAAGATATTGAATTGTAAGATACGATAGGGTTAACTATAGGGTTTTCCAATAAGAGGTGTTATTTTGATATTAAAAGAAAAATGCCATTTTTTAGAATAAATGATCGAATGATTATTTCATTTTAAAGAAAAAGGTATGCCGTTAATAGTGAAAAATAAGATCAGGCAAATGATCATCACGACACGCTTACAGTACCATATCCTTTTCATGAAATTTTCCATAACCAAATCGCAAAGCGGCTGCCCTATGTCCTCGATAGCCTCACGAATTCCATCTTTGAGGTCTTGAATCGACCCTGGGCTGTTGGCGTAGACCTTCTCTTTGACGTGGCCCCAAAGGAAGAAGTTCACGGGTGCCCATTCGCGAGGGAGGAAACACATTTTTCATATATTTCCCCACCTGTGCCCCCACTGAAGCAACAACTGTCAGTTTAAGAACTATTTTGAAAAGCTCTCATAGAGAACTTTCAGTTGATACTCATATTGGCTACCTTTCATAAAATTTTTTTCAGGGGCCATCCCTCTATTCTGTAATCATCGATTCATGGCCTATTTTTTCGAATCCTAGAATGGTTACAAAGCCCTTTTGCTAGAAGCTCTCTCCTGCCTCTTCGACTTGTTTCAATTGTATGTACTCATCTTCATGATACCTATCATTTCCGAAATTTTCAATCAAATCCTAGCAAAGCTGTAGTGTCTAAGTCGGTAAATAGCGCATATGGCTCCATAGCCATATGTTTCCATAGTAATAGAGGGCCCATTGTTCCATAGTAATACAGGAAAATTCAAATCGCTATAACTTCGTTAAATACTATTCGATCTTTATGAAACTTTCAGAAAAGATCAATCTTATAAATAGTCATCTGTTTCATTGAATTTAAGGGTACCGTTTTGATTCTATTCAAGAAAACATAAAATCGATAAATCATACTATTACTAACAAAGTTGAGTGAACTTTGACTTCTCCTGTATTTGTTGTTGTTGTACTCATTAAAGCCTACATTCTTGATTTTTTTCAGATTTTTCGGATGGAAGGTGTCCAGTCACGAGGGAGGGTACGCGAAAAGTTCGTACATTTCCCCTTCCCCCGCCCCCCTCGGTACTCATAAGGCAATTTTAAGACTTGTTTCGAAAAGATCTCATTGAGACCTTTCTAACGACACCCTACTCCACTACCAATGGTGAAATTTTGTTTTTGAGGGGTCACTTCCCTATATGGAGGACCCCCTTAAGCCCCTTTGAAAAAAATTTCCACCCTTGAACTTTCAAGAAGTCATCACTTCTGACCTTTTCACAAAGTTTCATGGCTGTAGCCTCTATAGTTTCGGAGAAAAAGTGCTGTGACATACAGACGGACGGACGGACGGACGGACAGACGGACACAGGTCGTGATTGCAATAGGGTTTTGTATTTTAGTACAAAACCCTAAAAAATGGACTGAGGAAAGTTTCAAATGAAGTTTAATGAGGATTACCAGAAGCAAGCCCTTTTCTGATGATGGCGACTCTTGCTCAAGGGTTCTTAATAACAGGAATCTAACTAATGATGAAATAGATCTCTATTTGTCGAAGTTAAAGAAGCTGACATTGGTAATTATTGAGAAAGTAGTTCCACAGATTAAACATCGAAACAATATGGAAGGATTTGCAACACCGGCTATCGCAACTTTAAAAGGATTGACAAGGCTTTTCCTCACATGTATCAACAATATTTAGCTGAGATTTTGGACTACAACTATTCCTCGTTGGCTTTGTTGAAATTACCCCTGAAGAATGTGCAAAACTTAACCCGTTCATACCTCAGGAGTGAGGTCAATAATCAATAGGCGGAAAAACGGAGGGATATTAGCTCACAGCACACAGATAGCATAGAAATGAAAACAGAATGATATGTGATGGATTGTGGAAATGTACCCTAATCGGGACACATTTTGAATTGGCTAATTTACCAAACCCTGATAGAGTGAATCAAATATTTTTAGAGGTCGTTGAAGCATAAGTCTCCGACTTCAAATCAAGTCTGAATCACAAATCAATTCTTTATTTCAATTAAACATTAACATCTGACCTTATCCCCAGTTTGAATTTTTTTGATTATTGAGTCAGCGATGAGGACTTGTGTTACATATTTTGCAGGATAGACAACAAGAAATCATGTGGTATTGACTGTGTTCCAAATATAGCTCTTCGGCATTTGGCTGAGGTTGCCATTAGGAATTATTGCATATTGTTCAACAGCATGTTGTGCAATTCATATTTTCCAAATGAGTGGAAAAAGGTCAAGGCATTTTCAGTCCTTAAAGAAGGAAAAGAATCTTCGAACTCTAAAAGTTTTCGCCCAATCAGATTGCTGCTTAACATCAGCAAGTTGTTTGAAGCGATATTCAACAAAGCATTAAACGTCCACATTGAGAGATATGAGTTCTGTGTTCTTGCTAAGCATTCGATCATACACGTACATGCGATAACGAAAGTGACCTCAGACTTCCGTTGGATATTAAATGATAGAGAACGTGTTGGAGCGTGTCTAATTGCATGGAGAAAGCCTGAATACGGTGTGGTTAGATGGATTAATTTTTTAACTCCTCCAGAGCAGTTTCCCCAGACACCTTGTCGCCATGATGTGTGAGATGTTGTAAAGAAAATCATTTGTTATAACTGATAGAAATCTGACGACAGTGCACAACTTCAAGGTCTTGAATGGTCTACCGCAAGTTATAGTTACTGAGCCTCTGCTTTTCACAACATTTATTTGCAAGCTATTGAACGGCTTTGATTTTAATGTCTCGCCAACGCGATTATTGGTAGCATTTGTTGATGGTCTGATCATCTATATGGCAGACCAAACAGCTACAATAGTTCAGAGTAATCTTTAAAAAAAAAAGTTTAACGATATGTAGCTCTACGCGCAGAAGTGCCAAACATTTTGTTTTGTACGACAATGCACGGGGCCAGTCAAGAGCTGAAATTTAATTGAAGGACTTTCAAACTAAAGCTAGTGAGGGTAGTTTAGATTGCATTCCACATAAAGCCTGTTTTCGATACCTCGGTGTTCATCTCGATCAGTATTTGTACCATACTGAACATATCAAAATTATGCGCAGTAAAATAGAAAAAGGAGTCATGTCCATTCAACGACTCTTTCATTCCAGATACATTGATCAAAAGGCTAAAGTTATTTGTTACAGAACCCTGCTTTTCCAGTTTTGACATATGGATGTCAGATCTGGTATAATCAGAGCGCTTGCACTATGTAAAGATTAAGAGTTTTCGAAATAAAATGTCTTCGTGCATGTACTGGTTTGTACAGAAAGCCTGAGATGAATTGGAAGCACTATATATCGAATAGAAGGATTTATCAACCTGCTGAAGTGACGACAGTCGATATCGTCATATTGAGGCTTCTTCGGAATCATATCGCAGGATCTGTAACTGTGAGCATAAACCCCTCGATTTCACAGTCGTTCCACCTTACTGATGGGTAGATTGATTGTCCCGCTAGTGGCTTTGTTCCTCCAGAAGCATTCGTGTATTCGGACATAATTGATATGTTTTTGATTCTGACAGTGCCCTAATCATATATCACATGTATAAGCGGGCAACCAATGAGAAGATAAAATACCCACCGAATTTGAGTTCACGAGACCAAAAATTCCAATGGAGATACGTACTCATTTGCTAGATTCGTTGAGGCTGGTCGAGCTGGGATGGAGTAATCTAGGTATTGGTGGCTGAATGACAATGTCTAAGTTAGTCGTGGTTATTTTTTGCCTTATTTTGTGTTAATCGTTCCCATTTTGATTTTCAGCTCATTTTTGCCATATTTAGTGTTGTTGTTTGTTTCCGTTAAAAATTAGGAATTAGGTTTCAATATTAGGTGAAGGATAAAAGTTCATTGTTGCGTTTTTCTTCTTTTTCCAATTGAATCATAAAATAGAAAACAATGTGAATTTGTATTTGATATTGTTTTATTTTGTTTTTTTTTTTTTTTTGATTTTAAATTTTTTTGATTGATAATGTGTATTCATCTGGGCCATTTAGTTTTAGTATATTTATTGTGTGGATTTGCTTTATATACTTTTAAAATTTATAATGATTAGTATTGAATAAAACGCTTTTGAATATGACTCTTTAAGATTGAAGTTATTATCAGCAAAACCTCGACTGCTGTATACCACCTTTTCCTTTATGATGACTTATTTCAAGCGCGATATGCATTGATGGTATATGGTTGAAGGTTGACTGAATTTCTGAGTCATCGTTAAACATTTTTTATAACTAAATTTGATAAGTTATCTGTCACATTTACCAGATTTTTTAAGCATAGGTGAGATTGCGATATCTTTACGCTTAGTCTGCTATCTGAAAGATATGACTGCAGTTGCATTATAAGAAAATCTTGCAGGAGTAAAACTAAGTACTAAAGGCTTAAGATCCTTCAGATTTTTTAGCAATTTTATCATATTTGGCGGCTCATATCTTGTTAATGGTGACACATAAGTATAAAAATAAAGTATTGCTTTGAAGGAAATTTAGGAGGCTTTCTTGTGGTTGGGAGATAATGATTTATTTATGTCCTTAAAGTGAAGCTCACAAGTGCATTAAATTTTATGAAATACTCACTAAATAACTCCTCAGTCAGTTAAGAACGTAGCCTGGAACCGTTTATCACATTATTTTGGGCTGAGCTTCATCCTCATTTGACTAAAGATGTCTTTGGGGTTCAGGAATCTCTTTCCTAGTGGGAAAAAGGGAGGAAAATTATCACCTATAGGACGGCAGCCCAAGCTGGGCCTTGATCTCCAGAATTAATCTCTTCCAATCATCACAGCTCCACAACCTTGTCCGCCAGTTGTTTAGTCCCAACAAAGATCTTCTGTCAGCTTCTATTGTGTCTTCCCATCGAGTTCTCGGCCTAACCACTGGACACCTTCATTGTTCTCTATCCGTCAATGTTCTTTTGGGTGGTAGGTTTTCTTCCATTCTTTCTTCATGCCCCCTATTGCAATTTACGTAGTTTTACACAAGAGGAAATAGCTGGATCGGCAAATACTCGTAGTTCATACAACTCATCGTTGTAACAAAGTCTCCACTCTGTTTCTTGTTTCACGTGTCCGTAGATTTTCCGGAGTGCTTTGCGTTCAAATACATCCACAGCTTTTTCGGATTCGCTCGTCAGGTTTGACTTGTGTTTTGTACCTGCGGAGCTTATTTTGTCTGCGCACAACTCTGAACCTTAGAATTAGAGTACGGAGCAATATGCTTCATTTGTGGCATTTATGCAGCATCCAACCTCGTCATTTTTGGTGCCTCTTCTATTTAAATTAGTTCTCCGCAGGGGGAATGCCAGTCGACAAGAGCACTCTTGGAGGCTAGCATTCTTTGGGGAGTTCTGCCCCCACGTACTCGAGGAAATTCCCGCAGGGGGAATGCCGGTCGATAAGAAAACTCTTGGAGGCTAGCATTCTTTGGGGAGCGCCAACCCCACGGACCCGAGGATATGGGGGGTGCCGTAAGGTTCCCTCCTGGGATGACAGGTAACGACTCTGATTGGATCTGGACTACGCTTTGGACAACGAACTGGAAATGACGCTTTGGGCTGGCGGATGTGATGGTTTGGACCTAGTTGCTTTGCACAGTAGCGCCGAGGTGAAACTCGTGTGTGAAGGGCTCCAATTCAACTATCATAACGTCTCCGTCCCGGTAAAACCTTGGCAGGCCTCGGAGTACGTTCGAAGTTCGCACCATTGGGTTGGTGGTGTAGGTTCGGTTGAGACGGACACCCAATTAGCGCTGGGCTGGCTCTGAGCACTTGTCCCCATAAGGGCTTGTGCCAACCCTTGCATGGCCTCCCTGCTCTGCAAAGATAACCATGGGACCACAAAGGCGACTACACACACGAACGGAGATAGCGGCTCCGAGGGGGGACCCAACAAAACTGGGGCAAACAAAATCAAAAGACCAAAAACATCCAAAAAAAGAAACAAATAATAACAACGACGACGCAACCAGCGGTTGCAGCCACGATATTATGTGTAAATCGAAAGCGGTACTAACCACGACAAAAACGAAGAATAACACAATGATAGTGAAGGCAGACGAAAAACGGAGATTAGCAGACAGTCTGGTTCAGACTGAGATTCCTGTGGCGTTCGGACGCAGCAAAAAAATTATGCGAACGCCAGAGCGTCCTATTGAGGAAAAGCGGGAAACTCTGCAGGACGCTTCAGGTGTTGGAGCCTCGGAAGATAACATAAAGAGCACCAAAAATTTGATTGTAACTGCTGCGATCGTTACCGAAGTGACCGATGCAAGGGTCGCAAATCCCGACATTGCAACAAAAAATCCAGAAGCCGACGAGAAGATTACGGCATGAAAAGCAACGAGTGATCAGACACCGCGTGATTGCACCGCCAACGTTGAAAATGTGGCGGAAGTGCTGCACTCGGAAACGGAACGCGATAACCTCTCCCAAGGATGGTTGCAACGCACAATTGCGGCCCAGCGATATGAATAAAAAAGGCTACTCCAAAAAGCGGGAGATGTTCTGAAAATCTGCATGTGACTCCCCGAAAATCAGCGAATCAGCAAAGGTGGGGCTCCTTGAACTAGAGGAGCTCCTAGACCGAATAGAACACTATCGGAGGAGCTGGTTAAGGGTCGATGACGAAGAGAAGGCTAAAGAGGCGCTTGGGGCGAAACCTAAAGGCAACACGCAGATAGCTCAACCATAAAAAGTCAATAAAAGAATGGCGTCTAGCCCAATCGAAGGAGATCGGGATAAAAGAAGGAAGAAAGAGGCATTTGATGGGCATGGAGCACCAGATCAGGGGTTCCAGACAGTGCTTACAAAAGAACCGAAGAAAGCCGCAAAGAAACTCCTTCAAAAAAAGCCAAAACGTAAAGTTCGCATGGAAGCCCAATTAGAAAAAGGACCTGATGCAAAACAGGAGAGGCAGAAGCCCCGACGAAGACCCCGGCAGCAGGCACTACTTGTAAAGCCTCAAGATGGCCGATCGTACGCGGAGGTACTGCCGGACATCAGGGGAAACGTAAGGCCCGAAGACACCAATACTACCATTAAAGTAGTACGACCAATGCGGTCGGGTCACACGCTGGTCGAATTCGGAGCAGAGGCTGGCAATAGCGAAACTATAGCCCCGCTCGAGCTGATGGCAACGATTGAAATACGAGACATTGACTGGGTGACAGATCTGGCCGAGGTAGAAGAGGCCATCAAAAGGGAGTTCCCTAGCGTGGAAAGGATCAAAGCGAGACTGAGACCAGAAAACAACAGGGGACAACGCATGCCCATGGTTGACTTGACCAAAAAGGACGCCGAACAATTTCTGAACAAGGGCAAAGTACGAATAGGGTGGGTTGTCTGTAGGATACGGCGAAGAGCAACGCCTCTTCAATGTTTCAAATGCCTTGGTTATGGTCACATCACACAAGTATGCAAAGGACCCGATAGGAGTTCCCTATGTTACAAATGCGGTGAAATGGGACATAAAAGAACAAAGTGTACGAAGGAGGCACACTGTATTCTTTCCAAGGATGCTGATCCAAAATCTTGAGATCAGGAAAATGCCGAGTGTTCCAGGAAGCCCTAGACAAGGCAAAATCAGAACTCCGATAACACGCATCCTGTAGCTAAACCTACACCGCAGTTCAACCGCCCAAAATCTGCTTGAGCAGTTTGCGAGGGACATCAAAGCCGACTTCTTGCTGCTGAATGAGCAACACCATGATAAAAGTCCTGCATTATGGTATTCGGACGAAACTGGTACTGCCACCATCTGGGTTCGGAACAGTGACTTTCAAGCAGAGAGTTGTGGACGGGGGGATGGTTTCGTGTGGGTTCCGTGCTCAGGGACCACCTTCTTTAGTGTGTACCTAACGCCTAACGAGTCGATATCATCTTTCCAAGACAAGCTTAATGCTTTGGAGGGTGCTGTCTCAAACGCAGAGGGCAAATTGTTCGTTGGGGGCGACTTCAACGCGAAAGCAATCAAATGGGGCATGCCTCAGATGGATCCGCGGGGAAAACGAATTCTGGAAATGGCGGCCAGGATGGCCCTCGTCGTACTAAACTCCAGAAATACACCGACTTTCCGCTGTATTGGCTGTGAGAGAACCATACCGGACGTGGCATTCGTCTCGGAGTCCTTAGTACGGAGGAAACACAACTGGAAAGTATTAGAGGACTATTCAGGAAGTGATCATCAGTGCATTCTGCTTGAGATAAGTGATGCTGTCTCCCGACTTCCGTGCTCTCGGTCTTCTACAACTAGATGGAACATCGGAGGGATGGACGTCGAGAGGTTCGTCGAGGTGCTCACAGCAGGTGAGCCGCTGCAGGGAGCTTCGGAGGGGACGGAAGAACGGGTAGCTGAAGACGAGGTGAACTCAGATATGAGTATCATTACGACTGCTTGTTGCGCTTCTATGCCCCGTCGAAGACCCCGGCACGGCAAGCCCCCAGTGTCCCGGTGGTCAACTGAAATCGCTGAAAAGCGAAGGGAGTGTCACAAGCTTCGACGTGAGGCTCAACGGGCGCGGAACCGTGAAGAGTTATGCAACTGGGTAGCAGCATATAAGTCGGCCAGGAAATGTCTTCGCAAACTGATCAACAGTAGCAAGGCTCGCTGCTGGCAAGATCTAGTGGACAATGTGAACAAGGATCCGTGGGGCCTTGGCTACAAGCTGGTCATGGGGAAACTTGGTGCCCTACGAAAGCCTTGTATAAATGACGCGGAAAACATGGACGTGATAGTGTGGGAACTCTTCCCCGCCCATCCCGTCCGTGTTGACGCTGTCCATGGTGAAACAGCAGTCGAGTGATCACTCTTCACACTGCTGGAACTGGTGGAGGCAGTCCTCTCATTGAATGCGAGGAAGGCTTCAGGTCCAGATGGTGTTCCGGCTGAGGTTTTGCAGCTCGTCTATCACCATTGTCCTGACTTGCTGCTCACTACATTCAACACTTGCTTACGAGACGGGGTTTTCCCGGTTCGATGGAAGGTGGTGAGGCTCGTGCTGATCAGCAAGGGGAAGGGAAATCCCGAATCGCCGTCTGCATACCGCCCGTTATGCATGCTAGACACGGCTGGGAAATTGCTAGAGAAACTCATCAAGGGAAGACTCACTGACGCGATTCGTGCTGCTGGGGACCTATCTCCTCGGTAGTACGGCTATAGAGCAGGACGTTCTACCATTGATGCGATTGCAGAGGTGGTTAATGCGGCCCAAAAGGCAGAGGCATATAGTCGCATCAAGCGACGGATCGTCCTGTTGGTGACACTCGACGTCAGGAATGCCTTCAACTCCGCTAGATGGGTGGATATTCTGGACACGCTGGAAAACTCTTTTTAAGTTCCAGAATATCTAATGTGGCTTTTGAGGAACGGAACTACCTAGAGGACCGAAGCCTGCTCTATGACTCGACACAGGGCTAACAAAGGATGGAAATTAATTAATTATTATTATTATTGCCCAGGGATCTATCCTTGGTCCGGACCTGTGGAACTTGAGATGCCAGATGAGTCGCATTTGGGCGGCTATGCGGATGATGTTGTGGCTCTGGTCGCTGGAGGCACCATTGAACAAGCGCAACTTAGGCTAGGTATGCTAATGCATCGAGTGAGGGACTTGATGACTGCTCGCGGGCTGAGTTTCGCAATGGAGAAAACCGAAGTGACCATCTTGACAAAAAAGAGAATCCCTAGAGTAAGGATGATCAGTATTGGTGACATACAAATCGAATCGAAGTCAGCGGTGAAGTACCTGGGGCTACTGATCGACTCAAAGATGAGTTTCTCTGAGCAAATTAGGGCAACGGCTGAGAAGGCTTCTTCGGGAATATCGGCTCTAAGTCGACTTATGGCCAACGTAGGGGGACCCAGCCTATCAAGAAGATGCCTCTTGATAAGTGCTGTAGGGTCAGTGCTACTGTACGGAGCAGAGGTATGGGGCGATGCACTCAGCGAGGAGGTATACCGAAAACGTTTGGCGCAGGTACAGAGAAGAGGAGCACTGTGAATCACATCGTCGTATCCAACAGCCTCTGACTCGGCGGTGAGAGTGATTGCAGGCGTGATCCCTGTCACCCTCCTCACTAGAGAACGCCACGCTATTTTTCTGCGCCGAAACGAGGATGCGAGGAAGATGATTGTCCGCGAGGAGAGACAACGCTCGCTCAACGATTGGCAGCAGTCTTGGGTCAATTGAACGAAGGGAAGATGGACTGCGTGCCTCATCCCGGATGTGAGACCGTGGCTAAATCGAAGGCATGGTGAGACTGACTTCTATCTGACCCAGCTTTTGAGCGGGCATGGGTGTTTTCAGTCTTACCTGCATAAGATCGGTAAGTCATGGTCCCACGATTGTCGGTTTTGCCCAGGAGAGGAGGACAATGCCTGTCCCACATTTTTTACGTGTACCGAATGGGTCAGGCTGCGAAGAGAACTCTACAGGGAGACGGGGGAGCTCACCCCGGATAATATAGTTGCGGTGATGCTCGAATCGGTTGACAAATGGAACCAGGTGGCACATTATGCTCGGGCAATCCTAAAATATAAAAGGTGCTTACAGCAGTCGGGTCCGCTAGGGCTGGGGGATCGCTCATTTGGCATTTCCACTTTCCCCCTTCCCTACCGCTACGAAAGGGACTCCTCTGCTTGAAGGCACCCCACGGAGTAACAAAATGAGACCTGGCCCGAAGTAATGTGTCAAACGGTTCCAGGCTGGGTTCTCAGGTTGACAGGTGAGGTGTTTAGTGGGTAGTCCAGTCGCGCATGGGAGTCCCACACTCTGTGCATAAATAGCATTCACCTCCCTACCACAAAAAAAGATACACAGAACTATCCACACTTTCAAAGTTGTAGCTGCCTACGGTCAGGTTTTGTCAAACTGGAACTGTCTTCCTCTTTTGAGTTATGAATTTACCTTATGAAATTCTTCGGTAGCTACATGATTGAGCTGCTTATTTTAATAATTTTCTCTGAAAAATTATTAGAGGAGAAAAATGTTAGAAGAAGGTGGTGTCGACGTGTGCACTTATTCCCATCGGCCCACCACTATTATTAGATACACACCAGTGATGGCGACCACAATGCTTAGAGATGAGAGAGTTATTTTTAATTTTAATATTTATGCGAACTCAATATGTTTTTTTGTAACTACGAATTATGTTCACATCTAAGCGTGGTGGTCGCCATCATCGGTGTGTATCTAAAAAGAGTGATGGCCCGATGAGAATTAGTACACACGTCGAAACCACCTTCTTCTAACATTTTTCTTCTCGAATAATTTTTCAGAAAAAATTATTAAAATAACCTCAATCATGTAGCTACAAAAGAATTTCAGTGGATCTCAGCTATTCTGCTTTCTCAGCTCTTTGAAGGTAATGTTTACCGAATTAATCGTGGCATGCGGGTGAAAATGAAAGCCTTAGTTCTGTTGAAAGCAGTTTTTCACTGTACCTTTTCGTAATTAAAACAATTTAAGACCCTTTTTTTCATTATTATAATTTATTCTTTTCCATTTTATTTGCTTACTTTTCTGTATTTTAACATTACATAGCATTTAATAAATATAAATTGAATAAGTACAAATAGCTTGCGTAAAAAATGTTTATAATAACAATTTCTTTACCTTATTCCTTTTGTATCATTTTTTCAATGATTTTTATAATACAGAATAATAATTTCAAATTCTCTGTAGCGATTTTCTATACATTTAAGCTAGCCTGTTTATATATATTAAATTATTATCATTATGTTTTACCTTACGCTAAAAGACAAATGGTATATAGCATATATCTTCTCGAAATATCGCATGGTTTTCAAGATTTTTCTACTTACAATCAAAAATAAAAGGAGTTAAAAAAGCTACTCCTTGCAGATTGACATCATTGCAATATTGAATACAACTAATGAAATGGCAATGGAATGAGTTAAGCAGTTAGTAACTTTACAAGCGAATATCAGTAATAATTTTTTTCCCAATTAATTAAGTTTAGTAGAGTTTTCTTTCAGTAAAATTGCGGAGTTCGAATTCGCAAAGTACATCGACATAATATAATACAACTTTGTTAGCTATGTAGGTACTAGTTTCTTACATTCGTTTGGGTAAAGGATATGCTCAAAGTTTTTAGTTGGGACTAGAGAATACTTGATTAGTTTTTGCTAGTATGTTCATTGTATAAAAGCTAGCCACGAACGAGTATAAGTGTAAGTTTCAGCATACGTAAAATTTGTTTGAGTATTTCCTTCTTCATTCCTTATCAATTTACGTATAAAAATGTTCTCTAAGGAATCAGTTCTAAGTTTGATGGATTCAATGGATTATGAAGAAGCAACAAAAGTGTACAAATGAGTTAAAAATGGAAATTGTAAGGTGCTATTGGGTTCTGTGTGGGAGAGACATGATCAAGTCGTAGATTGTTGAGTAAGTTGCAACTTTAATCATCATAAAGAACGAATTATAAAACTTATAAGGTGTTCAGAATAGATGAACTATTTTTCTTATTTTTTTTTATCCATTCTCTAAAAAAATAATAGAGCTATAATTGAGTTATTATGAAGGATAACGCGATTTTTGAAATTTAATTAAACAGCTCAAATAAGCTCGTCCTGTATCGTAAGAGGAAAATGTATTTCAAAATTACATGAAAAAGCAAATGGAAATTACAACTGCTCGAAGGAAATGTAACGCTTTCTTCAATAATAATGATAATAGTACTGAACATCCAATATTTAAAAAATCGATCCATTGTTGGTCTAGCTAGGAGTATAAAATCAAGAAATTCTTTCCTCAACCCAAAATAGCCGCTATTTGTTCCAATTGCAATATTTTGCTGACTAATTTGAGAACTGAACATATCCAATCGCGAGATAGGTAGACACACGTTCGTCACTTTAACCTTCTCACTAGAGCTGCTCATGTTTAAACTGTCGTTCTTGTATCATACTTTCAAGTTTTCTAGCAAGACATTTCATTTTATACCTCAGTTGGTTTTTTGACATGGAGAACTCCCCACTACTACTGATATTCCCGTCATGTTTGATAATTGCAAGTTTAACTGCTTTCCTGGGAAGCAGGAGAGCTCTCTTCAGATAGTATAATCGAGGAGGTGGCTTTTATCTGTTGCTCAAAAGTGGCACAAAATGGTTCGTGCAAATATACAATCTAGCAGATCGCGCAACTTGGCGGACAGACTGCCGTGCGCCAAGATCGAGGAGATGCTTGGATCGGTTTACAAATGGAACCATATGGTAAATTATGTTCGGGCAGTCCTAACATATAAAAAGGCTTCACTTGAGCAGCCTAGGACGTCGGGATGGGGAATCACTTTTTCATCAATCCTTCCGCTAGAAGAGGGATCCCTACAATTTTGATGGCGCCACATGGCGTAACAAAATGAAACTAAACATGAAATAAAATATCACAGTTCAAGGCCATGTTCTTAGGTTGAAAGGGAAGGTGATTTGTGGGTAGTTCAGATGTCTTGCACAACTACAAACCTAAACAAGCGCTGAGTGCTAAGTCTAAAGAGCACGTGCAGATAGCTCCACCATCAAACATCAATAAAAGAATGGCGACTAGCCCAATCGAAGAAGATCGGAAGCAAAGAAGAGGCACTTGATGGGCGCAGAACTTCAGATCACGGGTTCTAGACAGTGCTGACAAATGGAGCGAAGAAAGCCGCAAATAAACTCCTTCAAAAAGTGCCAGAAAATAAAGTTTGCACGGATGTCCAACAATAAAAACGACATGATGCGAAACAAGAGAGAGAGATGCCCCGAAGAAGATCCTGGCAGCAGACACTGCTCGTAAAACCCCAAGATGGCTGATATTACATGGAGGTGCCACGGGATATCAGAAGAAATGTAATGACCGAAGACACCAACACTGCCATTAAAGCAGCACGACGAACGTGGTCTCCCACATACTGGTGGAACTCGGAGCAGAGGCTGACAATAGGAAAGCATTCCGCTACGCAATAAAGAAAGTCCACGGCAAAAGGGCAAGTATCAACTCGTGTTGATGACAATGATCGGAATACGAGACATTGACTGCGTCACGCATTTGGCCGAGGAAGAAGAGGTCATCAAAAGGGAGCGAGGCTGACTCCAGAAAACCATAGGGGACAACGCATAGCCATAATTGACTTGACCGAAAAGGACGCCGAGCAATTTTTGAATAAGAGCAAATTAAGAATAGGGTGGGTTGCCTGTAGGGTAAGCAAAGAGAGCGGCTATGGACACACCGCACAAGTATGCAAAGGGCTCGATATGAGTTCCCTATGTTATGAGCGCAGTGAAATGGGACAGAAAAGAAAAGAGTATACAAAGGGGGCACACTGTATTCTTTGCAATGACGCTGATCCAAGACCATACTCGGGCACATCTTGAGATCAGGGCAATTTCGGGCTTTCCAGGAAGCCCTAGCTAAGCCAAAATCAGAACATCGATGACCCGCATCCTACAGCTGAACCTACACTGCAGTTCAACCACCCAAAATCTGCTTGAGCAGTTTGCGCGGGACGTGAAAGCTGACTTCTGGCTGCTAAGAGAACAATACCGGCATAATGATATCCTGATGAAACTGCTACTGCCACCATCTGGGTTCAGAACAGTGATTGCCGGGAAGATAGCTGTGAACAGAAGGATGGTTTTGTGTGGGATCGGAGCTCAGGGACCAACTTCTTAAGTATTAAGAAGCTTAATGCTTTGGAGGGCACTGCCTCGAACGCAGACGATAACGTGCTCGTTGGGGGGGGGTCTTAAAGAAATCCACGGGAAAACGGTGGCCAGGACGGTGCTCATTGTAATAAATATCGGAAGTACGCCGACTTTCTACCGTGAAGGCTGTGAAGGAACCATACAGGATGTGACATTCACCTGCGGAGAAAACACAATTGGAGAGTATTAGAGGACTACTCAGCCAGTGATCATCAGTGCAATCTGCTTGAGATTTGTGATGTTACCTCCCGACATCCGTGCTCTCGGCTTTCTACAATTAGGTGGAACATCGAAAGGATGGGCGTCGAGAGGTTCGTTGAGGTGCTCACAGCAGGTGCCCCGCTACAGGGAGGTTTGCAGGACCCGGTAGAACTGGTAGCTCAAGACGTGGTGAGCTCAACCAAGAGCACCATCATGACTGCTTGCAACGTTTCTATGCCCCGTCGAAAAACGCGGCACGGAAAGCCCCCAGTGTAATGGTGGTTAACTGAAAACGCTGAATAGCGAAAGGGGTGTAACAAGCTTTGACGTGAGACTCAACGAGCACGGACCCGTTACGAGGCATGCAACCGGATAGCAGCATAAAAATTGGCTAGGAAATGCCTTCGCAAGCTGATCAACAACAGGAAGGCTTGCTGCTGACAAGATCTAGTAGACAATGTGAACAAGGATCTGTGGGGTCTTGGGTAAAAGCTAGTTATGTAAAAACTCGTTGCCCTAAGGAAGCCGTGCATATATGATGGGGAAAGATGGACGAGATTTAACGGGCACTCTTCCCTGACCATCCCGTTCGTGTTGACACTGTCCATGGTGCAACAGCAGTCGAGTGTCCACTCTTCACACAGCCAGAACTGGAAGAGGAAGTTCTTTCATTGAAAGAGAGGAAGACCCCAGGTACAGATAGTGTTCCAGCTGAGGTGTTGTAACTTGTCTATCACCATTGTGCTGACTTGCTGCCCAGCACAGTCAAGACTTGCCTACGGGATGGGGTTTTCCCGGTAGGATAGAAGGCGGTGGGCTCATGCTAAGCAGCAAGGGGAGGGGAAATCCCGGATCGCCATCTGCAGAACGCCCATTATGCATGCTAAACAAAGCTAGGAAAGCGCTAGAGAACCGCATCAACGGAAGTCTCACCGACGTGATTCGTGCTGCTGGGGACCTGATTCCTCGGCAGTACGACTTTAGAGCAGGAAGTTCCACCATTTGTGTGATTGCAGAAGTGGTGAGCACAGTCCAAAAGGCAAAGTCATATAGCCCCACCATCATCCTGTTGGTGATACTCGACGCAAGGAATATCTTCAACTCCATTAGATGGGTAGATATATCTAGCGCGGCTTTTGGGGGACTACCTGAAGGACAGAAGCCTGCTTTACGACACGACACAGGGCCAACAAAGGAAGAAATTTACATCAGTTGTTGCCTAGGGATCTATTCTTGGTCCAGACTTGTGGAAAGTGCCTAACGATAGGCTACTGAGACTGGAGATGCCAGATGAGTCTCGCTTGGTCGGCTATGTCGACGATGTTGTGGCTCTGGTAGCGAGACGTACCATTGAACAAGTGCAACTTAGGCTAGGTACGCTAATTTGCCGAGTGAGAGACTGGATGACTGCTCGTGCCAGTGGGGAAATACGCAGGGCTACTGATCGACTCACAGGTGAGTTTCTTTTAACAAATCAGGGCGAGAGTATCGGCTCTGAGTCGACTTATGGCCAACGTAAGGGGACCCAGCCCATCAAGAAGATGACTCTTGATGAGTGCTGTAGGGTCAATGCTACTGTATGGAGCAGAATTATACGGCGACGTACTCAGTAAGGAGGTATACCGAAAACGCTTGGCACAGGTACAGAGAAGAGGAGCACTGAGGATTGCATCTTCATATCTAACAGCCTCTGATTTGGTGGTGAGAGTTATTGCAGGCGTAATACCTGTTGCCCTCCTTGCTAGAGAACACCGAGCTATTTACTTGCTTGGAAACTAGGGTACGAGGGAGATGGTTGTCCACGAGAAGAGACAGCGCGCAGTCAACGATTGGCAGCAGTCTTGGGTGAATTGCACGAAGGGAAGGCGGACTTCATGCCTCATCCTGGATGTGAGACCGTGGCTAAATCGAAGGCATGGAGAGACTGACTTCTATCCGATCCAGTTTTTGAGCGGGCATGGGTGTTTTCAGTCAAGATTGGTAAGTTACAGTCTCCCGATTGTCGGTTTTGCCAAGAACAAGAAGAAAATGCCTGCTTCATATTTTTTCCGTGTACAAAATGGAACTGGCTACGTGTACAAAATGGAACTTGCAGCTCTACAGGGAGACGGGAGAGCTCACCCCGGATAATATCGTCACGGTGATGCTCGAATCGGTTGACAAATGAAAACAGGTAGTACAGTATGCTCCGGCAGTCCTAAAAGAAAGCTAAATTTACAGTCGAGCACAGGCACATTGATGCGATGGCAGACGAAAAGATATGGCTGGCTGCTGTTAAATGTTTTTCGTTTTCCACAGAAACTCCTTTTTTAATCTTTGATGCCTTTCAACAAGTAAAAATTTCTGGTCATTTCACAAAGTTTGACGATTCTGAGAAACCTCCTGTGGTGCACGGAAACACGATTCTTGTAAAAAATTAACAAAATAATCACCAATCGATGCTGGCTTTCAAATATCGACATCTGGTGCGCAAAAATTCTGCCTTAAACTCTCCAAATGTGCTATAAGTGAAATATTTGCATTGGGCAAACAACTCATAGCCCGAAAATTTTATTACCTCGAATGGTAAGAAATCCAACCACTGAGACGATAGGAGTACAGTTTCTGTACCACCATTATATTCCCCAAGGAAGCTTTCAAAGGATCTGGTGTCGTGATCCAATTTATCGCCATCAATAAAAACTTTGATTATGTTAATTTAAAAAAATTTGCGTGCAGACGAAGATGGTTGAGGTTAGTCAAAGGAAGGAGTTACCGTATTTCCAGGATGCAAGTGAAATGTCAATACGTGCTAAATTAAGGAAATTGCATGTAAAACAGGGACGCAGGAGGAAAAGTTGAACAGTGATCTCTTGAAAAAGAAAAAAGCTGTAAAGCAAATGCCTCCATAACTATTATTAAGGTGAGCCTTATCTATGTCAGGAGTGTATAAAACTGTTACCGTTAACTCAAATCTTAACATGTGTTCTTGCTGCTCTACTAAGGCTTAAATTCATAGTTTATTTTCGATGTGGGGCAGGGTCGGGAATTTCTCCAGACGTGAAAGCTGGAAAAAGTAGATCTTCCGCACCATTTTCTAAGCCGCTAACCAGAACACAATGTAGAAATGCTCACTACTAAGCCAGGCGTAGCTAAAGGTGGCTGGTAGAAGAAGTTAGCTTTAGTGCACAGCCGCCAAAGAAGAGCAGATTTAATGGCTATCCATCTAAATAGAACACACCAAGGCAATTACATATAGTAGTTTAAAGGCATCGGCAAATAAAAGAGAGGGGTCAGTTAACCCAAAATAATTGGAAATGATGGATTATAAGTCAGAATCAGGATTCTCAAAATCTTCTTGTTTTTGGTAACAAAGTCCACGTTACATGTGATCTAGGTACATGGTAACAAAACCTATATCAAAGTAACTAGCTGTTCACATTGGAGTGAGTAATGAGAATGATTCCGAGAGAACCTACTCAAAGCACTTATTACAAATCCGGGAATATATCGCTTTTTCATATCAGATATGGTATCCTACATACTAAATGCTCAAATAAAAGGACCAAAGAATGTTTCACTAAAGTAGTGGGTGGGTGTGAATCTTATCCCAGTGACACAAAGTACCCCCATTAAGCTAGTTATGGTTTTCTTTTGGATCTCAGTAACAGATAAGGCTCAAATAGGCACGACGGTTTGCCTCACAGTGCAGGGCCCAGAAATACCTAGCTGAAGCTAGAAGATCGTTTCTTGTAAGCAAAGTGGCAGTGGACATGCCAATATCTTGAAAATTGGCCTGATGGCTGGGATGGATTGGACGAGAGTGGGTCTCCAGAGGTTTATCCTCCCAAGTAGCAATTGACGCTCAATATGGCTAACAATTACAGTCTCAACCTATGGAAGATTTCCCTTAAGCTTCTGAACGGAAGTTTATCCATTACTGAAAGTTTAAATGCTTTAAGTGCCCCTAAAAAACGTAATACGCTAGAAACGAATAGCTGAACAGAGCATTTAAAGAAAATATTCAGTTTTGAAAATAATAATTATAGAAGCTGCAAGTAGTTGCTGCTGTTTCAAAGATGCATGTATCACTGCAGTATAGATCTTCTTCTGTTTTCTTCAAAAATTTTACTTCTAACCTATATTTCTAAGCTACTAACTACTACTCGCTACCTTTTTTGAGGGTTAAGTTTATCTGTGAAGGAAAGGTCTTATTTTTTTCAGTTTTTGTGCTCTTTGATTTAAATAAGTATCGCGATGGACAGAAAAAATATTTGAATGTTTAAAACCGATTTGAAACGGGAAAATATTATCTCTTATTTTCATTTCATCAAAATTTTGGTTTGTTTTTTTTTTTAAGATTCAAAACTCGATGTTTGTAATATTGGCTATTTCTTTCATAAATTGTACTTATTTAAAGATCGTTTTGCTATGCTTTGAAATTAAATATTAACGTATCAGCAGATATGTGCACTTAAGGAATTGAAAAATTTGATTCCCGAGGAATCGGAGTTGAAAATTTGCCAGTTATAATTCTTGTACTTGCACTAGGGAATCGATTTGTGAAAGTGTTTAATTCCCTCTCAAGTCCTTTATGTATAATACTTGAAATATTATATTGTTTTAGGTTAGTTGGTTTAATTTTGAGTTTTTACACCTCAAATGCGATAAAGATACTGCCATCAGAAATTTATAAGAGCAAGCAGATTGTAAAGGGTTTTCCAATAAGAGGTGTTATTTTGAATAGCCCGCTATTTCGGTATTTTCGCTTCAACAACGCATTGAAATTATTAAAAGTAACTTTAAAAATGGTGAAAATTTGGCAGAGACGGTTCGTAAAACTCGAACATTTTTGGGTCGTCGTGTAGCACCTTGTCGGACCGCAATACAGAAATTGGTAGAAAAATTCGAGCTGTTGGGACAACTTAGTGATGTGAAGAATAAAACTGATGCACATCACTCAAGAACAGCCGAGAATATTGCTGCTGTAGCCGAAAGTGTTGAAGAAAAACCAGGTTTGTCCATTCCTCGTCGTTCTTTGGAATTAGGCATTCCACAAACGTCATTACACCGTATTTTGCAAAAAGATTTGGGTCTTAAGGCTTATAAAGTTCAGTTAACTCAAGAACTCAAGCCGGTTGATCATCAACAACGTAGTGTCTTTGCTGATTGGGTCCTTGAAATGCATGAAAATGATCCGAAATCCCATTGAAAAATCATCATGAGTGATGAGGCCCATTTCCACCTCGGTGGCTTCGTCAACAAGCAAAATTGTCGCATCTGGGGCTCGGAAAACCCAAGAATTATTGTTGAAAAGCCTCTCTATCCCCAATGTGTGACTGTTTGGTGGGGTTTATGGTCCAGCGGAGTAATTGGACCTTACTTGCTGGAGCAACAGTTTCGGTGAATGGATTGCGCTATCGAGAGATGATTAATGATTTTTTAATGGCCGAAATTGGATGGTATTGATGTGGACAACGTGTACTTTCAACAAGATGGCGCTACATGCCACACAAGCAACGAAACCATTGATCTTTTACGGGAAAAGTTTGCGGACCGTGTTATCTCTGGAAGAGGTGATCACAATTGGCCACCGGGACCTTGTGACTTCTTTCTATGAAACCACGCGAAAGAAAAGGTCTACGCCAATAGCCTAGCGTTGATTCAAGACCTCAAAGATGGAACTCGTGCAGCCATCGAGGACTTAGGGCAGCCGCTTTGCGATTGGGTTATGGAAAATTTCATGAAAAGGATATGGTCCTGTGAGCGTGGTCGTGGTGGTCATTTGCCTGATGATATTTTTCATTATTAATGGCATACCTTTTTCTTCATAATGAAATAAACATCCGATCATTTATTTTAAAAAAATGGCATTATTCTTTTAATTTCAAAATAACTCCTCTTATTGGAAAAACCTGTAATTATTGACTGTAGTTTGATATAAAAGTAATTCATTTATGGGAGACAAATTTGTGGCTGCTTCAGAATTACAATATGAGTGTGTTTAAAGTTGTAGTTTTATTAGTCTTACCTCAGTTTTATTTAAGGCACTGGGAAAGTTTGTAGGCCAACTCGTAAGGTATACAGCACTGAAAAGGAATCTATTGTGTACTATACACTGACTATTAAAACGATGAAAGTCCCGTGTTGCGTACGCAGATAACTTTAGGTTGCGCACCACCAGTTCAGCAACTATGCTGAAACCCAAGCGTATAAAGCTCTCTCGCCATCTGGTTGACTGGGTAAACGCAAAGAGGAGAAACGGGACGGCAACTCAGTTACTGATAGATCGAGCTCGGCAGCACATTCAACTAGAATTTCATACAAGTATAATATCAAATCTAATGGCAATAAAGTTACAATTTCTAAAGTCTACTGTTTGAATTGGAAAAGTTTAGTGTTATTTGAAAAGGCAAACATCCCGTGAAACTGCTCTCCATTCCCTTGGGCCAAAATTCAGGAAGCGTTGGAAGAAAATCGAAATGCACTTTTTGGAATATATAATACTTATTGAAACTAATTGATATGATACTGACCCTTGTACTCTAGGTTTGACTCCAAAACAGTATATTGAGGCATATAAACTAAAAAATATAAACAATTTTGTGGAAAAGGCTTAGCTTTTCTCAAAGTACAAAAAAAAAAAATATTCTGCACAATTGAAATAACATTTTGATTATTTATTTAATATTATCAGATCAAAATTACAATTCTTCTTAGGTTGGTGATTTAAGAGCAAATAAAATTCAAACGTTTGATGAAACTGAAAATTCAAACTTTAAGTTGATAGATCACCCTTTTTACATCAATTTAAAGTAACATACGATAATTTTTTGCTCTGAAGTGAGCTTTCTTTGCTTCGTGCGGATATCGATCTCGTTTTTTGGATAGCTCCAATATAACTTATGATGATGAGAATTAATACACATCGAAACCACCTGCTTCTAACATTTTTCTTCTCTAATAATTTTTCAGAAAAATTATTAAAATAAGCAACATAATCATATATGTAGCTACAAAGAATTTCATAAATGAAAATTTCAAGTTTAACATTCAGAAAGACAGCGAGCAGTTTGCTGAATTTCCCTTGAACCTACCAGAGTATCAAAAAGCAGAGAAAACCATTGGCAAAAGCGGCACTTTCAATCGGCCGACCAATACTCGAGAATAGGGCTGCAGAAAAAAAAAATGTATGCCACCAGGTAGTCAACCTAAAATACCTCCACCTTCACCTACCTAAAATTAGATGCGGCAAATGCAAACGATTTTACAAATAATGATAAGATTTTTATTTATTTTTTCTTGAAAAGCCATGGGTCCTTCATTCATTGAGTTAGCCGATGCATTTTGACTCCTTTGAGTCATCTTCAGTGATACAGGTATTTAGAAAATTGATTCTGAGGCAACCCTTGCTTGGTGAATACTTTGGCTTTTTGTGACCATGCGTAGTTTAGATATGAGATAATTTTCATGTCTGCCAATCAATTGCCAGGGATGGGCCAATTTTAACAATGGATGATTGGCCAAGGTTGCTGAGGATCGGCCAAGCTTGGGATTTTTTTACTGATTGGCATCATTTCTTACATGGGAAGTGGCGAGTGACGAGTTGAGCAGAAAATAACTTGATGATTATGGAGGGCTCTGAACACGCTTATTCGCAACTGATTAAGTCGTTTAGTGCCGGTGTCATCAAACATAACTGACTAAGTTCATACATATGTGTCAAGTCAGAATGATAATATAACAGGTTACTGCATATGTGTGGTGAAATAATTTCTGAAGGTGAAATAGTTTTTGAGGTTGGACGAAAATCGGTGTGAAATTGTAGAGACGATGTTATATTAGCACCGTAACAAGAGAAAAAGTGTTGTGGTGTTATTTTGATTTAATAAAAAACAAATAAAGTCCATAGATCCCGAATAATTATCTTCTGTTACAAGAAAATATAAACTACGACCATATACAAAACAGTTCTTTACCATTCCATTTCTGGTGTAATGCGCATACTTTAAATTTGATTGCCAGCAAGGACGTTCAGGCCTTATGAACTGACAAATAGATATGTCTTGCAGAAATGCATTCCACAGCCATGGTAAAATGTAATGATATGGAAAGTAATGCTGCTTGCCCAAAATAAGCTGAGATGATACATAATATGCTCGAACAAGCGTTAGCACAATGTGGCATCACTAGATGAAATGGTCGAAATGACGCATTGCAAACATATTGAACGTTAAGAAATCAGAAATGTAGAATTCAGAGTTTTCTAGTTTTTTTAATAATTAATAAATGTTATTTGAGTGTTGTTTCATTATTCTCCATTATTTCCTTAACGTAGAATTGGCAACATTGATGGACGTATACTTAGTTTAATTAAGTTAATCAATTAATGAAAAATGATTAACGTCAGCAATTATCATTAAGATTACTTTTTTAGCCGTTGTTATTTTAAATATGATTTATTTAATCTAATCCAAATCAGTCAAATTAATTGACTGATTAAAAAATTAATTGATTCATGCCAACATTGATTTAGAGATATAAATCAAAATTTTATAATATCATAGGGCACAAGGCTGTAAAAAACAAATGTTGGTTTTTTTAATGGAGTAGGGCTATGAATGCGTAAAAAAAACACTATATGCTAGGGATTAACGAATAAATAACAATTTGCTCACTATAGAATGTGGCATTACAAATAAAAACAAATTGATGACAAGAAAACGTTGTTATCCCTTTTCCTTTCTTATGATAAAATTAATAAATTCATTTCACCAGGTGGGCCATAGTTTCTTTTTAAATCCTACATTGTTTTGACACTGACAGCTGTTTTCCACTCAAAATTAAGTTGAAATGAATTATGAATCGAAGCCGAATGACCATCCGCTTCGCAGTTTGGTCATTAGAGCAGCTGAAACTGGATGCCGATTTTTCTCAAAAAATCATCTCTTCGGCACATTTTCATCTCGGCGGCTATGTGAACAAACAAAACTGCCGCATCTGCAGCTCAGAAAACCCACACGCAATTGTCAAGAAGCCAATGCATCCTCAGCGAATGACAGTATGGTGTGGATTCTAGAGTGATGGCATCATTGGAACGTTTTTTCTTTGAAAATTAGGCTGGCAATGCTGTTTCGGTCAACGGGGAGCGCCACAGAGGCATGATAACCGACTTTTTTATGACCAGAGATGGACTTGATTGGCCTTTGGTTTCACCAGGATGGCGCGCCATGCCATACAGCTCATCAAGCAATCGATTTTTTGCGCACAAAATTCAGAAATCGTGTAATCAGCCGCCTTGGCGATGAAAATTGACTGCCTCGAGGCTGCGATTTGACACCGTTGGACTTCTTTTTATGGGGGCGCTGTGAAAGATCGATATTATACGGAAATTCACAAACGATTTAAGTACTGAAATTGAATATTCACCAAACCATTGTTCAGATAGGGCCCGAAACCATCAATAATGTCTTGGGTGGGCTAAAAGGATGGTCTACTGTCACGCCAGCCGTGGCAGCCATATGAATGAAAATGTATTTCACAACTAACGGGAAGATTTTTTCTTGCGAATAAAGCCAAAATATAAGAAAAAATTTTGGTGTTTGTTCATTTTATTGCATTTTTAGAAAGAAACTTGTATTTTGCCCACCGTATATAATATTTAATTGAAATTTTAAAGCCAGAATGAGGAGAATAAGCTTAAATCGTCTGTTTCATTCATGATTTTTTTATTATTTTTTTATGAAAAATTTAAACCAGGAAATTAATTCAATCAATTTACTTGTACTATTGGCTAATCAGGATTTAATCAAGTCCCTGCATCAGGTTTGAGTAGATCAATTTACTTTCCGGTAACATTAGAGAAAAACATGGCAGTTGATTAAGTGTGTATGTTAGTTGCATGCGTGAAAATAAACCATACGTTTTATTCCTATGTATCAACTTTTGACAGTTCTTTCAAATTTTAATAAATACGAAAAGAAAAGGCTGTAGGTAAATTGCATACAGATCAATAAAGCAAGTTAATTTAGATTTAAGCTCAAATTATATTTCAGGGTGTCAGAAAATTAGAATTCAGCCATTATTCTCACTAACTAAAAACAAGGAAAATTGGCAAGAGAGTGCTCCTACCAGAAGGGTATTGTAAAATTACTAAATAATCAAATTTCTCATATATAAATTTCATGAATTCAGCTCGGAAAAAGAACATTTGGTTATTATGCAATTTAATTTGCCACTATCTCATTTTCAGGGTACTGACCTCTATGTTTGAGTTGTCATGATGACATACTTGTATTAATGTTAGAAATTATTTCAAAAAATGTTCATCAAAATCTTTATATGTATCTCTGTAGAATTTGGTTCTTTGCCGAACGTGTCTTTACACAGTAATACGTTTAATTATTGATAAATTTTCAATTGTGTATAACATAGCTGTTCATTTTTATGAAACTTGCAGAGAACATGCGTTTTAAATTTGGTGAATTTACGAAAACGTAAAATTCGTTAAATGTACTATTATTAAACAATTTGATAGATTTTTGACTTCTTAGGTGTTTGTTGCCCTTCCACTTATGAAGGCCCACTTTTCTGATTTTTTTCTTCAGTTTTTTCTGTTTAAAGATGTACAGTTGCGAGGGTGGGACACAAATTTTTCATACGTTTTCCCTCAACCTGCAGCCCACCATACAAATACTTTTAGTTTAAGACTTGTTTTGAAACATTTGATGCCCACATTGGCTATCTTTGGCAAACATTTAATTTTTCAAAGGTCACCGCCCTATATGGGGGACCATCCTTAAACACCTATAATATGTTTTTGTACTACAACTTCTGAGAAATCTGCTTTGACGCACGGACGAAGTGATAGACAGACAGATCGCGATTATAGTAGAGTATTGTAAAAAATTTTTACAGAAACAGAAAAGAAATGACTGGCTCGCTGATGAGTGCGAGAATGCGTTAGATAAGAAGAATCAGGCGTACAACGAATACTTCGGTACGAAAACCAGGACGTAGAGAGAGCAATATGAAAATCTCAGATGAGTATCAAACAAGGAAATCAGAATGAAGAAAAGGAAATATTATGACGACCAATTGAAAAGTATCGATGTAAGTGTAGCGACCAACAACACAAGAAAAGCATACAAAGTAGTGAAAAGCCTAACACGAGATTATATTGGCAACGCCATCGCTGATGGAAACATGATTAAGGAAAGCATCATATTTCAAGAACCTCCTTAATACTCCACACAGCTCCAGAGTATTGGCGCCTATAGACATTCTCAGAGAGCTTTCAGTAGTCCCACACTCTGGATGAAGTTTGTTTGACTATCAAAGCCTGATAGGAGAATAAAGTGCCGGGCATCGATGAGATTCCATTGGAGCTTATTGAATATGGTGGTAGCGGTATTCAGAAAATCATCCACAAAGTCATCGAGCACAATTTCGTAACAAGAATAAATGCCGAACAAGTGGAGCTAATCAATTATATTCCCTAGTCACAAAACAGGTGACAAGCTACAGTGCGGAAATCAAAGAGGTATGTCACTGCTTTGTACAGCGTACAAAATATTTTCAAAGATCTTAAAAAATAAAGTCAGATCATATTCCAATAGTATTATTGGGGAGTACCAAGGTGGTTTTAGAGCAGTTAAATCGATGGTGCACCAATTGTTCACAGTCAAGCAGGTACTTGAAAAATCCTGGGAGTAGAAGATAGACGTACACCAAATTTTTGTTGACTTTAAGGAAGCATACGACAGTATTGATTGCAACGTACTGTACCAAATAATGCATTGCTTTGGTATCTCAGCCAAATCAGTCCGTCTTACCAAAATGATAATGACGTCAACAAAGTCCCAAGCCCACACCAATAATCAACTCACCAACGCCTTTGACACAAATATCGGACTAAAGCAGGGAGATTGACTAGCGCCATTATTATTCAATTTGGCTTTGAAATATGTAATAAGAAAACTAACTGTCGATACAAGAGGAACGTTAGTATACAAGTCAAGCCAAATAGTAGCCTATGCGGTCGACATTAATATTTTGTCACGGTCATCAACAACCCCCCAAGAACTTTTTCTGAAAGTTGACAGCGGAGCAAAACTATTGAATTGTTCGAGAATTAATGCAATTTTTTTTCATGTTTTTCAAAGTAAATTTATTTATACCATCAACAAACATTTAGAGGCGAAGAACTGCTCCAACTCATTTTTAACAGCCTGATCAGAATCGAACGTTTTACAGGTCAAATGCTTTTGAAGGGAGCGAAACAAATGATAGTATGATGGTGCTAAATCAAGGCTAAAGGGTGAATGTGACATCAATTGGCGGTTGAGCTCCATTAATTTTTAACGGATTATCAAAGAGGTGTGGGATCTGGAGTAATCATGATGCAACATCACGCCATTACGAGTGGCCAGTATAGGGCATTCGTTCTTTATTTTTTCATTCAGTTTCGATAGTTGATGATAGTAGACATTCGAAACAAAGGTTGGTTTCTTGGAAGCAGCTCAAAGTAGACTATACCCTTGTGATACCACCACATAGAAAGCATAATCTTCTTTTGGTGAATATTGGCTTTGGGTGTCGATTATGGGGGCTCAGCTTCCTTGTTTCATGATAGTTTTTGGGCGACGTAATAATCCATTTTTCCATTTTTCATCACTTACTATGCCTTTTTTAGAAATGGGTTGTTTTGGTTACGATTCAACAAAGAGTCACATACCAGAACGCGTTTGGTGAGGTGGGGTTCCATTAATTTGTGAGGAAACCAAACATCCAGTTTTTTTACGTAATCAAGCTGTTGTAAGTGCAAGTAAATGGTTGAATTCGATATATCGAGCTTTTTTGCTACCTCTTGAATTGTCATACGCCGGTTAGTTTCAATTAACACCTTTACTATGTCGTCATTAGGAGTGGTTGGACGACAAGTATATGGTGCATCTTGCACATTAAAATTTCCTAAATGAAAGCTAGCAAACCAACGCTGACACCAGGTAAGACAGTTCTCGCTAAACTTCACATAATTTCTTTCGATCTTGCACCGCATTTTTGCCCTTTCAGATATAAAGCAATAAAATATGCCGATAATGCTCTCTTTAACTGTCCATTTTCAAGGTTATTTTTCACCAACTTATTGCTTAAAAATGACAATGATTTTTTGACTGAAGATTGTTTGAAGTTGAATCTTTAAAATGTATATAATAATATAAGCCACACAATCACTACTACATGAAATATGCAGTTCACCTCATCTATGAGAAAAAACGTCATGAATTATCGAAGAACCCAATAGTAAGGCTACAAATCAATGAGAATAATACAAAGCTCATGACGTAGTCGAAGAAAAACACTCCAAATATCCAAAATACTTGTATCATACTTGGTAAATACAGTATCAACAATGTGGGTGACTTGGTATATTTAGGCGCCAACATAACGAGAACCAGCAATTTAAGAGACGAAATTTGCTGAAGAATTCTGTTCGCAAATAACACATTTTATTCAGTTTTGACAATCTTGAAGACGAGCTGCATACACAAGAAAACATAGCTCCTAGTATAGAAATCGGTGAAAAATGGTCTCTAACTTAAGCATCCGCAAACACATTGAATGCCTTTGAGCGATTATGCCTGAGGTGGATAATCGGAGCAAAGTTAGACTGGAACCAACGGCGAATTCGATACAACCATGAGTTGTGTGAAATTTTTGACGAGCTCAAGGTCAAAACGATTGTAAGGCTGCGGAAACAAGGTATTTGTTGGCGGAATTGAGGGACGGAGACCAGTTACGAAACCGAGGAAATGCCGGTCTTAATCGGTCGATGAAGGTAATTCATTGCCGCTCGGATTTCGAAATTGGAGAACGTGGTCAACGGATCGAGATAGTTAGAGACGCTTGTTGCAAAAAGCGAAGGTCCGAGAGGGCTGCAGTGCTACGAAGAAGCAGAAGAAAATAATACTTCTAGGGGGTTCCAAAGTCACTAGAAAGAAGTATTAACCAAAAAATACACGCCAAATTATTAGAAACATTCAAAGTCTCAGTTCCTCTAAATTCTGCAGTTCCGTTATCATGAAAAAAGCTAAAACTACATAAGGTCTTTTTTTCGTGCCATCCAGTTGGTTGCAAATAGATTTTAGAAAACTTTTTGTTAAGGAGTGGTTAAAATAATTTATTTATGAACGCTTGCATATTTTATTCCACGCCAGCCACACTTATATCAATGTATATATTGGGTAGTCTAAAAAGCTCGTTGTCATATATTGGACAATACTTATCAGATTGAGTCAAACTGACATGCGTCTGAAAGGTGACATTCCGATCTGCAATTTTCATACGGACAGTTTTGTATTTCGTCATTCGTGTCAAAAGTTGTATTCATTTAAAAATGAGTGAAATTTCTGAAAAAATTCGTTATATTTTACAATATCACTACGATCAAGGTGAGAAATTTCGATGTCAAAGATGCATCTCACTCAGGTCGTCCAATCACTGTAAAAGTCAATGAAATCTTACAAACAATTGAAGAAGACTAACACATAAGCAACCATGACATTGCTAAGGAACTGAATATCCATCACCAAACAGTTTTGAACCATTTGCGTCAGGCTGGATACACAAAGAAGCTTGACGTTTGGGTGCCGCATGAATTAACACAAAAAAAATTGATCAGCCGAATTTCCATTTGTGAAATGCTAATAAAACGCAACGAAATCGAGCCATTTTTGAAGCAATTCATTACAGGCGGTGAAAAATGGGTAAGATACGAGAATATCGTTCGAAAAAGATCATGGTCAGGTGAATCATCACAAGCGCCTTCAAAGCCAGTATTAACACCAAATAAGGTTATGCTGTGTGTATGGTGGGATTGGAAGGGAATTGTTTATCATGGGGTGCTAGAACCTGGCCAAACACTCAATATGGCACTGTGCTGTCAGCAATTAACCAGATTGCAACAAACAGTTAAAAAACCGGCCAGAATTGATCAATAGAAAGAGCGTTGTCTTCCATCATGACAATGCCAGACCACACACAATGCCAGACACTTAAATAAAATATTCAATAGAATAATGACAAAAAAGGCTCAATACTTTTTAGAATATATATATAAATATATATATATATATATATATATATATATATATATATATATATATATGTATACATATACATATATATATACATCAGGGACAGGGGCCAAACTTGGGTAACGCTCCATCCAAGCAGTCATGGATAATTGAGATCAAATACTATGAGTAACTATGCAAATATATATATTTGGAACATACCATCAAAGAAATGAAATTACATCAAGTCACTTCACTCTGCTTCGTCATCGATACGAGGTGGACAATTAATTAGGGCAGCTAAAGAACGATTCTAGCGCGTTTTCCATGCTTCGTAACATTTCTGGAATTTCTGATTTTATTCTAGGGAACAAAAAGTCACAGGGTGACGTATCGGGCGAACAAGGCGGCTGTTGCAACACGGCGATCGTTTTAGAGGCCAAATACTGGGACACGCTGAGGGTGGTGTGGTTCTTTAGAACCATCTTTGCGCACAATTTTTTCGTCCCAAAATCGTCGCTGCACATTCACGTCAGTCCGCACGTTAACTGGTCTCCCGCTTTGCACCTCGTTTTTCATGCTTTCACGCCCTTCCTTAAACTTTTTATGTCATCGAAACACCTGGGCACGACTAAGAGCACTATCGAAACACCTGGGCACGACTAAGAGCACTATAATCATGCAATTTTACAATTTTAGCGTACGTTTCTGAAGCTGTTTCGCCCAATCTGCCGCAACATTTTAGCGCGACGCGTTGTTCTTGATTCCGTTTCTCCATTTTCGTGACGAGCACCACCAACACACGTCAACTCAACACGACACAGCAGGCAAACTAAACAAGCTAAAGCAATGGTAAATATATCAATAGAGGAAGGGAATTTCAAGGTCGCAGATTTACCACAAGCGCGGCAGTAAAATCAGTCTCATTACTTAATTGTCACACCTCGTATGTCTATTTCCTTACTTTGAATTCATCATATTTTCTGTAGATAAGTTGCCTGTATTTTCATTGATCGAGTGAAATGGGAAATGTTTCCTTGGAAAAATGGAATAGAAACACTTCATTTTGTGCAGCATTTCACAATTTGGAAGGCATAGAAGGAGAGAGGAGATTGTGGTTTGAAATGTGGAATTAGGTACAGGCAGCACAAGGAATCAAAAAATAGTGGATCTTTTTCCCAACTATTAGAACCACGCTAGTCATATTACTTTCACAGCCCTGTACAACGATAGAGCGTCCATCCAGCAATTAGGTCAAATTAGTAAGCCACGCTAAGTAGTTACTGTCATTGGGTTTTCGCAAACATGGAACAAAACAGTTAGAATCCGTAATCAAATAAATAGCTGCTTATCCTCGCAAACTGTTTTTTTTTTTTTCACATTTATTTATTTATTTTTTTTATTAATGATGTTCTTCCTTATTTCACTGTGTATTATTTCATGGCACCATGGATACCCGTCCACACTGACAAAGAGGTGAAATTCGGAAAACTGCGGAGTACGCCCTTAGAAGTTACTCATCAAACGAAATAAACAGATTATTTTTAAAGATAGAAGATGGGGGGAACTACAAGTTGACGTGCTTTTTTTCATCAACATAGCGTTCCAAAATATAAAGCTGAAATTACGTTGGTTGCCACTGAAAAAGCGAGTTTTGAACTGGTCAAAGATCTCCAGACCATACCATTCTTCGGACCATACCATAAGTGGCTTTCATTTATTTCCCCTGCTTAAGAAGTAGCCCAGGTGATGGCCGCAATGGATTCGAATTGGGAGTACTTGAAAACAGATGGTTTAATAATTTTAACTTGTTAGATATGCTATGTAAATTTAAAAAAAATTTAAATTGATAAACATTCTGGCTCATGTTGAGAATTATTATATTTGGATCACCCTCTTATTTTTAGTATCAACGCGAATGATGCTTTACTTAATTCAGAATATCGACTTACAATTTAATTAGATAACACTCTGCAACACCAAAAAAATGACCGCCATTCCGAATGCTAATTTGTATTTTTATTTAGATGTCACATTCCGAAATACAGGTAATGGAAATTTTGCTTTGTTAACTTTCCGTAACACTTGGTTGGATAGTCTTGAAAATATATCATTGCCATGTGTAAAAGTTACCAAAACATTTAGATTGCTGATAACTCTATAAAAAACCGCAAGTTTGTATTGATTCTCTAAACTTTTATTTTGTTATAATAGTGGTTAATTTATTCCTAAAAGTGAAAAAAAGTCAAATTGTCCTTTGTTTGCCATATGTTTCGAAGCATGTTTTAAGATTGGAATTAAAAATCAAGACAAATCGTGGTTACCTAATGTGAATTCTTTAAAATTTAACAAATATTTAATGGATTGATACAAAGTTATCATAAAACAAATGTCTTTCGGTGTACCAATGCAGTGAAGTGAGCCCGAAAATCGCCCAGACAACTGTCACTTCGGCTTGACAGCTGTGAAGGATTTTTCAAAAAAAAAAAATCAAAACACCCCGTAAAATCTGCTAATGTGTTAGTCATCAGTGTCCATGCCACTTCTGTATTCGCCAGACATTTCAGTACTACAAAGGTTTTTCAGTTCAACGAGTTCTATGGTAGAAGACATTGAAGCAGGCCCTTCTACTGGAGAAGTATTTCGAGATAAAGCAATTACAGAACCACATTTGATTAGTTACATAGAACAAACCGATCCTGGTAGAGATTCAGATTTGACCAAAGAAAAATTAGAGGTAGTAGCCTCGAGACTAAAATATTGGAATCTTTTGAAAACGACCGTTAAAATAACAACTTATCAAAAGCGTCTCATTTCTTTTGTTAATTTTTATTCTGTAGAAGATGGATTAGTGTTCGGAAATGATACTAATAGGGTAATGTCAGCGTTGTATCATAGACATATACCAAAAAAGAGAAGATTCTTTATTTATAGATCAGAATGAAGTTTAAAGGCCGTTCCACTCTATAACGATATCATCCTTGCTTCTTTGTCTGTAGTATATGGCGCTCATTTAAAATAAACATACGAGATTTTAAAATAAATCTTGGAGAATGTAGTAATCGAGCAGTCGCCTAAGCAAACTGCGCAAAAACCATCATAATCCTAATGCAATTTTAATTGTAAATTAAAAAAATAATTATCCAAATTTACAATTAAAATTTGGACACGGCAACATCTTTATAACACAACTTATCCACGAATTGCATTGCTGTAATGCAATCTACACTGGTTGGATAAAGGTGTCGTCAACTGCCGTTGCCACAGGTACCGTACGGTGGCTTTTCGTAACAACAAGTGAGCAGTTCTGCTTGAGCAGATCGAGGAATCGATGGCGGATTACCACACAAGGCACACGCCTTGAGACAGCGCGGAAAATGAAAAATTAATTCCGACGGCGAGTGAATGTCGGTCGAGAGCATAGAATTTCAATTGCCGCGAATATTTTTGTTAAATCGCAAAAAGTCGTTCACCCAATTCGGCATCCGTCGTCGCGGGAAATTGTTCAGAAGGCGCGAACCACTGGCTGTTACAAAATAGCAACATTGGCTGTTACAAAATAGATTTTCTTCGTGCCCCCAATCCACTCACTTGAACTGTCGCCTCAGAGCGAGAAAATTAAATTTGGTGTTGTGGACGGAAGTGACGTTTTCGTGCGGTGAAATTTTAATTTGTTCCCGGTTTAGGCGAGTCAAAAGCGTCTCCCCAAGGAAATTTTCTCGTTTCACAGAAATATTCGCGGGTGACACCGTCGTGGATAAATCGCCAGACGCGGATTCACTCAAAAGTGCGCTCTGCCAACTCCAGTCTGCTCGAGCGGTATCGCTAGCGGCATAGAGTCGGGTTTGACCTTGGATCCAAGTCAGACGCTTTCAAAAATCAATCAATAGAAAATTATTATGCGTGTCGTTTCCGCCACCTGGTCGACAGCTTGCCGGCAACTTTAACTTGGAATTTCGTGATAAAAATGACCATTCTAGGCGCTGACAGTTGTCCCAAGTGTTGTGCAAATTGCTTGATCTTTTGGAGAAATTTCCCTTTCACGTCTTTCTTGGGCGTCCGGGAATGTTTACCGTGGTGTTTCTTCTGTCGAGGCAAGAAGTGGTTTATCCGTAAAGTGACCGTGCTAGATGGAAAGTAGTGAAATTTCCAATTCTAAGTGCCTCTAAATTTTCGTCGTTGAAAATTCATGTCGTTCCGAGTGCTGTGCAAGAGGGAAAAGTTCGACACTAGTGGAGAGGGTTGTAATGCTAGGGTTGCGCCTGATAATGGGCATTGGTGATGATTGTATACAAAAAATTGTGGCTTTTTGTCACGATAAGTGTGGGGAAATGCTGAAATTCGTCGTGGGGGACCGCAAATGGTGAAGACGTGGTTTTACTTGGCGTGAAAAAGAACTCTGTCAGAAAACTGCGCTTTGAGAACAATTTACCCGCTAGATAATCATGTAGTGATGGCCTTTGCTGCTCTTACGGCCGATGCTCGAATTTTAATAAATCAGGCTCAAGTTGAGCGTTCAAGCCACAAGTTAAACGTCGAAAATTCCGTCACATTGGAACAAACAACAAAAATACGCATAGAGTAATGAAAGACGTCCATTCGGCATATCATATTTGATTGGTGGTTTTGATTATGATGGAACACCTCATCTGTATCAAACTGAGTCTTCAGGCATTTACTACGAATGGAAAGCCAACGCATGGGGCCGGTCAGCCAAAATTGTGCCCGAATTCCTCGAAAAATAGTACACACCAGAAGAAGTGAAAACGGGAGAAGGTGCTGTTAAATTAGCAACTAAAGCTTTGCTTAAAATTGCCCAATCAGGACAGAAAAATTTGGAAATAGCTGTAATAAAACTAAATCAACCACTTCAAATGCTAGATACCGCTAAAATTGAATCATACGTTACGATAGTGATGTTAAGAAAAAAATAACACTAACTCAGAAAATTTACAAGCCGTAGCCACCCCCCGTCTACGAGCGCTCTTTGAGGAGGATGGGTAAGTACACTTTTTTGTTAAATAAATGTTCGAAGGGATACCGCCTCCACCTGGATCCCCCACTCTTATTTGGGGGCCATAAGTATCGTCGGTAATGACGAAGTCCTTCCAAGTTCCGTCTGTTTTCGTCAGGCCCAGTTTGCCATTCGCTTTAGCAATTCCCGCCCTTAATAGGTTACCTCGGCCTCGACTCCGGTCGATACGTGTTTGTATCTGGAAATTCGTGAATGCGAAATTTTTTGTAGTGTGTCCTTGTGCTGGGGAAAAGAACCCACCCCACGACACCGCAATGCTAGCTTGCCAGCGCATTCACGCGTCCTCAGACAAGGCCAATCTCGGCGAATTCCACCATCCTCTCTCGCCGAGGCAGCAGACCATCGCTGCAGTCCTGTACGGACATTTAATATCTACCTATTCCACAACACGAACATCAAATATGTAGAACACAAGTGGCAAATATGTGCAGATTTAAAAGTAGTAGCTTTAATTTTATGATTACAGACGGTTTATATGAAACATTCTTGTTTTCCTTGTGAATGGCATAGTAGAGCGGGTTTAGACCACTACATAAAACAGAACTGGCCTCTTAGAACCACTTTTGTGCTTAATCAGGAAAAAATGGAAAATTAACCATTATTGCCATCTGAGAAAATCATGTTACCCTCGTTCTATATCAAATTTGGTTTGGTAAAGAATTTCGTGAAAGCGCTTGCCAAAAACGGGTCAAAGGGACTCACAGCAGCCAGGGCCGAGCTTATCACAAACTGAGATGCAATATGTTGTAGAAAATCCACTTCCTGCACTACCATTTGAGTTCCTTTCTAGATAATATGGGTTTAGTAAGTAATGAAAACGGAGAACGTTTTCATCAAGAATGTGTAGAGTTTGCAAAGCTTTATCAGGGTAGATGAGAACCAGTCAAGTTTGCAGAGTATTGTTTGGGCCTCCAGAGGGATACTGCGGCTACTGAATACAAGAGGAAAGCTTTAATCATTTTCAAATGAGATCAGTTCTGTAATACCCGTGCGATAACTATCTCCATTGTACTTAAATTTTCAAAAATCTTAATGAAAATATTTAGCGAAAGAATTCAAATAAAAATATTCAACTTACCCTCACATAACACGATCATATCTCACCACCCTTGAATGAAATGGAATGGAAGTAGTTAAAGTGTAAGATCATGATGAAATGTTTCAATGGATGACTTTATTTTAATTTAATTTAAGTTAATGTATTGACGATGGATTTTCACTTCAAATATTGTACAAATTTATCTTGTAAACACTGAATCTACATTTGGACCATACGGTGGAGCTCTTTCTTTGCATGTTTTCAGACTATTCGACTATTGTTTCGGTTTGTATAAATTCACACTCTTACAATCTAATCAGTAAACGTAACAAAGCGAACTAATGTCATCGTATCTGTATATGGAATATTTGTATATATATTTATAAACAGAAATCAGATAAATTAAATTAATTATTAGAAACTAGGAAACGATGCAGAAATGTTTGTACAGTTCGGTAAATGATTCTTTAAATATTTTTTTAAGTTTCTTTTTTTTCACTTTCTATCCAGTCAAAAGTTGATAAAAAGGCTTAAGCTTAAACTTAATTCCCTACGCTTAAACTCAAAAACTATGCATCTATATACTTTGTTTTCATTAGCTAATTCGAACAAACAGTTTGTACAAAATGAAAAATAAAACATTTTAACTAAATTTAACTTAACTGATGTATTACGTTTGAATTGTTTAATCCTAACAAGGTCACTGTAAATTAGATTGAACCTAATTCGATTGATTTTTCATTTGTGCGTGGGTTTTTGCAGACCGCGGGAATTTAATAGTTTTTCTTTAAAAAAGCTAATTGTTTAGCGTGTTATTCATATTCAGTTAATATGCTGAGCATTCGCGTAGAGACATTCTCGTTCTGTTTCTGACGACATGGAAAAATTGGCCGAGTCACGGTCCTCGGGAATTGAGGTTGACGCAAGACTGTGGAGCGGGTCCTGCAGCAGTTTTGAAAACGTATGATGTCCGGCGCCTAAGCCTAAGTGGCCGTAAGGTGACTCGGCTTTCGCAATGTGGGGTATTCTTCTCAGTAGGTGAGGGTTCGAGTATCGAACTCCATTCGGTAGCGTGGTGTGCATCAGTTGTTTCGTGGACGCTGTTGGGGTGTAGATTTGTGGCTTGTATTGAGCTTGATGGCAACCCATCGGCAGAGGCATCGTACTACAATGTGAGTAATCGACCCTTGTTTCAGGAGCATTTCGAGTGAGAGGCAAAGTGGCACTGGATTTATTTTCAATATTAAAACTGGACATTTTCATGTTAGTGGAGCGGCTGAAGGGCTCCTCCTGGATGACTGGGGGTGGTGGTTTCGGAACAGCTTTGGTGACAGGACGTGGACGGATGACAACTTCTTCACGTTCTTCACCTGAATGAACTCCACTTGAGGATTCAGATGGAGCTCGTTCGGGTGGCGAAGTTGTACTTTCCGTAGTTGAAGTAGTATCGCTGCGAGGCGTTAAGGCTTCATTAGGAACGCCAGAGTCAGCTCGTCGTAAGCAACGTGGTGTTGAACTGGATGCAATCTAAACAAAAATAAAAAATACCATTATATAATGATATACATCTTTTGGTTATTGCGTATCCATAGCATTAAAAATATTGCTTTAAATACTCACATGTGCCTCATTTGTGTGAACTGTGACTGTCACTGGGGCCAAAGGACTCACCAGATCAACTGGCGAGCCCAACTGCATTACGTCAATATGTTGCGGTGGTGGTGGTGGGGGTGGTTGAGGTGGTTCGAGATCCCTTGTTGATGCATATGTTACACTATCATCGCGGACACATGCTAACAGTTTTCCCTCCTCTGACGTATTATCATCCAAACAATCTGTATTACACGGTGGCAATAGCTGTGCTGGCGGTGGTGGCAGTTCATCATATTCACTTAAATGTAACATTGTCCCACCACCACCGCTACCAGCACATACACCACTCAACGAATTTCCACCCATTCCATTCATCGAACCACTCGTTTGTACAGCTCCTCCTCTCAGGGTAGCATAGTCTCCGTCATCAATCTCCCCCGTAACACTGGTAATACATATCGCGGTTCCACTGGTCGTACAGCTGTAAATTTTGTTATTCCCCACGATTTAATGATAGAAAAGAAGTAAAATGATTAATGAGAATAAAAAAAAAATTAAGATTCTGTTAATGTTAAGCTGTGCACAGTGACACCAATTCAAGGAAATGTGGAGAAAATATAATTGAAGACAGGCATAAACAGGCGACAAGCGGAGCAAAATGCACTTTTACGTGAAAAAACTCAATCTTATTACGAATTATTGTAAATTTAATGAAAAATCAAATGGAAGTACAACAATGATTGATGAAATCAGAATAGTTTTGAATGATAGAATTTCATGTTGGAATATTTATATTAAATCGTACTCTAAATTCAAATGAAATGACAACCACTTTAATAGGTAGGTTATGTTTACAAGTCTATATTTTCAACATTTTTTTTTGTGGTAGGGAGGTGAATGCTATTTATGCACAGAGTGTTGGACTCCCATGCGCGACTGGACTACCCACTAAACACCTCCCCTGTCAACCTGAGGACCCAGCCTGGAACCGTTTGACACATTACTTCAGGCCAGGTCTCGTTTTTTTACGCCGTGGAGCGCCTTCGAGCTGGGGAATCCCTTTTTTTAGCGGGAGGGGAGAGAGGAAGAGGAATTGCCAGTAGAGCGATTCCCCAGCCCTAGCGCCCCCGGCTGCTGTGAGTCCCTTTTGTATTTTAGGACTGCCCGAGCATAATGTGCCACCTGGTTCCATTTGTCAACCGATTCGAGCATAACCGCAACGGGGTGAGCTCCCCCGTTTCCCTGTAGAGTTCCCTTCGCAGCCTGACCCATTTTGTACACGCAAAAAATGTGTGACAGGCATTGTCCTCCTCTCCTGGGCAAAACCGACAATCGGGAGACCGTGACTTACCGATCTTGTGCAGGTAAGACTGAAAACACCCGTGCCCGCTCAAAAGCTGGGTCAGATAGAAGTCAGTCTCACCACGCCTTCAATTTAGCCACGGTCTCACATCCGGGATGAGGCGCGCAGTCCACCTTCCCTTCGTGCAATTCACCCAAGAAAGCTGCCAATCGTTGAGCGAGCGCTGTCTCTCTTCGCGGACAACTATCTCCCTCGCATCCTCCTTACGGTGCAGGTAAATATTTTCAACATTAACAAACGACTAAAAACAGCTTCAGCGACTTAAATCAGAATATTTAGTTTGAGGAAATCTTTAGTGAACCCATTGCGTACTAAGATTTTAGTATCCGTTTTTTTTTCAATAAAAATATTGGATATTCTAAAAAGTATTGAGCCTTTTTTGTCACTAGATGGTGTTTGTTGTCATATATCGTGCAATACTAATCAGATTGAGTCAAACTGACATGCGTCTGAAAGGTGACATTCCAGTCTTCAATTTTCATATGGACAGTTTTGTATTTCGTCATTCGTGTCAAAAGTTGTATTCATTTAAAAATGAGTGAAATTTCTGAAAAAATTCATTATATTTTACAACATCACCACAATCGAGGTGAGAATGCATCGCAGGCTCGTGAAAAAATTGGTGGTGTCTACAGTCAAGATACTTTATCAAAAGCCACAGCGAAGAAATGGTTTGCTCGCTTTTCTTCTGGAAATTTTGACGTCAAAGATGCACCTCGCTCAGGTCGACCAATCACTGAAAATGTCGATGAAATCTTACGAAAAATTGAAGAAGACCGACACATAAGCATCCAAGACATTGCTAAGGAACTGAATATCCATCACCATTTGTGTAAGTCTGGATACACAAGAAGCTCGACGTTTGGGTTTCGTATGCATTAACACAAAAAAATTTGATCGACCGAATTTCTATTTGCGAAATGCTAATACGAGTAAAACGCAACGAAATCGAGCCATTTTTGAAGCAAATAATTACGGGCGATGGAAAATGGGTAAGATACAAGAATGTCGTTCAAAAAAGATTATGGTCAAAAAAAGTTGAATCATCACAAACGACTTCAAAGTCAGGATTGACATCAAATAAGGTTATGCTGTGTGTATGGTGGGATTGGAAGGGAACTGTTTATAATGAGGTGATACAACTTGGACAAACACTCAATTTGTAACAAGCAATTCAAAAAACCGGCCAGAATTGATCAAAAGAAAGGGTGTTGTCTTCCAACATGACAATGCCAGACCACACACATCTTTGATGACCCGGCAAAAATTGAAAGAGCTTGACAGGGAAGTTTCGATGCATCCACCATATAGTCCAGATCTTGCACGATCAGACTACCATTTGTTTGGTCTCTGCAAAACTTCCTTAATGAAAACAAATTGACTTCAAAAAGGGACTGTGAAAATCACTTGGCCAAGTTTTCCGTCGATAAACCACAGAAGTTATACACAGATGGAATAATGGCTCTACCCAAAAAATGGCAAAAAGTCATAGATTATAATGGACAATATGTACTTAAGTAAAATTTATTTTAAATAAAAGAAATATTCAATCGAAAAATGACAAAAAAAGGCTCAATATTTTTTAGAATATTCAATATGAATCATTATTTCGTTTATTTGATATCCGCAGGCCAATTCTATTTTCCCTGAAAAGCCATTGGGCTTTGCTTGTTTGAGTGAGCAGACACGTTTAAGTCATCTTCAGTGTCTTAAGCATGTGTGAAACGAAATTACTTTAGATACGTGAAGGATGGATTGAGTAGGTAGGCCCTAGTTTAGGCCATGTAGACGCAAACATGAAATATATAACACAGAAAAAAAGACGGTAATGTTATCAACGACCAAATGATTACAAATTCCAATGCAATTTTCTTACTACTACAAGGTGCTTTCCAAAATAACCGAGACTTTTGTCATTAAAAACTTTTTGGCGTGAATGAGATAGTACGTTGTAAAGTTACATCCCTCCCTGACTTCCAGTGAGAGTTTGGTGATATTCGGTTCAGTAGAAGCGAAGTTATTGCGTCTAAAATGACATTATGTTTGTGTCATCGATACAAACATGAGTTTCGAAGAAAACCGAAACATATGAATTAATGAAAAAAGTTTATGGCCATGATTGCCTATCTTGTGCCAGAGTTCATGAGTGGTTTCTACGTTTCAGAGATGTTCGTGAGGCCACAAATGACGATGAACATACGGGCCGCTCAAAATTAGTGATCACCGAAAACGCTAGCGAAATTTTGCGTGAATTTATAAAAAATGAGCCGAAATCATCGGTAAAATTCATGGAAAAAGAGTTGAATATCTCCAAAATATCGATTGATCGCATTTTAACCGATCGTTTGGGATTTAAAAAGCTTTGTGCACGGTTTGCTCGCACATGTTAACTGATGACCAAAACTGGCTCAGAATTCAACATTCGAAAGACATCATTAAAGAGGCGAGGAAAGATGAGAGCTTCCTTTACAACATTGTAACTGGTGATGAAACGTGGTGTTTCCAGTATGAACTTGAAACCAAGCGTCAAAGTGCCGAATGGAAGGCCCCCGATGAGCCACCACCCAAAAAATTGCTTTTGGAGAAGTGAAAAAACAAGTCCATGCTCATTTGTTATTACGATTCCAAGGGAGCTGTCAACAAGGAGTTCGTGCCAATGGGCCAAACCGTCAATGCAATTTTCTATCTTGGCATTTTGAAGCGCTTGTTGCATCGCATTTGTCGAAGTCGGCCTGAATACCGCGAAAGAGGAAGCTGGCACTTATTGCATAATAATACACCATCTCATCGATCCACTCTTGTGACTGTTTTTTTGCCTAGAAATCGCATTTTAACCATCAATCACTCACCCTATTCGCATGATATGGCTCCCTGCCACTTCTACCTATTCGGGAAATTGCATTTGGTCATGAAAGGAAAACGCCCTGCGCCCGTAGAGGACATCCAAAAGGCTTGTACCAACATCCTGAAGGACATTCCGGAAGCGAGACGAATTGCAACAAACGGACATCCAGCAACCCATAAATCAAAAATCCAATGTCCCTCTACCTAGCCTATCGGCTTAACCGATCCTACACCTATCAAAAGTATCGTTTAGACACTGAAGATGACTCATAGGAGACGAAGCGCATCTGCTCACTCAAACAAGTAAAAGTAGCGCGAGAGTGCTCCTGCCAGAAGGGTATTGCAAAATAACGTAATTTTTCGTACATTTCTTCTCCCCTTGCAACCTCTGAAGTGAAAAGTGTCAGTTCAAGACCGGTATTGAAAAATGTTCATCAAGTCCTTTGATTTGATACGTATATCGACTACCTTTGGTGAACTTTTTGTTAATGGTAACCCCCTGTATGGCAGATAAAGCTTTCATTTTAAGTTTCTAGCGAATGTGGTTTACGAGAAAACTTGCTGACACACGGACAGACAGATAGGTTGCAATTTTAGTAAAGTATTGTAAAAAAATTACTTTACAGTACCCTAAAAAGCAAGGCCCGACGGCTTTTCAAGAAGAAAACCAATGTCAATGTTGGCTCCAGTACTGATAATGAAAAAACCGGTATTAGTACCGGCTTTTTTCTGCACCAGTACTAATACTGGTTTTTCGGTACCGATCTTTTTTATCGTAGGTGAAAGGCGTGCGCCTTGGGACGGGTTTACCTTGGGACGATTGCTATTACGATTTTTGAACTCTATTGGTAAATCTAGAAACTGCATCATATATTGGCGGTAGTATTTGTGAGTAAACAAACATACCCGCTCGCTTGTCAGAATTCAGTTTTGGTGACGAATCGAGGCAGTGTGTTCTCGATACTGTGAGTTAAAATTGATGCGCGTGTTAAAGAAGTGCAGAACACTGCGGTAAGTTATGTTACCCATATATTTTCCCACCACTCCATTGCTATATGATTTTCATACATGATATGAAGTGCTTTTTATGAAAAACTGTGAAGTTGCGATTTTGAGGATACATTAAAACAATATATATAAATATATATATATATATATATATATATATATATATATATATATATATATATGTGCATGTTTGTACCTTGAGACACTATTTTGGTTGCACCACTAAAAATGTTGTGAGGTACAACGAGATACATACCAACAATTCTTCTCACTGCTAATGACATTATTATAAATAAAAGATTAAAACCTGCTAACGAAATTCTTATGAACAATGGAACTTTACGACAAGTTTCTAGCGGCCATGGAATTTCAAAAAACACGCTCGCTAGACACATCCAAAACAATAAATTACCTGGAGAAGCAAACTTCAAGTACAATGCGAAGAATGCGATACATAAAGTTTTCAACACAACCACAATGGAGCTAAGGTGTTATCGTCGAATAAACGAAAAAGTTGGCTTTCCAATATTTGAAAGCTAGAAACATTAAGATGCCCGACTCGTGGAATATTAGTGAAGGTGCTGTTTGAGAGTTCTACAGATACTTTGTATTAATCGAGCAGTCGCCTAAGCAAACTGCTCGAAAACCACCATAATGCTGATACAGATTTCAATTGTAAATTTAAAATAATATTAATCATTTAAATTTGCAATTGAAATCTGGACACGGCAACCCCCTTTACAACGGAGCTTATCGACGAATTGCAATTTCGCAATGCAATGGAAAGTGGATGGAAGGCTCGTCAACTGCCGTTATGAGGAGTCCCGTAAGGCGACGACCAGCAACAACGGGGAGTCGATATTGATTCTTTACGGCGGACACATCACGACACCGAAGAAAAGAGCGTATTCGAGCCTATCACGTAACAAATTTGGAAAAGTGATATCATTTCCGTGATTATTAAGCGCTTTGATTCGATCTTCGCTTGTTAAGTGCTCCTACCGAGGCATTTGTCAAATTTGTGCGTGAAAAATTTCGTGAATTTCCCGCTCAGGGACGGACGAACCGCCGATGCAACACCTTCGTTTGCTTCGCTGATATTGTTTATTTTCGCGTTCGACGGCAGTGATTTCTTGTGTGCTGCATGTATTCAAGCCAATTCTTGAGTTTTTGATGTGACCGCCATTCCGAACAAATAATGATCTGTGAAAAAGTGTCCCCTTGCCTTCTGAATTCAATCCATTTGTTCAATTCATGAACTGTGGGTAGCTTTCCGGAAGTAAGTGGTATCTTCGGACCGTGATATTCTATGGGCGGCTAACGAAGGGAAGATAGAAGTTGTAAAATTTAAATTCAATCGATGAAGACAGTTACACACCATTGTACAGGGCTTGCTATAAGAATTTTGTAGAAATATCTGAATTTCTGCCCAAATTCAAAGCGAATCCAAGCGCTCAGACTGAATTAAAGTGGATTCCACTGCATTCGGCTTGCAAGTAGAGTAATGCAGAGTGAGTGGCGTTATTGCTTCAACACGGAGCCGATGTGGATGCAAGGTTGGATGGACTGCAAACTCCCTTATATATAGCAGCCACTGCGTCGAATTACCGTAACGTAGCATCAATTGTAATGTTGGATTCGTATATGCACCCTTTGACGTTTCTTTCGGGTTGTTTACTCCGATACTTTAGACCCCCATGAAATTTTTATTAAATTCTTCATGACAAAGTTGTGAAATTGGATGACACAATGTTTTACCAATTGTTGAGGAAATTTCGAAGAATGGCGTTGCAGCATAGTCCCCATTCTACGTTTTCTCATGCCAAGGAATTAAGATTAATAGATCCAAAAATGTGATTTCTGTTCTAAAAAAGTCTTCGATTGTCATGCTGTATAACTACAGATGAGCTTAGATGTCTAGCGTATGCAAAAAAAACGAATAAACACGTTAAAAGAATTAAGTAAATCGAATAATTCTAAAACACGGCTTAGAGTTGAATAATAAATAATATTCGAGTGTTTAGTTTATAATCATATCTATAACAACACTGTGAAACATCCCCATCAGTAGCGGGCGCCCGGTGAGGATGAGGATGGTAAGTACCTTTTTGGCTTTTTTATATCGTAACATATGTATAAATTTGATGCTGAAAATAATTTGAAGTTTTTTCTGAAATTTTTTTTGCATGTCAATTTCCTAATTTATTTTTCCTTTGATTTCTATGCAAGCTCGATAGCAATAAATGCCTGAATATATAATCTAAGTTAGCGTCGTTTTGATTAAGTTTTGGCTTTATTTTGAAAAATATTCAAAGTAGTTTTCCTCTTAATTGGTATTCCCTTTTTTGTCTTTTTTGAATGATAACCTCATTATATAGTTTATAAATTGATTGAGAAGAATTTTTTGAGACTTATAGTCATATGACTAGGTTCCTTTATGATAATTATTACTGTTTTTAAAGTTTTTAAAGGTGAAAAGCTGATATTAAAGTTTGGTAAAAATTAAGAAAGAGAAAAAAACATGAATAGACAGTTTTGAATTTGTAATTTTGGTCTTTCTTTTTACTTGATGCTGACCGGGAATGGGACCCGCAATGATGGCAGGCCCCTTTACTAAAATGAGCTAGCCATAGGGCGCGCTCTCCCTTTTTATTGCGTTAAAGGGGCTCTTGCCGGGCAGAGTGGCCTTCCGCTCGCGTGCTCTTTTATGGTATAGTGTTAAGTGATTCTATCGCATAATACTATTGTTTAACAAAATTAGCCACGTTTATATTTCTCATTTGATTGAAAAATTCAAGCAAATTATGTTTATATGAGTTTTTCACTCAAATGGGAAATAGATGGCCACGTCTACATTTGGATCTTGATCCGGTTACGAGGGTGCGAGGAGGCACCGCTTCCGTCTGGATGCCTCGCTCTTATTTATGGGCCATAAATATCGTCGGTAACCACGAAGTCAGCTCCTAAGTCCGTCTGCTTTCTCCCGGCCCAGTTTGTTACTGGCTAAAAACTAGTTCAACCCTTAGTATGTTACCTCGGCCTCGACACCAGTCGATCGGCGTTCGACTCTTTTTTAATTCGTGAAGGCTAAATTTTTTTGTGGTGGGTTTTATGCTGGGGAAAAGAACCCGCCCCACGGCACCACAACGCTAGCCTGCCAGCGGATTCACGCATCCTGAGAAAAGGCCAATCTCGGCAAATCTTACCATCCTCTTTCGCCGAGGTAGCAGATCATCGCTGCAGTCCTTTAGGGACATTATATCTATCTAATTTACTACAACTTCAAAAATTTCATGGAAGAAGAATATCTCTTGGCAAATTTGTAGCCAACATAAAAGGTGCTTTCCAAAATAAACGAGACTGACCTAAAATAGAAACGACAGGAGTTTATTTATTCAAAATAGTCCCCACCGGCCTCGATATACTGTTTTGCGTGATCCAAAAGCTTTTCGAAAGAGTGTTTCAGATCATTGACCGGACTGTCGGTACAAGCCTTTTAGATGCCCTCTGCGGGGCAATGCATTTTCCTATTTTCGCCAAATGCAATTTTCCGAATAGGTAGAAGTCACAGGGAGCCATATCAGGTGAATACGGTGAGTGATTGATGGTTAAAATGCGATTTCTAGTCAAAAAATCAGTCACAAGGGTGGATCGATGAGATGGTGCATTATCATGCAATAAGTGCCAGCTTCCTCTTTCGCGGTATTCAGGCCAAATTCGACAAATGCGATGCAACAGTGCTTCAAAACGCCAAGATAGAAAATTGCATTGACGGTTTGGCCCATTGGCACGAACTTCTTGCAGACAATTCGACAATTCGAGAAGAGGAGCATTGAAGATTGCTGCTTCATATCCGACAGTCTTTGATTCAGTGATGAGAGTCATTTCAGGCGTGATACCTGCTGCCCTCCTTGTTAGAGAGTACTGCACTATTCACTTGCGTCGAAATGAGAACACGAAGGAAACAATTACCCGTGAGCAAAGATAGCGCTCACTAAACGATTATCAGTAGTCTTGGGTGAATCGCACGAAGGGAAGGTGGACTGCATGGCTCATTCCGAGCCGGAGACCGTGGTTAGGCTGAAGGCATGGTGCGACTGATTTCTATCTGACCGAGCTTTTGAGCGGGCATGTATGTTTTTAGTCTTACTTGCTGCACAAAATTGATAAGTCACTGTCCCCCGATGTAGGTTTCGCACAGGAGAGGAAGACGATGCCTGCCATACATTTTCTCGTGCCAAAAAATGGGACAGGCTGGGACGCGATCTATACAAAGAGACGGGAGAGCTCCCTCAGGATAGTATATTCGTCGTGATGCTGGGGTCGCTTGACAAACGGACACGTGGCACATTATGTTCGGGCAGTCCTAAAAGATAAAAAGAATTCACAGCAGCCGCAGACTTTGGAGCGTGGGGATCACTTATCTAGCAATTCCTTTTCCTCGCTCCCCTCCCACTGGAAGAGATCCCCCAGCTTGAAGGCGCCTCACAACGTAACAAATGAGGCTTGACCCGCAGTAATGTGTTATATGGTTTCAGGTTCGGTTCTCGGGTTGACAGGGATGTGTTTAGTGAGTAATCCAGTCGCTCACCAGCATGGGAGCCTCACACTCTGGGCGTAGATGGCACTCACCTCCCAATCCAAAGAAACCCTTAGAGAGAAACAGGATATAAACTGTGCCACTACCAAAGAATTGGGTAGGTTACACGAGAAGATATCCAAAATTCTAAAATAAAGTTAAGCAGGTTTTGAGATAGTGGCGAAAAAGTGGCAAATATCGCCAGCAACTTTCTTCTATAGTACTAATAAGCCAAAGTATGCACTGATGCCTTCCGAAAAGGCGACTATTATAGATAAGAGAAAGAAATCGACAGTAAATATCTTGAAGAAGAGTTTTTCTTCTGAACCATAGTGAACTTTGTAGAAGGATGACGATAGACAAGTGGATCACACATAGATGCTAATCCGAAGAAACATAAAGTGAACTTCGATAAAGCGGGGTAGTTCAGCGGCTTCAAAGTATTCAGCTGCAAAGATCAGCTCGCAATAAAATTTTGTAAAAGAAAATCTGAGGTGCTAGGTGATATTTAGGAAAGCGCCACGCTAGATATGGTCAACAGAAGCGATATCCAAGCCATAACAAAGGCAAAATAACTCTGGCTTTGAAGGTATCGGCGGATAGTATTCTAAGCCTACTGCAGCGATGGAAGCCCACACATCCCCAAATGATGACTTCAGGTTAACAATTCAGTAAATTCTGACAATGGCCTTCAGCTCATTTGACAGATTAACAACACATTCCATATGGGAGACATAGCGGGTAACTCAGTGAGCTCGATAAAATGAAAAACTTGAGATGATGCAAATAAATCTAGTACATAGTATATCAGTTTCGCTGGACTGCTACTCACTCTTAAAGAGAGTAATTACGAAGTGGCGCTGATTCAAGTGCCCTGGAGAAGAAATCAAAAGTCTGGTGTTTTGGAGTTATTGTAAAATTGTCTCGCAATCGGGAGGGAAAAATAGGCCTTCAATTTGACAAAAAAACCTTTAAATATCAGAAACAGAGGTCGCAAAATCTAGAGATGCAATAACAGAGCAGAATCCTTACTATCCTAGGTGTTTAATACATATATTTAGATAGGAAACAGAGCGAATACATCTGCCTACCTTATTGGTAATAGCCATAATGTCTCTTTACACTAACTTAAGTAATATGAAAATTGGAAAGTAATAAGCCCTCGACAAATAGACCACAATTAATACGTACTTTAGGAACTTAGCAAAGACTAACTGGAACTTGCACTCTGACATAAAGCGAAAAGTTAGACGTAGCGCAATTCAATAATGACCAGAATACAAGAGAATTGGAACGGGAAGTAAACTTCTAATCCACATTCAAACTTGCTAGGAAAAAACTAACTGGAACCAAAAGGCATAAAAAAGGCACTGATCGCTGTGGTGCGATAAGGATTTGAGAACTTCTTGCAAAATAGGCCCTTCAATATGGTAAAGCATAACCAGGTTTACAAAGGAGCTCAAGACAGCCAATCATAATAGCTGGAAGATTTTTTCGGCTGAATCAAAAAGTAATCTGAGGTCTCCAGTTTGAGTATTTTCTAAAAGCTGCACTCTATTATGCCTACTTAAAAGCGCAAAAAGCTCTTGGACTGAAAGCAACAAGAAAATATTGAAAGTGTTCTCAGCACTTAAATCCCCAACTGCAAACAGCAGAACCTAATATATTTCTAGAGAAAGGTTGATTTCGGAGCAGAAACCCTCCAAGGTTAATCACTAGAAGCAGAGCGATGCTGTTTTTTGCCTCTTCCAATCATACAAGTTACCTGGTCTGGATAAAATCATGTAAGAAGCAATAAATGTTGTTATTTCTTGGTTTATAGTGAGTTTTCACAATCTCATTTATCATCTTTGGTTGTGATTATACACGACTAGATTAATTATATAAATCCTAAAGACTACCAACCAATTAGTCTAATGTCTTTTATATCGAAAACTTTGGAAGCAGTGTTGAATGGCTACATAAGAGAGATTATTGACAAAAAATACCTTTCCATGCCCAACAAGCATGTTATAAAGAGACATTAGCGGAAACAATAATCCACATTTTTGTTTTAAATATTGTGAGTTCTCCCCGATATGAGTATATTTCAGAAGCGAGCTTTTAATAAAAAAGCAGGTATGTAGCCTCAGAGCGCGGCAGGGTACTACAAGATGTGTAACGAGGAGCATATAACAGTTCTCTTCTCTAAATGGCATCTTGAAAACTAAGACATTGACAAGAGTAGCGGTAACGGCCTAGATTGAGGACGTCTTATTGCTACACTTCAGTAAACACTCGAGAACGCTCCCAGAATTTACCAAAAATTCTTTATGAATACTTAGAGGGTGAATGACTACAAAGCGACTCAGTATCAATCATAAATTACCGAGTTGGTCTTATTTACTAAGAAAATTTAGCCTGCGATCTTTGATCTGCCAGAGGTAGTCTCCAAAAACAGACATCAACGACAAATAACTATCGTGGAAATGCAATATTGAGGAAAGATAGAAAAGGCAATGATTGTTTCCTACTTCTCCAAAAAATTCTAGGAAACAGCTAGAGCCTGCGGCCTGAGATCATTCTCGAATTTTAGATCAATAATCGTAAGACCTACTCTTCTTCACAGAATTGTAGTCTGGATGCTCTCCCCATTCGGTTACAATTCCGGGCCCCAAGATGAAGAGAATTCACGTAAGGCGATACTACATGGGTTGATCCAAAATGGACACTGGCATGGATGCAGCAGTGCACTCACCTCAGCTGATACTTAACACCACTTTTATACTCCCTGACTGTTTTAAATTCCGCCGTAGACGGTCCCAAGCCCGTTTGAGAAAGGACGATTGAACCCCTTGTTTCCCCAACGCCAGGTTCCATGATTCGAATTCGATACAACTATGAGCTGTATGAAATTTTTGACGGGCCTGAGGTATCAACGATTGTCAGCCTGCGGCAGCTGCAATGAGTTGGCCACAGGAATCGTATGGACGAACAACGGATACCCAAAAAAGTATTTGTTGGGAGAACTGAAGGCTGGAGACCAGTGGGGAAACCGAGGGAACGCTGGTCTAACTCGGTCGACGAAGATAGTTCATCGCTGCTCAGATTTCGAAATTGGAGGACGCGATCAATCGACCGAGACAGTTGGAGGCACTATTTGCAGGAAGCGAAGGCTCGAGAGGGGCTGTAGTGCTACGAAGAAGAAGAAGACTATTGTAAAACCTACCTAGTGGAGACATCTGCAATACAAATGGAGGTGAAACTGTTACCCTCAATGGAAATAATTAAGATATTCAGTAAGTGATAAAGGCATTGCAGTTGCCATTATGCAAGCAATGGGCATTTTTCTGCGTGATTCATACCAAAACCTATACACGTAGGTTTAGACATCTTTAACAGGAATTTCGAAGCTAAACTAGAGGGTACAACTCCTTCGGTAATGACAAAAACCTTATGGAAGGGGTGATATAGCAAGAAAATGGATTTCCTTATGAAAATCCCAGATTCACACTGTGCATTGCAGTCAAGGACCTATACTGATCCCTGTTTCGTATGAGCTCATGATTGCAGATTGGGAACTGTACCGAGTGACATGCGCAGAAAGTATAAACAACCAGGGGATATGGAGACGGCAGAGCGCCTCTTATGATGTTGCACAGTACTCACCAGAGGAGATGGATGGAACTCTGGATCAGGTCTCCAAAAGAAGTATGACACATATTCTAAAGTTTGTATTGGTCGCTGATATATTCTAGTTTAAACAAGAAACCTCAGTCATAAGAAATACGTTAGCGTTCTCCGTGAGTCTATGTGAGGCTCAGTTTATTATAAACATCTAACCTAGCCGAACCTGTAAATACGAACATCCAATATACAGCATGGGGTATCACAAATTTAAACATACAAAGATACCACAAAATTGTTTACAACAAGGATACAAGATAAGTTTTAGAAGTTATTACGTATACATAATCATAATCATAATGAAACCTTTGCCCTGAGGGGTATTAAAAAAAGGTTAAATCGAGTCGAGCAGCCGTCGAATTTTTTGGATTTTTTGACAGTTTTGAATTTTTCAGAATTTTTAGTAACTTGGAGTTTCCGCGGGATTTTTCGGATTTTTTTGAAATTTATAGTAAAGAAAAGGAAGCAAAGTGCCTGGGTAAGGCAAGTAGAGCGAGCGCAAGAAGCAGAACGAGTGGAATGCTAAGAGTGGACTTTTGATCTTTGTGAATTGTTATTTTTTTATTCTTTTCAATACGATTATTTGGTTTCTGGTTTTTTATTCACTAGATAATAATGGTCATAATCCCTTTTATTTTCCCGCGACAGTATTCCTTGTTCTGTCCTGGAATCAGTGGTTATGGGGGGCGGAAAAGCGAATACGGGGACCTTTTCGCTGCGAAATCAAACTTCACGCCAAAAAGTTTTTGTTGCCTTTCTGTGAAAACTTTGAGGGGAGATGTAAAAGAAGAATTCATTCCAGCGTTTCCAGCGATATGGAAATGAAGGAAGGAGTTCTTTTAAAATTTATAACGATTAGTATTAAATAAAGCGCTTTTGACATTTGACATTTGACATTTAGGCTTGAAATGAAGACTTTCAGGAAAAGCGTCAAAAGGGCATGCATATGAAATACAGCAAAGGAGCCAGCTCTTCATGAACTTTGCTCCATCCAAAAATGGCTGAGGATCATACCAGCCTATTTAATTTTCTGAAGTGTTCGAAAGTGGCTTGTTACACTTATACTCTTCCAGGAGAGAGAAAATTGACTCTACTACTCAAAGGTGTGCATAGTTCATACGACGAGAATGATGTCCTGGCTGAGCTGAAAGAGCGTCAGCTAAAAAGTCCTTCACGATAACCTCTGGGAGGGAAAAAGGACGCTTTCCTCTTTCTTAGTCCAGTTTAAACCAGACTTTGAAGTGAAGAAAGCGATGGACATAAAGTTTCTAGTGTATCAGAAGATACAATGGGAACGTCTACAAAAAAGTAGCACTTCCCAGGGCTTCAATTGCCAAAGCTTTGCTCACGTCGCCTCTAACTACGGATTTGAAGTTGGATGTGTAAAATGTGATAGCAACATAAGACGGATGAATGTCCAATCTCGAAGGATGAGAAAAAAGAAGATATGTTTTGTATCAACTGCAATGGTAAGGCACACCCTGCAAGTTTCAGAGGTTGTCTTAAAGCAAAATAAGTTGAGGAGAGGAGGAAAATCTCCAGAAGAAAAAATACGAAAGGCGGGATTTTATCACCACTCCTATAAAAAATACTGCACGAGAAGGGGCCTCGTACTCTAGGTTTTTGCAAGGTGCAAAGAAGCAGCCTGCACCTCAGCCTGTACCGCAAACCCAAACATCAACCAATACAGCAACCACATCATTCGCAGAATGACCAAAATACGGTTTTGAGCACTGACTACCAACAATTCTTCGGATGTGGCTTGTTCACACTCATTCGAAAAGTGGACTCATTCACCCCCTATTGTAAAAAAAATCACTAATCTTGTTGAAAAAAAAGCTGCGTATTTAGATTTTGCCTTCTAAGTATGCTGTCGTGATGAATTCCATTAAACTCTCGATCCTCAACATATGTTCACTAGCTCCACGCTATAAAAGGAATTTAGTTCAAGAACACTTGAACGCCCATAGACCAGACTTCTTATCTTATTGGAAACAAGACTAAAAGAAAGAAATCTAGTGTAACTGGAAAAATACAAGATCATCAGGCCTGATGATCCAGAGGGAATTCTTACAGATGCTATGGTTCACAAATATCACCTGAAGGTTCAAAGGCACTGCCTTCTAAGTCTGAAACGTATTGGTAAAATAAGCTCCATGCTGGGAGGGTGTACCTTTGTGTTTGTGGGGATCTATGTTCGACATGGATATCCGGTGAGGGAACTCATAGACGACCTGGAAGCAGTGCTTACTTTGTGCCAAAAATTCGATTTCTACCACATGGGAGATGATTTCTGTGCGAAGCACTCCTCATGGGGAAATCTAAAAATTTAATGGCTATGGTACAGCTATCTCTAATTGGGTTTAATCAAATATGGACCTCATATTAATTGCCCCGAGAGAGCCTACTTTCCGCGAAGTTCGTCCATTATTGACTTTTTCATCATATCAGCCAGTTCGGCAAATCTCTCCCACAGTTGGAGGAATTTCGAGAGTGGAGTTCTAGATGGCAAGACTGACCATCTGTTGGTTGAGCTGACTTTCAGAGGGAAAAAGGTGTGACACTTGAGATTGCTGACCCTCAATTTTTTCATTCTATAAAAGTGAATAGATTGGGGAGCAGTTAGTGTTTAAATTCACGGAAAATTTTAGGACATTTCGATGAATAGATCGAAAAATCTTTCTATTCCAGATATCGATGAGGGTGTTGCATGTTTAAATTTGACCCTGAATACGGTTAGCTCAGAGATCTCCATTAAGAAATCCTCGACAAATTACGTTCATCGAGATTTACCAGAAGACATTTTGGAGCTTCATCGTAGACGTAGTCGCCTTACGAAGCTTCTTGCAAGGATCTATCACCGCAATTTGAATATGGTTAACTGGGAGTATGAACGTATTTATCTAATGATTATATCTTTAAACCGAAAGGCTTTTGTTAACGACCGACTTCAACAGGCCCTAGAAAGTATCAAACCAGATCGTTATATGTTTCCTCATATCAATAGGATAACTGACAGAAAAGGGCTGCCTAGGGCCGTCACTTATAATGGTTCCATACTCATGGATTACAAATCTATTTCAAGGAGAGAAAGCAAGTGAGGACTTTACCGTTACTTCGTTAGTGACCAGTAACACAACGAATTTGGACAAGGGCCATGAGTAATTATGCTTGACCAGGATGTCTGATTCGAGTCCCCCCAACGCACCTACTGGCCATGGTTTGTTTGTCAGTCCTGAGAGGCTCACTGCGTTAGCACTGGAGCAAAATTCCAAAAAGTCAGCAGGTGCTGATGAAATCTCCAATCGTATGATTAAAAGGCTTCCCCATATTTTCTTTGTTCTCCCCTCGATTATTCTGAATAATTGCATCAACATTTGCAACCTCCCTCATAAATTGAAATGCGCTAAATATACGCAAGAAGTCGGGCAGTATTGACGTAGTTGAAATTCGTCCGATTACGTTGCTTTCGAATACTAGTAAGCTGCTTGAAAGGGTAATACTTGTAGGAATCATACAATTTTCTCCGGGGCGAAGAATTGTGCTGGAAAGACAATTTGACTACAAAAAGGCCACTCCACGGTAGATGCTATGGCCGTGTCCCAAGCTGATGTAATGAGAAGTTGGTGCAACAATAAGCTTGCTATAACTTGCCTGATCGATGTAGAGAAAGCCTTTGACTCTGTATGGACCAATGGGCTTTCCGGGCCATACTGTGAAAATTATAGGCAGCTTCATGAGGAGGTGAGCTGCCTTTGTGGTGGCTGGTGGAGCTAGGTCAGACGCATTTTTTCTTGACTCGGGAGTACCACAGGTGTCTGCATTAGGCCGATTTCTTTTCAATATATTCACCTCTGATGTCCCGGGCGTAAGAGATGAATATAAGCCAGGAATCCGCTTTGCTGACGACTTGTGAGTGGGGTCAGCTGAGCACAATTTGCGCTTTGCTAAAACGAGGCTCCAAAAATACTTGGAATCGCTTCCTACATACTACCGGAAATGGAGAAATGTAAAGAAAAGCGAATTAATTGTGTTCAACGAGGGGGTAGTATTTGATAAAAGGACTACCATCAGTGCTCTTATAGCTGTTTTCAGGAAGTAGTCAACAGTGGGCAAGGAAGTCAAGCTTTTGGCCTATACAATCCTGATTCACCCGATCATCACATATGCGGTGATGATATGGAAAGGAGTTCCGAAATCAAAATGGGCCAAGATAGGATTATTGGAGCGAAAAATCTTTCGGGCTTGCACAGGCCTTTACGAACGCGAAGACGGACGGTCTTACACCAAAGTGAATTGATGTAGGTAAGTATTTTTGGATTTAAAAGAATCAAATTAATATCCGTACTTAGTCTGCAGGGTGATGTTAAAAGGGAATTTAAATTTTGTTGACAAAAGTTATAGTAATGAGTTTAGTCAATGTAGTTGTCGTAAATCGTGAAGGACTTAAATTTTGCATCGGCTAAGTGTTCAGGCTTTAGTTTATTTAATTCATTTCCTTATTTCTTTTCGCGGCGAAAGTCAGGAGGGGTCTTTTTCTGAATTTTAGATTAAGTGAAGTTTGAAATACGATTGATGCGATATACTCGTATACAAGTATGTTTATCTTTCCAAATTAGTAGCCCTGCTTAAAGTTTCCTAGAAAGCACAGACTAACAGCACGATTTTTGGCATATGCAATCGATAATTTTTCACCTCGTAATATGTGTAGTATTTATACCGACGAACGATTGTTTTTTCACCAACCTCCCTTATCTTTAAAAAATTATTTTCAAAACTATTCTGTTTTCTACTTTCATCACAATTAAAACATTAACAGCAACGTGCGTTAAAAAACGAAAACATTAAATTAATTAAGGTGAAACCAATTCAATTCATTTCATACTTCGAAATGAAAGTAGATGAGAAAACACAAACACAAACGTGCAATAATTTGTTTGGAATGAATTTCGTTACTCAAACAAAAACGAACAACAAACATCGAATCATTTTTAGGCCAGATTTTTACCGCTTGCCATCATGTTCGCCGATAATAAGGACGTCTTCGCACGTACTCGTAACTTCGTTGAATGTAACCTTAAGCTTTGGTGAGTTCGGAGTCATTTTAGGCCAGTAAATAGTATCTTCAACACCATCCGTACTGGAAGTTGTACTCATTCCTTTCGAATCACTATGACCATCGCGAGCACTAATTAGAAGTGGTTGCGTAGCTCCTGATGTACTGCCATATTGAGCTAAAGGTGGCAATTTGAATGTCCATCGCCGTTTCGCAGTCAGTCCAAGCCAGAGTACGATCCAAAGAAATAGGTGAATCACCGACCCTAATGCTGGAAAAGTAAGATAATACTCGTATGTGATTAGCGATTCAATAAATTTTATGAATCAAACTTACCAGCTGCCAGTATCGCGTTGTCCAAACTACCTCGGTACGTTGCACTCAGATCATGCATGAGCGGAGCCTTGACTACTGCTAAAGCTAGAACTAAACATAGCGAAGCACAATGCGCAAAGTATATCCAGGATTCACTATTCTTCATAGTTATCATGCAACGGTCACGCATCCGTGCTGCCAGCCTTCCATGTCCATATAAGTATAATATAAGCGAGGAAGCAATGGTGAGTATCATAGAAAGAATAAACAATGCAAGAGTCACTACTGCATTCAGCAATAATCCTGGAGTGTGCAGAGGCAGTATTTGTCCAACAATTTGCAGCTTGTACAGTGTTGAGACCCCAACGTAGCTCAGAATTATATCGATTGTGTTCGCCACCATCTGAATACTGAAGACAGCCGCAAAGGACTTCGTCGTACTCCAGAAGACGGCTGGATACCGAATTGACCACACCATAAGAGCTAGGACGAGATTAACAAACTCCATACTGGGAGGATGTGAAAACGAGGACACATCAATCGGCTTTTCAATCCCAAAGAATCTTTGCAAGACGCCGGAGAACCCATCGAGCTTTATCAGTGTATAAGAAGACAGGTTTGCTGGAACAGCTCCGATGAGAGCTTCTGGTAGAATTTCAACTATAACTGCGTCCTCGTCGATGGAATCATTGAGAACGGTTCGTTTCTGCACTTTTTTTGTTTTGATTTCAATGATTTTGGAGTTCCCCGTAACCGGTGTGGAAGGAATTATTTCCGGCAGTCTTTCTGGTTTCACAATGTGAATATCACTGTCAGGCAAACTTGAAGATTTCGTGCTTGTGGTCTGCGGAACAGTTCGCACGATGGTAGGGTCAGTTGACGTACTTTTAGCAATTTGTGTAGCTTTTGTAGTGGCGCTACTTGCCTTTTTTCTGGACGGTGGTTGAACTGTTGAACGCAGGTTTCCTGATACTTCAACAGACACAGGAAGGTCCTTATCTCTGAACCCGTTGAGGTCAAATTTTTCCAGTTTCAACTCCACGCTTTTATCGAACTCAACCCCTTTCGAATGTGGTTTTTTCTCCTCTCCTGACTTATTATGCTTATGAGTTTGCTTTCGATGGCTTTTTCCATTACCAACTCTCCGTCCTTCCGTTCGAATAGACTTTGTAGATCTGCTTGTAGTGGATGTGGTTGGAGTATTCTTTGGTGTTGTAGAGATAATCCTTGAATGTTTGATCAGCTTCATGGGAGCTGCCGAGCTGCTCATCGGTTCCATTTCCAAGTTCTCATGCGATTCCATGAATTCGCTATTCTCTGGTGCAAACTGTTCAACCGCCTCCGACTCGTAAACCGGCAATTTCGGATAAAACTTATAGACGTGCTCCACATTCCTATGTGGCATGTTTGATGTGCTATTGTCATCGTCCCAGTAGTAATTTGTGTCGTTGCCGTAGATTGTTCGATTTTGATAGGGAGACGTTGTGAAGGACATTACGACTAATCGCTCACGATTTGATCCAAGAAAGTCCAATTCGTTTCGCCAGATATTTTCTAAGGGATAAAAAATAAGAAATGTGAGTTTCAAAGCAAAATGTGGCGGGAAAGAAAAACTAGGAGAAAAGCAGACCGTAATGTTCGCAATTAGTTATAGCAGAGGATTTAGGGGATGGATTGGGCAACGCCGACAAGAAGACAAGATGTTGAAGTTAACTTGCCATAACTGACCTAATAATTTGCATCAATAAATATCGTTATCGTCGACCGCAAAGTGTGACGAGCAAACAAAGAAACGAAAATTAACTCATGGGACTATTAATTCACTGTGATTAATCATTTTTCCAGTCATGGAAGGGAGGAAATAGGCAATTTTGTCTTTTCTTCCTTCCGCCTCGTCACGAGTATTTTTTATTGCAGAGGTGGTTCTGGCTTTCTATTTGGGCATTTTATTAATGGTTGTGTACTTAGGAAAGTAATTAAAGGAGATCAAAGTAATTTGTTGGAATATTAATTAAATGGGGTTTTGTTTATCATTGAGAATGAAGAAGAAAGAAAAGGAAATTTTAAAACTTGAATGGGTAAAATTAGCTGGAAGGCAAATGGAGCACCACTTCCATGGTTTGGGTAGCGGAGGGGGGTGACGAAAGGAGAGCAAGTCTACGCTTAAATACTTTCGTTTGCGGAGCTTTGAATACGAAAATCATATTGTGAATAATATTAAATTTAAAAGGATGAGTAATTAACTAAGTGGACTGAAGGATTATAAACATTGTTACTTGGTGGTTTACCGAAAATTCTCGATGGTGTTTGTTGGCATTGTTTTACAATTTTCTCGGATTGAAAAATACGGAATATATATATATATATATATATATATATATATATATATATATATATATATATATATATATATATATATATATATATAATAGACTAATGACCGTTACTTAAAACAGATATTCGACTATAAACCCATTCAGTTGTGATCAAAACCGACATGAGATAGGAAGCCATATGGCACCAGCGCTTAATATCCCATAAATGACCACATGTAGACTGACTTTTCTCGTAAGTTTGTATGGGGGTATATGAAGAATTGATTGAATGAAAATTCGAGCTATTGTACAGTTTCGAGACGGATTTCTACAGTGAAATCCAGACAGACAATAGCGCTCTTTGTGAAGTGCAAATTATTTCAGTGCTTACTCCCGTTACATTTTTATTGTCTGTAGTAATCGAGCAGTCACACAAGCAAACTGCTCGAAAACCTTCATAATACTTATCCGAAATTTTAATTGTAGATTTGGGGAAAATTCCATTACTTCCGTTCATAGTTATAAATTATAAAATATTTTATTATTGTTATTAAATGTAAATTTGATATCATTTTGTTGCGAATTCCGGCGTACCAACTTCCTCCCATTCGCAACTTCAAATTGCCGCCGTGACATTGTCACTTTCCTTTGGGCATTCCCACCTTTTCCTGTGTGTATTTATTTATTTTATTAACATTTTTCCTATTTTTCCCTTTAATTTTTATGTCCACCTCATCACAATCCTACCCTTTCCCTGATTTCCAATAAGAACACCCTAGTAATATAATAAGAAGGTTAATCTTCCCACTAACAACACTCCCTACATTAATTCCCACTAACAAAATTTCATTCTATTCATTCTTACTAACAAAACCTAATTCCTTCCTTCATACTAACAAATTCTATTCACTAGCTCCCATTACCAAATTTTATTTTTCTTACTAACGAAAATTAATTCACGCTTCCCTACTAACCAAAGATCAATCTCATGCCCAGATAATCGTTGAAGTTGCTAATCTGATGAATGAGAGATCGATAAGGCATAGCTCCATTGGTTACGTCACGAGTTTCGACCGTGCGACTGCTGGAACCCTGAGTTCAAGTTCCCCCGGGCGCACGGAAGCACTCTTTTTTTGGGGTATCGGCAAAATCAATAGTTTTCGTAATGTAATCGTATGTGTGACACTTTACATTCAATCAAGCGATTCTTGGGGATGTAAATTGCCATATATGCAAGTCAATGGAAACTATTGTGATTGTCGATACGGACAAAAAGATGTGTGGGTAGCGGAATCGAAGTGTAATGAACTTCGATTACGTTACCCAGATGCGACAGCGGTAATCGGAAAAGAATTTGGATTGGGGGATCGGATGGGAGAAAGGTGAAAAGTGGAAGTTAGGTGGTTGGGATTGGGGAGTCAGATTTCGGATGGGAAAAAGACAAGAAGTTTTCGGAGTGGAATAAAATTGAGTTTTGGTAGCGGTATTTGACGGTTAAGATAAAAAATGAATTGTGCTTTGCGGTGCGGAATGGTGAATTCGTATAAAAATGAAATTCCGGATTTGGTTTTGTGAAGAAGGAGTTCTTTTTTTGGGATAGAGTCTGATTTTGGAGTGGATATTTGACTGGAAGTGAAGAAAGAATTGTGTTTGGCGGGACGGAATAATTAATTCGCGAAAGGTAGGCAGATTTTTGATTTGGGAAAGAAGAGGGAGTTTTTTTTCTTTTGTTTCTTTTCGTGGAATGGGTATTTTGGCTGTTTTTTTTTGACGGAGGGAAAAAGTAAAAAAATTAGAAAACTGAAGGAATTTTTAATTTGGAGGATTATATTGATAAGTTGAAGTGCGGGACCGCCTCAATACTAAATATATGAAAAAATTGAATAAGTGAGAGTTTGAAGTTTGAGAACTATATTGTTAATTTGAAGTGCGGGACCGTCTCAGTCTTTACTATATGCAAAAGATTTAATTAATGAAATTGACGTAATTGAAATAGAACAAAGTGTTTGCGAGTGTACAATATTGACGGATCGTGGAGAGTGATAATTGGCCGTTCTATTAGTGATTGAATTTTAAAATTAATTTTAAAGTTAATTTAAAATTTGGTTTTCAGTGGCCCCACACCCTTTTTTTTGTCTTCGCCGAGCGCTCGGAGATCAACGAGGAAAAGGAGTGAGTTTTACCTATTGTGAGTATTTATCTATCACATCAACAAATTCTTATTTTTCTTTTGTTTTCCTTTAAATGAATTATTTAATTAGATTGTTTTTGCTCCGTACATAAAATTATTGAGGGGCCGATTTGTTTTATTTGAATTGACATACTTTTGTTGAATTTGTAAATTTCTTTTTCTTTTGAGTTCAATAAACGGCCATGTTTTATTAAATTTTTTCTAAATTTTTCATTTCTCAAAATGACCTCTCCCTTTCCCGTCCTTTTCCCACTGTGTTAGTTTCTTTATGTAAGGTGGCTCAGCACGAGCAGGGGGTGTCCCGGAAGACCCACGACACGACTGAGCGCTAGCCGGCCTCAGTATGCCACCCCGGGCTACACACCCCTCTGCTAATTTTTAATGTCTGCAACTGCGGTGACTTCCGTGGTTGCTACAATTTTCTTCTATATTAAATTTAAACGTTTCCTTTTAATTATATTCTTTATGATACTTAACTTTTCATTATTATTTAAAACTTTTTAATTTTTCTTTACTTCTGTTGATTTTTAAAATTAAATTCAGCGAATTCAATTTTCGGACATGAGGACACTGATTTAGTGCCCCACATCATTATATTGCATTGGCGAATGCAATCTAAATCAGCTGAGCTAGCATCGGTTTGAGATTTACCGATGTGACAGCTAAATCATGAGGAGATTTGAACGGAGCGGGGAGTTTGTTGTGAATCTTGATGGCAGTCACGTCGCGACGCGGAAGAAAAGAGCAGTAACGTAGCTTGTCGCGGAATAAGTTTGGAAATAGAGATTTTACAAAACAGATTTAATCGTTTGTTGCCTGTTAAGTGCTCCTACTTGGGCATTATCTTATTTGTACGTGAAAAAAGTTTTGCAAAGTTCCCGAGGCTCATGGGAAAGCGTTAATAAAATATTGGCGGACGGTCACTTTAAAGCGATACGTGAGTGAATTCACTTTTGCCTAGTACACGCAAAATTTTAAATCCAAAGTGGGTGTTTTGCTAAGTGACGTGCGGCGCGATTCGCAATAAATCGATTTCGGATAGACCAAAAAGAGTGCAGATCCTGGCCCCTAAAAAACATTTATTGCAAGGAGCAGTTCCTTTGCAAAGAAAATTGTCGAGCCCGTAGTAGTCCGAGAAAGTAATTGTCTTGGGGTCGTGTTTAGATGAGGGAAAGATACTGCGAAAATTCTAATAGCCTTCTTCTGATCGACTCATTTGCATGTTGACGATACGTGTGCTTCATTTGAAATGCAGCCATTATTCGGGCCGTGATTTATTCCTCAGAAATTTGTTAACGATATCTACCAAATAATTTTACTTCACCGAGACGTAAAACACTATTCTCATGAATCATTAAACTCAAACGGAGTTAACCTAATTTTTGTATGTCGACATACAATCGCGGAGCTCGGACCGCTTTACGTCATAGCCGCGAGTGTGCCTGATTGTAGCATCCAGCGACGGTTGCGTTGCTGAAACACTACACAGAACGTGTTTTGATATTTATTCCATGCTTTGGTGTGACAGGATTTATTGAATGCCTGCATTGTTATGTGCTATGAATAAATGTTGTTGATCGTAACCGTGATAAGATGTTGCATATACTATGATGCGAGGTTTTACGAGCAATTTTAGGCGAATTTATTGCCAATAAACGAACGAAAGTACATATTCAGCGAATCCGTCGAGCAATAATTTTAACAACTAAATGTGTAAAATTTTTCAATTTAACCAAAAAGAAAAACAAGAATAAAAGTTAACAGTGCATAGTTCTTCCACTTAAGATAACAAAAAAAAAAAATTATTTAACAAGTATCAATGTGCCTAATTTATCAATTAAAAATTAAGAACACAGTCCACACCTTCAACGAGCGCTCGTGGTGGATGATGGGTAAGTACCCCTTTATTAAATATAAAAAAAAAATGTTTGTTATAGTGGTTGAATTTTGATGAGTTGAAATTTTTTATAATAGTCAATTTTTTCTTAATAGCTAATTTTCTTTAAAAATAGTTAAACTTTTTTGGAAAAAGTTGAATGGTAGGATGAACACAAAAATGTATTAATGGACGTACACTAGTTCAGAAAAATGAAAAATAATAAATTTCCGATGTCGTTTAGGGAACATTATTAATGCAAAGTTTCCTGTTCATACAGTTGAAAGTACTTAAATATTAAAATTTGGTATAGTTTGTCTGGTCTATAAAGGAAGGAAATAAAATCCACAGATAAGTCAATTATAACACACGGTCTTTCCTTTTCGTAACACCTGACCGGCTATGGGACTCACAACGATGGCCGGCAGCTCCACTGAAATCAGCTAGCTGCCGGACGAGCTCTCCCCTTTTATTGTGTTATATGGGCTCTTGCCCGAGTAGAGTGGTCTTCCGCTCACGTGCCCTTTTATGGTATAGTGTTATGTGATTCCATCGTATAGTACTATAGTGTAAATTGGTCACGTTTATATTTCTCATTTGATGGAAAAATTTATGCAAATTATGTTTGTATGATTTTTTCACTCAAATGAGAAATATATGGCCACGTCTATATTTGGATCTTGATCCGGTTGGGAGGGTGCGAGGGGGCCCCGCTTCCACCTGGATGCCCCACTGTTATCTCTGTAAGTCCGTCCGTTTTCTCCAGGCCCGGTTTGTCCTCTGAAGCAAGAATTCTCTTCACCTTTAGTAGGTTACCTCGTTCTTGACTTCGGTCGATATCTATTTGAACCTTTTTTTTCGAAATAAATGGATGTGAAAATATTTTTCTAGTGGGTCTTGTGCTGAGGAAAAGGACTCGCCCCATGACAGGGCAACGCTAGCCTGCCAGCGCACTCACGCGTCCAAATCTCGGCGAATCCTACCATCCTCAGACTAACATTGCAGTCCTTCACGGACATTTATATTTACCCATTTCACTACAAGTCTTCCAAAGTGAATGAATAGGAATTTGTTTACTTCTCTAGGTATAGCTATCAGAGGAAGGAAGGAGGAACATGTGTTTCATTCACTCACCTTGAAAAGTGTAGGAGTACAGTGAATTGTGCAAGGTAAATTTAAATCATGCAAGGAATGTGCTTTGTACTTTGTACTTGCGGAGCGTGGTATATATTACGCCATGTAAGCATTTGGCTTTGATTACGTTGGCTGACAGCTCACGGGAGCTTATCCAAAGTAAGCCAATTACTCCATTTGCAAATTGTTGCCATATGGCTTTTATGTTATGTCAGTTTTGGATGTGATATGTACTAGTTTAAAATCAGAATGTATCGCAGCTGAATAGGCGAGCAGTGTACTGGTATGGAATGAAAAACTACTTCCGTAGCTTAGAGAGTTCACCTATGGCGAATAATGCGAAACCATTCTGGTCATACATTAGATCCTCCGAGTCCTCCTCTTCTGTCCCTCCTTCAGTCCACTGAAATAATACTGTTTGCTCTTCTTCACAGGATATTTCCAATTTGTTCTCTCAGTTCTTCTCGTCAACTTTTATTCCTTCTTCCCATGTCTTCCTTTGACATTTCTTCACTTTTCACTGACTATATTGAAGTTGAATCCCTCATTAATTCACTTAATCCTAATAAATCACCTGGTCCTGATGGTTTACCAAATATTTTTGTCAATTCATTAGCGTCGTCATTTTGTATTCCTCTGGCTTTTCTCTTCAACTTTAGTCTAAGGACTGGTACTTTCCCTACTTATTGGAAAAGAACAAATGTTGTTCCTATTCTTAAAAGTGGTGATCCTTCTTCTGTGTCCAATCATCGTCCTATTTCCTTAATTTCCTGCTTTCCGAAATTACTCGAGCATCTGGTACATAACCGGCTTTCAGTTTCATTGACCCCTATCTTGTCGAAGGAACAACATGGGTTTCTCAAATTTTATTGAATTCACCGATTACATTGCTACGAGTAAGACCCTAGACAATCGATTGCATGTTGATGTCATCTTCACTAACTTTTTGAAGGCGTTTGATGTTACAAACTGAAAGCTTTTGGGGTTGCTGGCCCTCTCTTATCATGGATGGATTCCTACCTGTCTTCTCGTATATGTGAGTTAGTTACTGTGGAACTACCTCTACTCCATTTTATCCGTCCTCTGGGGTTCCTCAAGGTTCCATTTTAGGTCCTTTCTTATTCCTATTGTTTATAAATGATCTTCCTTTGGTTATCACCTCCGATTGCCTACTGTATGCTGATGACTTCAAAGTATTTCAAGCTATTTCGAGCTATCGTGTCTGTACAAGATTTCCAATATCTTTAGATGGACCTGATTGCACTAAGTAACTAGTCTCCGTCTAACTGCCTCTGTCTTAATGTTGCCAAATGCTATAAAATGACTTTTAATCTCAATCTCCACCGACTTTCATCTTTATATTAAATGAAGTCCCAATCGCTGCTGTGAGCTCTGCTAAAGATCTCGGTGTTACTTTTGATCCTAAGCTAAATTTTGATGCACACATTCTAATCGTGACTACTAGGGCCTCAAAAATATTGGGACTTGTTTTCAGGCATTCTTGTAAATTTACCAATATATCTACCCCCGTCCGCTTGTTCATCTGTCTTGTCCATCCTATCCTCGAATATTGCTCTGTAGTTTGGTCTCCCCGACACTCCTACCTCATTAACTCGTTAGAGAATGTCCAGCAAAAATTTACTCGTGTCTTGTTTTACAAATTCAAAATCCCATATCAAACCTATGATTGTCGTTTATCCTTCTTACGTCTGCCTACTCTGTCGTCCCGTCATATGTATCTAGATCAGTGTTTTCTATATCAACTCTACGAAAATCAAATTTCATCAACATCGCGTTCTTCTCAGGCAAACAATTTTTTCGTACTACCGTATGCCCGCACAAATTTATATTTTCATTATCCCATTTTATGAATGGTGAGAAATCATGATAAGCTTGAGCTTGGTCCTTTTTCCGACTCATACCTTGTTTTTAAATTGAGATTAAGAAGCCTGATCCTTACAACTCAATTGGGGTAAATACTAGACTTGTTTGTTCTTAGTACTTACTATTGTTAATTCATTGAATTTCGTTATATAATAACTTTTTCACTTAATTCTAATTTGCATTAATTTTCTTTTCTGTTTGTTTTGTTCCATTTTGTAATGGGATTTTATTTTATCTCTTGAATCGAATTTTAAATAAATAAATATAAAATCACCTACTCGAGCGCCGATACATTCGATCAAGATAATGAGATACTATAACAATCTTTAACAAAAGCTCAAAAGTGGTTGTGGTGTCAAAGGAAAAAAAATATTCGCTGGAAAAGCAGAGGGACGGAAACCGTGGAGAAAGTCCAGAAAATGCTGATCTGCTTCACTCGTCAAAGGCAGCATATCGCTGATTAATAGAAGTGAATAGTCTCAAGGCTACACATTGGGTTTACTGCTTCCCCAATGATGGGATACTCAATGCTCAGAAATACCAACCACTCCAAGTAGACTTACAGCTTATCTACGAAATCCCCTTTATACCTCCTTAATGGTGACCCCCGGTAACTTTTGCTTTTCGTCGTAGACTGAAGTAAGAAGGTGAAGGCGAGTCTTCCGTGCCTGATAATGGAATAAAAAGTAATACCCATGCCGCTGAAATCAAGTTTAGGTGACGGGCTAGCTCCCTGTCGCTGAAAAGCCCTTTATTGTTTTGAAACCTGCAACAGAGCCTTCGAATGGATTGGATCTACGGCATCGACCTCACAACAATTAAAAAGGACTATGGCATTGGATCCTGGAATTTCAGATCAATGCCAACGCTGGCGCTATTAAAAACCTTTAACAACAGGCCAGTCAATAAAAATTGCTGACAATCACTGACATTTCAGGAAACGGTCTGGCCTCGAAGTGATATTCAAGATATAAGATCGCATACAATATTTAAAAGTGAGAAGCTTGCTGAAAAGTGAGAATCCAGAGTGACCTTTATTGGGGATAGGGAGTTCTATTTACACTTCATTCATTTGAAGGCAGTCAACGCACAACTGTGTGCAATCTTGTATAAAAACTACATTTTTCAATATTTGGCTGTTAAACGTCCACGCCCCGACCAAAGCAAAGGACGAAGACATGCTGCAAGCACCTTAAAAAGCCCATTTAACTCATTGGGTGATTTCAACGCTAAAGTTGGCAATGAGCTATCTCATCTGAGAACAATTTGGGGATATAGGTTCCATGATGAAACAACAATAATGGCTGGCCTCTGATTGACTATGAACGTATCAAAAATCTAAAAATACGTTCGCCTTGCTTTTCACATCAACACGTACATAAAATCACCTAGGTATCACCGGATGGCACTAGATAAAACAATATCGATCATGTTCTAAGGCAACAAAGATGGGCTTGGAGCATGTTTGACGTGCATATCAACCGGGAAGAACTTGTAATGATTTTTTTGTTTGTCTTCTGAATCCTCCGTACATATCGAGTACATCGAAATCTAGAGATAATCTCGGAGAACTTCCATTAGCTCCACTAACTTTGGATGAAGTTTCTTCCAATATCGATGTACAAAAGAATAATAAATCACCGGGCATCGACGAGATTCTAGTTGTAATGAAATGGGTAGATGTAAATGTCCGTGAAGGACTGCAGCGCTGGTCTGCTGCCTCGGCGAAAGAGGATTGTGGGATCGGCCAAGATTCGGCCTTGTCTAGGGATGCGTGAATGCGCTGGCAGGCTAGCGTTGGGGTGTCGTGGGGCGGGTTCTTTTCCCCAGCACAAGACCCATAACAAAAAAATTGCATTGACGGTGTCGAGGCGGAGGAAACCTACTAAGGGCTGAATTGTCTATAGTCAGTAACAAACAAGGCCGGGAGAAAAACGGACGGACTTGAGCGGACTTCGTCGTTACCGACGATATTTATGGCCCACCAATAAGATTGGGGCATCCAGGTAGAAGCAGTGTCCCCTCGCACCCTTCCAACCGGATCAAGATTCAAATGTAGACGTGGCCATATATTCCCCATTTCAGTCAAAAACTCATACAAACATAATTTGCATGAATTTTTCCCTAAAACAAGAAACATAAACGTGGCCAAGCTATGTTATAATATTATGCAATGGAATCACATAATACTATACTATAAATGGGCACGCGAGCGGAAGGCCACTCTACCCGGGCAAGAGCACCTGATACGCATTACAAGGGAAGAGCTTGCCCACTGGCTAGCTGATTATAGTGGAGGGGCCGGCTATCGTTGCGGGTCCCATACCCGGTCAGGTTTGAATGAAAGGAAAGACTGAGTTTTGGGTATTGTAGCAATTCATTATTATTTTTAAATTTTCTTCAATTAACATGTAGTGTAGTTGCGGCTTTTTCTATAAAAGCTTTTACGAGGATAATTTGGACTTTTAATGATATGTAATTCTAAATAAAACGTTACAGGTATTTTGCATAACAAAAGCAGTTTCTTAAGATTCAATTTGATACTCTTATGTTCCAAATGTTTTTCCTTTACGAGAAAGATCATGCCTCATACTCGTATACTGGTATTTAGAAGGCGTGCTTCAAAGCTGAAATTCTCAATTTCATGAGCTTAACATGTAAATAAAAATAACTTGATTAATATGTCTTTGTTTTAATATTTTGCTCATCTTATTAGTAACATCTGATAAAAACTACATAACAATCAGAGAAATCAAGCAAATTATCACTGCCTTCGAATAAAAACGATTGCTAGGAACTCCTGTCGGAGTTATTGCTAGTCTAATGACTGAACCCTCTTTTTTAGATAAGTTTGTTGTTTTTCTTTAAACGAAACTTTTTTAAGCTTCTTTCTATTCTGTTAGATTTTTCAAATTGCTGAGTTGCACGATCTTTCATTATGGATTATTCTAGATCTTTTTACGAATGTTCCTCTTGTCATTTGTACTTAAAGAGTTCTTCAGGAGTTGTTGAAAAGCAAGGAATTTGAGAGTAAAATTACGGTTTTAATATATGCAGTTACTTACGTTTCCTTGACACTAGATTAACAAAAAATGTAAACTTGTCTTTTAATTAATTTTCACAGCAGACGTGCATATCTTTGTGTACATATAGCTTTCAATACCGTGGAGACGTGTGAATTTTTATGAAGTGCTTGGTGATTAATCTCATCTTACCCATTGAAGACACAAAATGTTATAATACTCGTACATTGTCAAAATTACCAAAATCATAATAATGAATAAAATCTGTCCAGAGCAAAACACTGCTCGATTCGATTGGTGGCATTCATTCGATAAATCAGATTTAATCATACGCGCAGTTATCAAACCATATAAAGAAGACTTCAGCTTTTCATGAATCAAGACTTATGAGTCTGCCCACGCAACGTGCGGCACAACACTAATCAAAAGCATGGGAGAAATCTGGTTTCGGTGCTGAAGGACGATTTCAGATGTGGATGCAGCAACCGCAGTCCAGTTGAACACGAAACGAACAGATCGGATGTTAAATATGCCTTATGTCAAAGAAGAAGCCGTGTGCGCAAGATAGACGTATTTTCAAATTTTTCATAAATGAGAAGTCCAAAGCAGAGAATAATCACGCATCTATAAATCGGTAGAATGATTGCCGTGTCGCTCGCATTATCAACATTTGCCAGGATCGATGACTCAGTACAGCAGTTTGAAATGAACTCCAAGTTTGAATGTTGCAGATGATGAGCATTGGACAAGCGTTCATGATGCCGAGGACTATTACCGTAGATAACAGCCGTCATTTTGAAAATCAACCAACTCCAAAATGATCTTGATGCTTTTTTTACGTTGAATGATTTCCATTCCTTATCAAACCAGGTATAAAGCTTCCTTGCAGGCGGGCTTAATTCAAGTCATTATGCCACACATCAACACAAAATCTCTTTTGGTTCATTTTAATTAACAAATTTATTATATCCAGGCAAAGAAAAAAGTTTGCAAAACACAAAACTTTTGAAAGAATCAGCCAGCGAACCAAGTTAACTTTATAATAAATGTATTGTCGCTGCAAACATTGAAATCCTCCATAGTGTATGTCGAATAATATCTTTGAATTACACCCACTTGCCATCCGCTCTATCAGAACGAAAAAGGCAACGCAAAGCGTGACTACTTAAATCACTACGAAAATATATCTCCACCTTAAAGAACTTGAATCTTCTGGCCGTATTTTGTTTTTTTGCCAATTCGGAACGATTTTGCAATGAATGCGAATTTTTAAGCGGACACGCTAATTCAGAATCTAGCCGGTAAATGAGGAAACGTAAAATTAATATTTCCCGGGCTTTAACAAATCGCTGACACAATCACAACGAATGACGAATTGCCCACGCTTCCGTTTTCTTCCCTCGCGGCATCTGCTCTGTGTGTTGATCTCAAGCAGACTCCCACGGTCCGTTCAAATCCCCGCATGATTTCTTTGCCGCACCTGTAAATCGAAATCTGCTGCTAGCTCAGCCAAGTTAGATTGCATTCGCTAATGTAATACATGGATGTGATGCTCTAAATTAGTGTTCTCATGCCCGAATCTCAGTTTGCAGATTTGCATTATTAAATTAATAATAAATAAAAAAAAACAATATTAGATTGAAAATTTAAATCACAATAAGAGATGAATATTATAAAGAATATCAATGCAAAGAAAAATTTATGTTTAATGTACAAAGAAAACAATATTGTTTATATTTATGATAAAAAATTAAATTTTTTTTCTTTCCAGATTTTATAGTTTATAAAAAATTTAAATTTAAGTGACTGAATTTTTCAAATCTGCAATTGAAATTTCGGAACAGAGTTATACGGTTTTTGGGCAGTTGGCTTGGATGACTGCTCGATTACGACATAGTCGACCTTATCAAATATGGTAGCAGCGGTCTTCAGAGAGCCATCCATGAATTCATCCAGCATATTTTGCCGCAAGAATAAATGCCAAGCGAATGGAACCCATCTATTATATTCCCTATCCAAAAAAGGTGCCAAGCATATCACTAGTTTGCACGAAGTACAAAGTATTTTCAAAGATCTGAGAAAATAAAATCAGATCATACGTCAACAGTATTATTGGGGGTATCATGGTGAGTTTAGAGCAATGAGATCGACGATGGGCCAATTTTTTAACAGTACAATAGGCAATTGAGAAATGCTGGGAGTTCAACATAGACCTACATCAAATATTCATTGATTTAAGCAAGCATACGACAGTACTGATTATAACGGACTGTAACACATAATGCTTTGCGTTGGCATCCCAGCCTAATCAGTCCTTTTTATTAAAATGACAATGATGTCGACAAACTCCCAAGTTCGCATCACCAACTCACTGATGCCTTTGACACAAATATCGGATTAAAGCAGGGAGATGGGCTGACCCCATTGCTATTGAATTTGGCTCTAGAATATGTCATAAGAAAGCTACTTGTCGATACAAGAGGTATGTTAGTATGCAAGTCGAGCCAAGCGGTAGCCTATGCGCACGATACCAAGATTTTTTCAAGGTCACTAACAACTGTAAAAAAAACTTTTCCTGAAACTTGACAGCGAAGCGAAACTAATAGGGCTGGAAATCAATAATATAAAATGAAGTTCATGACGTAGTTAGAAACAAGTTGGGTAAACAGACCTAGGCTCATGTCAGAAGGGTTTTGTATTCAATTTACAAAATGCAGTCATCAGATCGAATCAAATCAAGAAACAAGTCAAAGACGATTTTATTGGAGGAAATAGGAAATACGAAGATCATACTATTTTTAACAAAGTTGAACGAATTTCGACTTCTGAGGTTTTTGTTTTTGTTATACTCATAAATATCTCCCTTGATAATTATTTCAGATGGGAGGAAACACAATTTGTTCGAATCCTAGAATGGTTACAAAACCCTTTTGCTAGGAGCTCTCTCCCGCCTCCTTGACTTGTTTCACTCATGAGCATCAATTGTAGGTACTCATTTTCAGTCATTCATTAAATTGAATCAAGTGTTCAAAGCATGCACCTTAAACGTTGAAATTGGGAAAAATAACTCAAAATTATTCAATCTTCGCATTTAAAACAGCCACTATTTGGTTTTATGATTACTGATACCACTAGCTGAACCGATTCTCAAAGACATACATGACACCTATCATTCCTGAAATTTTCATGCAAATCCTAGCAAAACTGTAGTGTCTATGTCGGTAAAAAGCGCATATTGTTCCATAGTAATACAGGAAATTTCAAACCTCTATAACTTCGCTAAATATGATATGATTTATGAAACTTTCAGGATAGATCAATCTTTTAAATAGTCATCTGTATACTGAATTTCATTGAATTTAAGGGTACCGTTAAGATTTTATTCAAGAAAACATAAAATCGATAAATCATACTATTACTAACAAAGTTGAGTGAATTGTGACTTCTCATGTATTTGTTGTTGTTGTACTCACCAAGACCTACATTCCTGATTTTTTTCAGATTTTTCGGATCACAGGTGTCCAATCGCGAGGGGGGACACAAATTTTTCGTGTATTTCCCCTCCCTGTGCGCCCCTCGAAGCAAACTTTGCCAAACTAAGACCTGTTTTGAAAAGTTCTCATCAAGACCTTTCATTTGATACCCATATCGGCTACCTTCAAAGAAATTTTTTTTTCGGGGGTCACTCCCCTATATGGGGAGACCCCCCTTAAATACCTTACAAAAATTTTGTTGTAAATGAACTTTGAAGAGATCACCACTTTACACTTACATACAAAATTTGATGTTTCTAGCTTAAGTAGTTTCTGAGAAAAACTGCTGTGACACACGGACGGACGGACGGACGGACGGACGGACGGACGGACAGACAGACGGACAGACGGACAGACAGGACGCGATTTTAGAAGGGTTTTACAAAACCCTAAAAATACCTCAAAAACCTAAAGTATCACACTTGGCAAATACAATATCGAAATGATGGCATATTTGTGTATTTAGGCGCCAAAATAATGGGAACCGATAATGAAAGGGATAAAATACGTCGAAGAATACAGCTTATAAATAAAATATCTTTTTCAGCTTTGTCGATCTTGAAGATCAGCGGCATATACAAAAAAATAAAGCTCCAAGAAAACAATTCTGTGATAAGACCTGGGCTATGCTATGAATGTGAAACATGGACCCTAACTCAAGAATCGGAAAACATATTGAACGCTAATGGGACACGATTCCTGAGGCGATTAACCAGAGTAAATCTAGACAGGGACCAATGGCGAATTGGTGGCTGGCTGTATGAAATATTTGACAAGCTGAAGACCTCAACGATTGTAAGACTGTGGAAGCTGAAATACGCTAGCCTCTTGAATGTATGGACAAACAACGGATATCCAAAAAATTATTCGTTAAAAGAACTGAAGGGCGAAGGCCATTGGGAAGACTCAAGAAACGCTGGTCTGACTTGGTCGTACATTTCCCCGTACCCTGCCCCCAGGCTACTGGTAAGGCACTTTTAAGACTTGTTTTGCAAAGATCTCATAGAGACCTTTCCAATGACACCCTACTTGACTACTAATGGTGAATATTTTTTCTGAAGGGTCACCTCCCCATATAGAGAGACCCCCCTTAAACCCGTTTGAAAAATATTTCCACCACAAAACTTTCAAGAAGTCACCACTTTTGACCTTTTTACAACGTTTCATGGTTGTAGCTTCTATAGTTTCGGAGAAAAAGTGCGGTCACATGCAGACGGACGGACGGACACAGGTCATGATTGCAATAGGGTTTTGTGTTTTAGTACAAAACCCTAATAAAAGCTTGTAAAAAGTGGCAAAACCTGCAGCCACTTAAATCCCGCTTTACTGTCTTGACTTGCAAATTTTTAGGGGCAAGTGAAGTTCAGTCAATAAATTTTAAACAAACAGATTCATATTCTACGATTTGTTTGGTATTAAAGCCAAACAGGAAAAGCTCAAAGTTTCTACTTTACATTCGTGCATTTCACGCTTTATATCCTTCCTGTCTGTCAACTTCGTAGAGAAATCCCAGAATTTCACATATGTTCGTGGAATGTGTATGCCTATACGAGTAGCTATGATTTTTCACGCTAAATTGTGATGATTTGGATTACCAGACAGAAGAACATTTTACGGGGGATGGGATAGTATTTATTCATATTACAAATCAAATAAGTCATGGTATATGATAAATTAAGCTGAATCTATAATTAATTTTTAATAAAACTTCGGACCAGGAATAAATACTTAAAAAAGCTTGTCATGAAATTGAATGCAATATATTTGCAATTAAATTTTCAAGTAAGAAGCGGCAACTCATACTCGTAGATCCCTAGAATCCTTGTAGCACCACATTTGATACTCCATTTTATATGTTACTCGTTTCCTATTTATTCATCCCTTGAGGCTTTTTCTTCTTTTTCCTTTCTGCCACGTGGGGAAATGTAAAATTACCATAATTCCGCATTGATCCGCACGAGGAATAGTAACAAGTTTATACCTGAAGGACATTATATCAACAGCACTTTCCACATAAAATGGATGCTAACACCATGAATGCAAATCATAGAACAAATTCGGAAACTGGTTTACGGAGCTCAAAATACCAAATAGCAAGGACGAACCGATGATAAAGAAACAGACAAAGCTATGTTTCTATTATCCTAACCAAGTAAGAAATTGCATTTATTCCCGAAAGCATTTCTGGTTGAAGACAAAAGAGACGAACTGAATTCTGTAGCAAAAAGAGGTAAAACGAAAAACTACATACCAAACTATTTTTGTTCCTTTTGATATATAGTGTCTGCACAAATGTGAGAAGTTTTATTTCCGCAAACATACTTCAGTGTTTCAAGCAAAGCCAAAGTAATATAATAATTGCACTGTGCAGCACAAAACATAAAACAAGAAATAATGAATGTCCTGAGACAGATTTCAGTTTCCTCGTTGTCAGAATAAAAGTTCTGAATTTCAGTATTATTTTTTAAGTGAATGTATTATTGTACTTTGTGATAAATTGTGCTAGATGTTACAGCAGAGGATTTCAGACAGTCAGACCACTTTTTCGACTGTTTTGGGTTCTTCTAGGACAAAATAATTGTTGATGGACAAAAGAAGCTTTCTCAAAGGGTACTTAATGTTATTCCAGTGAAAAGTGCAACAAATTTTACAAAAGCATGTAAGGGAATGAATGTGGGACTAATTAGTTTAGATTACATATTATTTGAGCGAGCCCAAATTTCTCTTTTTAATAACAGTGCAGATTAGATAGAAATCAGATCTTACATTCATAGAATTTTTATTTATAAAGGCAATATTTTTCGAAGCAATGTTAAAGATATGGAGGATACAGCCAGTGAGCTAATGGTCTTAATAATTATCCTTTCAATGAGTTCTACCTTAATGTGATAGAGAGCTTAGCGAACGTGCAGCTTTAGTGGTTTTTATGTTGTCTTCAATAATAAAAAATTAAATCATCATAGAACAAGTTGGGAAGACAGACCTACTCTCCTGCCAGAAGGGTTTTTTCTGAAGCCATGATATGTAGATACCAACAATAAATGAATGGAAGGAAAACTTTTATAATACAATATGTACATTGAAGCTTTTGTTTTTATAAATATAATTTTTCCTTATTAGAATGTATGCGGTACAGGGGTCTTATATGTTAATATGGTATGTGCTCTGACAAACTTATGGGATATAAAAAGACAAGTTTCCTTTCCCTATAAAAAGATTTATTTAAAAACGTTTTCACAAAAAATGGTTTTATAAATTTTTGATGCGTTGACGTTGAGTGAATGAATGACTTGATGTGACGATTTGAGACTGAGAGAGATTGCTGTGTGTTGCTCGCTTATATTCTTTGAAATCGCTAATACGGTATCGCCAACGATAGCTCCACGGTTGCTTATCGCGTTGGTTACAACATCTGCTGACGAGCATCCGTTCCATTGTCGCATATCGTCAGCGCAACGCTATCCAGGCGCAATATAGTTGCACCCATTCACCACGTGGACATCGGATCGCGGAATTTCCCAGTCAGCGATATTTTAATCAAGCGCAACATAGTCGCGCATGTTGATAGTACTGCAACGGACTTCGTTATTGATGTTGCCTAACCCAGGGTGCACACGTATGCACGCTGGGTGCGTTGGTGGTCCGCCACAGTACTTCCCCTGAAGTGGCGGAGCCGCGGTATGGTAACGTTAGGCCGCAAATTGTACCGGCATACGGTCTTCTCGCCCAATCCTCGTTGTCGTCGTGCGCGAGGTAATAGGTTGCTTGTCTGTTGAGAAGAATGCGGGTTTTAACCTGTCGATGGATATGGCTGTTGGTCGTCCATTCACGTAAGCCTTGAGGTACTTGTCCTTCCGTTTTAGTACCAGGTACGGACCGTCGTAAGGTGGCGTGAGTGGGGCCTTGACCTTGTCATTCCTGACGAAGACGTGCGTGCTGTTAGGCAGATCCTTGTTTACGAAGACGTCATCTGAGTTGTGGTGTGCCGTATTGCACGGGGTTAAGTTTGACATCTTCGCTCGCAGATCCTTTAGGAAGCCTGAATCATTCGTGCCAACATGAGAGGTGTCGAAAAATTATCCGGGTAGGCGAAGTGCCGTTCCATAGACCATATCGGCTGGCCTCGAACCGATGTCTTCCTTCAGCGTTGATCGTAGTCCGAGTAGTACGATTGGTAGCGCCATTGAGGTGAGTCGTGGTAGCGGATCGCGGTTTTGACCGTGCGATGCCACCGCTCTACTATTCTGCTGGACGCTGAGTGTTGTTGTTCGCAAGTGCGTGATTCCGAGTATTTTCGTCAGTTCCTTGAAAATTTGGCTTTCGAACTGTCTACCTAAGTCGGTTGTGATGCATGCAGGGACTCCGAAACGGCTGATCCATATGTTGATCAGAGCTTCCGCCACCGCTGTTGCCGTGATTGTCTCGATTGGAATTGCTTCAGGCCAACAGAAAACCTATCCACAACAGTGAGGCAGTATCGATTCCTTCGCTTGGTGGCATCGGCCCGATGAGGTCAATGTTGATGTGCTCGAACCTAGCATCGGGCGAGCTGTATCTCTGCAACGGTGATTTGGTGTGACGAGTGATTTTGTTGGACTGGCATGGTAGACAAGTTCGAACAAACTTGTTGATGTCGCTGTTTACTGAAGGCCAGAAGTATCGCTCGGTAATCAACTTCCTGGTTGTTCGGATGCCTGGATGTGAGAGCCCGTGGATGTTTGCATAACTGATGAAAGGGCGTATCCTTTCTGATGTCACCACGCTGTGCAGAGTCAGGGAGGAGTCATCTAGTCTCTGCTGTCTCCGTTCAAGTGGCTGGTCGCGGGTATTCATTAGTGCTTGAAGCTCGGGATCATCCTTCTGTGCTAGGGCGATAGTGTTAAAGTCGATCTTTTGAATTATATTTACCCTCGAAAGATAATCAGCGACGGACTTCTCTCAGCCTGGGACGTGTCGTTTATCCGTAGTGAACTGGGATATGAAGTCCAGCTGGCGTTGTTGTCTCGGCGATGCTTTTTCCGAGCGTTGGTGGAGTGCAAACTGCAACGGCTTGTGGTCGGTGAAGACGGTGAACACTCTGCCTTCGACCATGTGTCGGAAGTGCTTAATTGCTTCGTAAATGGCCAAAAGTTCCCTGTCGTACGTGCTGTACTCTTGTTGGGCGTCAGTCAGCTTCCTTGAGAAAAACCCAAGTGGCGTTGTACTTCCTTCTTTTGTTTGTTGCAGTACAGCTCCGATACCGTTGTCTGAAGCATCAACAGAAAGAGACCATATAGCGTTGGAGTCCGTGTGAGCGATGGTTGGTGCCTTCCCCAAATCCGCCTTTGATTGCTTGAATGCAGCTACCGCTTCTTCCGTCCAGTTGAGAAGCGTTTAATCACGTTTGCGGTTGCCTGTGATCAGCCGCTACAGGGCGCACTGGTGTTGAGCTGCATGTGGGAGAAAACGGCGGTAGAAGTTGACCATCCCTAAGAAGGACTTCAGCTGGTGTACGGTCTTCGGCCTCAGTGTTGCGGAAATTCCTTCCGTTTTCTCAGGCAAAGGCTTCAATACGTGTTTGTTGATGGCGTGTCCCAAAAACCTGACTTCCTGCTTTTCGAATTGGCACTTAGGAGTGTTGACAATCAGACCGAACTTGACAAGCTGATCCAGCACTTGCTTTACGTGAACCAGGTGTGCCTGTTGGCTGGGAAAGAAGATCAGTATATCGTCGAGGTAAAAAAAATACGTTGTGCAAGCCACGAAGCACTTCGTGCATGAAGCGCTGACCTGCGTTGCAAAGTCCGAATGTTATGTACATGAATTCGTACAATCCGAACGATGTAATGATGACAGTCTTCGTAATGTCGCTTGGTTCCACGGGGATTTGGTGGTACGCCTTCTGTAAATCGATCACAAAAACGTCATTCCATGGAGGGCTGCAGTATAATTCTGAAGAAACCCGATGGGGTAGCGGTCCGGGATTGTATAGTTGTTGAGCGCGCGGTAGTCCCCGCATGGTCGCCAATCTCCGTTTGACTTTTTCACCATATGCAAAGGGCTACTCCATGCGCTTTTTGATGGGCGGCAAATTTCGAGTTGGATGAGGTGATCAAGTTCGGCTTTGGCGGCGACCAGCTTGTCAGGTGGAAATCTCCGTGCCTTAGCGTGGACCGGCGGTCCCTTGGTTAGGATGTGATGCGTGGTTGAGCACTGTGTGTTTGGTTGTTGGTTGCCCTCCGAGAGGTTGATGTATTCCAACAGCAGTGATCGCAGCTCGTCACTGACATCATCCGGGAGCAAGTCAGCTTTGGGCGGTTTTTTGTCGATGTGCACGATGATTGTTTTGAAGGGTGCGCGTTCAATAAGCCGTCTCCCTTCAAGTCGACGAGGAGGCCATAGTGTTCGATGTAGTCGGCCCCGATGATTGGAGAATTTACTCGTACATCGGCTATTGTGAAAGTCCACGTAAACGGCGTTGAAAATCCCAAGTTCAGTTTTACTGATCTTTTGCCGAATGTTCGGATCCTTGAACCGTTGGCTGCCATTAATTTGGATGAGGCGTCGGGGGAACAAAGATCTCGGATGGTTAGTGGTATTACTGAGACCTCTGCGCCGGTGTCGATAAGGAAAGCACTTTTGTTAATGTTGTCGTGGATTTTCAAGCATTCGGTTTTGCGATGGGGGGTCCACACGTAGACGGTCGGATCCTTGTCCACACGTAGACGGTCGGATCCTAGTTTTTTGAGTGGGAGCAGGGTTGTCGGCAATTTTTGGCGCTCAGTCCATAATGCTGGTGATACCAACAAAGCTGATCGTCGGACTCTCTGGCTTGGCGTGGTGGTGAAGCCGGCTGCTGCGTAGGCCGCGTGCGATGTGCTTCATATCGTGAAGTTGATCGCTGTCTGTTACGCAAAGCTTGAAGTGCGTCCTCGATCTTCGTTATCCTGTGGCTGAGGCCGCGTACTGTGGAGGCGAGATTGCTCAGCTCGCTTGTGGTTCGCAGCGTTGGTGGGATGCTATGCCGTGGTTCATCTTCCTTTGTGACTGTGGCGACTGACTGTCGGGTGATTTCGTGCACATGATCAGCGATCGTTGCGAGATCTGAGAGTGGGACGTCGTTAGCTGACAGGATGCTCCTCAATGTGACATCGAGGCGGTTGAGCCACATCTGTTGGAGCAGGGTGTTGGTTACATTTCCGTTGGCGAGCGTACGCATCTGGTTGAGAAGCTGTGATGGGCGCTGTTGGGCCGAGTCAGCGTAGACGGCCAACAGGGCGTTTTTCAGGGCACTGTATTTGTTGTCAGATGGGGGGTTCGTGACTACGTTACGCACCTGTTGCATCGCCTTGGTGTCCAGGTTCGCCACGAGGAGGTCGAACTTAGTGGTGTCATCTGTTACTCGGCTGGTCTCGAAATTTGCATCCACCTGGGCGAACCAAAGCTCCACGTCCTCTTCCTACCACAAGGGTGGAACTCTGAACGCAACGGGTGCCATCCCTTCCGTGTCGTGAGCTTCTTCCTTCGGTACGGTCCCGGCTTGTGGAACGAGCGTGGGCGTTGCTGTCGCTGGTGAAACCATTTTAGGCGTTGGCCGTGACTGCGCGACGTTTCACACCGCGGACGTGGCTCCTGTACAGCTTGTAGGCGAGGCTGATGTAGTTGATGGTTTGCACCAGAACTAGCAGCAACTCGATTTTTGAGCTCTGAATTTGCAGCTCCGAGTTCACAACCAGCGTGTTGGTGACGTCTCTCTTGATGGCCGGTGGTTGTGTATTGCCCATTCGCTACTGTTGTGGAGCGTAAAAGTAGAGCGTGGGGCAGGTCCAATGTTAATGATAAGGCGTAGTTCGATGGTCAGGATCACCAATATGGGATATAAGAAGACAAGTTTCCTTTCCCTATAAAAAGGTTTATTTAAAACGTTTGCACAAAAAATGGTTTTATAAATTTTCGATGCGTTGACGTTGAGTGCATGAATGACTTGATGTGACGATTTGAGACTGAGAGAGATTGCTGTGTGTTGCTCGCTTATATTCCTTGAAATCGCTGATACGGTATCGCCAACGATAGCTCCACGGTTGCTTATCGCGTTGGTTACAACATCTGCTGACGAGCATCCGTTCCATCGTCGCATATCGTCAGCGCAACGCTATCCAGGCACCGTGTGGAGTTTCCCAGTCAGCGATATTTTAATCAAGCGCAACATAGTCGCGCATGTTGGTAGCACTGCAACGGACTTCGTTATTGATGTTGCCTAACCCAGGACGCACACGTATGCACGCTGGGTGCGTTGGTGGTCTGCCACAAACTCATTTCACTATCGTTTGAACATTACTTAAAACTATGTGCAGTATCTTATTTCCAATGTGAATATTCTAATTAGCTAGAGGAAAATTTTGGAAAAAATCTATACTGAACATATTATTCGCTTAACATAACTTAACTATCTACTTATAACTAATTAAAATCAAATCTAGGTTACAGCCAAAGAGATAGTTGGTAGCAACTGTTGATTTTCAGCTCCCCAGGGCACGAGTTAAGGGATTGGGCAAGTCATTTGCTTTCGTGATTAACTTATCACGGAGTGATGCAGCGACCTTATAAATTGGAATAACGCCAGCAAGGCTGTTTAGTTTTTCAGAAGAGAAGTAAAACGGTTTATTAAGTACCATTTTCAGGTATCTATTTTGCGTGATTTGAGGCTTTGTTACTAGATACTCAGCACATCAGATCCAGGTAGATGAGCCAAATAGGATGATTGGTTGGATTGTCATTTTGACGATGAAGACTTTGTTTCTGGTGTTGAGATGCAAATAACGATTAAGAAGGGGGTATAGTGATAGCACGGCCTTAAACGGTTCGGAGCTAATATGCTCAATATGACTTCTGAAGATTATTTTTTTTCGAATGTAAGCCCTAGATAATTGAGATCCTCATGATGATGAGATGATGCAGTAAACTCTTTCTACTAGACCATATTTGACACCGTTGGAAGTCATACACCTAAAATCAAAAAGAGGAATAAACTGTGTGAGCCATGGTTAGGCAGTAGTCTTTGGAATTTAAGAAACAGAAGGAATAAGCTCCACAAAATTTTACAAAAAGAGCCCAATGTCAGTGATGAAATGAAAAACGAATATAATGAACTGGCAAATGAATTTAGATTGAAGCCACGCGAGGCCTATGCAATGTATGTTAATTTTATTGGCGTAAACATAATCTGAAACCCAAAGAAGTTCTTTGATTTTGTAAATATTAAGCGCAAAGCTCATAGTTATCTTAAACAAATGACATATGAAGACCGTAGCTCCTCTGTCCCGGAAGAAATCTGTAATTTCTTCGCAGATCATTTTCAATCAGTGTATTCCTTACCATATACCTCACCTCATGTAGATAACACTAACACCGTTTTTGAAACAGCCCTTCAGGAACTCTTAGTTTTTGAAGATGATATCATTAACACAATTAAAACACTTGATCTGAACCATGCCCCTGGCCCAGATTTACTTCCGCCTTATTTTCTATACCAATGAAGTGAAGTACTAGTTTTACTTCTCCATATCATTTTGAATAAGTCACTCGAAAACATAAAATTTCCAATACACTGGAAATTGTCTCACCTGAATCCAATTCATAAAAGTAAAAGCAAAGGGAGAATTTAAAATTATAGAGGAATTGCCATTTTATCCGCCATCCCAAAATTATTCGAGAAAATAGTATGCTCTAAAATATCGCCCGTAATAGAGATGCGTCTCAATGACCAGCAGCCTGGCTTTAGGAATAACCGATCCACAACCACTAATCTAACAATTATGGTCTCATAAATACTTTGGGCAATGGAAAAAGGGCACCAGGTTGACACAATTTATACTGATTTTAGTAAAACTTTTGATCGCGTCAGTCATACGATTCTGTCAGAAAAATTGCGCAATTTTGGAATCACTGGCCCATTGCTTCACTGGCTAAATTCCTACTTCAAAAATTGGGCTCAAACCGTTAAATTTCAAGGGTATATGTCCAAAAAAATTCAAGTCTACTCCGATGTACCTTAAGGCAGTCATCTCGGACCTCTTCTTTTCAACATATTTGTATCAGACCTTTCTGATGTATTATCCGATATACTCCATTTATTTTAAGCGGATGATCTCAAATTATACTGTTCAATATTCTTACAGAACAAGATAAATGTTCTGCTTGAATGGTCCAACACAAACCACCTATACCTGAACTTCGAAAAATGTTAGGTGATTAGTTTCTCTCGCAGAACTTCAATTTTATTAGCTGATTATCACCTCGGTAATACTAATCTTTCCCGAGCAGACAGCATAGTAGACCTCGGTGTCTTCTTGGATAAAAACTCCGTTTTAATTTGCACTATGATGAGGTTCTCTGCAAGGCTAATAAAATGTTAGGCTTCATCAAACGGCGTGCTAAAGAATTTCAGAATATGTGGATAACAAAGTCATTATACATATCATTAGTCCGCCCTATTCTCGAATATGTCGTCAGGCATCCTGTTTCTGATGTTCATACAGAAAGATTTGAGTCTGTTCACAAACACTTCCTGCTATTTGCTTTATGATCTCAATATGAGCCACGTAGCTTTCAGAGCTTGCCTTCATATGAATATCGGTTGTCCATTCTAAATTTATCTTTACTTACCCTCCGTAGAATTATGTCATGCTCTTTCTTTGCATTTGATGTAATCCATGGTACCATTAAAGTTCAATATCTGATTGACAGGATATCCTTGAACGAACCAGATAGATTTACAAGACATTCACGTTTGCTGGTCGAAAGTTGACATCTTGCCATCTACGGTGAAAATGAACCGATTAATAGATGCTGCAAAATATTAAATAGCCTGTGCCGTTGCTTTTCCTCAACCATATTCAGACAACAGTTTAAAACCAATCCATCAATGTTCCTCTCTTCCTATTCCTATATTTTTAACTTGTATTTTTGTAAGTGTAACCTATATTTTTAACTTGTATTTTGTAACTTTTAACTTGTATTTCTTTGTGATAATTTATAATTTTGATATAATACCTTGTTTGGTGAACAAATAAATAAACAGAACTTTAAAAAAAAATGTCTACGCTCCGACCAAAGATAACAACGAAGAAACGACGAAGGAAACGTTCTAAAGTCACCCAGAAATACTAGTCGACTCATTGCCTACAAACAACCCAAAATTAGTTCTGGGTGATTTCAACGCTAAGGTTGGCAATGAGATACCTCATCGGGAAACGACTGAAGGATATAGCCTCCACGAAGAAACAAATCTAGTCATACGTCCGACTTATTTTCCACATCGATTCATAAAATGACCTGGGTATTACCAGATGGCAATACATAAAACTAGGTCGACCATGTTCTGATCCAACAACGTTGGGCTGCGAACATACTTGACGTCCGTCCGTACACACTGAGGAGCCAATTGTAACTCAGATCATTTCTCGATCAAATTAACGTATCGAAGTCGTGTGTCAAAGGTATATTCAGCGAAGACCAGCCTACTATAAAAATTTTACATTGAAAGGCTCTAAACGGCGTCTGTGACCAAAACTTTCACGGCGACCCTTGAAAACTAGCTGGCTCTCATCTTATCAGACGGATCGTTAAAGACAAGCAACGAGCTCTGGATGCGCTGGGCATCGATGAGATTCCAGCGGAACTCATCAAATATGGTGGCAGCAGTGTTGATAAAGCTATTCACAAAGTCATCCAGCACACTTAGTAACAGGAACATATGCCAAATGAGTGGAGCTAATCAATTATATTCCCTATCCACATAGAGGCATTTCACTACTTTGTACGGCGAACAGAATATTTTCACAGATTCTAGAAAATAAAATCGTATTATTGGGGAGTTTCAAGGCGGTTTTAGAGCAGATAGATCGACAATAGACCAATCGTTCACAGTCAAGCAAGTACTTGAAAAATGCTGCGAGTTCAACATACACGTACACCGTTTTCGCACACGTACACCGTTTTCGCTGACCTTAAGCAAGCATAGGACAGTATTGATCGTAACGTACTGTACCAAATAATGCTTTGCTTTGGCATTCCAGCCAAATTAGTCCGTCTTACCAAATGACAATGACGTCGACGACCTCCCAAGTCCGCATCAATAACCAACTCACCGATGACACAAATATCGGACTAAAGCAGGAAGATGGGCACGTGGATGCTAACCAAAGCATTCGGAAATATATTGAACGCCTTTGAGCGACGGGTCCTGAGGGGAATAATCGGAGCGACGCTAGATTAGCGAATTCGATACAACCATGAGCTGCATGAAATTGTTGACAAACTGGAGGTATCAACGATTGTAAGACTGCGAAAACTGCATTGGGGTGGACTTATGAATCGTATGGATGAACAACGGATACCAAAAAAGGTATTCGTGGGCAGAACTGAAGAGCGGAGGATAGTGGGGAAACCGCGGAAACACTGGTCTGACACGGTCGGCGAAGATATTTCATCGCTGCTCGGATTTCGAAATTGGAGGACGCTGTTAATGGACTGACACAGTTGGAGGCGCTATTTGCAGGAAGCACTACTGCTCCTGTAGTGCTACGAAGAAGAATACAATTGTCGCACTTGTTTAGGTCCTTTCCAGTACAAAAATTCCATTAGTTATACATACCGATTGTCAGATTTGAAAATTTTATCAAAACAACCGTTAATCGAAACAGTATATGAGAAAATTGTAGTCCTTTTCGAGCCGTGGGTTAGGGCACACTCCACTTGCAAAGTATTTCTCAAGTTCAAGCCTTGATGTTGGCATCGAGTTTGAGCTTCTGATGCTGTTCTCGGACTATCAGCCCACCCAGCTGTGATGAGTACTAATTGAAAAATTACATGGTTGAGCGCGATATTGACCATATCACCTCGAATTCCGCTAGGGTCATGCAATTAGAATCTCGACGCAGAGGTTCAGATTTGGACTTTTGTGCGATGGATTATAATTATTATATATTATGTAAAAGTTATTTGCCACTGAAATATATAGACGTTTTGGCATTTTTGTGGCAAAATTCTACTGAACTTAAGCATTTGTCGCGGCGTGCATGTAATTGCAATGAATATTGTGTCAGTGAATAAGCAACCGTAATTTACAAATGAGTTTCAAGTGAGCACTGTAATTTGTACAGAACTGGTGTATACCATGTAGTGCATGTGTCTATTCCCACATGAAAAGATTTTATATATTTTTGCGACACAAGGCAAACGATAAATTGCCCAAAATATAGCAAAATTTCGTTGAAAATAAAAAACTTTTCCTTATTTCTTTCCATTACTCTATACATTATTGATTCTTAAACTTTACTTCTGCCTCGCTCCTATCCTTGAAAGGAAATTTTGCTATAGAAAGTTTAATTGGCTATAAGACGAAGGATGGAAAAGTTTTTCGTGCTGGAGTGGTCTGGTCTTGAGATCCCAACGGACAGAAAGACTTTTATTTCATTGCACTGACCATCTTAGGCAAGCGAATTTTCTAATAATAAATTGTTTTCTTTGCCGCCATTAATGTTTTCAGCTTTTGCTATGTTAGCACGAACGTGTATATGTACGAATATATAGTATACATAAATGTCAGTGGTCAGAAAACTGTTGATGAAGATACTGCTTCTATACTAGAAGGAAGAGGAAGTTTTCTTGTTATGAAATGATAATGCAGGTAGTTGAATTTTTAGGCATTTTTTTGGAATAACAAATTAATATTTTTCTTTTGGCAGAAACCAGCCGTGTCAAGGGAGAATGCACAGAGAGATAGTAAGAACTATAGAACAGTTCACCGAGCTGCTTCGGGTACGTTCAATTGCCCGGTAAGTTTTCCCGCAAAACAAGCTTTTGTATGAAACCAGGGTGGGTCGCATATTTCAAGGCTTCCGGGCCCGTTGAAAAAATTTGTTGGAACCTTTTTTTTATGTTTATCCATAATATATGTTAGCAAGAACAATCGATAATTCAATATTTTGAATTTGATGCACGATTTTCTTACATCCTTTAATTGCATACATCTTTTGATTTTGTAATGCACTCACAATCTGGCTTAGGATAAATTTGCACGTTTTCTGTCATTTTCCTTTTGCAACTAAGAAACGTTTTTCATTCTCCTCAAACATTAATTAACGTCGACGGCAAATGTTAACGGGAATGGTTCTAAAAGAGCAAATTTATTACCGATTAAAATCTAATTACACTCGTGCGAAGCTGCTTGGCAATAACAACCACTGGCAAAGATGAAAAGGGACGCAATAGGACCCTTGGGAATTTTTATGACGAAATACTAAAGTATAATCGTAAATCAGCCCCTGCAGGATATACAATATTGGCCATGGATCAGAGTTATCGAGCTCAGGGGGAGACGATACTCGATGTCAATGATACTTCTCATCAATATTAATTGTTGTGTTCCATTATCATAATTTTGGGAATTCGTAGAAATTACTCCCACAGAAGAAATCGATAGTCTGTTGCGGATGCGAATTAAAAGGATTTGCTTAAATTTTCTATGGTTGGATAAAAAATTGAATGGATGAGTCTTGAAAGTTTTCTTTTCATTTAGAGCAAAGAGAGGTTTTAAGATTACAACCAGCTTTCGAATGAAAGAATCTACATGGTTATAAGCATTATTAATATCTCCGGAAAGTTTTATAGTCTGGATTACAATTTATTTTTTTTTCCATAAAGGTTCCTTTTTGACTTTATAATTTATTTTTCCCTGTATATACGTATTTCGGTGGGAACATACCACCTTCATCAGTACACTAACTTATAACATTTATATCTTAGCCTATTTATACCTATTTTATTTAAACTTCTTAATTATTATTTAATTATACAAAACAAGACTAAGTAACTTACTATTATTATTTCCTAAATCCTCATTTAATCTTTTTTCCGCAGGTACTTTCCTAATTTCCAGACTTTCCACCGTGTCTAGTTTACGGATATTTTATACCTCCTTAATGACCTCTAAGTCCTCGAACTTAAATTGATGGCCTTCCTTGATCGCATGCTCCGCTACCGCGATTTTATCGTTTTTTTATTGCTTTTCCTGAAAGCTTCAATCTCTTTCATGTGTTCGTGGAAACGCACAGACACCAACCGTTTTGTTTGCCCCACGTAGATTTTATCACATCTTGGGCACGTTATTCGATAAACACCGCTTTTTTCTTCCTTGAGTTTTTTTATCTTTTTCGCTGTTCAACAAAGTTCCCAATTTATTGCTCCTACTTGTGCCTACCGCTTTAATGCCCTGTTTTACTAACACACTCGATAATTGATTGAATATATTTGAATACGGCATGCTGACTCTCGCAGTTGCTTCCGACTCAATTTTCGCGTTGGCTTCGAAGAGGCTAGATAGTTCTTGACGTGCTAGTTTTTCTTTCTTTTTCAGGATTAGATTGTAAATTATTTGGCTATCAAAACCGTTTATTTCGGCTGTTTCAATAATATCGTTCATTTCATGTTTGTATCGATCATTCGATAACGGGACTTTGATGAGTCTGTGTACCATACTGTTGTATGCCGCTAACTTCTGTGGGTATGTATGGTATGAGTTCACTGGTATCGTTCGTTGGGTGCTGGTAGGTTTTCGGTAGATATCAAACTCCAGTTTTCCTTCGTTCCTAATCACTAACAAGTCCAAGAAGGGTATCGCTCCATTGATTTCCATCTCCATCTTGAACTTGATGTTGTTATTAATTTTGTTTAATGTGTTAAGTATTTCTTCTACTCGATTTCTTGGAACTATAGCAAAGATATCGTCGACATACCTCCACCACACTCTCGGCATGATGTTATTTTCCACGATTCGCTCTTCTATACTGGACATGAATATTTCTGCTAATACTGGTGGTAGTGGGCTGCCCATTGCTAATCCTTTAGTTACTTTATAATATTTGTCTCTGAACATGAAGTAACATTCACGCATACACAGTCCTGCTAGCTTCCCATATTGTCCAACTTTTTTCTTCCAATCAGGTGTACTTCCGCATTTTTCCAACCATTTTACAAATTCATATATTGCCTGCTTTGTCGGTGTACTCGGGAACAGCGCTTCAACATCAAAGGACACCAATAAGCAAGTAACTATTTTGAAGATATAAGTAAACTCAGAATGCCGAACCCTTCATTACCCAGGTTGAGATGTCAACCTAAAACCCACAAGCAGAATTTGGAGTTGCGTGAAATTATTGCTGACAGCTACTCCCCAGCGTATAAGATAGCGAAATGGTTGGTTTCTGAATGTGAAACACTGGGCAAGATAGAAGGAGGAAGATCGGTCAAAAATTCGCTAGAGCTAATTGAAAAATTGCAGCATGTTGAACTCGATCAAAATGAAGTATTGGTGTCCTTTGATGTTGAAGCCCTGTTCCCGAGTACACCGACAAAGCAGGCAACATATGAATTTGTAAAATGGTTGGAAAAATGCGGAAGTACACCTGATTGGAGGAAAAAAGTTGGACAATATGGGAAGCTAGCAGGACTGTGTATGCGTGAATGTTACTTCATGTTCAGAGACAAATATTATAAAGTAACTAAAGGATTAGAAATGGGCAGCCCACTATCACCAGTATTAGCAGAAATATTCATGTCCAGTATAGAAGAGCGAATCGTGGAAAAAACACATGCCAAGAGTGTGGTGGAGGTATGTCGACGATATCTTTGCTATAGTTCCAAGAGATCGAGTAGAAGAAATACTTAACACATTAAACAAAATTAATAACAACATCAAGTTCAAGATGGAGATGGAAATCAATGGAGCGATACCCTTCTTGGACTTGTTAGTGATTAGGAACGAAGGAAAACTGGAGTTTGATATCTACCGAAAACCTACCAGCACCCAACGAACGATACCAGTGAACTCATACCATACATACCCACAGAAGTTAGCGGCATACAACAGTATGGTACACAGACTCATCAAAGTCCCGTTATCGAATGATCGATACAAACATGAAATGAACGATATTATTGAAACAGCCGAAATAAACGGTTTTGATAGCCAAATAATTTACAATCTAATCCTGAAAAAGAAAGAAAAACTAGCACGTCAAGAACTATCTAGCCTCTTCGAAGCCAACGCGAAAATTGAGTCGGAAGCAACTGTGAGAGTCAGCATGCCGTATTCAAATATATTCAATCAATTATCGAGTGTGTTAGTAAAACAGGGCATTAAAGCGGTAGGCACAAGTAGGAGCAATAAATTGGGAACTTTGTTGAACAGCGAAAAAGATAAAAAAACTCAAGGAAGAAAAAAGCGGTGTTTATCGAATAACGTGCCCAAGATGTGATAAAATCTACGTGGGGCAAACAAAACGGTTGGTGTCTGTGCGTTTCCACGAACACATGAAAGAGATTGAAGCTTTCAGGAAAAGCAATAAAAAAACGATAAAATCGCGGTAGCGGAGCATGCGATCAAGGAAGGCCATCAATTTAAGTTCGAGGACTTAGAGGTCATTAAGGAGGTAAAAAATATCCGTAAACTAGACACGGTGGAAAGTCTGGAAATTAGGAAAGTACCTGCGGAAAAAAGATTAAATGAGGATTTAGGAAATAATAATAGTAAGTTACTTAGTCTTGTTTTGTATAATTAAATAATAATTAAGAAGTTTAAATAAAATAGGTATAAATAGGCTAAGATATAAATGTTATAAGTTAGTGTACTGATGAAGGTGGTATGTTCCCACCGAAATATGTATATACAGGGAAAAATAAATTATATAGTCAAAAAGGAACCTTTATGGAAAAAAAATAAATTGCTACATGGTTAGTTAAATTGCAGGAAAAGAAGCACATGAGTTTTTTTCCAAGCGGAGTTATATATTTACTTCCAAAACAACTCTTTTATTTTCAGGCATATGTGAATAGTGTGATGAGTCTTCAAGGTTGGTTATGGAAGTTTTCGATAAGACCAGCAAATTCATATAGCGATATTGTTCCAACCAGGAAATGCCCGATTCATATTCTAAGAGAAACAAGTTGAAGTAGCAGGAGAGTGCTCCTGTCAGGAGGGTATTGTAAACAATTCGCAAATCAAACAATATATTCTGCATATCAAAACTTGACTAATACACAGATTCCATAAATTGAGTCTAAAAAATTATTATTTTTATTATGATTTCAAAACCGCCACCATTTTGTTTCAAGTGTTTTGACCGCGTTGCTTGATTAGTCATGATAACACATCAACATTACAAATCATTTCTAAAATTTTTATCAAAATTCCTACATATTTGTAGTGTCTAGGTCCGTTGCAAACGTGAATCTACGTACTTTCACGTGTTAATGTTATAATAGGGGTACCGGTTAATTCATGCGGTTTTCTAACAGATGGTGTGACTTGATTTTTATTCCAGTGATTCACCTTTCCAAATATGTGTTGGGAAGCTACTGTCATATAGTTTCAGAACCAGTATGTGTCATTGAGCTGAAGCGTAAACAGCAATACTTTCTTTTACTCTGAAAACGTCGAATTTTGTACCGAATAAAGTGTTTTTGCGGGGAGTACTTCTTCATTGAAGACAAAGGCTGTCAAAAGTCATCGTATTTTGGTGGAAGTGTATGGTGTGTACGCTCCAGCTGAGCGTACGTGCTAGAAGTGGTTTGCATGATTTAAAAGTGGCAATTTTGTCTCGGAGGACGATGGACGGCCCGGACAACAAAAAAAGTTTGAAGATCACGAATTGGAGACATTGCTCGACCAAGATCCATCCCAAAGTTACAAAATCACTTGGCGTCACTCAAAAAACCATTTTCGATCCTTTAAAAGCAATTTTTCACAATAAAGCTTCAATTCAACCGCACGAATTAACCGGTCCCCTGTTAATTGTTAAATATTCAATCGGCTGTAACTTGCTGTTTATTGTTTAATTGTTGTGAAACTTTCGGGACACATACAATTGTTTTTTAAAATCTTAAATTGTAGATTACTTATGGAATTGTTTGCAGCTACATGATTGAGTTGCACATTTTAAACAATAATTTTTCTGAAAAATTATTAGAAGAAGGTGGCTTCGACGTGTGTACCAATTCTCATCAGGCCATCACTATTAGATACACACCGGTGATGGCGACCACCATGCTTAGAGGTGAGAGAGTTAATTTTAATTTTTCCTACTTATGCGAACTCAATATGTTTTTGTAAATGCAAGTTATGTTCAAGTTGAATTTCTCTTGTAAGTACTTGTTTTAGCTAAACTTTAGTTGGATTAAATTGTAGGTTTTGGGAAATTTAAAGCTCCTATCTTGATTTTATAGGCAAAAATGTAAAATTTATAAAATGTACTATTATTAACAAAGTTGGTCGAATTTCGACTTCTTGTTGCCCTTGTACTCCTAAAGTCACACCTCTGTGATTTTTTTCAGATTTTTCGGGTGTACTATTTTACAATACCCTAAAAACTGGGGTAAAACCACTTAAATCTACTGGGGTGCATTCTTTTCATATGGGAACGAAAATCATAGGAAAATTCACACATGACCTTAGGCAAATCACATCACGTAAATTGGACCTGTAACTTAGGCAAAATACTCGTACATTGAGTTAGTAAGGCAACCGCCATAAATGCGATCAATTTACGTAGATGACGCCGTTAAAGGGACGATAACATATCCCGTGTGAGTTTGAGTCTAGCTCAAGTTGATGAAATGATCAGAATTAGAATAAATGAACAAATGCATAATAAATGTAAAATTTCACCTTCAGAATATTTGTATGGTGGGTAGAGGGGGAGAATCAAGATTACAAAATGCCTGCATTATTTTATTTTAAGATTATTTTTGTCAAGGTTGATTGCACTTGATTTGAGTAAATTTTCATGAAAATCGCTGTAGATTTTAGCAAACCTGAAAATTCCTGAAAATGTTTTTTCTTTTTGTGAGACTTTACTAGCGTACCCGCTGAGCAAAAGCAACGCAGGCTAGCTTTTGTCACAGAATGAATGCACTCAGAAGTTAAACTTCGCTTCCAGCGCAAATTCTATTTCGGGTATTATCAATTAACTTTTTTTCACTTTAGCACTACAGCCCCTTTCAGGCCATTGCTTAGAGATAATTAGGATATATAATAATTTTGATCGAATGTATCGACACTCGGGAAGGCGATATGGTTAGAACCACGCTTTGGTCGTGTTTCCATATGCCCAGCTTTGATACTTTCTGATTGCTCGAAATAAATTTCCTTGTTGCCAACGAGACTCGACCAGGGACCTTCGAAATATGGGGTGAGTGCTCTAAACACTAAACCACGCGAACTTCTAATTATCAATTAACTTACTTGGCATATTTTGCTCTCACGTATCTCAAGGTTACAGAGCCAGAAGAGTGAATTTTGATGTGAGTGGCAAAGGTTTTGATAAAACCTGCACATAGTAGGTAAACAGGTACTCGACACTCATCCAGAGATTTCGCAGAAAGGGTATGGGATCTGGAGTCATATTCGTTTTGCTATTTGGAGTCCCACTAAGAAGTTCTCAAGTTGCAATGATTGGTGAACCTCATCTACCTTAGAAGGTAAGTGTAGGAGAAGGAAAGTCTAGACGCTATTCTGAAGTTAAAATGATAAAATGTGACAAATGAAGTGAGGCACATGCAAAATAGGCTCTTAAAGAAAGAGAGACAAAGCGTTCGAAAACTGCTACTTAGACAAGTTCTATGTCGGAAGTCGGGTAAGCCGAAAATGACCACCCAAAGAAAAGCCTACCCTTGACAATGCTTTTGATATCTACATCGACTGGACAACCACTTGCAGTGTATCCGAGTACCGGGATTGAGATGAAACAGTCAGCCAATCCTATATAAATAGGCGTTGAAACCAGTAACCCTTCCCGATCGAGTTTTACCGGCAGCAAAGGACAAAACACAAAATGCATCATAAAGCCTCTTCACAGTAAGATAAAAGTGTCTATAATTTCAGAGAAAACATATTATGCTGGACAGATGTAAATTCATGTCATGCTTTTAGTGAGATTCTGCAAAGTGCGTTTTACAAATTTTTAAATTGAAAAGAAATCGTTAGTTATCGTTACTATTTATGGCATTTATCAAGGTCTATAATTGTTAATGGAATGGGGTTATGGTATGTTGAAAAACCCATGGACAAATACGAGGGTGGCCCGATAAGTACTTAGCATCACCGTTCGATGGCACTACTATCGCAAGAGAGATTTACGTGTGGTACATTCTTGTAAACGGCTACTGTTAAAATTTCAGCCAAATCGAACTCGTAGTTTTATTTCGACCTCGTGTAGAAGTGGGCCTGTCCGCAGATTTTAGGAAGATGTAGAAAGAGCAATATCGGTCGGTGATTCGATTCTTGTTTTTGGAAGAGAAATCGTGCAAAGAAATCAAAGAGCGCTTGGATGCTGTGTTCCGTAACTCTGCTCCTGCGATGGCGACCGCAAAAAGTTGGTTTAGCAAGTTTTAACGTGGTCTCACTTCGATTTTTGATGAGTAACGCCTAGCTGCCTCAAAAATGGCTACCACGGAGGATAACGTGATAAAAATCCACGAGTTTGTGTTGGCAGACCACTGATTGAAGGTGTGCAAGATAGTTGAGATAGTAGGCGTCTCAAAAGACTAAGGTGGTCATATTCTGCATGAAATTTTGGATATGAGAAAGCTGTCGGCACGATGAGTGTCAAGTTTATCCACTCCAGACAACAAACGCAACCGTGAGACCACTTCAGAACAGTGTTTGACGCTGTTCAAGCACAATCCGAGGGAATTTGTGGATTGTTTCGTGACCATCGATGTAACATGACTCCACTAGTGTACACCAGATACCAAAGAGCAGTTGAAACAATAGGCTTCACTCCGCGAACGTGCTCCAAAGTATGCAAAGACTGTCTTTCCGGCCGAAAAAGTGATGGCCACCGTTTTCTGGGATGCTCAAGCTGTGATCTACATCGACTACCTTGACAAGGACAAAACAGTCACAGGGCTCGACTATGCCGAATCATTGGGCCGATTCGAAGCCAAATTGCAGAAAAACGGCCCCATTTGGCGACGAAAAAAGGGCTCTTTCAAAATGCTAACGCACCGGCTCACACTTTCGCCGTCACCATGATGAAACTGGTGGAATTCCCCTACAAACTGCTACACCATCCACCGTGTTCTCCAGATTTAGCCCCGTGCGACTCCTTTTTGTTTCCATACTTAAAAAAATCACACCCAGGGCAGAAATATGAGGCGAATGAGAAGGTCATCGGCGACACGGAGGCCTACTTTGCAAACGTAGAGAAAACGTATTTTTCAGACAGGTTAAAGAAGTCCGAGCATCGCTGGGTCAAGTGTATCGAGCTAGAAAAAGATTATGTTGAGGAATAAATTGCCACTTTTCCAAAATGCTCGTTTTTCTTTTGTGTTCGTAAGCGTAGTACTTATCGGACCACCCTTTTAATACTAGCAGTTTCATTGCAATACGATAAGAACTATGCTGAAATTTCCCTGCTTTAGTTGACTCGGAGTATAAGTTGGGAGTAGGTAGCTCTAATGCTATTTGCATACTTTAGGGTGATGATAATCTCCTGGGAATATATTTTCGGACTTGACTATTTTTTCTACGAGTTTTGGTGAAAAATATAAATAGCCAACACTCGCTATGTAGCATTATTCTTCATTGAAATAATGTTCTTTTGAATAATGTTCTTATGCCTTAGCTTCAATACATCAGAATAGAACAAAGATTGTCGGACGACGACGAAGTCCCATACACAGTTTTCACGTGGAAAACTATGACGCCAGCATCAGATCCTGTTTGCTCTATGATAATTCTACACAAATCACATTTGAGAGGTAAAGCAGAACCAACTTCGAAAACAAATAAGGTATCGAAAAAGAAATAATGATGCAAAACTTCTCAATTTGCATGTAATTACTGACTATCTATGCGTTTCTTGCTTCAAAGATCCTAGAATTTTTACTGACGAGCTCCAATCAAGTTTTTCACCATCAAAAATGGAAAAGGTTTTTCTGAGTTATCAGATGAGAAACCATGCGTCCGGAACTTCAGCGTGAAAACCACTTAGTAGAAGAAGTTGACGGCAATTACTTTTGTTGATTAAAAAATAATCCAATAGTTTAACATTACGTCTAAATTTAATCTTTCACATGCTTCTCTCTCTTGTGCTTCTAATCACTCTTTGAAATTATTTTCTATTTTATGGTCAAATACTAAAGCCTTCAAAATGCAGAGCTTTTAATTAAACTCTATCATCCATGCAACTTTGACCAAAGTGAAATTGAATGGTCAGATTCGATAAAGGTGTTCAACATTTTTAACTCGTTCTTCACTCCAACTACATCACCAGCCAATAGAAAAATTTAATGACATGCACATCTTCTTTAAGTAAGACTTCGAACAGTATTTATATTACGCTTTTAAACTAACAGTGAAACTAACTCTAATTGACTGCTTTTATCTGTTTAGCTGTATTACAAAAACCAGCGTTCTGTGAGAAATATTTTTTATACTCTTAGATCAACTTATGGTGCGCATCGTCGATCTAAAGAAACCACTATACCTAATAACATCCGCAAATTTGAAACCCAACATACATTATTGGATGTTACTCGACTGACTAGATCACATCCAGCACGTAGTGAAGAGAATATAGCTGCTGTAGCTGAGAGTGTGGCTGAAGACCATGACGAATCGATTCGGCGTCGTTCTCAACAGCTTGGTTTGTCGTACGGAACAACTTGGCTTATTGTACGTAAGGATCTTGGATTTAAGGTCTACAAAGTTCAACACGTGCAGGAATTGCAGCCGGACGACTTAGGTTTGCGTCGTGTTTTTGATGAACTGACACTGAATCAGCTCAATGAAAATCCGCTGTTTTATCGTGAAATTTTGTCCAGCGGTGAGTCGCATTTTTGGCTCAATGGATACATCAATAAACATAATTGCCGTATTTGGACTGATGGACTACCTAAAGAGCGTCAACATGCACATTTTGGTGTGGTTTATGAGCCGGTGGAATCATCGGTCCATATTTCCTTAAAAATGAGTCTAGTCAGAACGTAATCATCAATGGTGACCGATATCGCACCAAGATAATGGATTTTTGCTACCTGACATTGAAGCCCGTGATTTCGGCAAATTTCGATTTCAACAAGAGAAACAGTGGACATATTGAGAAATCAATTTGATGAGAACCTAGTTTCACATTTTGGACCAGTAAATTGGCCATCTAGAGCGTGTGATATAACACCTTTAGATTGTTTTCTTTGGAGTTACATGAAACCTTTGATCTTCAGAGATAAGCCAGCTTCAGTCGACGCTTTGGAAGCCAAAATTACTCGTGTCATTCGCGCGATACCAGTCGCTATGTTGAAACGCGTCGTTCAAAATTGGACCCTCAGGATGAACCATTTACGGTCGCAGTCAACATTTAAACGAGATAATCTTTAAAAGTAAATATCATAGATTGTTCTTTCGACTTACAATAAAATTTTTGCCATACAATTTAACTTTATGCCTTTTATTTTAGATTAAAAACCAAACCTCATAATGAATCACTCTATATTTCAAGTTGATCTTAAAAGTGTAAGGAGCTTTTTGTTTTCAAGGAAATTTTAATATTTACTTTTCCTAATGCTTTGAGTCCAAATTTTTTAGGGCTAAGTCCAATCGGTATTGTTTTTAAAATTAATTTGAAATCGCACGTGCTTTGTACCAAAGCAATAAAGAAGTGATTCTAATTTGACTATCTAGATGAGAAGCAAAGACTTTAATACCGTAAACCTGGAGGCCAGAGGTGAGCTCTGGCTCGATATGAACATGTGTTTAAAATTTGATCTGAAAGCCCAAACAAATCATCGAACATGAATATCTTATGTGATTCATCAAAACGAAATCTTTCTGGCCATAGCTAAAAGATACCTTATATACATATATCGAATAAATGATGACTAACAAATCATTCATTTTTCATTCATCTGTATATACAATACATATAGTAATTTAGCTCTAGCCATGCGGGACTATCAGCTCATCTTAGATTATCGGAGTCAAGCAGTATCGGCCGTGGATGGTAACTGTATGGAAGACTATATGAGGAAACACGTTCTGTTGGTAAAAATTCGAATATTTATTTTTGTTTGACTCCATCAAACGTAATCACTTCATCAACCTACCTCAGACATCTAAATGCCAACTTTTGTTTATCGATTAGAATTATTTATAACTATTGTGGATTTATATTTACTGTAATTAAAATTACTTATAATTAACAAGTTAAGGTTTTGTCTTTATAAAGTTAAGACTAAAAGAGAGATGAAGTACCTGCTGCATGACACAAAACGTCAATTAGTTAACTTTTTGCTGGTGATAAACTAAGCGCCAAAGATGACTGTAGCAAAATTTCACTGATTTTGGCAGTGTGTTTTTTATTTGTGGTTGAAAAGTGACGGCTATTTTCACCTTGAGTGTGAGTCTTCCAGAGGCACAGGACATCTGGTCAAGCTGAGAAATTAGCCTGGAACCATTTAGCTCATTACTTCGGGGTAAGCCTCGTTTCGCTACGACGTAGGACACCTTCAAGTTGGGGAATCCCTCCTCTAGTAGGAGGGAATTGAGGTAGAGACGTTTTGAGAAAAGTGATCCCCCAATTCCAGTGTCTCGGCTGCTGTGAGCATTATGTGCCACATGGTTCCATTTGTTAACCGATGCAAGCATCTCTCCAACTAGACTGTCAGGAAAAGCTCTCTTGTTTCCTTGTTCAAAGCCTGGTGCAGCCTGTACCTTCTTTTGCATGCGAAATATGAGTGCAAGGCATTGTCTTCTCAACTTGAACCTACAGCCGGGAGACTGCGACCAACCAATCTTGATCAAGTAAGACTGAAAGTATTCATGCCCGTTTAAGAGATGGGTCAGGTAGAAGTCAATCTCACTGGGCGTTTGATTGAACCACGTTCCCAAATTAGGGATGAGGCATGCAGTTGATCTTCCTTTGTGCTGTTCAACCAGGGCTGCTGCCAATCGTTGAGTGAGCGTTGTCTCTCCTAACAGGTAGTTGTTTCCCTTCTGTCTTCGTTTCAACGAAGGTAGATAGTACGATGCTTTCTAGCAGGAAGGGTGACAGGTATCACGCCAGTAATAACTTTAACCACCAAATCAGAGACTGTCGGATATTAAGATAAAATCCTCAGTGCTCCCTTTTTCTGTACCTTTTGTCAAGGATACTCCCGAAGCAGCCTTCTCAGGCGTTGCCCTGATTTGCTCAGAGAAACTCATCTTTGAATGGATCAGTAGCCTCAGGTACATCACTGCTGGCTTCAATTCGATTGGCATGGTTCCAATACCGTTCATCCTTACTCGACAGATTTTCTTTTTTCTCAAGATGACTACTTCGGTTTTCTCCGGTTCTAAACTAAACCTACGAGCACTCATCCAGTCTCTCATTCAGCGCATTAGCTTACCTAGTCTAAATTGCATTTGTTCAACGGTGCATTTAGCGATTAGAACTGCAACATTATCTATATTGCTGATGAAGCGTGAATCGCCTAGCAACTCCAGTCGCAGTAACTCTTTGTTAGATCCGTTTCACAGATCTGGATCTAGAAAAAAATTTTTGGGCAACATCCGATGTAACCTCCGTCCTTCGTTGGCCCTGTGGCGTGTCGTAAAGCAGGCTTTGGTCCTTCATGCTGTCTCTCAGAAGCTACATCAGATATTACGGAACTTGAAAAGGGTATTCTAGCGTATTTAGAATATCCACTCATCTAGCGAAGTTGAAGCCGTTCCTATCGTCGAGGGTCACCAACAAAACGATCCATCGCTTGGCACGGCGATGTGCCTCTGCCTTTTGGAACGCGCTCACGCTTCGCTCTACAATTGCATCAATGGTGGAGGGTCCTGCTCTAAAGCCGTACGGTTGAGGAGAAAGGTCCTCAACAGCACGATGAGTTTGTCTAGCACTTTCCCAGGAGTGTGTAGCATACATAGCTGGCACCATGTAGATGACAATCTGGAATTTCCCTTCCCTTTTCCTGCCGATCAGCATGAGCCTCAGCACCTTCCATCGTACTGGGGAAACCCCGTCCCGTAGTCAAGCGTTGAATGTGCTGAGCAGCAAATCAGGACAGTAGTTATAGACAAGTTCACTACCTGGAGTCTTTCTTGTTTTCAATGATAGGACTGCCTTTTCCAGTAGCACCTGTATGAAGAGTGGGAACTCGATTGCTGTCTCACCATGGATAGCGTCAAAACTGACGGCATGGGCGGGGAAGAGCGCCTGCATTTTCTCGTCCATGTTTTCCGCTTTTTGTATGCAAGGCGTCCGTAGAGCACCAAGCTACTGACTTGTAGTCAAAAACCCACGGACCCTGGCCAATATCGTCCACTAGACCTTGCTAGCAGCGAGCCTTGCTGTTGTTAATCAATTTGAGAAAGAATTTGATGGCCCATTTATATGCTGCTACCAAGTTGCATGCCTCGGCGCGGTTCCATGTCCTTTTGTCGAGGACGGTGACATTCCTTATGCTTTTGAGAAATTTCAGTCGACCTGCAAGCAGTCGTAACGATGCTCATAGTTGAGTTCACTATATCTTGTGCTGCCGGTTCTTCTGACCCTTAAAGCCGAGCACCTGCTGGGAGCACTTTGGCATCCATCCTTCCGATGTTCCACTCAATTGTAGAGGGTCGAGAGAACGGACGTCGGCAGACAACATCATGGATCTCAAGCAAAATGAACTGATGATCATTGACTGAGTAGTCCTCGAATACTCTCCAATTGCATTTCCTCTGTACTAAGAACTCCGAGGCAAATGTTACATGTGGTATTGTTCCTTCACAGCCAATAGGAAGGAGAGTCTGCGTGTTTTCAGTATTTAGTACGACGAGCACCATGCTGGCCACCATTCCTAGGATTCGTTTGCTTTAGCGTTGAAGTCTCCCCACACACTAAAGAAGGTGTTCCCTGAGAGCCGAACCCACACTAAACCATATCCCGGCCACAGCCCTACCCCTGGAGATCACTGTAACAAACCCAGATGGCGACAGTACTAGTTTCATCAGGATATCATGATACAGAACTTTTATTGTGGTGTTGCTCACTCAGCAGTAAAATGTCGGCTTTCATGTCCCTCGCAAACTGCTCAAGCAGGTTTTGGGCGGTTGATCGAAGTTCTACTTCTGCCTTGGCTAGGGCTTCCTGGAAAACTCGATATTTACCTGGCCCCAAACGCGCCTATGATCTGGTCTTGGATTAGTATCCTTGCGAAGGATGCAGTGTACGAGTGTACACGGTGAAATGGGACATAAAAAAAAGAGCGTACAAAGGTAGATGAGTTTCTTCTTTGTACACTCTTTTCTTTTATGTCCCATTTCACCGTATTTGCTACAAAAGGAACTCCTATCGGGTCCTTCGCATACTTGTGCGGTGTGACTAGAGATGGGAAAAACAGCACTGGCTTAAACGGGAACCGGGTTTTTTTGGTTTGAAAACCCAGTTTTTTTCCTGAGCTTTTTTCTTCCCTATTTAAACCGATTTTTACGTTTAAATTCAAGAGCCGGATACAAAGGAATAGAAAACTACCGAAGAGAAAAAACCGGAAAACAGTTATTTTGCCATCCCTACCTAGCAGCATTAACGACCACAGTCACCAGAGCATGTATATTTGTTTGATTTTTGGTATTAGTAGTTTATATTTTGTTTTAAGACGAAAAATTTGAAAACCAGGCCTTATTATGCATCAGCCCTTATTTGCGTTAAGCACCTTAATTACAACGGCAATAAATCACTTGATTATGAATTGATTTCCATGAAATTTCGTAGGCATAAGGGGTTTATATCAACCTACTCGTATATAAATATTTAGATGTGATTTTAAGATGTTTAATGTAATTTACATCATCATCAATCATACTTTTATCAACGGATTGATTGAATTTTGATTGCTCAGGTATTTGTTGTCCTTGTACTCATACTGATTATTTTCTAATTTTTCGGCTCAAAGGGGTCCAATAGCGAGGGCATAAAACACAAATATTCTTCGCAGATTTTGCCTCCCCTTTGACTTTTTCAGATACTGAAAGTGCTAAAGCCTTTTATTTGATATCCTACTAGACTGCATTTAGTGAGAAAATTTGTTGAGGTTAAGTTTTGAAATATTTGATAGGATCTAAACTTTTGGGAGACTGCCACTTCTGACCTTTTCATAAAGTTTAACTTTTGTAGCTTCTATAGTTCCTGAAGAAGTTTTCTGTCACGCATGCTCAGACAGATGTTCAGACAGACAGATGTGTGGGCAGACGAGTAGGTTTTTGTAAAATTTCTTTTACATGGCCCTAAAAATCATGGAGGTAGATCCAATAATAAATAACTTTGAGGTTAAAGTTCGTTGAACTTTGCAAATAATATTGAAGTAGGACTTAAAATTTTCTTTAGTAAAACTGTATTAGTATCATTAAATTGTATGAAATTAGACATTTAAGTAGTTCTTTAAAAGATCCTTATATACCTTAAGTTTCAATAAAATTTGCAGAAGCTATAGCCGTCTGGATTTCCTCCAATTACAGCGATCATATAGGATTTTGCTACTACGTGGGCCTTCCATCAAGCCACACACTACATTTTTGATTGGATCTTCTTCAAATTTTCGGATAAGATTAATACTAAAAATACTTTAAAAATTACGGTGTCCGGAATGTTGGCTGGTTAAATGGAGTTTTTTTAAAGCCAGAATGTATTTTTTGTGCATGTCATAAAAGTTTTTCCCGAATTAATTAATTCTACGTATCTGCATATTGTAGGTTAAGTACAAAACCCTTCTGACATGAAGGTACAATGGTTCTGTCTACCAATTTTTTCAAATTTCTAGGTAAATGCAGGCAGTCGCGATTCAAATGGCCACTCTTTCCATATTGCGATAACTGTGGGTTGGGTTCCTTAGAATGCTCTTTGCGTTCAGTTTTACGTTCACTGAAACTAGCATTTTTCTTACGAATTTTAACGAATTACACACAAAAAGAGCACTGTTTTCAGGATTTTCAAGAGCTGAAATTCAGGGTTTTCCATAATAAGTTTCGATGTCAAATTTTCAACTGTTCTTTCAGGTGGTGCGACAGGATCCTAACCTGAGTTAAAATGACTGTATGCCGATATCATCAGCATACTGTCTGAGATTGGTTCTTTCAGTGCTTTCCAGTTGTAACTCAAATCTTCGATTTTGGAAATGTCGTCTTGCGAATCTATTTTCATGGTATACTATTTTTGTTGAAGCAAATGTAGACTGGTATCTGAACGGCTCTCGTAGATGGTATGCAGTTTTTCCCACATTTTTGTCGATGCTTTACACTTGCAAATATGAGTCATTAGTTGTTTTTCCATACTCGTGGTCATGCACTTCTGTGCTATACTACCTTTCTTTCGAAATTCCTTCATCTCTTTATTAAAGGTTTCTTGTGTAGTTTGATTTGCAGTGATTTGATTCGTATTAGCATCATCAGCCGAAGATTTTGATGTCACACCATTCAAGCACAACATGAGATAATGAAACTACACGAATTCCGAGTTTTCACACATTCCAGTTTTCTGCGCTTTGCTATTTAATGATTTTTACAGAGCGGCTCCCCATTTTTTCGACACTTACAATGATGTACATAAGATGATATAGGTTCAAACTTCAATAAGGATTTAGTTATTTACTGCTAAGGCTCATAACCTCTTCAATATGAAATGAAAGGGCCATCACAGTGGAACTATAACCGAACAAAACGCTTTATTGAAATAAGTACTTATAAAGATACGTAAGTTACGATTGGAGAGTCACGAACTGGACCATAGGGCGTTCAAGCAAAAAGTGAGCGCGCTACAGCAGCATCACATATATATGTATAGGGCTGCCATCCGTCCGGAATTCCCCGGATTTGTCCTAGTTTAGACGGCGTATGGGGGTCGTCCGGAAGGGGTTTCCAAAAAGTGTCTGGTTAAAACACGGACAATTTTTATGTCAAGGGAATCCCAAATGATTGAAATATAAGCATTAATCAAAACAAATCTTATAGTTTAAATCATTCATAATTGTAGGCCGTGTTCAGACGTGGAGTGATTTCACTCCTATATTTAGGCGTTGAACAGGTTATATGCAGAAGAAGAGTGAGAAGCAATGAGTCATTGCCCCTTACTCTTCTTCTCCATATAACCCGTTTGACGTGTAAATAAAGGAGTGGAATCACTCCACGTCTGAACATGGCCGTAAGCTGCATACAAGCTAACTCTTATTTTCGATTATCATCGTCAACCGAAGGTTTCTTGTGGGCACCCACCGCAACTTTCGATCACGCACTCAGTCTAGTCAGTGGCGGAAAGGTTACCAAGTGCATTACGTGTGTCTTTCATGTGTTGACTCCACTTCCAGTTTACAAGTTAGGTTTTTTACATTATACTTGTGATTCATGTGTTCCCTACATATTGGTCAAAATCAGAAAGATGAGCAATTTGTGGTTTCTTATTTTCGAAATAAAAATACGCGAGTTGGAAAGTAATTTCTATTTAGAATTCTAGCACTAACTTTCGTTGTTTATTTATTAAAAGGGCCGAGCCAAAGATTTATTTATTTTGTAGTTATCGCGAAAAAAAACTAAACTGGCCACAGTATTAATCATTTCGGGAAGTATTTTAAATATAGACAAATTTGTTTTGATATATATTTTAAACTACTTTTAAATATTTTAAAAATGATGAATACATGAAGTGTGAGCAGTATTAAACTTTTATTAAACTTCAAAAAATAGGAGCAGACGCCAAAAAAACTTATTTCATAAGAAAAAACAAACTTTTGAAAATAGAAAATACACACATATAAACCCAAAATAAAGGAACACATTTCACAGCTTTGTTAGTATTAACTTCTCATGTATCAATTTCGTCTTGAAAATGATAATAACCATGGCTGCTGTTTTTCTGCAAAAGAGGTCTCCGCAAAAATTTACTTATTTATTCATTAGCAATGCGGGAAACGTTCTTTTTGTCAATTCGAAGCATTTTAGCAGAATTGCGCTGACTTCGTAGAGCAATGACTTTGACCTCATTCTTTTCATAAACTGTGATACCTGATATGATGGCGTATGCATACATGACGTTTTTTTCTCAGTTGGTACACTAACAAGGAAATATTAAATTTGGATGTAAATTTTCTGAAGTACTCACATCATTCACGTTATCGTGTCTACAGAGTTGATTTCAAAGTGTTTGTAAATTCTCATCATCTGAACTACTTGAAACACAGCATTACAAAAATTTAGCCTGTTACAACCAAAAAATGAACCAGTTCTTCATCGCCATGTGCTTCTATGCTCCATAAACTCTGGCGTAAGAGCTTCATTTTCGCTCTCTTCAGTTGAAATGCCTTATCTTTTATTTCTTTTAGCAATTTAGTATGTTGGTATAAAAGTATCGACACATTCAATGATCTCTGCCAGATAATTTTTATTACATTCATGATACCGGATATGGAGTCTAAATTTTCAAGGACTGACTTTTTCATAGATGCAATCAAATCTTCCATTTTTTCGTGCAGCGAAACAGAGGAATGTTTCAAAACACTACCCCGCAGTTATTTTGGTATCTTTTCCTTTCAAAACGTAATCAGCAGTTTTTTTGAGCACACCGCCAACACAATCCATAGGCTCTTTTCCGTGCCCTAGTTTGCTATATGTCCAAGAAAAGTATTCCAATAAATTTTTTATCCACAAACAAATGTTAGTGTGGTTTCGGTATTGTAAGGTTGCACCATCTGAGAAGATATGGAGAGTTTGGACATTTTCTCTAGTATTTAAAAAAAAATTTAAACATAGGCGTCATATTATTTCATTTTATCTGCAAATAGTACATGAACCAAATATACAGTCATAGGAGGTAACATCTTAGCTGTATACTTTAATTAATTCAATCGTAGAATTATATTTAAACTCCCCCAATCTATTCAGTTTGTATACATTTATTTCCAGGTTAAAATGCCCAAGCGTAAATGCACGTTTAACTATGAATTGCAAAAAATATCCTATGTTAAAAAAAAGGAAGATATGACTGGGAAGTACTGTCCACAATTCGTTCTGCATATATTTCCATTGCAAATAACGGTTTTTCCGTTAAAGAGCACCTGAACACATAAAGGCACAAAGCTTATTCAAAAGGCCAAGTAAGCAGTTCCAATATCACGGCTTTCTTCGAAAAATCTAAACCTTGTTCAGAAGAAAACCTTATCCGAGCAGCCGAAGGTGCGATGGCTTATCACACGGTTAACCATTATATGTCATTTAAATCGTTAGACTGCAGTAATTGTCTCAACCGAGTGATTTTTTGGAGTCAAATATAGCAAACAATATGACATGTAATCGCACAAAAGCTACAGCTATTGTAAATAACGTATTGAGCCCATTTTCAATTGCCGAACACAAAAGAGATCTCATAGATGCTGAATTTATAAGTGTATCTACCGATGCTAGTAATCATGGCAGTATAAAATTATTTCCCATCATAATACAGTATGTTGATCACAAAAAAAAACGGTATCACATCAAGGCTTCTTGAAATCGAATCTACTGAAAATAAGACATCTGATACAATCGTTGAGATTTTATGAAAGAACTTCAGGAGCATGATTTTCTATAAAAATGTATAGCATTTTCTGGTGACAACTGCAACACAAACTTTGGTGGGTGTAGTAGATCAGGAACGAATAACGTCTTCTACAAGCTGCGAAGTAAACTTAATCCAAACATAGTTGGTGTAGGATGTTCTGCACATATACTTCAGAACGCTGTGAACCATGGGTGTGACCTACTTCCTGTTGATGTTGAGATGATGATATGGAAAATTTTCAACTTTTTTCCAATTTATACAGTTTGAATAGAAACTCTAAAAGGATTCTGCATGGCCGCTGAATCGGCAGACCAGCAACTTTTATTCCAGTCAAAAACACGATGGCAAAGCATTTTTCCTGCAATCGAGCGGTTTATAAAATGTATGATCCTTTGAACAGTTATTTTGAAAGCTTAGATAAACCACCCGTATCGGTTTAAATTTCTTCGGAGATTATTATCGGAAGTATACTTGTTTCTCATTTATTCAGTGATGTACGTTTTCTACCGAAAATCGAAATGTTGGCAAAAAGTGATAACTCAGTTATCGAAACCAGAGACATATTGGCATCTCTAAATAAAATATTAGACGACAGAAAAAAAGAAAACTTTGTGCCGATTAAGGTTCAAAGAAATTTGAACAAACAAGATGAAAACATGAAAAAAGAGTTCAAAAAAATTGTTTAAATTTTTCCACAGAAATGAAATCCTACATCGAAAAGTGGGAAAAACCAATGAAAGAATTTGACAAATTCGACTGGGTGATTAATGAAATAAAGTTACAATTCCCTTATGGACCACAAATATTGATTTAGAATAAAAATCAAGACTGATGGTAAAAACGATTTTTTACCCTACAACATACACGGATGCATTTCGGTCGGTATGCGCGAAACTACTAATGAAACTTCTGAATAAAATTGAAGTACATTAACAATTAACGGCTTATTGGTTCTACATAATTTAGCCGGATTAATTAAAAATGAAAAAATGAAAACTTCTGTTATCAGACTATCGTCAATATAAAATTACTGTCCTGTTATGTGTTAACCCCATATAATATATAATAATCGATGCGAAATAAAAGTAACCGTTCACAAATTATTGAGCCAATTGAAATAAGCTTGAGTTTATTGGGCTATCGTCGATATCAATTAGATTATCCGATGTATGCATGAATAACGATTCAATGCGTCGAGTTTTCGCGGATTAGTTACTGTTTTTAGCAATTTAAAATTATTTATAAGCGATCCCGTGTAGTGTCTTCCTGTGTTGTTTAAATACAATGCATGTGCAGCAATCCCTTTGTTAATGTCTTTGTTTTTGATGTATCGTTCATGTTCCTTCAGGCGAACTTAAACAGCACGTTTGGTTTGTCCAATATATTTGGACTTGGTAGATTCCACTTTTTTATTTTGGCGAAGAAGGATCTTTCGTAGAACTAAGTAATGAGCAAAGCTTGCGGGTGTTGTTATGTACAATCTTTAGATTCACTTTGCTGAATTCCTTTTTTAGAGGGTTGGAAATCATAGGGAGATATGCCAAGGTTACAAGCGATTCGTCATGGTTTGCTGTATGGTTTTGGTTGAAAAGAGTTGAGGCTCTTTCTCTTTTCATTTTTTGCATGCATTCATTCATTTTAGCTAAATGTATGATATGCTCATATTCGTTCATAAAGTCTGCCAGCGATAAGGGCAATCCACACATATGATATATCATCGATCTAAACGCTGCGATCTTGTTCTGATGTGAACAAAATGAATCTTTGGTGATATACTATATAGTATCTATCTGTTGTTGTTGATTTTCTATGTATCGAAAATTTAATTTTCCAAAGATTCATTTTGTTCACATCAGAACAAGATCGCAGCGTTTAGATCGATGATATATCGTATGTGTCGATTGCCCTTATCACTGGCAGACTATAGGAACGAATATGACAGATCGTTCATTTAGCTAAAATGAATGGATACGATAAAGCGCTAATGGGCAAATTGATTGCCGAATGCATGCAAAGAATGAAAAGAGAAAGAGCTTCAACCCTTTTCAACCAAAACCGTACAGTAATTCATAACGAATCGCGTTGAACCTTGGCATATGTCCCTATGATTTCCAACCCTCTGAAAAGGGAATTCAGCAAAGCGAATCTGAAGATTGTACATAACAGCACCCGCAAGCTTTGCTCATTACTTAGTTCTACGAAAGATCCTTTTTCGCCAAAACAAAAAAGCGGAATCTACCAAGTCCAAATATATTGGACAAACCAAACGTGCTGTTGAAGTTCGCCTGAAGGAACATGAACGATACATCAAAAACAAAGACATTAATAAAGGGATCGCTTACAAATAATTTTAAATTACTAAAATCAGTAACTAATCCGCGAAAAGTCGACGCATATGAATCGTTATTCATGCATATAACGGATAATCTAATTAATATCGACGAAAGCCCAATAAATTCAAGTTTATTTCAATTGGCTAAATAATGTGTTGACGGTTACTTTTATTTCGCATCGATTATTATATATTATATGGGGTTAACACAGAACAGGACAGTAGTTTTATACTGACGATAGTCTGATAACAGAAGTTTTCATTTTTTCATTTTTATTTAATCCGGCTAAATTATAAAGAACCAATAAGCCGTTAATTGTTAATGTACTCCAATTTTATTCAGTAGTTTCATTAGTAGTTTCGCGCATAGCGCTGAAGATGGTCGAAATGCATCCGTGTGTGTTGTAGATTAAAATATCGTTTTTACCATCAAAGTCTTGATTTTTATTCTCAATCTATATTTGTGGTCCATAAGGGAATTGTAATTTTATTGCACCTCCTCAAAGTGTTCATATCTAACAGATTAAAGTGTTAGAAAAAGTTTCGACTGGGTGATTTTGCCAAACATCACTGAAAGCACTCCATGGTATGATATTGAAAAAACTGTTGTTTTTTCTTAAAAATATTAATGTAGAAATCGATGACACGAAGTTGATTGACGAATGGGCAAATTCAAAAGCATTTTGCATGAATCTTAGTGATGGAGATAAGCTGTTAACCGCAAACCGGATGTGGCTGAATTTCTTGAAAACGCCGAATGCTCCTTTATATTCTGAGCTGCTGAAAATTGCCTACTATTAGTTTTGTATACCAGCTTATAGTGCGAACATGAAAAGAGTTTTTTTCGCTAGTCTCGAAGCAGTGGACGAAGGACAGAAACTCACTAAACACACAAACACTTTCTTCTCTGATCAAAATGAAATACAATTTTAAGGACCTGAGGTGCTCATACTTTTACAGATGCCTTTTAGAAAGGAAAGATATTTTAGCAAAAATTGGAATGTCTAGAAAATACCAAAATAAGCAACAAAAATACCAAAATAAGAAAGAGCTCGATCTAGTTAAAAGTAAAACATGTTGCTTGCTCTTAATTTACATTTAATTAATAGTTTATCTACCAGACCAAAGTTCATGAATTATGATTTGTTGATGAAATCCAGATTGTATAGTTTATTTGATTATATAGAACCAAGAATTATCTTCGTCTTCTTCTTCTTAGCACCGCAACCCCTCTCGGGCTTTCGCTTCCTGCAAATTACGCCTCCAACTGTCTCGGTCCATGGACGGCGTCCTCCAATTTCGAAATCCTAGCAGCGATGAACTGTCTTCATCGACCGAGTCAGACCAGCGTTTCTCCGGTTTCCCAACTCGCCTCCGGCCTTCAATTCTCCCAGCGAATATCTTTTTGGGTATCCGTTGTTCATCCATACGATTCATGTGTCCAGCCCATTGCAGCTTCCGCAGTCTTACAATCGTTGAGATCTCTGGTTCATCAAAAATTTCACACAGCTCATGGTTGTATCGAATTCGCCATTGGTCCCCGTCTAGCTTCGCTCCGATTATTCGCGTCAGGACCCGTCACTCAAAAGCGTACAATATATTTGTGGATGCTTGGTTTAGGGTCCATGTTTCACACCCATAGCATAACACAGGTCCTATCACAGATTTGTATACTCGTACTTGGAGCTTTGTTCCGCTATGTATGCAGCTGGACTTCAAAATCGTCAAAACTGAATAAACTATTTTATTTGCGAGCTGTATTCTTCGGCGTATTTCGTCTCTTTCATTACTGGTTTTCGTTAAATACACAAATTTGATCACATTTTCGATACTGTATTCATCAAGTGTGATATTTTGTGTATTTGGGTATTTTTCCTCGACTGCATCATGAGCTTTGTTTTATTTTCATTGATTTGTAGCCCTACTAGTTTTGCTTCGCTATCGAGTTTCAGGAATAGATCTTTGGCAGATGTTCATGACCATGACAAAATTTTGATGTCGTTTGCATAGGCTACTACTTGGCTCGACTTGTTTAGAAATGTACCTCGTGTATCGACAGGCAGCTTCCTTATGACGTACTCCAGAGCCTAATTGAATAGCAATGGGGCCAGCCCATCTCCCTACTTTAGTCCGATATTTTTGTCAAAGGCATCAGTGAGTTGGTTATTGATGAGGACTTGGGAGGTCGTCGACGTCATTGTCACTTTGGTAAAATGGACTAATTCGGCTGAGATGCCATTATTTCGTACAGTACGTTACGATCAATGCTGTCGTATGCTTGCTGAAAGTAAACAAAAATTTAGTGAACGTCTATTTTGAACTCCCAGCATGTTTCAAGTACTTGCTTGACTGTGAACAATTGGTCTACTGTCGATCTACCTGCTCTAAAATCACCTCGATACTCTCCAATAATATTATCAGTGCATGATCCGATTTTAGTTTCTAAGATTTTAGAAAATATTTTGTACGCCGCACAAAGTAGTGATATGCCTCTATAATTTTTGCACCGTAATTTTTCACCTTTTTTTTGGATAGGGAATATAACTGCTTGGCTCCAGTCTTTCGGCAAATGTTCTTGTTGCCAAATGCGCTGGATGACTTTGTGAATAGCTTGATGAACACTACTGGCACTCTATTGGATGAGCTCCACTGGGATCTCATCGATGCCCGGCGCTTTATTATTCTTTTGGGCTTTGATGATGGAACACACTTCATCCAAAGTTTATGGGGCCAATGGAAGCTCTCCACAGACATCTATTGTCTCCGACGTTCTGAAGCTGTGCGGAGAATTAAGGAGTTTCTTAAAATATGATGCCTATCTTTTCTTAATCTTGGTTTCATTAGCGATGATATTACCGATTTTATCACGACAGAGCGTGTTTTCGGGTGATAACCACGTTTCAGAGTTTTCACTACTTTGTATGCTTATCTTGTGCTGTTGCTCGCTAGGCTTACATCTATACTCCTCAATTGGTCGTCATAGCATTGTCTTCTCTTAATCCTAATTATCTTATTCGCTACTCTTCTGAGATTTTCATAGTGTTCTCTCTTCGCCCTAGTTTTCCTTCCTACGTATTCTTTGTACGCCTGATTCTTTTTATCTAACACATTCAGGCACTCATCGTTGAACCAATCGTTCCTCTTGCGCTGGGCTTGATGCCCGATCGTCTGTTCTGCCACGGTCCTAATAGCCGCTTTTAATTCCATTCAGAGTTCATTGCTCGTTTTTAACGATGCGTCTGATAAGATGGGAGTCAGCTGGTTGTCGAGTTTCTCCGTGCAATTTTTGGCCACAAATTTTGTAGCAGGCTGGTCTTCGCCGAATATGCCTTTGAAATACGATAACGATAGGTTAATTTGATCAAGTAATAATCTGAGTTACAATTGGCTGCTCGGTATGTACGGACGTCAAGTATGCTCGAGGCCCAACGTTGTTGGATCAGAACATGATCGATCTGGTTTTGTGTTTTGCGATCCGGTGATACCCAGGTCATTTTATGAATGCGTCGATGTGGGAAGCAAGTCGAACGTATGACTAGATTTCTGCTACATTCAAAGTCAATGAGGCGCTAGCCGTTGTGATATGTTTCATCGTGGAGGCTATATCGCCAGTCTTTCCAGATGATTGTATATAGAACGTTTCCTTCGTTTTTTCGTCCTGTTCTTCGGTCGGGGCGTGAATATTTATCAGCCAGATTTTGAAGAATTTTGCTTTTATACGGATCACACACAAGCGTTCATTGACTGCCTTAAAATGAGTAACGTACGATTCGAACTCCCTATCCACAATGACAGCCACTCCTAATTCTCGTTTTCAGTAGGCTTTTTAGGGTTTAGTATTAAAATACAATGCAATCACGACCTGTGTCCATCCGTCCGTCCGTCCGTCTGTATGTCACAGCACTTTTTCTCCGAAACTATAAAAGCAACTTTGTAGAAACGTCAGAAGTGGTGACTTCTTGAAAGTCCAAGGGCGAAAACATTTTTCAAAGGGGTTTAAGGGGGGGTCTCTCCATATCGGGAGGTGACCCCTCAAAAAAAAACTGTTCACCATTGGTGGTCGAGTACGGTGTCATTGGAAAGGTCTTAATGAGATCTTTAATAAACAAGTCTTAAAATTGCCTTATCTGTACCGAGGCGGGCAGGGGAAGGGGAAATGTGCGAACTTTTCGCGTATCCCCCCCTCGCGATTGGACACATTTCATCTGAAAAAATCTGAAAAAAATCATGAATGTTGGCCTTTATGAGTACAAGAACAACAAATACATGAGAAGTCGAAATTCACTCAACTTTGTTAGTAATAGTATGATTTATCGATTTTATGTTTTCTTGAATAAAACCTTAACAGTACGCTTAAATTCAATAAAATTCTTCATAAAGATGGCTATTTATAAGATTGATCTTTTTTGAAATTTTCATAAAGATCCAATGGTATTTAACAAAGTTCTAGCGATTTTAATTTTCCTGTATTACTATGGAACAATATGCGCTGTATTACTATGGATATGGAAACATATGGCTATGGAACAATATGCGCTTTTTACCGACTCTGACACGACAGTTTTGCTAGGATTTGCATGAAAATTTCAATAATGATAGGTGTCATGAATATCTTTGAGAATCGGTTCAGTTAGTGGTATCAGTAATCGTAAAACAAAATAGTGGCTGTTTTAAATGCGAAGATTGAATAATTTAGAGTTAGTTTTCCCCGACTTCAACGTTTAAGGTGCAAGCTTTGAACACTTGATTCAATTTAATGAATGACTGAAGATGAGCACCTACTACTAATACTCGTAGGTGAAACAAGGCGCAGAGGCAGGAGAGAGCTCCTAGCAAAAGGGCTTTGTTACCATTCTAGGATTCGAAAAAATAGACCATGAATCGATTATTACAGTACAGGGGAGTGGCCCCTGAAAAAAAAATTACACCAACGGTAACCAATATGAGTATCAAATGAAAGTTCTTGCTGAGAGCTTGTCAAAACAGTTCTTAAACTGACAGTTTTGCTTCAGTGGGGGCACAGGGGGGAAATACATGAAAATTGTGTTTCCTCCTTCGCGAATGGACAACTGTGATCTTTAAAATCTGAAAAAATTATCGAAGTCAGAAGTCAGATTCGTTCAACTTTGTTAAAAATAGTATGATCCTCAAATTTCACATTTTCTCCAATAAAATCGTCTTTTACATATTTCTTGATTTCATTCGTTGCGGGTTACTGCATTTTGTAAGTTGAGTACAAAATCCTTCTGACATGAGCATAGATCTGTCTACCCAACTTGTTAATATTGTGTGCGATCTCATGTCTTGAATACCATTTCCAGTCCAGTTCGCTTCCTGAATTGAAAGTATTTTTAATTAATATTGACTGGCCTGTTGTAAAAGGTCCTTAACAGCGCCAGGGTAATTGAGTCATCTGACATTCTAGGATTCAATGCTATAGTTCTTTTTTCGATTGCGAGGTCGTTGCCATGAGTCCAATCCATTCGGATGCCCATCTGCAGGTTTCGAAACATTTAAAGGTTTTCCAGGGACGGGGAGTTCCGTTGTCAGGCGCAGAAGATTCGCCTTCACCCTCTTACGTCTCCACGAAGGAGGTTTAAGAAGGATTTAGTAGCAGAGCTGTAGACGTATTTGCAGTTATTGGCATTCCTCAGCATTTAATGTCCCATTATTGGGGAAGCAGTAAACCCAATGTACGACCCCGAGAGCATTTACTACCATTTGATTGGGGGCTTTGGGATGAGGAATCATGGAAGCTATGGGTTGGGGAAACAAGGGGTTCCCTCTTCCTTTCTCAAACGGGTTTGGGACCGTCTTAGGTGGGGTTACCAAATATTATAAGTTTAAATAATTTGGTGCTTGAAAGGAGAGTGCTTCTAATTATTTTTCTTACCAGATAACCTCAGAAAGAGAAGAATGTTTAATTTTATTTGAGTATTATATTTGCTACGCTGTAGTTTGGATCGCAAACAAGCAGTATAAATGAATAATATAATAGAAATGTAAACGATGTTGTTGTTTTCAACGCTGTAATATCGTTTCTCAGCGGCGTCCGGGGAAAAATCTCGATTTCACCCAAATGTCCGTGTTTTCAAAATTTTTGTCCGGCGCCGGCAATTCAGGTGATGGCGGCCCTAGATACTATACGAGTATATACCATATTTAGTTCTCATTAAATTATAGTTGGGTTGAGCGCTGCACAGCATACATATCAACAAGACTTTGCTCCAAATTTGAAAAATAAAAAATTCATCAATATACTTATAGTTTCTCACATTTCCAACAAATACTAGATTTAAAGTATTCTGATATGCCTAACAAGCCTTGTGTTGACAGCTGTTATTGTTGCGGAGAAAAACACGCAATTTCAAAAGGACTTTGTAAGTTATTACAAAACCCTCAAAAACAACCTTTCAGCACTAACGTATAGTAATTCAAACTTCTTATAAAATTCATAGATAAATATTGAAACTACAACTTTACTAACCGAGAAAACAAATCCGAATACTTCTTGTTCCCAACAAAATTTTCCAAATAACCATTAATTTCAAGCGGTAAATCCATATCAAAACAAAATAAAGTCGCTGAAGTTTGCCGTTGCGAACATATCCATTACAATATCTTCACAAAACTCAAATAAAAGATGCGTAATTGAAAGCTTTTGAGTGGTCTCCCTTAAATTTGTTTTCAACATCAAAACCCACAGCGAAGCGTCCCTGGAAAATGCTCTAAATAGGCAGGTACCCATCTCTCTATCACTTAAGATGAAAATAACATAATTTTCGTGTTTTGTCCTCGCCGTCTAGGACTTCCATCGTTGCTGACAATAATTGCTTACCTGGCAATTTTCTTTGTTTTCCCGTTCGTCCTTATTCATTTTAGTTCACTGAGAGAACAAGGCAGAATAATTTCTGCAGCAAGGCAGGCAGACACGGAGAATAATTCAAAGTTTGCTAAAACAAAACGCAAGTGGAGATAGGCTGGAGGGAATGACAGGATGATATTTAAACGGATTTTAAGCGAGAAGAGTCTTCCATCGTTGGGTTCCGATGCGGACCGCTTAAACTCCTTCATAGCCGCATTTCAGGAAGTGTTGTCAAGAAGGCTTGAGAAAGTTTTGTTTATCGAAAGTTTGCGCTGATATGCAAACGAGTTGGGCTTTAAATGCAAATAATTAAATATGCGAATTATTCAGTTGGCCTTAATCGCTTGCTGAAATTTTTCATAACCAGAAAAGTTTCACGAAGAAATTCCGCAACGATCCTTGACACGATAGAAGTAATAAAAACTCAAAAGCAATTAAAAAGTTTTCTCCAGTGCTAAAAAAGTGCGCACAAATGTTTGGAAGAACTTAAACGGCAGTTATACCAGTGATTCCAGATGTAGAGACAACACTAATGAAACTGGTAAGCCACAAAATAATCACGAATTTGGTTTGCCATCGGAAACAAGAGGAAATCCATTTAAGTGTGTATCCTGTAATACATTCAATATAATCCTCACTCACCTCTTGGCAACAGTCCATTTTCAATAATGCGAGCTTCCAGCAGCAATCTGGGCAGTAGCAGGCACATGGCGATGATAATGTGAACAAAAGCAGCTGTAGGGCCACCATGGGTCCACAAGGCTCGAACTGTTCCACCTTTGGCCTCCTCTTCCAGTCCATCGTGGGGTGAAATTGAACATCTACTGTGTGCCATGGTGCCCAGTTTGATCCCATCGTTGGCCAGATTGCCCACCTATGGAATATCAAGCAAAGTGGCAGCCGATTAAAATGATGAAAAACTGATTGAAATAGGCACTCGGCCATATTGTTCCTCTTACCTTGAATACTGCAGAAGCAAAAAACAGTGGAAGTAAAATGAATACGACTCCACATATTACTATTTGAATATTCAGTTCGACTATTGGTTCCATCTTCCATTGAACTAGGGAACAGCCTGCAAAAGAAATGTTTGGAATTTTTAATCGATTTTTATTTGAAACGAAAATATGCTTAATTGAAATGAAACTTAATAGGATTGTCTGGTCTTTGAGTTGGGGTTTTGGCTGGAATAGTAAAGTCTTTTCAAAATGTGTAGCCCTGCTTTGTAATTCTGGGAACAGCCACCATCAAACATTCTAAAAGCTTCTTAAATATTATATTTCGGCCATCTGAAAAAGTAATTACTTGTCGCTTAAGCGTTTTGCACTTTCAACGTTTCTCTCTAATCGTCTTATGTTTGAACGTTCAAAGCATCGAGAAATTTTCGACTGAGCAGTCATCAACTCTAAAGTTGGTTGCCAAAAGGTTATGGTTAAATAGTCATCGGTTGCCACTAAATTATATATGAATTGTTGAATTATTAAGTTTTTTCACTTAACATAAATAACAAACCGCATGGAAATCATGACCTGTGTCCGTGTGACTATCTGAATGCCACAGCAGTGTTTCTCCAAAACTACAATATATAAGCTACATCATCATAGTTTGACCTCTTGGATATTTTAGGGTGAATAATTTTTCAGCGAGCTTGAACGGGTCCCCCCATATGGAAGGTTGACCCTTAAACAATATTTTCCATCAAGGGTAGTTGAGTGAGGTGTCATATGAAAGGTCCCAATGCGATCTTTTCAAAACTGGTCTCAAAACTACCTAATTAATGTTGAAAGGGGCAGAAGAGGGGGAACGCTAAGAAATGTTCACGTACTTTCGCTCGCGATTGGGCATCCTTGATACAAAAATCTTAAAAATCATGAAAATAGCGTCTTTATGAGTACAACAAGAAGAACAAAAAATACTTCAGAAGTAGAATATCGCTAAACTTTGTTAGTGTGTGATTTATGAATCTAACATTTTCTTGAATAAAATTGAGAACGTATCTTTAAATTCAATGAAATATAATGTTCAAACAACTATTTCTAAGGTGAATTTGCCCTGAAAATTTCAGAACGATAGAGTAGCATTTGACGAAATTATTGTGTTTTGGATTTTCCTGCATTGCTAAAATAAAATAACAAGGTGGTTCCAAAATGATGGATACAAACGCTGTAGATAGCGCGCATCTATGTTTTGAAGGTCATGGCTTGAGTATGTAAAAGCTGGGTTCCTTACAAACAGTGTGATATAGTTTTCGTCCGGAGTGCATGCTTCACGTGTGTGCTACGACCATGAGTGAACGTCGAGTGCCAGCCGCCGCGCCGTTGCGCAACGTATTGTCATTCGTTTTTTAGTGTGGGAACCATTAAAAACACGAAAATTTTTCTGCGTTTGCGAAATCAGTTCGGTAGTGAGCGCCTGAGTAGGGCTGCTGTGCTTTGGGCCAAAGCATTCAAGGATGGTCGCGAAACCGTCGAGAATGAGCCGCATGATCGTCGACCGCGAACCAGCATCACACCAGACAACATTTGCTGCGTACAACAACTCATTTTGTGGGGCCGTAGGATGAATGTTCGAGACATTTCAGCTGAATTTGGCATCAGTATTGGTAGTGTAGAGTCTATCATCTACGCAAAATCACAAAATAACGCTCCAAACGGAGGAGCATTCCAGCACGAAGTGCGATTCTTCTCCAGGATAACGCGCGCCCTTATATCGCGGGTCTCAAGCTCGGTACAATATCGGAATTGGGATGGGAGGTACTGGAACATCCCCCCCCCCCTTCAGTCCGGATTTATCACCCTGCGACTTCCACATGTTTGGACCACTGAAAGAAGCCTTTGGAGGTCAAAGATCCAACACCGGCGACGAGATAGAGGAGTTCATGCGCACATGGCTGTGCGAGTTATCCAAGGAATTCTTGAATATTGGCATCTAAAAGCTTTCGGAATCGTGGACAAAATGCGTAACTTGTAAGGGAGAGTCCCAAGAAAAACGTGTCACAGCATTTGTCTCGATCATATTTGAACTGCCCCTGTATGTACATAGCTATGGAGCAATATGCGCTTGCAATCGACTCAGACGCTGCGCGTTTGTTAGGATTTGCATGAAAGTTTCAAGAAGGATATGTTTGATGAATGTCTTAAAACAAAATGGCGGCCATTTTAAATGAAAATACTGCGTAGATTTGTGTTACAGTTTCAGTCCGTCACCGCCACCATCCACTCCGCAACACTAGTCTGCCCGTCTTGTTTACGCTTGCCCCATTCCCCCTATGTTGCACACTGTCCGGCCCATGCGCTCCTGACATTGCCGACGTATTTTCCATCGTCACACGAATCGTGATGTTTCGAAGTTATTTGGCTGTGCTGAACAATGGTTGACACCAGTGACATCAAAGGAGGAGGTGAAGAGACGAAGGGCCATAAAGAGTACTTTTGAGAATGGTACACTGGAGTGGGGCATAAACTCAAATTCCGTCATCATTTTCAGATGCGCCACGAGCGTCGCCGTTTTGATTTATATTCAAAGGGAATTTAGTAGAATTTTTATATGTAAAAGTTAACTACCATTGTATAATTGTTTGATAATGTTCCTATTTCAGACTTGAATAGTTCGATAAGCTTTAGTTAGATAAACAGAAACCTCAGAGCGAGATTTAATAACTGAAAAATAAATCTGTTTCTCAGCTAATTACAAATTCAACTACTACTACAATAATAATCGTGCATTGTTTTATACTTTTTCGCCTCCCTCTTCCTTTCATAACCGGGCTTGCGATCATCATCATTCGCGGAATTAAGGCGCAATTTTTCCTCCCACGGATTTTTATATTGCCTTTTATGAGTGAAATCTATAATTATTGAGCTTAATCTTCGCTATGTGTGAAAGAACTACCTATTTGTTGTGATTTCTTTTTCGCAATGAAGTGTTGTGTTTTGTTCATGTGCTCACCATATTCAATAAAGAGTTGCTTTTCGATGTATCTCACTTGAAGATTGTTAAGTGGGATACTGTTTTCCCGCAGGGGGAATGCTGGCTGACAGGAATACTCTTGGAGGCTAGCATTCTTTGGGAAGTTCCGCCCCTACGTACCCGAGGAAATTCCCGCAGGGGGAATGCCGGTTGACAAGAGTATTCTTGGAGGCTAGCATTCTTTGGCAAGCACCGCCCCCACGGACCCGATGATATGGGACGCACTGTGAGGGTCATTCTTAGGATGACAGGTAACGACCCCGACTGGATCTGGACTACGCTTTGGACAACGAACTGGAATTCATGCTTTGGGCCGGCGGATATGATGGTTTGGACCTAGTTTCTTTGCACGGTAGCGCCGAGGTGACACTCGTGTGTGAACGGTTCCAATTCAACTATCATACCGTCTCCGTCCCGTTGAAACCTTGGCAGCCCTTGGAGTAGGTTCGAAGTTCGCACCATTGGATTGGTGGTGTGATTCGGTTGAGACAGATTCCCGATTAGCGTTGGTCTGGCTCTGAGCACTTGTCCCCATAAGGGCTTGTGCCAACCCTCGCATGGCCTATCTGCTCTGCAAAGATAACCATGGGACCAAAAAGGTGACTACACACACGAACGGAGACAGCGGCTCAGAGGGCGGACCCAATAAAACTGAAGCAACCAAAAACCATTGAAAGAGATGAAAAAAAAAACCCAAAAAAAACGTAAAAATAATAATAATGACGACGGCAGCCACGAAGTCAACAGCTCATCGGGAGCGGAACTAACGACGACAAAAACGACGAATAATACAATTACAGTGAAGACGGACAAAAAAACGGAGATAAATAGACAGTCTGGTCAAGATTGAGATTCCTGAAACATTCGGGCGCAGCAAAGAAATGATGTGAACGCTAGAGCATCCTATAAAGGAAAAGCGGAAAACTCTGAAACGCTAGAGCGTCCTATAAAGGAAGAGTGGGAAACTCTGCAGGACGCGCCAGATGTTTGAGCGTTGGAGGAAAATATAAAGAAATTCGAGAATTTGATGGTCACTGCTGCAATCGCTATCGAAGCGATTGGAAGAAGGGTCATAAAGCCTAAATTAATAAAGACCCATACTGAAGTCAACCAGGAGATTACGGCAGGAAAAAAAAAACAAGTGGCCAGGCAATTAAAGCGACGATGTGTGATTTCATCGCCAACGTCGAAAAGGTGGCCGAAGTACTGTATTCGGAAACAGAAGCCGATAACCTCTCCCAAGGGCGATGGTCGTAAAGTACAATTGCCGCCCAGCAACACGAAGGACAAAGGCTATTCCGAAAAGCGGGAGCTGTTCTAAAAAGAATACAATCTGCAAATGACCCAACAAAAATCACCAAAGCAGTAAAGATTGGGCTTTTTGAACAAGAGGAGCTTCTAGACCGCATAGGGCGTTATCGGAGGAGCTTGTTGAAGGCCGAAGAGGACCAGAAGGTCAAAGAAGAGCAAAAGCCTAAAGAAGCACACAAATCTAAAGGATACGTGCAGAGAGCTTCACAATCCAAAATCAATAAAAGAATGTCGTCTAGCCCAATCGAAGGACATCGGAATGAAAGAAGAAAGGAAGAGGCACTTGATGGGCACGAAACACCAAACCAGTGGTTCCGGACAGTGCTTACAAAAGGAGTGAAGAAAGCCGCAAAGAAACTCCTTCAAAAGTGCCACAAAGTAAAGTTCACACAGGCGCCCAACAAGAAAAAAAGACCCGACGCAAATCAGGAGAGAAAGAAGCCCCTAAGAAGATGCCGGCAGTAGGCACTGCTCGTAAAACCCCAAGATGGTCGATCCTACGCGGAGGTGCTGCGGAACTTCAGGGGAAACGTGAGGCCCGAAGACACTAACACTGCCATTAAAGCAGTACAACCAACGCGGTCGGGCCACATACTGGTCGAATTAGGGGCAGAGGCCGAGAATAGGAAAGCATTCTGCGATGCAGTAAAGAAAGTCCTCGGCAAAGGTACAGTCTCACTCGATCCGATGGCAACGATCGAAGTAAGAGACATTGACTGCGTCACAGATCTGGCCGGGGTTGACGAGGGAATCAAAAGGGAGTTTTCTAGCGTGGGCAGGATCAAAGCGAGGCTGACACCAGCAAACCATAGGGGATAACACATGGCCATAGTTGACGTGACGGAAAAGGACGCCGAGCAATTTCTGAACAAGGGCAAAGTACGAATAGGGTGGATTGTCGGTAGGATCTGGCGAAGAGCAAGGCCTCTTCAATGTTTCAAATGCCTTGGCTATGGTCACACTGCACAAGTATGCAAAGGACCCGATAGAAGTTCTCTATTTTACAAATGCAGTGAAATGAGACATATAAGAAAAGAGTGTCCGAAAGTGGCACATTGTATTCTTTGCATGGATGCTGATCCAAAACATGATTTTGGACACGTCTTGGGATCAGGATAATTCCGGGTTCTCCTAGACGCCCTAGCCAAGGCAAAATCAGAACTTAAATGACCCACATCCTGCAGCTAAACTTACACCGCAGCTCCACCGCACAAAATCTGCTTGAGCAGTTTGAGGTGGATGTGAAGGCCGACTTTTTGCTGCTGAGTGAGCAACAGCATGATAACGTTTAGCATCATAGTATCCTGATGAAACTAGTACTGCCGCCATCTGGGTTCGAAATAATGATTTCCACGCGGAGAGCTTTGGACGTCGGGATGGTTTCTTGTGGGTTCGGTGCTCAGGAACCACCTTCTTTAGTATGTACCTAACATCGAACGAATCTACATCATCTTTCCAAGCTAAGTTTCAGGCTTTGGAGGGTGCTATTTCGAACGCAGGCGGGAACGTGCTCGTTGGGGTGACTTCAAGGCGAAAACAATCGAATGGGCATGCCTCAAACAGATCCGCGGGGAAAACGAATCCTAGAAATGGCAGCCAGGACGGCGCTCGTTGTACTAAACACCGGCAATACGCCGGCTTTCCGCCGTGTCGGTTGTGAGGGAACCATACCGGACGTGAAATTCGCCTCGGAGTCCTTAGTAGGGAGGATACACAGCTGGAGAGTATTAGAGGTCGATTCAGCCAGTGATCATCAGTACATTCTGCTTGAGATAAGCGATATTGTCTCCCGACGTCCGTGCTCTCGGCTTTCCACAATTGGACGTTGAAATTCGTCGACAAATATGGGAACTTACTACTGATTCTGATCGAAACAGTTTTGACGTAAATCAGCGCATCAAAATGGAGGAGATATCACAAGAGTGGCTCATAAAGTTGAAGACTAAGCTCAACAAGCTGAATATGACGCCAACCCTGTTAGTGTTAATAACCACTACTCCTACCTTAAATCTACCAAAAATTACTTTGCCGAAATTTGATGGAGACTACTTGCAATGGCGTCAGTATTCACTCAAATGATATACAATCAACCTATGTGAAACTGCCAAAAGATGTGGTACCTAAAGACCAACCTGGCAGGGGAAGCTGATAAACTAGTACGTAACGTTGTCATATCAGGCGACAACTATAAGTCAGCATTAAAGACTATACTTGTTACCGCACTCATCCATAAATTGATAGCCCATACATCCTATACAAATGAAAGGTTCTCAGCAGCAGCAATGAAGTCTTTGTATGAGACAACAGCAGAATGTTTTAGAGGCTTACAAAATATCGACATAATTATGCATTATTAGGATCCGTCACTTCTGCTCATTTTAACTAAGAAGCTTGATACCGCAACCAATACTTTATATGAGCAATCGTTGGCTAACTCACGAAGTTCTCAGTAATTTTTCGGCATTTTTGTAAATACATTTTCAAGCCTTAGAAGCCTTTGCCAATCAAACGAAGCGACGTGACGAGCCCCGCAAAAGAACATCAAGTCTACTAATGTTGCCGTAACAACATCTTCATGTCTAGTTTGTAACCAAGCTCATCCGGTCCACTATTATTCAAACTTCTTCAATTCATCCCATCAATGAGGATAAAAATAGTCCAAGCCAAAAGATTGCGCAACAACTGTTTGCAAGATGGATACAAGGCTTGAAGCTGTATACTACAAGGATGTAAAGAGTGTTTCCAAAAATATAACAGCCTTCTGCGCTTAGGGACTGTTTCCAAATCAAAACAAACAACAAAAGCATCAGGCACTACACTTAATATTCAAGAAATAATAAAATATATATCTTGAAGACTAGCTACACACACAGGAAAACAAAGCTCCAAGTATAAAACTTGTGATAGGACCTGTGTTATGCTATAGGTGTGAAACATGGACCCTAACCCAAGTGACGGGTCCTGAGGCGAATAATCGGAGCGAAGGTAGACGGGGACCAATGGTGAATTCGATACAACCATGAGCTGTATGAAGTTTTGGACGAGCTGGAGGTCTCAACGATTGTAAGACTGCGAAAGCTACAATGGGCTGGAAAACTGAAGGGTGGAGACCAGTGGGGAAACCGAGGAAATGCTGGTCTGACCCGGTTCATCGCTGCTCAGCAGCAAAAGTTCGACTTTCATGTTCCTCGGAAACTGCTCAAGTATCGAAGTTCTGATTTGGCCTTGGATAGGGCTTTCTGGAAAACTCGACATTTTTCCAATCGCAAGGCGTGCCCGAGATTTGGTCTTAGATCAGTATCCTTGCAAAGAATACAGTGTGCCTCCTTTATACCCTCTTTTCTTTTGCGTCCCATTTTACCGCATTTGCAACATAGGGAACCCCTATCGGGTCCTTTGCATACTTGTGCGGTGTGTCCATAGCCAAAGCATTTGAAACATTGAAGAGGCGCTGTTCTTTGTCGTATTCCGCAGACAACTCACTCTATTCTTACTTTGCCCTTATTCGGAAATTGTTCGGCGTCCTTTTTGGTCAAGTCAATGATGACCATGCGTTGTCCCCTGTGGGTTTCTGGTGTCAGCCTCGCTTTGATCCTGCTCACGCTAAGGAAAAGCATTTTGATGGCCTCTTCTGCCTCGGCCAGATCCGTGATGCAGTCAATTTCTCTTCTTTCGATCGTTGCCATTAGCTCGAGCGAGGCTATAGTTGCGCTTTTGCGGAGGACTTTCTTTACTGCGTCGCAGAATGCTTCTTTATTGCCGGCCTCTACTCCAAATTAGACCAGTATGTTGATTTTTGGCGAGGCACATGTTAATTGTGATCTTTTAAGAACATATACCGCTTTTCAGTATATCTTTTCTTCTTCGAGTCGCTGGGCGGTAATTGTATTTTGCGACCACCTTGTTAGGAGAGGTTATTGGCTTCCGTTTCTGAGGAGGAAATTACACAACGGCTCTTTTGCTCGGTCGCTCCTGTCTTTTTCTGCCGTAATCTCTTTGTGGACTTCAGGATGGTTCATTATTATTTAGGGATTTACGATTTTTGTCATTGTCAGTACCGCCCTCGATGTGCTGTTAACATTGTGGCTTCAGGCACTAGTTGCGTCGTCATCGTTGTTATTTTTGCTTGCTTTTTTGGGTTTTTTTATCTTGTTTTAGGGTTTTTGTTTTAATGGATCCCCGCTAGAAGCCGCTATGTCCGTTCATGTGTGTAGTCGCCTTTTTGGTCCCATGGTTATCTTTGCAGAGCAGCAAGGCCATGCGAAGGTTGGCACAAGCCAGGCCTTGGCCTCCAGGATTTATCTCTTCCAATTATCACGGTTCCGTGATCTTGTCCGCGCATTACTCGCTCCGAACAAGGATCTGCTGTCAGCTTCTATCGTGCCTTCTCACTGAGTTCTCGGTTTTCCCCCTGGATATCTACCTTATGCTCTACCCATTAATGTTCTCTTGGTTAGCCGGTTTTCTTCCATTCTTTCTACATGGCCCACCCATTGCAATTTATGTGATTTCACGCAAGCGGAAGTAGGTGGATCGTCAAAAAGCTCATAGAACTCATCATTGTAACGTAGTCTACACTCTGTTCCTTGTTTCACTGGGCCATAGATTTTCTGGAGCAATTTGCGTTCAAATACTTTCACTACCTTTTCGGCTTCGCTCATTAGGGTCTAATTCCATATAACAGTACTGGTTTGACTAGTCTTTTGTAAATGCAGAGCTTATTTTGCCTGCGCACCCGAGACCTGAGAATGGGAAGTACGAAGGAATAGGCGTTATTTCTGGCGTTTATGGGGGTGTCCGCTCTCGCCCTTTGCGTTGCCTTTTCTATTCAGGTTGGCTCCAATATATATAAAATTATCCACACTTTCAAGGTTATATTCACCTACGGTCAGATTTTGTCGCACTGGAGTTTTCCTTCTCGTTTGAGACGTGAATTTAGTTTTAGTCTCATGAACTCGTAGGCCGATTCGGTTTGCATCAGATTCTAAGCTCAAAAATACTTCTTTGGCATTTAAGATTGACCGCGCCATAATATTGACATTATCTGCATATGCTACCAATTGTAGGGACATGAACATTAGTATACTCGAGATTTCAGCTGATGTCTTCCTGGTGACGTGTTCCAGTGCGATATTGAAGAGCATTGGGGTAAGTCCATCCCTTTGTTTTAAGCCTGATTCCATTATGAAGCTGTGCGTTAGCTCACCGTTTACCTTAACCTGGGACTCTGTGTTTAATTTCGTGAACTTGACCATATGGAATAGTTTTGTTGGGACGCCAAAGTCAAGCATATTTCGTACAACGAATTTCTGTCGACACTATCCTATGCTTGCTTGAAATCTACAAAGAGTTGGTGCACATCAATGTTACATTCGCTGCACTTTTCGAGCACCTGTTTTACTGAGGATATTTGGTCTATTGCCTCTAGACCGTCCACTTCCAAAGCCTCCCTGATATTCTTCTATAATATTATCAAAGTATGACTTTAATTTTCTTTCTTTGATTTTGGAGAGCACTTTATAAAACGTAAATATTTTTTTTTTGTGGTAGGGAGGTGAAGGCATTTACACCGTCCGAGTCTGGCAGTGTGGGACTCCCATGGAGGATACCCTTGGACTACCCACTAAACACCTCCCCTGTCAATCTGAGAACCCAGCCTGGGACCGTTTGATACATTACTTCGGGCCAGGTCTCGTTTTGTTACGCCGTGGAGCGCCTTCGAGCGGGGGAGTCCCTTTCCTAGCGGGAGGGGAGAGGGGAAGAGGAAATGCCAGAAGAGCGATCCCCCAGCCCCAGCGCCTCCGGCTGCTGTGAGTCCCTTTTATATTTTAGGATTGCCCGAGCATAATGTGCCACCTGGTTCCATTTGTCAACCGATTCGAGCATCACCGCAACTATATTATCCGGGGTGAGCTCTCCCGTCTCCCTGTAGAGTTCCCTTCACAGCCTGGCCCATTTTGTACACGCAAAAAATGTGTGACAGGCATTCTCCTCCTCTCCTGGGCAAAACCGACAATCGGGAGACCGTGACTTACCGATCTTCTGCAGGTAAGACTGAAAACACCCGTGCCCGCTCAAAAGCTGGGTCAGATAGAAGTCAGTTTCACCATGCCTTCGATTTAGCCACGGTCTCACATCCGGGATGAGGCGCGCAGTCCACCTTCCCTTCGTGCAATTCACCCAAGACTGCTGCCAATCGTTGAGCGAGCGTTGTCTCTCCTCGCCGACAACCATCTCCCTCGCATCCTCGTTTTGGCGCAGGTAAATAGCGCGGCTTTCTCTAGCAAGGAGGGTGACAGGTATCACGCCTGCAATCACTCTCACCGCCGAGTCGGAGACTGTTGGATACGAAGATGCAATTCTCAGTGCTCCTCCTCTCTGTACCTGTGCCAATCGTTTTCGGTATACCTCCTTGCTGAGAGCGTCGCCCCATACCTCTGCTTCGTACAGTAGCACTGACCCTATAGCACTCATCAAGAGGCGTCTTCTTGATGGGCTGGGTCCTCCTACGTTGGCCATAAGTCGACTGAGGGCCGATATTCCCGAAGCAGCCTTCTCAGCCATTGCCCTGATTCGCTCATAGAAACTCATCTTCGAGTCGATCAGTAGCCCCAGGTACTTCACCGCTGGCTTCAATTCGATTTGTATATCTCCAATACCGATCATCCTTACTCTAGGGATTCTCTTTTTTGTCAAGATGACCACTTCGCTTTTCTCCAGTGCTAAACTGAGCCCGCGAGCAGTCATCCAGTCCCTCACTCACCGCATTAGCATACCTAGCCTAAGTTGCGCTTGTTCAACGGTGCGTCCGGCGACCAGAGCCGCAACATCATCCGCATAGCTGACCAAGCGCGACTCATCTGGCATCTCAAGTCTCAGTAGCCCGTCGTAAGACACGTTCCACAGGTCCGGACCAAGGATACATCCCTGGGCAACACCCGATGTAATTGCCATCCTTCGTTGGCCCTGTGTCGTGTCGTAGAGCAGGCTTCGGTCCTTTAGGTAGTTCCTCAAAAGTCACATTAGATATTCTGGAACTTGAAAGGATTTTTCCAGCTTGTCCAGAATATCCACCCATCTAGCGGAGTTGAAGGCATTCCTGACGTCGAGTGTCATCAACAGGACGATCCGTCGATTGGTGCGACTATATGCCTCTGCCTTTTGGACCGCGTTCACCACCTCTGCAATCGCATCAATGGTAGAACGTCCTGCTCTAAAGCCGTACTGCCGAGGAGATAGGTCCCCAGCAGCACGAATCACGTCAGTGAGTCTTCCCTTGATGAGTTTCTCTAGCACTTTCCCAGCTGTGTCTAGCATGCATAACGGGCGGTATGCAGACGGCGATTCGGGATTCCCGTTCCCCTTGCTGATCAGCACGAGCCTTGCCACCTTCCATCGTACCGGGAAAACCTCGTCTCGTACGCAAGTGTTGAATGTGCTGAGCAGCAAGTCAGGACAATGGTGATAGACGAGCCGCAACACCTCAGCTGGAACACCATCTGGACCTGGAGCCTTCCTCGCTTTCAAGGAGAGGATTGCCTCCTCCAGTTCCAGCTGTGGGAAGAGTGGGCACTCGACTGCTGTTTCACCATGGACAGCGTCAACACGGACGGGATGGGCGGGGAAGAGTCCCCGCACTATCGCGTCCATCTTTTCCGCGTCATGTATACAAGGCTTCCGTAGGCCACCAAGTTTCCCCATGACCAGCTTGTAGCCAAGGCCCCACGGATCCTTGTTCACACTGTCCACTAGATCTTGCCAGCAGCAAGCCTTGCTACTGTTGATCAGTTTGCGAAGGCATGTCCTGGCCGACTCATATGCTGCCACCTGGTTGCATGCCTCGTCATAGTTCCGCGCCCGTTGAGCCTCACTTCGAAGCTTGCGACACTCCCTTCGCTTTTCAGAGATTTCAGTAGACCACCAGTACACTGAAGGCTTGCCGTTCCGGGGGCTTCGACGGGGCATAGAAGCGCAGCAAGCAGTCGTGATTATGCTCATGGAAGCCCCTCCGGAGCTCCCTGCGGCGGCTCACCTGCTGTGAGAACCTCTCGACGTCCATTCTTCCAATGTTCCCTCCAGTTGTAATAGGCTGAGAGCACGGACGTCGGGAGATAGCATCACTTATCTCAAGCAGAATGTACTGGTGATCACTGGCTGAGTAGTCCTCTCATACTTTCCAGTTGTGTATCCTCCGTACCAAGGACTCCGAGGCGAATGTCACGTCCAGTATGGTTCCCTCACAGCCAATACGGCGGAAAGTCGGCGTATTTCCGGAGTTTAGTACGACGAGGGCCGTCCTGGCCGCCATTTCCAGGATTCGTTTTCCCCGCGGATCCGTCTGAGGCATGCCCCATTCGATTGCTTTAGCATTGAAGTCGCCCCCAATGAGCACTTTATCCTCTGCGTTCGAGACAGCGCCCTCCAGAGCATTAAGCTTGGCTTGGAAAGATGATATCGACTCGTTAGGCGTTAGGTACACACTTAAGAAGGTGATCCCTGAGCACCGAACCCACACGAAACAATCCCCCCGTCCACAACTCTCTGCTTGAAAGTCACTGTTCCGAATCCAGATAGCGGCAGTACCAGTTTCATCAGAGTACCATAATGCAGGACTTTTATTATGGTGTTGCTCACTCAGCAGCAAGACGTCGGCTTTCCTGTCCCTCGCAAACTGCTCAAGCAGATTTTGGGCGGTTGAACTGCGGTGTAGGTTTAGCTGCAGGATGCGGGTCATCGAAGCTCTGATTTTGCCTTGGCTAGGGCTTCCTGGAACACCCGGCATTTTCCTGATCCCAAGACGTGTCCAAAATTAGGTTTTGGATCAGCATCCTTGCAAAGGATACAGTGCGCCTCCTTCGTACACTCTTTTCTTTTATGACCCGTTTCACCGCATTTGTAACATAGGGATCTCCTATCGTTTCCTTTGCATACTTGTGTGGTGTGACCATAACCAAGGCATTTGAAACATTGAAGAGGCGTTGCTCTTCGCCGTACTTTGCCCTTGTTCAAGAATTGTTCGGCGTCCTTTTAGGTCAAGTCAATTATGGCCATGCGTTGTCCCGTGTTGTTTTCTGGTGTCAGTCTCGCTTTGATCCTTTCCACGCTAGGGAACTTCCTTTTGATGGCCTCTTCTACCTCGGCCAGATCTGTCACACAGTCTATGTCTCGAGCGGGGCTATAGTTACGCTTTTGCCGAGGGCTTTCTTTACTGCGTCACAGAATGCATCTTTATTGTCATTCGACCAGTATGTGGCCCGACCGCGTTGGTCGTACTACTTTAATGGTAGTATTGTTGTCTTCGGGCCTTACGTTTCCCCTGATGTCCCACAGTACTTCCGCGTAGGATCGGCCATCTTGGGGCTTTACAAGCAGTGCCTGCTGCCGGGGTCTTCGTCGGGGCTTCTGACTCTCCTGCTTTGCATCAGGTCCTTTTTGTAATTGGGCGTCCGTACGAACTTTACTTTCTGGCTTTTTTTGAAGGAGTTTCTTTGCAGCTTTCTTCGCTCCTTTTCTAAGCACTGCATGGAACCCCTGATCTAGTACTCCACGCCCTTCAAGTGCCTCTTCCTTCCTTCTTTTATCCCGATCTCCTTCGATTTGGCTAGGCGCCATTCTTTTATTGACGTTTAATGGTGGAGCTATCTGCGTGTCGCCTTTAGATTTCGCCCCAAGCGCCTCTTTAGCCTTCTCTTCGTCTTCGGCCCTTAACCAGCTTCTCCGATAGTGCCCTATCCCATCTAGGAGCTCCTCTAGTTCAAGGAGCCCTTCCTTTGCTGCTTTGCTGATTTTTGGGGAGTCGCATGCAGCTTGTATTTTTTTCAGAGCATCTCCCGCTTTTCGGAGTAGTCTTTCTTCTTCATATCGCTGGGCCGCAATTGTACCTTGCAACCATCCTTGGGAGAGGTTATCGCGGTCCGTTTTTGAGTGCAGTACTTCCGCCACATTTCCAACTTTGGCGGTGCATTCACGCGGTGTCTGGACACTCTTTGCTTTTAGTGCCGTCATCTCCTCGTTGGCTTCTGGATTTTTTGTTGCAATGTCGGGATTTGCGACCCTTGCATCGGTCGCTACGGTAACGATCCCAGCAGTGACAATCAGATTTTCGGTGTTCTTTATGTTATCTCCCACCGCTCGAACACCTGAAGTGTCCTGCAGAGTTTCCCGTTTCTCCTTAATAGGACGCTCGGGCGTTCGCATCATTTTTTCGCTGCGCCCGAACGCCGCAGGAATCTCAGTCTGTATTCTCCGTTTTTCGTCCGTCTTCACTGTCGTTGAGTTAGTCTTCGTTTTTGTCGTTGTTAGTATCTCTCGCGATGTACTGTTGGCATCGTGGCTGCAACCGCTGGTTGCGTCGTCGTTATTATTCTTCGTTTCTTTTTCTGGGTATTTGTGGTCTTTTGATTTTGTGTGCTCCAGTTTTGTTGGGTCCCCCCTCGGAGCCGCTATCTGCGTTCGTGTGTGTAGTCGCCTTTTTGGTCCCATGGTTATCTTTGCAGAGCAGGGAGGCCATGCGAGGGTTGGCACAAGCCCTTATGGGGACAAGTGTTGGAGCCAGACCAGCATTAATCGGGAGTCCGTCTCAACCGAACCTACACCACCAACCCAATGGTGCGAACTTCGAACGTACTCCGAGGCCTGCCAAGGTTTTACCGGGACGGAGACGGTATGATAGTTGAATTGGAGCCGTTCACACACGAGTTTCACCTCGGCGCTACTGTGCAAAGCAACTAGGTCCGAACCATCACACCCGCCAGCCCAAAGCGTCATTTCCTGTTCGTTGTCCAAAGCGTAGTCCAGATCCAATCAGAGTCGTTACCTGTCATCCCAGGAGGGAACCTCACGGCGCCCCCCATATCCTCGGGTCCATGGGGGCGGCGCTTCCCAAAGAATGCTAGCCTCCAAGAGTGCTCTTGTTAACCGGCATTCTCCCTGCGGGAGAATATTAGAGTGATACCTCTAGAACTATCACACCTCAATATCTCCTCCTTTTTGTGTACAGAACATATACTTTTTCGCTAGGCCTCTGGTAACTGCTCCTCTGACCATATTCTGCATATTAGTCGATGCAGTAGGTTATTTAGATGGTGACCCTCGCTTTGGAGCATTTCTGCTAGTATTGCATATATTCCAGGAGCCTTAATTTTTTCTGAGGTCCCGTACTGATGCATGTATTTCATCTCTGGTTTGTGGTGAGACCGATACATCTTGTCCTGCTTCTGGAATGTTCACAGCTTCAGTCATTGTTGGAAACGCTTTGAATAGCTTGTGGAAAATAGCAGTGATCTGTTTTTAATTTCGACTCGGTTGACTTCGAAATGCCCTAAAAAGAATGAAATAAATTTTATGGAAGTGGTGGCAAACCAATTTCCCCATTGCAACATGAAAACTTCCAACATGTGCACCACTACAAAAGAAATAGGGAAAAACTGGTTAGGTGCGGCTTCCAAAAAATTTATTTCATCCATTTTAGGGCATCTCGAAGTCGGTTTTCTTTTTAATGAGCTTAGAGCTTTACATAAAATATAAATGTTGATTTTTATCATTTGGCATGATGAGCCATGTTTATAATAGGGATGTCTTATTGTAAAATGGATTGAATAAATAAATAAATGATAATAATAATGACAACCTTTAGTAAAGATTTTTTTTAAGGTCCTTTTCCCTGTGTGGGGACAGCCAAAGTTTTAAGAGGCAATCAGCTGTGATATATAGTGCATAGAAAGTTTGGTATTCGTAGCTGTTCTGATTTGGAGTAAACTGTTGTGACACATAGACGGGCAGAAAGATTAGGTTTTGATAGGGACTTGTAAGTTAGTAGAAAACCCCAAAAATTGGCAAAATTGGCAAGACATACATTCAACTATGTTGACTACTCAACTATTCTTAATTAACCACTCCATAAAGCCAAAAGCAAACTCGTTTTAATGAGAGTAATTTCCATAAGACTAATACTGGATTCAATTAACATATGGTCCAGCTTTGTTCTTTGACACAAACAAGGTACGTAGTCAAGTTAAACTCTTTGTTCAAATTGTTACACATTACCATCGCTCGTAATTAGAATGTATGTCCAGATTTATTATGCATGCCATTAATCACTGAATAAACTCACCTAGGAATCGGTAGGCTCCATGTACGGCCAAATATCCTTGGAATAGCGTGACTAGGATTCCGTACCAAATCGACCATAACGAATTCAAATGCAAATGACTGACCGGTGTTTGTCCGTCGCATCGCTGACCACCACCAATGCCACTATGAAGATGTCCTTCCAAATGCTTTTGGTGATAGGATTTCTGGTGGTGTTGCTGGTGCTGTTGTTTCTGATGATTCTTTCGATTCGACATGTTTTGGTTCTTGGCATTTTGTTGATGCTGATGATGTCCGGAACTCAAATTGCTGCTGGCTGTTGTGATAATGGAATTGCTGATGCTTGAATTTAAACTAGGACACGGTTTGGTCAGTGAGCCACCCGATGTCGATGTGATATTGAGCAAGGAGCGATTGGATGGCGCCAAACCCGACGAGGACGTTGTCTTTTTGATGATTGCTATTTCATTGTTGTTTTCATAGCCAACCAGGGAGCCAGTTATTGACATTTTGATATGATTGAATGTATTTATGAAAATAAATCTTTTTTAATGCAAAGGCTCTTTGTTGATACGTTTTTACCGAAACTCGAATCGATTAATTACCTTTCGGTATGCCATTGATGTTTGCAATTTGCATTTCGATTATGAAATGATTGAATATTGGGTTAAATAGCGTACATCCAATTAAAACGCAGGTAAACGAAATGTTTCAAATTAAAGTCGAACTCGTTATGTGAACAAATTATACCAAAAATCACAAAGTGGCAGTTTCTCTTTTTGAAGCGAGTGATTTCGAAATTTAACGCTAAATTGATTTCATTGATCGTTTTCATCAAGGACTGGGAATTGCTTATCCCATGATATTAAATTTCTTCGATCCATTCGTTTTGAAATTATTGCTTCTATAGGATATTGCACGGCGCTATTATCCGTTCGGTAGATTTCGTAATGCCACAACGATGCCATGGGAGCTTTATTATGTTTCCACGTTTGGAGTTTAAATTCGATTTTCACCTTTTCCTTCTCGTTTTCGAAGAATTTAATCGGAATTCCTGCATCAGACTTTTAGTTTGAGTTCGATTATGTATTGGTATAGTCTTTTAGTCCTTTACGTTTTGTTGATTATGTTTGAGATATGTTTTGGTGTTGTTGCACTAAGTAGTTTCGCGCTGGAAAGAAAAAGAGAAATAATATTTATCGAATATTATCTATGCAATTTGTATGTAAGCACTCAGAAATAAAAGTGAGTTCAATCAAAGGTGTTAAATCCATTTCCCCTAAGAATTTGGATGGAACCTTGAAGAACCGTTAAAAGGTAACCCAAAAAATCAATTTTAATAAGAAATTTTTTCAGTATTTTGCGTATTTCAAAGAAACGAAGTTAATTACAAACTGAATCAATAAGGAACTCAAAGTAAATGCTTCATCTGTCAACAGCGCCGTGAAGCTTGAAGTTTTTGCTTGCAGCAAGTTTTTTATCTTTTCATTACTTCTCTAAATACAGTCCGTTTCACAAAAGAAAATAAATTTAAAGAACTTTCTTTGCTTCCACAAATTTCTAGTCACAAAAGCATTGAATAATATTCAGTGGTATTCAGTGAATATTGCTACAGTTGAACAACTCTGTATATATGTAAATCATTTATTCTTGGAAAACCATGCAAATTGAATAACATCAAGGGCACAGATTCTGTTATCAAATCAATCTTGCGAAAATATCTACTGAACCTTCCATTCACTGTATTCATTCATTTACCACCATCCAAAAGGTTTCTTCCCTTCTTTTCAAATTTATTTAAAAATTTATTTCAATGGCCACAGTAATTAATGACTACACAACACGCAACTGATATAATTTAAAATTGATTGCAGGCGGTCAACCTTCAACGCAGCAACCACGAATGATCCCCAGCCTCTGTGTTTTGTCGATGGGCGTTCTTATCCTGGCAAATGAATCTCCATTTAGGCTAAGCCAAAATTAAGTACATTAGAGGAAACTGATGACGCCTGGATGAGTGTTTGCAGTGCCAAGTCGAGCAAATCTCGTTAATCATTTCCATCTTATTAATAGTCAATTATTTCCCTAATTTCCATAATAACCTTAATTGTCGCTTTTCGTGTTTGGAGACCACAAAATTAAAGAGGAATTTTCCAATTTTCAATGAGTTTGAAGGCGATACCAGAGGAGGACGTGGGAGGGTTGTGAAATCATGTTTTGCATACTAGGAAATCAAAATATAATTACCTATGATGGTAAGAAACAGGAAGTATTTTCACATCGTTTTGAAGATGAATAAAAGATTTTAAAACCAAATTTCTGGAATGTAAATTGAAGAATGTTAAAGAGTTAACCCTTAAAATATAGGGTTTTGCATTAGGGACATAACAATTTCATATCTTTATATGAGCCCACTCTTAAACTCAAAACGTTAGTTAAAGTCAAAATTTTTATCACGGTAACGCTCACGAGCCGGCAACGTTTGGAAATAATTAAAATTGGAAATTATTAAAAATTACTATGAATAACTATTATCGAAAAATAATCCTCAGCGATGAAGCTCATTTCTGGCTCAATGGCTTTGTTCATAAGCGAAATATGCATTATTGGTCAGCAACAAACCCACATGTGCTTCTCGAGACACCGTTGCATCCGCAAAAATGACTACTTGGTGTGGTTTTCATTTATTGCTATGCTCTTAATGGAAAACCCTATATTTGGCGGACTTTTCATGTGTTCTTATCTTCCCTGCAATTTTGAATTTTGGGTAATGAAGCATTAGTACAGCACCTTCTGAGTGTTTTGACGCCATGTCAAAATCATGCTCAGTAAAGTGCGTAAAGTGTTCGTGCCCCTTCCACGATATTTTCTTTCCAGAAACATTAATCAGAATGTCAAAATTGTCTATTACAAGGCTCTGGTTGGACCAGTTTTGACATATGGCTGTCGGGTTTAGTATAATTAGAGTTATAGTATAATGAAAAATTACAAGTTTTCGAAACGAAATATCTTCGTATGTCTACTGGTCTGTACAGAAAACTTGTGATGAATTAGAAACACGGTATATGAAATTGAATAATTTATCAAACTGCCAAAGTATGAGAGTCGATACATTCATTTTGAAGCTTGCTCGAAATCATATCGCCAAGCCTATAACAATGAGCGGAAGTCCTTGAATTTCACAGTCATCCTACTGTTACGATAGAAATTTTTCTAATGAATAGAATAGAAATCGCAAACACTATTGATATAAACTGTTCGAATATCACAGTGAAAAGTACAAATACTATTGATCCTCTACAACTAAACTCTTCGAACAGAAAAGAAAATATAACAGTGGAAAAAACAACCTCGTACAAGTTTTATTAGGAAATATAACAGTTGAAATAATACTAATAACAAGTTTTTATAAAAGTGGAAACAACAACTTCGTACATACTCTAAACTGGTCCGATACAGCAACCTTATATTGAAACATTGATCGTAAATATCCAAGACATCTACCAGAACTAAACAAGTTGGGTAAACAGACCTACGCTCATGTCAGAAGGGTTTTGTATTCAATTTACAAAATGCAGTCACCAGATCGAATCAAATCAAGATGCATGTCAAAGACGATTTTATTGGAGAAAATATGAAATGCGACGATCATACTATTTTTAACAAAGTTCAATGAATTTCGACTTTTGAGGTTTTTGGTATTGTTATACTCATAAATATCTCCCTTGATAATTATTTCAGATGTCCATCCGCGACGGAGGAAACACATTTTTCATGTATTTCCCCCTGTGCCCCCACTGAAGCAAAAACTGACAGTTTAACAACTGTTTTGACAAGCTCCCATGAAAACTTTCATTTCATACACATATCGGCTACGTTTGATGATTTTTTTTTTCAGGGGCCACTCTCCTGTGCTGAAATCATCGATTCATGGCCAATTTTTTCGAATCCTAGAATGGTTACAAAACCCTTTTTCTAGGAGCTCTCTCCCACCTCCTTGACTTATTTCACTTATGAGCATTAATTGTAGGTACTCATCTTCAGTCATTCATTCAATTGAATCAAGTGTTCAAAACATGCACCTTAAACGTTGAAGTTGGGAAAAAATAACTCAAAATTATTCAATCTTCGCATTTAAAACAGCCACTATCTTGTTTTACGATTACTTATACTACTAGCTGAACCGATTCTCAAAGATATACATGACACCTATCATTCCTGAAATTTTCATGCAAATCCTAGCAAGACTGTAGTGTCTGAGTCGGTAAAAAGCGCATGTTGTTCCATAATCATATGTTGCCATAGTAATAAATGCAGCGCATATTGTTCCATAGTAATACAGGAAAATTCAAACCGCTATAACTTCGCTAAATATGATTCAATCTTTATGAAACTTTCAGACTAGATCAATCTTATAAATAAACATCCATGTACTGAATTTCATTGAATTTAAGGGTACCGTTAAGATTTTATTCAAGAAAACATAAAATCGATAAATCATACTATTACTAACAAAGTTGAGTGAATTGTGACTTCTAACGTATTTGTTGTTGTTGTACGCACCAAGGCCTACATCCCTGATTTTTTTTCAGATTTTTCGGATGGAAGGTGTCCAATCGCGAGGGGGGGGACACAAATTTTTCGTGTATTTCCCCTCCCTGTGCGCCCCTCGAAGCAAATTTTGCCAAACTAAGACGTGTTTTGAAAAGTTCTCATCAAGACCTTTCATTTGATACCCATATCGGCTACCTTCAATGAAATTTTTTTTTCGGGGGGTCACTCTCCTATATGGGGAGACCCCCCTTAAATACCTTATAAAATTTTTTTGTAGCTGAACTTTGAAGAGGTCACCACTTTACATCTACACACAAAATTTGATGTTTCTAGCTTAAGTAGTTCCCGAGAAAAACTGCTGTGACACACGGACGGACGGACGGACGGACGGACGGACGGACAGACGGACAGACGGACAGACTGGTCGCGAAACTAGTAGGGTTTTGTAAAATTATTTTACAAAACCCTAAAAAAGGTTAATGCACATCAAGAATATGTGGAAAAAATTAATTAATTTTTCAAAAAAGTCAGTTTCAAAAAATTGAAATAATTTTTTACGAGCCAGTCAAAAACAAGTTTTGATTTTATTGGGGAAGAATTTATCGTCCAAGGCATCGACCAACCATATCCATAAATCAAGAAAAGGCGAAACCAAAGACAACTCGGGACTGCTGTATGGAGGAGCCCGACGGCTTCCCTCCGTTGGGGGGCCCCGGGGAGAGTGACAGTGTGAAATTGGCGGCAAGTGTCAAAAAGCGGAGACACACGAGCACCCAGGATACCGCAGATGGCGGTCGTAAGACACAAGTGCTCGAAGATAGACAGGAGGTGTGTCGACTTCGGAGTGAAATCGAAGAGTTAAAAGCAAGAATTCAAACGTACGAAGATATGTTCAAGACGGCAAAAAAAGTTCAAGAGAGTGAACCGATACGAAAAATCGATAAGCACGCAAAACAGAAGAAAGCTGCAAATCCGATAATCACTGAAGAAGTATTAAGTGCTGGTGGCACCAACGAAAGCCAGAATTACTTTGCAGCGCTGAATGGACTCCAACAGGATATGGAGGTAGACGAAAATAATGGAGGTAATAAAGATGATAATTTTATAATTTATTTAAAAAATAAAAATAATGATAATAGGAATAAGGAGAAGACACCAGCCCGTAGTTTTGCTGGTCCTCCTCAAAAAGTAGCCAAGAAAACCGAGAAAGTTCCGCCAATTAATGTCTTCGGTCAAAGCGGAAAGGATATGGTTCCGCTGTTGGCAGCCGAAAACAAATTAACAAATTTCGAAATCAAACGAATAAATTCCGAGAAGTTATCAATTACAACGAAATCACTGGTTGATTTCAAATCAGCGAAAAATGCTTTGAATTCTGGGGAGGTTCCACACTTCACTTATACCCCCAAAAGCCAGAAGAACCAGACGTTCTTGCTGAAGGGCTTGGACTGCGGAGAAGATACCGTCGATCTTCTTCAGGTTCTCAAGGAAACAGCACCACAAATCGAGTTTATCTCAGTTAAAACATTCGCGACAAGAAGGTTGACGGTAGAAAAAAAAATCCCCGTTGGCAGCACCAGCCGGAAAGGTAAATTTCTCGTATGTAGCGTAAGGTTTCGAAAAAGAAATTGGCTTATATACTACTGGACTTCTACTACATGGGTATTTATTAAGAGAAAGGGTCTGCCGCCGTTCGTATTTGGAGAGCCTTTATAAAGGCGCAAATATTTTGCTAATTAAATTGAGTTGCACACGTATGGATCACATATTGAAAATCGGCGGGTAATAAATTGTTATAAACATATTTATACTCGTTTCGCCCTTCTCACATTTGCTGTTTATACATTTGACAGTGGTTGTCAAACAAAGGTGATAACTTTTTGGCTTAAATAGCTCAAATAGTTAATTTCAAAAGATTTCCATAAACGTTTAATCAGCACTTGCATTGCCATTAATATATACATTTTTGATTCTTTTCTGAACCATCAGGGGCCGTTATTTTGAATTTTTATTGAAAACGGCTGCTAAAATTATTAAGCTGTAAATTTTCGAATTTTTGATTTGTCATCCAACTCGCATAATTAAATTAAATTAACTTGCCTTAATAACTTATAATTTCAAGTTTTATCGGAATCTGTTGAGAAACTTGGGTGCTAGAGGGCCACAAAAATAAAAAAAAAATGTTTATGTCACCCCCCTGCATGGGGAGACCCCCTTAAACACTTTAAAATATGTTCTTGCACTGCAAATTTCAAGAGGCACCACTTTTGACCTACGTAGAAAATTTCCTCATTCTAGCTCATGTGGTTTGCGAGAAAACTTGTGACACAGGAACAAACGGACGGACGGACAGACAGACAAGTCGCGATTTTATAATTTTTTAGGGTATTGTTAAAAATATTTTACAATATTTAAAAAATATTCTGATTTATAAATACGTTCAAGATAAGTCATTTAAAACGTTTCCATGAAAAAAATTCATTATTTCAGTTGCTACTAAAATAGCGAATTGCGCTTGTTCCTGACCTTTGGGGGCCACCATTTTGAATGCATGCATTTGATTTTGGACAATTTTAAATCTTTGTGTGCTAGGACCTCATCAATCAATGTGCCAAATCTCGTTCAAATCGGAGTTTCACTCTAGACAGGGCAAAATAATTCTATTTTTAGTGAAAATGGCAGCTTTAAAATATTGGGTTTTAAATTTTCGACTTTTTTATGTTTCATTCAATTTTAATAATTTTCTGCATAATACAAAAATATAGTACAGAGATCCATAATCTCAAGTTTCATCAAAATCCGCTGGAAAATGTGACCGCTAGAGGGCCACAAAAACCTGAAAAAAAACGCATATGTAAAACGCCGCCATTTTGAACTTTGCACATGCATGATCACCAAAATGCCTTTCTTTAAATCAAGTTTCATATATATCAAATTAAAATTCCAACTTTTAGAAGCCTTTGAAGTTTTGAGTTTCAACTAGCCGCCATTTTGTTTTTTGTGACCTGACCTCCAAATTTTTCACGCAATACTTTAGATACTCATAATTTCTATCTAAATGCCGAATTTCATGAAAATCTGTTGAAAGCTTTGACCACTATTACAGCAACAAAATTTTGCACGTTATCCGACATTTGAGCGGCCGCCATTTTGTTTCTGCTGTATCGACTTTGGATTTTTTATTGTGAGATTCATCACATACATCAGTGAACCTTTGTACCAAATTTCATCCAAATCGGAGCTATACTTTGGTCAGAACAGAAATCACGATTTTTCGTCTAAAATGACCGCCATTTTGTTTTTGCCCAGCCGATATAGCTGTTTCACGAGCTTATCCGAGATATTAACCCAATACACCTTTTCTGAAAATTTGGTGAAAAATTGCAACCTCTAGCGTGGTCACAAATTTCGTTATATCCCATACATATATATATATATATATATATATATATATATATATATATATATATATATATATATATATATACAGAGGTGGCCAAAAGTGTTCGGACAATACAAGAAACAAGCAATAAAATACTTTTACGAGCATAAGCTTTGAAATGAAATAAAAAATTTTCCCTTATATAAAAGTTACTTGTATTCTCAATTAATTGCACAAAAAAACAAAACAGAAATAAAAAGATTTTCACAAGAAAATTAACAACTAATTCGAATTCACATTGCATCAAGTGGACAAAAGTAATCGGACATTTTGAAAAGTGTGAAATTAGTCATTGAAGTTTGGAGCAATTCTTTTCTTTTCATTTCCGAGTTTAAAAGGGAATTCCCCTAATTATATGTTGATATGTGTTTTTCTGATATCAGTCATTTACTTGTCAGTTTTAAGTGAAGAAAGTTAAACATGGCTAATAATCGCAAAGAAACCGGTATACATGAAAGAAAAGTTATAATAAAGTTGTATAAAGAGAATAAATCCTTTTCTGAAATATCAAAAATAATTGGAAGAAGTCGTTCGACAGTTTTCGATATCGTGAAACGGTTCAGAAAAAATAATCAGGTGGAAAACGAAATTAGGAGTGGTCGACCATGTAAACTAACAGAGACAGACGCACGAAAAATTTTAAGAATTGTTAAAAAGAATCCAACTACAACGTCCAGAAGTATTAGGGATCAATTAGCAGATGTAAATGGTACCAATGTTAGTGCCCGGACTATTCGTAGAGCTCTCAGCCGTGCTGGTTATCAAGCGAGAGTACCTCGAAAGAAACCACTAATTAGCAAAGTTAATAAGAAGAAAAGATTATGCTTTGCAAAAGAATTTAAAAGCAAGCCGCTCGACTTTTGGACTCGTATAATATTCTCTGATGAGAGTAAGTTTAATATCTACCACTCCGACGGCAGGTTGTTGGTGTGGAGAACTCAAAATAGTGAGCTTCATCCCAAAAACATTCAACATACAGTAAAACACGGAGGTGGCTGTGTAATGGTCTGGGGTTGCATGGCTGCCAACGGTGTAGGAGAACTTGTTTTCATTGACGAACCTATGGACAAACTAGGTTACTTGTCGATTTTGAAAGAAAATTTGAAAAAAAGTGCACAAAAATTGGGTCTTGATGGTCATTATTTGTTCCAGCAAGATAATGACCCAAAGCATACAGCTCATGATGTTCGTATGTGGCTCCTTTTCAACACTCCTGGTCAATTAAAAACACCACCGCAATCCCCAGACCTAAATCCCATCGAACATCTTTGGGATCATCTGGATAAAAAAATAAGGAACCATCACATTACTAATAAAAGTCAACTGAAGACGGTGTTATTAGAAGAATGGGACAACATTACTCCGGACGTTACCCGTAAGTTGGTACAGTCTATGCCCAATAGGTTAACAGAAGTTATAAAACAAAAAGGATACGCAACTAGATATTAAAAGCCAATGTTCTAATGGAATCATCAGGAAGAAAAGTATTACAATTGAACGTCCGATTACTTTTGTCCACTTGATGCAATGTGAATTTGAATTAGTTGTTTATTTTCTTGTGAAAATCTTTTTATTTCTGTTTTATTTTTTTGTGCAATTAATTGAGAATACAAGTAACTTTTATATAAGGGAAAAATTTTTATTTCATTTCAAAGCTTATGCTCGTAAAAGTATTTTATTGCTTGTTTCTTGTATTGTCCGATCACTTTTGGCCACCTCTGTATATATATATATATATATATATATATATATATATATATATATATATATATATATATATATGTATATATATATATATATATATTTATATATATATATATATATATATATATATATATGTATATATATATATATATATATATATATATATATATATATATATATATATATATATATATATAGAATGCGCTCCGCAATAGGTTAATTTCTCTCGAGAAATTTACCTAAAAATTTACCACTTTATTTAGTACAAATATCAAATAAGAGCAGTCCAAGCGCTCTTCAGCAAATCAGATATTTAAATTTCCGAGTGGTGAGGTGGGGACGCCTCCAGAAACGAGAAATCAACCATTGCTATCGCTGCCAACGATTTGGGCATTCGGCTGCCAACTGCGCCATGCATTACCGATGCGTTAAATGCAAGGACGTGCATGCTCCCGGTGAGTGCAAATTGGCTCAGACGGAGCCTAAAGAAAAATTATATTGCGTTAACTGCGGTGTTTTTGGTCACCCGGCATCATATCGAGGATGCTCCCGATATCAGGATGCGAGATTAAAATCTTTCCCAAAGCAAACACAACTACACTGCAGTGTCTTAGCTCCGAACTTCGTCAAGCCCGGAGTATCATTTGCACAAGCCGCTAGAGGACCAGCAGAAAATGCGGAAAATAGTGTAAATAATGTAAGTGGCAATAATGAGCTGCTTCTCAAAATTTTACAGCAATTAAATTTTCTATCGGAAAGAATCGATAAGCAAGATACAAAAATTAATCTTGTTTTTCATCGTCTAGGGATTTCAAATGACTCGAAATAATTTATCATCTAGTCACATTCCCATGGATAGGATTCGTCTCATCTCGATCAACGTCAACTCCATTGTTACTTTACATCGGCGTGATTATCTCCTTGAATTCATTGCCAGAAAAAAGCCTGACATCCTGCTTCTAACCAAAACCCACCTCAGTTCATGGCACTTCATGACATTCAAGGATTTTGAATTCGTAAGAAACGATAGGGTAATAGGTGATGGGGGAGGTGGCACCGGGATATTGGTACGAAGACCCTATTGTTTCCAAAATATTGAAAAAGTCGAATTCAAAAGCTTTGAATCTCTTGAAGTGTCCGTTATCAAAATCTCACTGCCAGGTGGGGATAACCTCTTCGTTATCTCTGCCTATGCAACTGGTGGAACTGTTCTCAAGATCAAGGAGGAACTCAATTCCTTGTTTGAAATACTCGGATTGAACAGGCTGCATAGCTATTATATTCTTGCTGGTGACCTGAACGCCAAGCATACATCATGGCTGAACGCCACCAATAATCCAAGAGGTGTATTCCTGAAATCGTGGATAACAGAGAACCAAATTGAATACAGGTGCACTCTATATGGGTCGGAGTTCCCAACATACCCTAGGACAAATTCATATTTGAACCTTTTTGCATTGCTGACGCAAGACCCGAATTCAGCTTTAATAGTCCTCTACGGAAACTGCAGGTGCTTCCTTATGATAGCGACCATAACGCAATCGTAATGGAAATCAATCATCACAGGGATGATTTCTTCCTCATTCCAGTTCAACATGAAAATCATCGGTTGAATTTCAAAAAAACAGACTGGGGAAAGTTTCAAAAGAAGTTTAATCGCGAGTACCAGAAGCAATGTCCCCCTTCTGATGGTGGCAACTCTTGCTCAACGCTTCCTAATAACAGAAATCTAACTGACGATGAAATAGATGTCTATTTGTCGAAGTTAGAGAAGCTGACGTTGGAAACGATTGAGAAAGTTGTTCCCGAGATTAAACATCGAAACAATATGGAAGGATATGAAACACCAACCATCGCAAGGTTGAAAAGCCTCCTTCTCCCACGCGTCAACAATATTTATCGACGATTTTTGGACTACAACCATCCCTCTTTGGCTTTGTTGAAATTACATCTGAAGAATGTAAGGAAGTTAATCCGGTCATACTTCAGGAGTGAGGTCAGCAATCAATGGGCGGAAAAATTGAGGGGTATTAGCCCACAGGACCCAGACGGCGTGTTCGCGAAAGTAAAAAGCATATTCCGCAAGAAGTCTCGAGTGAAGGTATCGAATCTTGAAGTCACTAGTGATGAGATAAATCTTCTCGATAGGGCTGGTATCGAAATTGATAGTACGACTCCGGATAGAAATGGAAACAGGATTATTTGTGAAGGATTGGATAAACTTGCCCTGATTGGAACACATTTTGAATTGGTTCATCTACAAAACCCTGAGAGAGAGAACGAAATATTTTAAGAGGTCGTTGAAGCAAAAGTTTCCGACTTCAAATCAAGCCTGAAGGGCCAATCAATTCTTAATTTCAATGAAACATTAACATCTGACCTCATACGGAGCTCGAATCTTATGGATTATTTTGTCAGCTATGAAGACTTGTGTTTCGCATTTCACAAGATAAACAACAAGAAGTCATGTGGTACTGATGGTATTCCAAATATAGTTCTCCGACATTTGCCTGAGGTTGCTATTAGGAACTATTGCATATTGTTCAACAACATGTTGAACAATTCATATTTCCCAAATGAGTGGAAAAAGGCTAAGGTATTTCCAATCTTGAAGAAAGGAAAAGAATCTTCATGCCCCAAAAGCTATCGCCCAATCAGCTTGCTGCCTAACATCAGCAAGGTGTTTGAAGTGATACTCAACAGGGCATTAAACGCCCACATTGAGGAAAATGAGTTGATGCCGAATTCCCAATTTGGTTTTAGTGCAAGGCATTCGACCACACATGCAATAACGAAAGTAACCTCAGACATCTGTTGGAAACTAAATGATAGACAATGTGGTGGAGCATGTCTCATTGATATGGAGAAAGCCTTTGATACGGTATGGTTAGATGGACTGATTTTTAAACTCCTTCAGGACAAGTTCCCCAGACACCTTGTCGCCATGATGTGTAATATGTCATACGGGAAATCGTTTGTTGTAACTGATGGAAATCTGACAACAATGCGCGAGTTCAAGGTCTTGAATGGTCTACAGCAGGGAACAGTTACTGCGCCTCTGCTCTTCTCAATCTTCATTCGCAAGCTATTGAACGGCTTTGATTTTAACGTCTCGCCAACGCGATCATTGGTAGCGTTTGCTGATGATCTGATCATCTATACGGCAGACCGAAAAGCTACAATAGTTCAGAGCAATCTCCAAAAAATTTTCAATGATGTGCAGCTGTACACTGACAATTTCCGAATGAAAATCAATGCGCAGAAGTGTGAAACAATCTTGTTTCGGGCAACGTTGCAGGGGGTCAGTCAAGACCTGAAACGTAATTGGAAAGATTTCCACATCATGGCTGGCGAGGGTAGTTCAGAACGAGTTCCACATAAATCCTGTGTTCGATGCCTCGGTGTTTATCTCGATCAGTATCTGTACTATACTGAACATGTGAAAATCATGCTCAGTAAGGCACTGAAAGTAGTCATGGCCCTACGAAGACTCTTTCATTCCAAATACATTGATCAAAAGGTCAAAATTATCTGTTGCAAGACACTGGTTGGATCAGTTTTAACATATGGATGTCAGATCTGGTACAACCAGAGTGAGAGTTTTCGAAAGGAAATGTCTTCGTTCATGTACTGGTTTGTACAGAAAGCCTGAGACGGATTGGAAACATTATATATCGAATAGAAGAATTTATCAAACTGCTGAAGTGACTAGAGTCGATGTCTTCATATTGAAGCTTCTTCGGAATCATATCGCAAGATCTGTGACTGTGAGTGAAAACCCTTGGATTTCACAGCCGTTCCACCCTACAGACGGGTATATTGCGAGTTGCCTCGCTACTGGCTTCATTCCTCCAGAAGCGTTCGTGTATTTGGACATGAATCGATATGTTTTTGATTCTGACGGCGTCCCAGTCATATATCACATATATCGACGGGCCACCAATAAGAAGATAAAATATCCTCCGAAATTGAGTTCACGAGACCAACAATTCCAATGGAGATACTCATTTGCTGGATTCGTTGAGGCTGGTCGAGCTGAGATGGAGCAATCTAGGTATTGGTGGCTGAATGACAATGTCTAAATTATTCGTGTTTATTTTTAGTTTTGGTGTTTTTCGTTATTTCGTTTTTGGGTTTCAGCTCATTATTGCTACATTTAGTGTTGTTGTTTATTTTTGTTAACAATTAGGTATAGGTGAGGTTTACATTATGTTTATTATATTAGGTTAGAGATAAGGTAAAACGCTTAGGTTAGGAACATTGTTCTAGATTTTTTTAAGTATAAGATAAAGTTTTTGATTGCATTTATTAGAATTAAGTTAAAACATATTAGGTGTAGGATCAAAGCTCACTGTTGTGTTAAGGTTATAAATAACTTTAGAATAGTGTTGGCTGGTTTTTTCTCCTTTTTCTAATTGAATTTTAAAAATATGTAATAATCTTCATTGATTTGAATTTGCTATAGTTTTTTTTTGATGAAATGAGTTAATGATAACGTACAAATTTAGAGAGCCATTTGCGCCATTAAGTTTTTTATTGTTATTGTTTGAATTTTGCTTTATATTCTTTTAAAATTTATAACGATTAGTATTAAGTAAAGCGCTTTTGACTTTGACTCAAGAATATGTGTCACTGGCAACGGTCTAAACGTTTTGAAATCAATTCTTTCCCACGCTTCTGGGAAAGACAATTTCGCTAAGCAAGCAAAAATAGTATATATAAACAGCGGAGCAGGCAAGGAAAATCCAAGCGACTTCTAATCGTTGCTTCGTGTGGCCAAACCCACACAGATCTTTTAAAAGCTAGTTGCCCAACTTAGCTGGTTGGTTTAGTGCCCGGTATAATTCAAACAATCCATTTTTTATGGTTGGCCTGATTGGCTCAGAAAGTTTACCTCTTCCTTTTTAGCCCGTTGGCTCAGAAAATCTCAGTTGGCCTGTGCCTGGCTAAGCCTAACTGGCTTAAGTGCTTGGACGTATTTCATTTAACCTTTCTCCTGGGTGGATTTGCCCAGCAGGATCATCTGGAGGAAACCAGTTTTCCTTGCGTCTGGTGAAGTTTAGTTGGCTTTAGTGCCTAGAACCATTTGTACTGACCTCTTTCTGATTAGCCTGTTGGCTCAGAAAGCATAACGCTTTTCTGCTTGACCTTTTGGCCCAGAGCTTCTACCGCATATCTAAGTGCTCTTGTTGGCTATTTGCCTAGAACCATTAGATGCGGCACCAAAAGGAGCTTCATCGACATATCGGGAAAAGGAAGGCATTTCAGCAACGACACGCCGACTAGGCGGCCTCCAACCAACGAGGCACCAACCCCAGGGAACCAGAGCGGCAACAGACACCTGCAACCCCGCAGCCCAAATCTAAGACCTGAGGCAGATTGGGGTCCATAGTTCTTAAGCGTTGACGTGTAAATGAATGAATTGTAAACATAATAATAATAATAATAGTTAATTAAATATGATTGCAAGAGTCCGAGTACGTTGAAGACAAAGGTAAGTGTGTTGGAGTGCAGAAAAAGGCTTTATGGCTCGAAGAATCGGGCCATAAAAATAATAATATAACACAACCCGACGACGTACACTGAGACTTATCCCATCACTGGCTTCATACTTCTAGAAGTTTTCGTGTATTTCGACATGAATGGGTACGTTTTTGAATCTGATGGTGTCCCAATTATACATCACAAATACATTGGTGGAAAAATAATAGAAACAAGGTTGTTTCGTGGTATTTATGAATAAAAAAAAATTTATTCGAGGGCAGACATATATAAACACATACTACTTGATATATTGTAATAAATTGCAAATATTCAACGCAAAAATTTTATGTAAAATATAACGAAAATAGTGGAAAATATAAATTTTGTTTTTTCTGCCGATTTTAGAATGGAAAAAATAATAGAAACACAATTAAAACGTTTTTTTTTATTTTGTGAAAGTGATGATAATACTGTTAGAATGCATTCTATTCTTTTGATGTTTTGTCGTTGGTTTTTTATTGCTGCTGCACACCTTCTTCCCATAGAATGGACCAATTTGGCACACGTTTCAGCAGGAATAGAGTACCACGCAGCTAAAATCTTTGACCACACTTCCTTGTTTGTGGCTCTACAGTCCCATATCTTGCGCCTTAGAACTGCCCATGGGTGTTTTATGGAATCAAGAACGGGAGATTGCGATGGCCATTCTATATCTGCTACTTTATTACGCCTAAGCCACTCTTTCCCTAGTTTGGAAAAGTGCTTAAGGTAATTATCTTGCATGAACTTCCACTTCAATGGCATGTCCTCGTCAGCAAATGGAAGCATTATTGTGTTTGAAATTTCTATGGAACCTTACACACTTTGCCTTTTATCCAAAAAAATTGGATAAACCCCAAAAGCCGAAAAGCATCCAGAAACCATAATGGTACCTCAACCATGTTTAATTGTTTTCTTAGTGTATTTTGAATCGAATTCGGTGTTCTTCAAATGTTTCACGTACATTTTCCCATCAGAACCAAATAAATTAATTATGGTTTCACCTGACCATAGGATGCTGCCCCTATTTTTGGGGTGGAGGTGTTTGTGTGCAAACTTCAATCTTTTTTTGAATATTTCATTGGTCAAATATGGAACGTTTGTGAGAGATCCGCCAAAAAGTTTTGCTTCTGTCAACCGAGATCTTATAGTGGGACTCGTGGTTGGTGCGTCAAGTTCCATTTTAAGGTCATTTGACCGAAGCCTACGATACGACACGACACAGGCCCAACGAAGGATGGAAATTACATCGGGTGTTGCCCAGGGATCTATCCTTGGTCCGGGACCTGTGGAACGTGTCTTACGACGGGCTATTGAGACTTATGATGCCAGATGAGTCGCGGTTCGTCGGCAATGCGGATGATGTTGCGGCTCTAGTCGCTGGACCCACCGTTGAACAAGCGCAACTTAGGCTAGGTATGCTAATGCGCCGAGTAAGAGACTGGATGACTGCTCGTGGGCTGAGTTTAGCACTGGAGAAAACCGAAGTGGTCATCTTGACAAAAAAGGGAATCCGTAGAGTAAGGATGATCAGTATTGGAGACATAAAAATCGAATCAAAGCCAGCGGTGAAGTACTTGGGGCTACTGATCGTCTCGAAGATGAGTTTCTCTGATCAAATCAGGGCAACAGCTGAGAAGGCTTCTTCGGGAATATCGGCCCTGAGTCGACTTATGGCCAACGTAGGGGGACCCAGCCCATCAAGAAGACGCCTCTTGATGAGTGCTATAGGGTCAGTGCTGCTGTACGGAGCAGAGGTATGGGGTGACGCTCTCAGCAAGGAGGTATACCGAAAACGTTTGGCACAGGTACTGAGAAGGGGAGCACTGAGAATTGCATCTTCGTATCCAACAGTCTCCGACTCGGCGGTGAGAGTGATTGCAGGCGTGATACCTGTCGCCCTCTTTGCTAGAGAGCGCCGCGCTATTTACCTGCGCCGAAACGAGGATGCGAGGGAGATAGTTGTCCGCGAGGAGAGACAGTGCTCGCGCAACGATTGGCAGCAGTCTTGGGTGAATTGCACGAAGGGAAGGTGGACTGCGCGCCTCATCCCGGATGTGAGACCGTGGCTAAATCGAAGGCATGGTGAAACTGACTTCTATCTGACCCAGCTTTTGAGCGGGCACGGGTGTTTTCTGTCTTACCTGCACAAGATCGGTAAGTCACGGTCTCCCGATTGTCGGTTTTACCCAGGAGAGGAGGACAATGCCTGTCACACATTTTTTGCGAGTACAAAATGGGTCAGGCTGCGAAGGGAACTCTACAGGGAGACGGGAGAGCTCACCCCGGATAATATAGTCATGGTGATGCTCGAATCGGTTGACAAATGGAACCAGGTGGCACATTATGCTCGGGCAGTCCTAAAATATAAAAGGGACTCACAGCAGCCGGGGGCACTAGGGCTGGGGGATCGCTCTTCTGGCATTTCCTCTTCCCCTCTCCCCTCCCGCTAGGAAAGGGACTCCCCAGCTTGAAGGCGCCCCACGGCGTAACAAAACGCGCCCTGGCTCGAAGTAATCTGTCAAACGGTTCCAGGCTGGGTTCTCAGGTTGACAGGGGAGGTGTTTAGTGGGTAGTCCAGTCGCGCATGGGAGTCCCACACTCTAGCATTCACCTCCCTACCACAAAAAAAAAAGGTCATTTGAAGAAGCAAATTGTTTTCTTTTGCAGTGTCGCACCAATAATGTGTCGAAAACGGGAAACTGATTTCGTTTTTTCCCCTAGTTACCAGTGTGGGGCAAAACTCTTTTAACACTTAATTTCATACATTGTTTTTCTGTCTTTTTGCAGGTTTCTAATCAACTTGAGCTCAGTATTTGTGTAATGAACTGTGCGACTCATTTTAGCAAAATTTTCAATATGTCGCATTTATTTTTTCTTTGAATTAATACTGATAGTATAAAAACCACTTATCTCAGAGTATTTACCTAGAATAAGATTGAACTTTACGTAAAGCTAGCGATACATACGGAGAACCTCCTTTGTTTCGGTTATATTTTTTCCATCTTAATTGTAGTTTTTACAAAGCAAACGTAGTCGTGATTTTTACAGAGCAAACCGCTACATTATTGGAAAGTGCAGTTAGGTAGCAATTATTTACAGAAGTGGCATTGCAGAAGGACCTTTCTATATAGAATTCTGAAACTTTGAGCATTTTAGGAAACATTGTTTCTATTATTTTTTCACCACTATATATAGGCGGGTCACCAATCAGAAGAAGATATATCCTCCGAATTTGAGCTCGAGGGATCAACGATTTCAATGGAGATGCTCATTTGCTAGGTATGTTGAGGTTGGACGAGTTGAGACAGAGAAGTCTAGGTTTTGGTGGCTAAATAGCAATTACCAAATTATTCCTGATAGTTTGTGGTTTTTTGTTTTTGTTTTATTGCAGCTTATTATCGCTAGGTTAATTTTATTGCAGCTTATTATCGCTAGGTAATTGGTCCGTCATTTTAAATAATTGGATATAAGTTTAACATGGTGGTTAGGGATACTGTAATATTTTGGTATTAGGACGCTTCGTAGCACTACAGCCCCTATCGGGTCTTCGCTTCCTGCAACAAGCACCTCCAACTGTCTTGGTCGATTGACCGCGTTTTTCGATTTCGAAGTCTGAGCAGTGATGAACGATCTTCGTCGACCGAATCAGATCAGAGTTTTCTCGGTTTCCCCACTGGCCTCCGGGCTTCAGTTCTCTAAAGAATAACTGTTTGGGTATCCGCTGTCGTCCATACGATTCATGTAGCCAGCCCATTGCAGCTTCTGTAGCATTACAACCGTTGAGACCTCTGGCTCGTCAAAAATGTTATACAGTTCGTGGTTTTATTGACTTCGCCATTGGTCCTCGACTAGCTTCTCTATGATTACTCGCCTGAACACCCGTCGCTCGAAGGCATTCGATATATTTGCGGATGCTTGGGTTAGGATCCATGTTTCATACTCAGAGCATAACACAGGTCTTATTTTATCAGGTCTTATCACTGTTAGGATTCTTCTCCTTCTTCTTAGCACCACAGCGCCTTTCGGGTCTTCGCTTCCTGCAAACAGCGCCTCCGTCTTGGCCCATTGACTGCATCCTCTAATCCCGAAATCCGAGCAGCGATGCACTGTCTTCATCGACCGAGTTAAACCAGCGTTTCCTCGGTTACACCACAGCACAACGAATACCTTTTTGGGTATCCATTGTTCGTCCATACGATTTATGTGGCCAACCCATTGCAGCTTCCGCAGTTGTAATCCTGGAGACCTCCGGTTCGTCAAAAATTTCATGCAGCTCATGGTTGTATCGAATTCGCCATTGGTCCCCGTCTAGCTTCGCTCCAGTTGTTCGCATCAGGACCCGTCACTCAAAGGCGTTCAATATATTTGCAGATGCTTGGGTTAGGGTCCATGACTACCCACTAAACACCTCCCCTGTCAACCTGAGAACCTAGTCTGGAACTGTTTGACACATTACTTCGGGCCAGGTATCGTTCTGGCACGCTGTGAAGCGCCTTCAAGCTGGAGTATTCTCCTCATGCGAGAGAAGAGAGAGGAACAGGAATTACCAGACAAGAGATCCCTCAGTCCCAATGTTGTCGGCTGCAGCGAGTTTCTTTCATCCTTTAGGACTGCCCAAACATACGTGCCACATGGTTTCATTTTTCAACCAATCCAGACATCACCATTACTGTAGTATCCGAGGTGAGCTTTCTCGTCTCCACCAATTGGTTCCGTCACATTTTGTCTCATTTTGTGCATGCAAAAAACTGTGGCTGGCAACGTTTTCCACTCCTGGGTCAATTCGACAGTCGACAGATCGAGACTTACTAATCTTATGCAGGCGAGACTGAAAGTACCCATGCCCGTTCAAAAGCTGGGTCTGATGGAAGTCAGTCTCACCATGCCTTCAATTTAGCCATGGCCTCACATCCACAGTGGGCCACATAGTCCAGCTTCCCTTTGTGCACTTCACCCAAGACTGCTACCAACCGTGAGTAATAACTGTCTCTCTTTACAGCCAACCGTCTCCCTTGCGTCGACGCATTGATGCAGGCAAACAGCGGAACGCTCTCTAGCAAGGAGGGCGACAGTATCACGCCTGCAATAACCCTCACAGACGAATCAGAGACTGTAGGAAATGAAGATGCAATCCTCAGTGCTCTTCCTTTTTGTACCTGTGCCAAGCATTTTCGGTAGACCTCCTTACTGAGAGCTTTGGCTCATATTTATGTTCCGTATAGTAGCACTGACACTACAGAACTCATCAAGAGGCGTCTCCTTGATGGGCTGATTCCATCTACGTTGGCTATAAGTCGACTCATAGCATATACGCCCGAAGCAGCCTCCTCAGCCGTTGCTCTGATTCGCTCAGAGAAACTCATCTTTGAGTCAATCAGTAGCCCCAGGTACTTCCCCACTGGCTTCGATTCGATTAGTATGTCTCTAGTGCTAATGACACTTACTCTAGGGTCGCTCTTCTTTGTCAAGATGACCACCTTGGTTTTCTTCAGCAGAAAACTGAATCCAAGAGCAGCCATCCAGCCTCTTACTTGACGAACTAGCATAGCTAGCTTAAGTTGAGCTTGTTCAACAGTACGTACAGTGACTAGAGCCACAACATCATTAGCATAGCCGATTAAAGTTGACTCACCTGGCATCTCCAGTGTCAGTAGCCCGTGTGAGACACGTTTCACAGGCCTGGACCAAGGATAGATCCCTGGGCACGCCCGATATAATTTTCATTCATCATTGGCTCTGTGTCATATCGTAAAGCGGGCTTTTGTCCTTCATGCAGTTCCTCAGAAGCCACATCAGATATTCTGAAATTTGAACAGGGGTTTATGGGATAGCCACACATCTGGTGGAGTTGAAGGTATTCCTCACAGTGGGTGTCATCAACAGAGCGATCCGTGGCTTGGTGCAGCGATGTGCCTCTGCCATTTGGACAGCGCTCACTACCCCCGCAACCGCGTCAATGATGGAGCGTCCTGCTCTTAAGCCGTACTGCCAAGGAGATAGGTCTTCAGAAGCACGAATCGCGTTAGTGAGTCTCCCCTTGATAAGTTTTCCTAGCTTTTTCCTAGCCATGTCAAGCATACATAACGGGCGGTATGCAGATAGTGATCACGGATTTCTTTTCCCCTTGCTGATAAGGACAAGCCTTGGCGTTTTCTATTGTACCAGGAAAACCTCGCCCCGTAGGCAAGCGTTGAATGTGCTGAGCAGAAAGTTTGGACAATAGTGATGAACAAGTTGCAATACCTCAGCTGGAACACCATCTGGGCCTGAAGACTTCTTCGCTTTCAATAGTAGACTGTCCCTTCCAGTTCCGGCTGTGTGAAGAGTGGACACTTGACTCCTGTTTCACAGTGGACAACAATACATAGACAGGATGGGCGGAAGAGTGCCCACAATATATCGTCCATCTTTTCCGCTTCTCGTATGCATGGCGTCCGTATGGCACCAAGCTTCCGCATAACTAGCTTGTAGCCAACGCCCCACGGATCCTTGGTCATATTGTCCACTAGATCTTGACAGCAGCGAGCATTGCTGTTGTTAATCAATTTGCGAAGACATTTCCTGGCCGACTTATATGCTGTTACCCAGTTGCATGGCTTGTCACAGTTTCGCGCCCGTTGAGCCTCACGCCGAAGCTTGTAAAACTCCCCTCGCTTGTTAGCGATTTCAGTTGACCACCAGCACCTGTGCTGTGCCCGGGTTTTTGATGGAGCGTAGAAGTGTTGGAAACAGTCGTGATGATAATCATAGTCGATTTCACCACGTCTTGGGTTGTTTGTTCTTCTGTCCCCTGCGAATCACCCTGTAGCACAGCACCTGCTGTGAGCACGTCAACGAACCTCTCAGCATTCATTTGTCCGATGTTTTACCAAGTTACAGAAGGTTGAGAGCACGGACATTGAGAGACAACATCACGAATTTTAATAAGAATGTAGTGATGATCATTGGCAGAGTAGTCTCTCTCGCTCTCGCTCTCGCTCTCTCTCTCTCTCTCTCTCTCTCTGATTATGTATCCTCCGTACTAAGGACTCCAAGGTGGATACCACGTCTGGTATGGTTCCATTGTAACCAAAAGAGTTTGCGAAATTCCGGTGTTTAGTAAGACAAACACCGTTATGGTTGCCATTCCTAAGACTCGTTTTCCCTGCGGGTCTGTTCAAGGCATGCTCCATCCGATCGCTTTACCGTTGAAGTCTCCTTCAACGAGCACGCTGCCACCTTTGTTAGAGACAGCGCCCTTCAAAGCAGTAGGCTTGGCTTAGAAAGATAATATCAGTTCCTTTGGCATTAGGTACCTATAGAAAGTGGCCCCTGAGTACCGAACCCACACGCAATTATCCCACCATCCACAGCCCTCCCCCTGGAAATCACTGTTCCAAACCCGGATGGCAGCAGTTATCGTTTTGTCAGGATAACATGATGCAGAACTCGTATCGTGGTGGTTCTCACTTAGTAGCGAAAAGGCGGCTTTCATGTCCTTCGCACACTTTTCGAGCAGTTTTGGGCGGTTGAGCTGCGATTTAGGTTCACGGGTAGCTCTGATTTTGTTTTGAGTGGGACTTTCTGGAAAATCTGACATTTTACCAATCCCAAGACGATCCAAGATCCAGCCTTGAATCAGCATCCTTGGAAAGGATGCAGTTTGCCTCGTTTGAACACTCTTTTCTTTTATCTCCCGTTTCAGCGCATTTGTGGCACAGGGAGCTCCTATCGGGTTGTTTGCATGCTTGTGCGGTGAGACCATACACAAGGCATTTTAAACATTGAGGAAGCACTCGCCGTATCCTGCAAATAACCCACCCTATTCTTACTTTGCCCTTGTTTCAGTCAAGTCAATGATGTTTTAACGTAAGCCTTGCTTTGATCCTGCCCACGCTAGGGAGCTTCCTTTTGATGGCCTTTTCTACGTGGCTTTGATTCAAGACGCAGTTAGTGTGTCTTATTTCGATTGTTGCTATCAGTTTGTGTGAGGCTACAATTACGCTTTTGCCAAGAACTTTCTTTACTGCGTTGCAGAATGTCACTTTATTGTCGGCCTTTGCTCTGAGTTCGACCAGTATGTGGCCCGACCGCATTAGTCGTACTGCTTTAGTGGCAGTGGTAGCATCTTTGGGCTTTACATTTCCTCTAATAACCCACAACACTTCTATGTAGGATCGGCTATCTTAGGGTTTTACGAGCAGTACCTGCTGCCGAGGTCTTCGCCGGGGCTTTTTCCTCTCCTGTTTTGTGTCAGGTCTATTTTCTTACTGGGCATCTGTGCGAACTATTTGAAGGAGTCTCATTACGGCTTTCTTCGCTCATTTTGTTAGAACTCCCTGAAATTCGTGATTTGGCATTCTACGCCCATCAAGTGCCTCTTTCTTGCTTCTTTTATCACAATCTCCTTCGATTGGGGTAGACGCCATTCTTTTATTGCTGCTTAATGGTGGACCTTTTTGCGTATAGCCTTTCGGCTTACCCTCAGCGCTCCAGTAGGCTTCTACTTCTCTTTGGCCCTCTGGTTCTCTTCGTCCTTTAAGCAGATCCTCCAGTAGTGCCCCTATGTGGTCTAGAGGCTCCTTTAGTTCAAGGAGCCCATTCTCTAGTCCTTCACTGATTTTCGGCGAGTCACATGCAGATTTTATTATTTTTACAAAATCTCCCGCTTACCGATCACAGCAGTAACCATAAAATTCTCGATATTTTTTATATTTCCTCCACTGCGCAAATGTCCTGCAGAGTTTCCAGCTTTTCTTTTATAGGACTTTCTGGCGTTTGCATCATTTTTTGCTGCACCCGAACGGAACAGGATTCTCTCCGCTCATCTCCATTTTTGCAAGTCTTCACTGTCATTGTATTCTTTGTCGTATGTGCTGTTAACATCGTGGCTGCAGCCGCTGGTTGCGTCATCTTTGTTGAAATTTTTGCTTATGGTTTTCGATTTTTTCAATCTATTTTGAGGGTTTTTACTTGAAATTGCTCCAGTTTGATTGGGTTTGCACTCAGAGCCGCTATCTCTGTTCGTGTGTGTAGTCACGTTTTTGGTCCCATAGTTATCTTTTCAGAGCAGGGAGACCATGCGAGGACTGGCATTAGGCCTTGTGGGGACAAGTGCTCAGAGTCGGAGCAGCGCTAATTGGGAGTCCGTCTCACCAAACCTACACCATCAATCCAATGGTGCCAACTTCGAGCGTACTCCAAGTCCTGCCAAGGGTTCACCGGCACGGAGACCGTATGATAATTTAATTAGAGCCGTTCACGCACGACTGTCTATTTCCAAACCATCATATCCATCAGCCCAAAACCACCATATTCGCCAGAACGATTCCAGTTTGTTGTCCAAAGCGTAGTCCAATTCAGTCAGGGTTGTTACCTGTCAACCCAGGAAGGACCTTACGGTGCCCTCTATATCCTCGGGTCCGTGAGGGCAGCGCTTCCCCACAGAAGGCCAGCCTTCAAGAGGAACGCCATTAAGATTAAATGTTCGACAGTGGACCATTTTGAGGGTCTAGGTGTCACCTTTGATCCTTATCTGAAGTTTGTCATCTGCATATTGTGAACGACATGAGCGCATTTTGCTGGCTTTGTTCTGCAATCCTCCAACAAATCTTTCAGTATCAATACATGTGTAAGTCTATCTATTTATTTCGATAGGTCTTGTTATCCTTTTGTACTCATTTAAAATTGCAACTGAAGCATTCAAAAATTGCTGAAGAGTACCACAAACAAATAGGCAGCAATTTTAATAACATCATAAACGTTTTTTTTTTTAATTTTAACAAAAGTCTGAAAGGAACATCGTAACTTAAAAACCAGTAACAACGATACACTCGATTACGTAAAACATTTCCCCAGGCCCACCATTAGTATCTTAATTCGCAAGAATTTCAATATTTGCCTTTAACGCTTGTGGAATGCAAATTTTTTCGGGAAATTAACATTATTCCGATCTCATTCTAGCTATGAGATTCGCCTCAAGCTCATTAGACTGTTGCATGCTAATTTCATTAGTGTTTTCATTTGTTTCTACGTCGGGGCTGGGGCGCCAGTTTGGCTTGGCAGAATTTCAATTCCTCGATACTGACAATTTTCCCTTTTGTAATGTATCCGCGCGAATCTACTTAGGTACATCTTTCTCTAGCGCGCCAGGACGGAATGCTAAGTTCACACCAATGCAATGTGGTGTGAAATAAATGCTCATTGAATATATTCAGTCACGGGTGTTCCTCGTCCTATACAATCACTATCTGCGAGTATATTGGAATACTTTGCATTCTATGGCTGCGAAATTTCCTTTATACCATCATCTCAGAATTCGCTGAACATGAAAACTCGAAATACTTTTCTTTGCTTGTCTATGAGAAAATTTCGTGACCAGCATGATGATAACGTTTTCGGGGAAAAAGAAAAATGAGGATATTTTTGTGTTGCTGAATTGAGAAAATGATGGTGAATAGTTTTTTCTTGCTTTTATCAGTAGAATTATATGAAGGAGGTGTTTGGGGATAAAGACATGACGTGGGTGATTCTAGGTGTGTTGAAAAATGTGATGGACCAGACGTCTATGCAGTCAGAATACGAGATGAGTTATAGGCAAGATAATCCGTCAAAATTGTGGATGAATGGGTTAAAAATCGTCAAAATGCTAGATTTTACCTTTACGTAAAAAAGGACACGTTCAGGAAAGAATGATTTTTTTTAAGTGCTAGTAAATTACTAAAAGCACTTTATCCCTATGATGAAATCTAAGAACCATGATTTAGAAATCCAGCACTTCCTCATCCGTGCTCCTGCTTTTCCGCGTCGAAATAACCACTTTAATACCACCTTGAACCCAGCAAGGTAAAGCCAAACACAAATCCACTTTATCCTTGACGAGCAACTCGGTTGAATAGCAATTCGATTTTCAAGCTCAGGCATCCTTGCCACACAATCGTATTCAATATCAAGGCGTTGAGTCCTTTGAATTTCCCGAAACTACCTAATTAGTTCTTAATTGATTCTGGACACTCGATGTCATTGGCAAAATCTACAACGTAATGCATTTTCATTCTGATTGAATTCCTCTCACGGACATTTCACTTGCAGACGTGGTTGAATGATGTCAATTTACTGTCATTTGTAATTTGCTTCGATTGTTAGATTCGATATTGATTTTCCTAAAGATTTCTTGCGGTTATAAATGAGTAATGGCCGATGAACATGGCTTGGTTTTTCAGCAAAGATAAGCATTCGGTGTGTAAGATTATTGTAAATTGTCAAGAAATGTACTTCTACATTTTTGCTGCATGAAAAGTTTATAAAATCATGGACCTAGACAGGCTGTATTGCTACGCAGAAGATGATATTTCATAAGAAAGCTACCTGTCGATTTGGGAAACGCGTTGCTTTACAAGTCGAGCCAATTTGCAGACTATGTCGATGACATCAACATTTTGTCACGGTCGTTAAAAACCGCCAAAGAACTTTTCCTGTAACTCAACAGCGAAACTATCAAAAATTTGAACGTACCAAAATAAGGAGAAATGGTAATGAAAAAGAAAAATGCGCCGAACAAATGAAATATTTTATTCAGTTTGACGATCTAAAGACCAGTTGCATCCACAGAAAAACAAAGCTCTTAGTATACAAATCTGTGGTCAATCCTGCGCTAGGCTAAAGGTATGAAATATGGATTCTATCACTGTATGAAATTTTGATTGGCGGGAGGTCTCAATGATGGCCAGACTGCGGAAGACAGTTCATTGCCGGTTGGATTCCGAAATTTTAGGACGCAGTCGATGGACCGAGAAAATTAGAGGAACTTTTTATAGAAAGCGAAGGCCCAAGAGGCTACAGCGCTAAGAAAAACTATTCAGCGAGTAAGTTTTACCCTGTGTGGCATTTTGGTCGATGCTTCGAACTGTTACTGGGTAAAAGTGAATTTATTTATTTATTCCATCTAATAGACTGAATAATCCAAGAACAAAGTGGAGCGAAAAGAATAAATACATCAATATTTAAATGAAAAAAATAATAAAATGACGATAATTGTAAGTTAAACTAGTCGTAAGTTTCTTAGTTTTTTCTTAAACGCTACGTAAGAAGAGGGGAAAGGACCAAGCTCGAATTTTTATTATTTCGTGCGGTTCTTTGAATTGCTGAATGGAAATATAAATCAGTTCTAGCATATGGGAAAACGAAATAAGAGCTCATCCGAGATGAACAAGATGTTTGTCGGAAACGCAGCTCAGAAAAATTATTGAACGGGACTTGATGGTAGCAGAGTTTATACAAAAAGAATGGTCTAAAAAAGTTCGTCGGGATATTACATATGGAAGAGATAGGAAGAATAAACGACTTTCATAAGGCTGATACGGCAAATTAAACTCAAGGAAAAGGAAACGCTTAAGCTTATCTTGGACAGCTTCTCAAGAAGACACGAGATAGGAATATAGGGGGGACCAGATAACAGAATAGTATTCAAGCAGAGGGCGAACAAGACAAACAAACAGGCGGATAGAAGAAGAGATGCTTTTGAATTTATGTACATGTCTAAGGATAAACCCAGAAACTCTAGACGCCTTAGTAATCATTTAGTAATATGTCAAACAGTTCCAGGCCAGGTTCTGAGGTTGACAGGGCAGGTGTTTAGGGGTAGTCCAGTTGCCTTCTTGCGAACATGGGCATTCACCTCCCAAACACAAAAAAGTGCATCAAATTTGAGTTTTGGAACAAAAGTCACTCCAAGGTTTTTCTGACTGAACACTTCAGAGAGCAAAGTATTTGATACATAATTAAAATTAATAGGAAAGTCCTTGAGAGAAAAAGTCATTTGGTGACATTTAGTAATGCAAAGACATAAATGCTGGTCGACAGGAGTACTCTTGGAGGCTACCATTCTTTGGGGAGTTCCGCCCCCACGTACCCGAGGAAATTCCCGCAGAGGGAATGCATGTCGACAAGAGCACTCTTGGAGGCTAGCATTCTTTGGGGAGCGCCGCCCCCACGAAACCAAGGATACGGTAACGATACGGCAACGACCCAAACTTGGTACATTTCCCCCTCCCCTGCCCCCCTCGGTACAGATACGCCAATTTAAGAACTTGTTTTGAAAAGATCTCATTAAGACCTTTCCAATGACACCCTCCTCGACTACCCATGGTGAAACAGTTTTTTTAAAGGGTCATCTTCCTAAATGGGGGACCCCCCTTAAACCCCTTCGAAAAACTTTTTCACCCTTGAACTTTCAAGAAGTCACCACTTCTGACCTTCCTACAAAGTTTCATTGCTGTAGCTTCTGAAGTTTCGGAGAAAAAGCGCTGTGACATACAGACGGACGGACAGACGGACACAGGTCGTGATTGCAATAGGGTTTTGTGTTTTAGTACAAAACCCTAAAAAACGTAAAAAAAAAAGAAATCAAAAATAACGACGATGCAACCAAGGGTTGTAGCCACGACGTTAACAGTACATCGAGAGCGGTACTAACGATGACAAAAACGACGAAAAATACAATGACAGTAAAGACGGACGAAAAACGGAGATTAGCAGACAGTCTGGGTAAAGACTGAGATTCCTGCGGCATTCAGGCGAAGCAAAAAATTATGCGAACGCAAGAGCGTCCTAAAAGAAAAAGCGGGAAACTCTGCAGGACGCGTCAGGTGTTCGAGCGGTGGAAGAAAATATAAAGACCATCGAGAATTCGATAGTCACTGCTGCGATCGTTACCGAAGCGACCGATGCAAGGGTCGTCAATTCCGACATAATAAAGAATCGCCCTGAAGCGAACAAGGAGATTAAGGCAGGAAAAGAAAAAATAAATAATAAATAAAACGACGTTGTGCGATTGCATCGCCAACGTCAAAAACATGGCGGAAGTACTGTATTTGGAAACGGAAAACGATAACCTTTTCCAAGGATGGTCGCAACACGAAGAAGAAAGGCTATTCCGAGAAGCGGGAGATGTTCTGAAAAGAAAACAATCTGCATGCGAAATCAGCAGAGCAGTAAAGATTGGGCTCCTTGAACTATATGAACTCCTAGGCCGTAATAAAAGAATGGCGTCTAGCCCAATCGTAGGAGATCCGGATAAAAGAAAGAAGAAATAGGCACTGGATGCGCGTGTCTCACCAGATCACGGGTTTCAGACAGTGCTTACAAAAGAAGCGAAGAAAGCCGCTAAGAAACTCCTTCAAAAAGTGCCAGAAATTAAAGTTCGCACAGGCGCCCAACAAGAAAAAGGACCTGATGCAAAACCGGCGAAAAAGAAGCCCCGACGAAGACCCCGTCAGCAGGCACTGCTCGTAAAACCCCAAGATGGTCGGTCCTACGCGGAGGTACTGCGGGACATCAGGGGAAACGTAAACCCTGAAGACACTAACACTGCCATTAAAGCAGTACGACCAACGTAGTTGGGCCACATACTGGTCGAATTTGGAGCAGAGCCCGAGAATAAGGAAGCATTTTTCGACGCAGTAAAGAAAGTCCTCGGCAAAAGCGCAGCTATAGCCTCGCTCGAGCCGATGGCAACGATCGAAATAAGAGACATTGACTACGTCACAGATCTGGTCGAGGTGGAAGAGGCCGTCAAAAGGGAGTTCCCTAGCGTGGGCGGAATGAAGACAAGGCTGACACCAGAAAACCATAGGGGACAACGCATGGCCATAATTCACTTGACCGAAAAGGACGGCGAACAATTCCTGAACAAGGGCAAAGTACGAATAGGGTGGGTTGTCTGTGGGATACGGCAAAGAACAATGCCTCTTCAATGTTTCAAATGCCTTGGTTATGATCACACCACACAAGTATGCAAAGGACCCGGTAGGAGTTCTCTATGTTACAAATGCGGTGAATTGGGACATACAAGAAAAGAGTGTATGAAGGAAGCACATTGTATTCTTTGCAAGGATGCTGATCCAATACCCGATTTTGGACACGTCTTGGAATCAGGAAAATGCCGGGTTTTCCAGGAAGCCCTAGCCAAGGTAAAATCAGAACTCTGATGGTCCGGGTCCTGCAGCTAAATCTACACCGCAGTTCAACCGCGCAAAATCTGCTTGAGCAGTTTGCGAGTAACATGAAAGCCAACTTCTTGCTGCTGAGTGAGCAACATTATAATAAAAGTGCAGCATCATGGTATCCTGATAAAACTGGTACTGCCACCATCTGGGTTCGAAATAGTGATTTCCAGACGGAGAGTTGTGGACGTGGGGATAGTTTTGTATGAGTTTGGTGCACAAGGACCACCTTCTTCAGTGTGTACCTAACGCCGAACGAATCAATATCATCTTTCCAAGCCAAGCTTAATGCTTTGGAAGGCGCTGTTTCGAACGCAGACGGGAACGTGCGCGTTGGGGTGACTTCAACGCGAAAACAATCGAATGGGGCATGCTTCAAACGGATCTGCGGGGAAAGCTAGTCCCAAAGTGGCGGCCAGAACGACGCTCGTCGTACTAAACACCGGCTTTCCGCCGTATTGGCTGTGAAGGAACCATACAGGACGTGACATTCACCTCGGAGTTCTTAGTACGGAGGAGATGCAATTGGAGAATATTAGAGGACTACTCAGCCAGTGATTATCAGTACATTCTGCTTGAGATAAGGGATGTTGTATCCCGACGTCCATGCTCTCGGCTCTCTACAATTGGATGAAACATCGTGAGGATGGACGTCGAAAGGTTCGTCGAGGTGCTCCCAGCAGGTGTACAGCAACAGGCGGCTACGGAGGGGACGGAAGAACTGGCAGCTCAAGACGTGGTGAACTCAACTTTGAGCATCATCACGACTGCCTGCAAAGCGTCTATGCCCCGTCGAAAAACGCGGCATGGCAAGCCCCCAGTATACTGGTGGTCAACTGAAATCGCTGAAAAACGAAGAGAGTGTCATATGCTTCGGCGTGAGGCTCAACGGGGACGGAGCCGGGACCTTCGCAAATTTATCAACAACAGCAAGGCTCGCTGCTGGCAAGATCTAGTGGACAATGTGAACAAGGATCCGTGGGACCTTGGCTAAAAGCTAGTTATGCGGAAGCTTGGTGCCCTACGGAAACGTTGCATACTTGATGCGGAAAAGATGGACGAGATAGTGCGGGCACTCTTCCCCGCCCATCTCGTCCGTGTTGCCGCAGTCCATAGTGAAATAGCAGTCGAGTGTCCACTCTTTACACAGCCGGAACTGGAGGATGCAGTCCTGTCATTGAAACTGAGGAAGGCTCTAGGTCCAGATGGTGTTCCAGCTGAGGTGTTGCGGCTTGTCTATCACCATTGTCCTGACTTGCTGCTCAATACATTCAACCTTTTGCTTTCAGGAAGGGGTTTTCGCCGTACGATGGAAGGTGGCGAGGCTCGTGCTGATCAGCAAGGGGTAGGGAAATCCAGAGTTTCCGTCTGCATACCGCCCGTTATGCATGCTAGACACGGCTGGCAACATCCTAGAGAAACTCATCAAGGGAAGACTCACTGACACAATTCGTGCTGCTGGAAACCTATATTCTCGACAGTTCGGCTTTAGAGCAGGATGGTCTACTATTGATGCAATTGCAGAGGTGGTGAACGCGGTCCAAAAGACAGAGGCATATAGTCGCACCAACCAACGGATCGTCCTGTTGGTGACACTCGACGTCAGGAACGCCTTCTACTCCGCTAGATGGGTGGATATTCTCGATACGCTGGAAAACTCTTTTCAAGTTCCAGAATATCTAATTCGGCTCTTGAGAGACTATCTGAAGGACCGAAGCCTGCTCTAAGAGATGACACAAGGCCAACGAAGGATGGCAATTACATCGAGTATTGCCCAAGGATCTATCCTTTGTCTGGACCTATGGAACGTGTCTTACGACGGGCCACTGAGACTTGGAGTGCCGGATGAGTCGCGCTTGGTCAGCTATGCGAATGATGTTGCGGCTTTGGTTGCTGGACACACCGATGAACAAGCGAAACTTAGGCTAGGTATGCTAATGCGCCGAGTGAGGGACTGGATGACTGCTAGTGGGCTCAGTTACGCACCGGAGAAAGCCGCAGTGGTCATCTTGATACAAAAGAGAATCCCTAGAGTAAGGATGATCAGTACTGGTGACTTACGAATCGAATCGAAGCCATCGATGAAGAACCTGGGGCTATTGATCCGCTCGAAGATGAGTTTCTCTGAGCAAATCAGGGCAACGGCTGAGAAGGCTTCTTCAGGAATATCGGCTTTGAGTCGACTTATGGCCAACGTAGGGCATGTACCTGCGCCGAAACGAGGATGCGAGGGAGATGGTTGTCCGTGAGGAGAGACAGTGCTCACTCAACGATCGGCAGCAGTCTTGGGTAAATTGCACGAAGGGACTGCGCGCCTCATCCCGGATATGAGACCGTGGCTAAATCGAAGGCATGGTGAGAGCGACTTCTATCTGACCCAGCTTTTGAGCGCGGATGGGTGTTTTCAGTCTTACCTGCACAAGATTGGTAAGTTACGGTCCCCCGATTGTCGGTATTGCCCAGGGGAGGAGGACAATGCCTGCCACATATTTTTTGGGTGCAAAAAATGGGTCAGGCTGCGAAGGGAACTCTACAGGGAGACGGGAGAGCTCACCCCGGATAATATATTTTCGGTGATGCTCGAATCAGTTGTCAAATGGAACCAGGTCGCATATTATGCTCGGGCAGTCCTTAAAGATAATACGGACTCACAGCAGCCGGGAGCGTTGGGACTGGGGTATCACTTGTCTGGCACTTCCTCTTCCCCTCTCCCCTCCCGCTAGGAAAGGGACCCCCAGCTTGAAGGCCCCTCACAGCGTAACAAAACGAGACCTGGCCCTAAGTAATGCATCAAACGGTTCCAGGCTGGGTTCTCGGGTTGACAGGGAAGGTGTTTAGTGGGTAGTCTAGTCACCTTCTTGCGAGCATAGGAGTCTCACACTCTGTACATAAATAGCATTCACCTCCTTACCACAAAAAAAAAAAACAGAAATAAGTTGAAGCACACCATTTATTTAGAGCATCTAGATAAGTTTCGAAAAGGTGGCTTTCTAAATGGGATTTGACTGCTCGAAATATTTTAAAGTCATCAGCATACAAGAGGCAAGAGGCAAGAGGCAAGAGGAATTAATCACAAAAAGGTGATCATTTATGAACAACAGACAGAGAAAAGGCCCGAGAATTGAACCTTGTGGAACACCAGATGAAGTGTTAAAAGGACTAGACGTAGTATCAGTGAGACTGACTCAACAGGGGTGACACGATAGATAAGATGACATCCAAGAAAGAAGAATACCCGAGATGCGAAGAGTTTCAAGCTTTACCACAAAGAACGGTGTCAAAGGCCTTGGAGAAATCTATGAAGATCACATCAACTTGCAGTTGGTTATTCAAAGTTCTTGCAATACTTTTTGTGAACTCCATTAAATTAGAGGTAGTGGAGTATCCTTTGAGAAATCCGTACTGCTCTGGAGCAATAAAAGGAGCTAATGAGTTGAGAGCCGATTATGAACCAGTCGCTTCAGTAACTTTGGAAAGCAAAAAATTAAGGACATAGGCCGATAATTGGAAGCTGACGTAGGATCACCACTTTTTGAAAAAAAAGGCACTATATTATCTGTTTTCCAAGGGTTAGGGAAAGAATCAGTACTCAAAGTTAGATTGAAGAGGAGAGATAACGGAAAATTTAGCGATGAGGCAAACGACTTCACAAATATGTTTGGCAAACCAACCGGCCTAGAGCTGATATTAGGATCAAGAGCATTGATCAAAGATTCGACTTCAGATACATCTGTATAAATAGAGGAAATTGGGAGGGGAAGATGATTAGGTAAGACAACAGGATGCACAGCTGCAACGGGAGGAGAAAAACTCGAAGAGAAAAATTGGGAAAATGAATCAGTAACTTCTTGAGGAGAAGAAACCTACTATAAGATCAAAAAGGCTTTGTATTATGGGCCACAAGAGAACCATCCAGACTACTGAAGTACGTGGGTCATTCAACAAGTACTTAGCCTCACCGCCCAATGACGCTGCTATTAAAAAAGAGTTTTACCATCGTGAACCAGAAAATGCGCTGATGCAAATGTTGATGCTGATGCAGCAAGAGCAGCCACAACAAGCATTCGAAACCAAGGCAGACATCACGCTGAAGCTGAAGAAAAGCGGAACTCGGTAGTCTGACCAACCAAATTAAATGCATTGAGAGAAAGGTTTAGCAGGTCGAGAAGAAGGTCAACCAGGTTGAAGAGAGAATCAGCTATCAGATGGAAAAAATGAAGAAGGAATTGGAAGCAGCGAAGGCAGTAGTAACTACCTTACTAGCCCCCATGAAATCGCAGCGCAAAGCACATCCACAAATGTAAACGCACCAATATTCGGCGGGACAACGGTCTAGAGTATCTATAAAATCCAGTTTGAAGCCGCCGCTAGGATAAATCACTGAAATGAGCAGGAACGAGCAACAACATTAATTGTTGATTTAAGAGGCCCAGCTACTGAGCTTTTGCAGACTACCCCCGTTCAGTTGCACTCAAAGTCAGCTGCCATAAGAAACGCACTTTACATGCGTTATGGAGACGATCATCTCAAGCAAATTTATTGGCCACAGCTGCGGCTCGGGGGCAAAAGTCTGACGAAACCCGACTGTAGCTAGCACAAGACATTGAGCGGCTAGCACTTCTGTCTTACCCAGCCTACAACCTGGAATATGGAGATGACGTAGCAACAGAAGCATTTATCAGCGCATTAAAGGACCAGGAATTGCAACAAGCCATGTGTTTAGTTCAAAAGCAAACGGTTAGGGAAGCATTGGCTTATAGCCTGAACTTTGAGGCAGCGAAAAATGTGACTCGCACTACTGCCCGGGTTCGTGAGGTAGTGACAGGCGAGTGCAGGTGTGAGCGCGTGGAAATTGAGCGAAAGCTGCAGGTAAATGGTGCGCCTAAATGCTGGAATTGCGGTGAGGAAGAGCACCCGCAAAGAGACTGCAAGAAGCGTAGAAAACTGAGCAATTGTACAGGGTGTGCAGCTAGGAGGAGAGCCAGACCGAGTCAGGAGCATAGAATGGAAGCCCTTCATACTGAGGGGCCGGGAACTATGTAAGAGCAAATTTTGTGGGGTAGAAATTGGCTAGGAGGATCGATCTCCCCATCACCGTGTCAAGAATACATTGGGGAGAAGCAGACTTATGACTTCCGGGCCAAGTTGAAGGAGAACATTGCACCATAACAATCGACACTGGTGCAACCCGATCGATTGTCCAACTAGACCTAGCGAGGCAACAACGACATCAGAAGGGCAGGAATTTGTCACTACGGACAGCTACAGAAGAAACTGCTCCTGTCCATGGAGAGGTCAACCTCCAGATACAGGTGGGAGACCTTGTGTTCCGACATAATTTTCTGGTCGCGAACATTATGGATGACTGCATTCTCGGAATGGATTTTCTGCGACCACATGGAATCACGTTGAATTTGGGCAAATCAGTATTGAAATGGCAGAATGTCGAAGTATTGATGGAGGATCCCAAGATAAATGTGGTAGTATGTACCGAGTTCTTCCGAGAGTATTGTATGGGCAAAGCTTGATGGTAATTCTAGAGACCAGCGATCTTATCTGATAGAGCCAACGAAGAAGTCCGCATTGCGCAGTTTGATTGTAGGATGAAACCTTGTCAGATCTATAAGGAACGGACTCAACCACCAGCCTGTTTCCAGCATCACCTCTTTGGAAGCTACTCACGAACATCATTGGAAAAGGAAGCAAGACACAGACGGAGCCCGCGAACTCACTTTTGCAATATTGAAACAGACCAAATTGCCAGTGCAGCTATTCAAGCGAGCCTCTGATTTGGTCACCAAGTACAGTGACATTTTCACAACAAGCCCGGATGATCAAGGCCGAACGAGTATGGTAACTCACGTCATAGATACACAGCGAGCCAAGCCGATTCGACAAGCACTTCCTATAGCCAAACAAGGAGAAGTGAGAGCACTGATCTTGGACATGGAAAAACAAACCTTCTGTCAGTCCATGGGCCGCGTCAGTAGCTCTAGTAAAGAAAAAGGACAGTAGCACTCGTTTTTGTGTCGACAGCGACATCACTAAGAAAGATAGTTTTCCCCACATCGACGACATCATGGACACTTTAGCCGACGCAACATGGTTTTCGACACTCGATCTCAAGAGTGGTTACTGGTAGGTAGCAATCGACAAGAAGGACCCAGCGAAGACCACACTTTCAGTTTGGACCGGATTGTGGCAATTCGTGGTGATGCTATTTGGGCTTTGCAATGCTCCAGCCACCTTCAAACGCCTGATGGCATACGTTTTACGAGGCCTGACCTGGGAGACCTGTTTGGTGTACCTAGATGACATCATTGTTATCGAGAGAACGTGTACCGAGAAGTGTACCCTTTCGGAGCTGAAGTAAAATATCTGGACCACGTTGTATCAGCAGGAGGGGTCAAAACAGACCCTGAGAAAATTGAAGCCATGAAAAGCTGGCCAACACCAAACAACAAGCACCAACTACGAAGTTCTCTGGACCTGGCGACCTACTATTGAAGATTCGCCAAAGATTTTGCCAAAATAGCTAAGTGCCTCCATCAACTAACCGAGACAAATCATCCGTATGTGTGGAATCAACAATGCCAGGTAGCCTTTGAGGCTTTGAAGGAGAAGCTGTGTGAATCACCTCTGCTGGCATATCCAAAACCTGGGAAAATGTTTGTAGTTGACACCGATGCGAGCAACGGCGGGATTGGAGCTGTACTCTCCCAGCAGATCCATGGGAAGAAAGAGTCCTCTCGTATTGCAGTCGAGTTCTCTCAAAAAGTATGAGGAACTACTGCATAACCAGGAAGGAGCGATTGGCTATAATAGAGGCCGCGAAGCAGTTCCACAAGTATCTATATGTTCTTTGAACAGGCCATGCATCGCTGAGATGGCTGCTTAACTTCAAAAACCCTGAGGAACAAGTTGCAAGATGGATCGAAAGATAGCAGTCATATGATTACAAAATTGTTCATCGAAAGGGCGGAGTTCATGGAAATGCTGACACCCTATCTCGTCGTCCATGTCCAGCCAACTGCAAGCATTGCCGACGGATTGAGGAAAAGATGCGACCGTTGATCTGCGAGTGATAACTGCCAAATTCGATGAAGATTGGTCATCGGAGGAGATTCGAAATGCCCAGTTAGCCGATGAAAACGTCGGGCCATTACTCGTATGGAAGGCGACAGCCTGGCACACCCTCAAAAGTTATTGGGCACAATGGAACTCCCTTCAGGTGGAGGGTGGCGTACTCAAGCGGAAATGGGAATTAGCGGATAGCAGCTCCTATAGGATGCAAACTATACTTCCCAAAAGCCGAATCTACGATGTAGTTAAGGAAATGCATGAAGGATCCTCGAGAGGCCACCTTGGTGTCAACAAGACCTTAGCGAAATTGCGGGAATGGTTCTACTGGTTTCACGCCCGATAAGACGTAGAGGACTGTTGTCCTTGATGCACAATTTGCGCTTCCGTCAAAGGACCAAAGCGACGACTGAGAGGACAAATGCAAACCTAGAACGTGGGAGTACTGTTTAAAAGGATTGCTGTTGACATCGTAGGACCCTTTCCTGAATCCGAATGGGGTAATCGATACACGCTGATTGTGGTTGATTTTTTCATCAAATGGCCGAGGTCTACCCCATTTCCAATCAGGAAGCGACTACTGTAGCTGAACAGCTAGTGTTAAATTGAGTCAGTAGATACAGTGTTACATTCGGATCAAGGCCGAAACTTTGAATCACTAGTTTTTGGCGAAATGTGCGAGCTACTGGGAATATGGGAAACGAGGACAACACCACTGCATGCCCAATCCGATGGAATGGTCGAATGTTTCAACGGCACATCCAATAAACACTTGGCCAAGATTTTTGACGAGAACCAAAGCGACTGCGACCGGCACATCCCATTATTTTTGATGGTGTATAGAGCTGCCGAATATGCATCGACGGGCCAAGCCCCAGCCAAAGTCATTTTTGAAAGACTATTCGTCTGCCAGCTGATATAAAGTTCGGAACACCCCCTGAGAAACGCCAAATGATCTCGGAGTACACAAGTGAGCCAAGGCAACGATTGAACCAGATACATCAGACAGTGCGAAAACACCTCGAATCGGCAACTGATGGTATGATCTAAAGGCAAATGCTACTGGCTTCCAGCAAGATGACTTGGTGTGGCTATATAACCTACAACGGTGGAAGGGTAGGTCTCCGAAGTTGCAGCATAATTGGGAAGGACCATACCGATTTACAAAGTGAATCAACGACGTCGTAATCGTATACAGGAACACCGTAAGCCGAGAACCAAAATGAAAATCGTGCACCTGGACCATCTTGCCCCATATTGCATCCAGGGAGACTTAACTACAACTGGCAACACATCTTTGCCAATTCCAACCATTCAATCTTTTAACACCAATACATTACCATCCCCCGCGAAATAGTGCTCCCAAGGGAAATAATATTTGCTTATGACGGTAGATCGTGAAGAATCACGGACGAATTGGCGAAATTCCGTTTAATGGGATGCTTTTGCAATTCGATAAGTTTTGCAGCCATTTGATTCGGTGCCATGTAAAGTGGATTAACATCACGTCTTAGTGAATATTTGTTGGGAAGTTCTTATGAACGAATTATAAGTTGAGGTTCCATAAAAGCAACTACGGTGCAGTGAAACGACAAACGTTTCCCGATTGTTTTCCATACAAGCATGTGTATGTGTTGACTGTCGTGCCGTCAGTATTTATTTGGATTGTTGAATTTGTTCTGTGAACACGGGTAGAGAATTAACAAAACAAATCGAAGTTAGTTTCTTAGTAAACTAGAATTCATATATTCCTCTTTAATTTTTATTTATTTATTTATTTAAATCGATTGAACAGACAGAAATCCAATTACGAAATAGGCTTACACAATTAAATATAGTTAAATACATTTGAAGGTAAGACAGATTTATACAACAAAATCAAGCAGAAAAGTTAATTAAAACATGTAAGAAATGAAATTAGAGTCAAGATGAAAGTTTGAAAAAATTAAGTGATCAGGAAACATTAATCGCTATTCATAAAAAGTAACGTCTTTAGTTTATTTTTAAAAATAAAGTAGGACGTGGATAGAGAACCAAGCTCGAGGTTGTTATGCTTTCTGATGATTTGCGGCATAATTGACTGAAAATATAAATCTTTCCGGGCGTACGGAACCTCGAGCATGTTATTAGACCGACTAGGACGCGCATACAGTCTGTAGCGCAAGTCTTCACTTAGAGTGGAGGCAATTTGTTGGTGGTACAACTTATAGAGGAAACATTGATCTAAGAAGGTTCATCTCAAAATCGGATCCCAATAGTCGAAACTCCCATCAATGTATTTCGGAACCAACTCAATTTGAATACAGGCAACGAAACTAGCTACCAAATAATGAATCCTTTTCACAATTACATTAGACACACTTCGACCCAACAAGACTATACCGAGCAGGACATTATAAATATCTTTAAACGCTACCTTAACCCGCACACAGTAAACGGACTCATGACCGACGAAAGGACATTAGGGCACATCCAAGAAATTTATCCCCAGAACTTCCTAAACTATAAAATTCGCTTTACACGCAAAATTGTAGAAGATCTACAGAATGAAATAGAACAGGAAGAGAGGATTCTTAGAACCCATCGCAGAGCTCATAGGAATGCGGAAGAAAACAGGCTTCAAATGTTGGAGAACTTCTATATTCCTAAGATGTCTGCGAAAGTTAAAAGACTTGTTGGCCGGTGCATAACTTGCAAAGAAAATAAGTATGAGAGACATCCGAATAAACCCCTTTTGCAGGCTACACCCATCCCAAATTATCCAGGGCACACGGCGCATATTGATATATTCCTGACCGAGAAAAGGCTAGTTTTGATCGCAATAGATAAATTCACGAAATTTCTCCACGCAAGGATTCTTCCATCAAAATCAGCCGAGGACGTTAAACAACTCTTAAGGGACATCTTGTTTTTCTTTTGCATACCAGTAAATGTCGTAATGGATAACGAGGGTGCACTACGATCTGCATTCTTGTCCTCTATGATGGAAGATGACCTACAAATAAATGTCTTCAAAACTCCTCCTTACAAAAGTCAGGTTAATGGCCAAATAAAACGGCCTCATTCTACTTTGACTGAAATTATGCGATATCTTAAACGGGATGATTCAAACCGACCCTTTGAAGAACTACTCCAGAGGGCAGTCAACGAGTACAACTATACTATATATTCCACTACAGGCAAGAAGCCAGTAGAGCTATATCTCGGTCGCTTACCAAGAGTAACGCCTGAAGAATTTGAACACATAAGGCAACAAAATATTGAAAAACTCAAAGTCAAGCAGGGAAAAGCACTTGCATACCACGATAAGATCAGGAACCCCCAAAAAGATTACAACCCGGGAGAAACTATTTTCGTGAAAAAAAATAAAAGATTAGGTTCAAAATTAACTCCCCGATATAGACAAGAAGTAGTTAGGGAAAACAAAAATGCAACAGTACTTACTGAAACCGGAAAGATAATACATAAAAGTAATATTCGCAACTGACTTCTCTTTTCTAGACTCATCACTCACATGGCCATGTGCAAAATAAAAATTCTCGACTATACAAACTCTCAAATCATAACCATCAAATCTGGGCAAGTAAAAATAAGAACGGGATGCTTTAACATCATACATGACGTCAACATTGAACAATACAGAAATATAACATTAGGAATATCGGACGCAATTACGCGTGAAATCAATAGCAGTAATCCTTTATACCCTTATCTTAGTCAAGAATTATCACAAACCCAACAACTCTTAAGACATCTGCAACCAAAGACTTCGAAACGATCCTCAGATTTTATCGGCACTGCATGGAAATGGGTCGGGGGTAGCCCCGATCATGATGATTTAAATATGATTCAAGGAAAAATAAATAACGTCCTGAAAAACAACAACGATCAAGTAGTAATTAACAAAGCATTGACAGATCGAATGCATGATTTAATACGAGTCTCCAACCAAATTCAAAAATTCTTAAAAACAAACACACACCACGAAGATGATCTAGCCGCTAGCTTACAATACAAATTAAGGTTGATAAAAGAAGAACATGTAACTTTGAACTACGCTCTTGACTTTGCAAAAACTGGTGTAGTAAACTCTATGATGTTGTCGAAAAAAGAAATTGAAAAGGCTGTAGAAATATTTGACAAAGAAAATTTTCCATATTCATCAATTGAAGATGCATTAAAATCAGCTGAAGTAAAAATTGTTACAAATAAAAAAACTCTTTAAATATATTGTTAAAATACCAATAACAAGTGAAGAAACATTTGAAAACCTCCTTGTAAAACCTGTAAAAAAAAGCAATAGAGTAGTCGATATAATACAGACCAAAATGTATAGTATGTTAAATGATTGTAAATCATACTATGAAATAACGATCTGTAAACAAACTGACTTACTAGAAATAAGCTATTCAACATGTCTCCCAAGCATCCTGAAGAGCATCAACTCAACTTGCAACATAATCAGCGGCCTACAAATACCAACTGTAGAAGAAATCACCCGCGACATGATCCTCGCTAACGACTTCAATGGATCGGTATCAATCAACAACGATCCGCATCAACTTTTCGGCACATTTGTTATTAAATTCCACAACGCTACAATAACAATAAACGTAAGAAACTTCACCTCAAAGGAAGTATCATTGTGGCAACCCCTTCCTGCTATCTTCCAACCTACGCAATACGAAAGCCAATACAAGGAAATCCTCTCACTTGAAAAAATCCATAGCCTGCACATCAACAACACCAAGCGGATCGAGCTCCTTCAAGGCGCTCACCTTTACGAGCGCTGGAGCAGCTACGGGATTAGCATTCTCACTATTTCAATACTACTAACGCTTCTGTTTGTCAGATTCAAGAAAAAAAACCTGAATCTCACCATCAGTCACTCCGCTGCAGATAGAGAAGTTAGCAATCAATTACCGGTGAACTTAACATTATACGTACCGCAAACAATCGCCATGCAACCGATTTTATCGCAGCATTCATCAAGCCGAAGCCCTTACAATCAGCCACACTTCTAATTGGATGAGGACATCCAAATTTAAGCGGGGAGGAGTTATCGAGCGATCCCACGCTAAAACTGCTGACACTACAGGTCTACACTACCATTCCGTGGGAGCGAACATTTTCTCACATTCCGGGAAACTGCAAACGCAGCAGAAAAATTAGATATAGGCGTTTGCACAATTATTGGAAAACATTGTATTTGTATTCTTGATCGCGACGGGGAACCTCTGCCCAAATTGCAGTGAAATATATTTCTTTGTTATTCAGGGTTATTCATTTTACGCTTGGGAAAATAAAGCTAATGAAAACAAATAAAATATTCAGATAGAAACAAAATTTTTTATTCAATATAAAGATTGAGCCTTGCCACTATACGCGAAACTCAACATCATTCAAATGTGCTCCACGGGACCTCTCACAGGCCTCAATTCTTTTGAAGTAATTTTCAATGACTTTTCGGCACATTTCCGGCAATAACTCAATGGCTCAAGATTTTGAGGATTTTTCGCGTGAACACGATCTTTTGCATAGCCCCATAAAAAGAAATCCAAAGATGTTAGGTCGCAGGATCTTGCGGGCCAATTGACATCACTCAATCTCGAAATTACGCGTCCTGGAAATTTTTCTTGCAAGTTAGCTTGTGTTGTGTGGCTTGTGGCTCCGTCCTGTTGGAACCACATGTTCTCCAGACCATTATCTTCAATTTCTCTCCAAAAATAATCGGTTAACATCCGTCCATAGCGGTCAGAATTGACTGTAATGGCTCTTCCTTGATCGTTTTCAAAACAATACGGGCCAATAACACCACCAGACCATCGGTCACTTTTTTCGGATGCAAAGGCCTTTTTACGATCACTTGAGGATTTTGAGAGCCCCATATGTGGCAATTCTGTTTGTTTACGTTATCACTGAGCGAAAAATGAGCCTCATCACTAAAGAAAATTTTGTTCGAAAAATCGTTATCAATGGCTTGTTGTTCAATCACCCGATTCGCATACATTCTGCGTTGTGTATGGTCTTGAGTGAGTTGGATTTTGTACGGATGGAGATGCAAATCCAAATGAAAAATCCGCCAAAATGAGCCGTAAGACAAGCCCAAATGTTGAGCACGTCGAGGGTCTTTCTCAACACTTTTAGCAACGACAGCGATATGTTCAGTAGAACGAATATTGCGATGATGCACAGGCCTTGCAATATCCATGACGGATCAGTCTCTTCAAATTTTCTCACTGTGTTCGAAATTGTTTGCTGTGTAGGTCGATTATGGCGACCGTAATCGGATCGTAAAGCCCTAAATGTTGATACAGCAGAACCACAATTTTTATAATAAAATTTAATAATTTTATTGCGTTTTTCGACTGTTAAACGATCCATATTTCTGAATGGCAAACCTTCAACTAAAAAAAACACGCTTTGGATGACATTTGATTCTGACAAATGTCAAATGGCAGGGTTATCACGAAATGGATAGCCCTGTATATTGCCACTAGGTTATATTACAATAAAATTCTTTCATTTTCATGTTTGAAGCTTACACATGATTCTAAAAAGTTCATGATAACACGTGGAATGTGATTACTTTCATCAATAAGTAATCTATATTCTGGATGAGTTTAACATGCTGATGGGTTTCCAACGAAAGCAATAATTGCAAAGGAATGAAATAATCCACTTTTACCAGGGTAATGTATAAGCCATCATTATATTTGTAGCCCGCAACCATTCATTATTAACGCAAATTTTCCAAGCGATCTTGAAAAATTGAGAGAGAAAAAAATTCTTTTAAAATACCGCAATATACATCCTTCAATAATAAAAAAAACATCCATAACCACGACCATAAACCATTCAAAGCTTATTCACCATAGCAATAAGCAATCAAATCATGATACCCACCATCGCCGCCACCCCCACCAACATTCAAACATCTCATAAATTTGTAAAAATGTAATTATCTCAAGTAAACAGAGTTCAGACCAGTTTGTAGACATTCCGCTATAAAATCAACCTGAACACTTGCCACCCCGGTCTTGGGGAAGGAAATCAATTGCGTTCCAGCACACCTGGATACTGGAAGAGTCAAAGGATGGGAGAAAGGTATCCTGAAAGAATGCTCAGATAAGATATGAGAATGCTGCAAAAAAAATGCTGCGGAGGGTTGGGGTTATGGGGTGAGTTTTGAGCAAGACAGTATGAAATTTACCATACATTATCGGAATATATTACCCTGAAATTCAAAGCTGTTTAGGGTAAAATGTATACACATCAAATAACAACAAGGATACAGTTTGCAGAATGCAGCATAGACGCAACGTTAGATGATAATGGCGAAGGACGTGGGTGTGAGAGATTTGCTTTGAACATTTTCCTTTGCTCTGTGTTTATCGATTCGTAGACCGAGGATATATCAAATTTTACATCCTGTATGCGTCGAGAAAGCTGAGATTAAAACTGATATGTGAAGCGAACAAGATTTTGTGAGAAGTCTGCCACCCTAATGTATCTTGTTTATAAGCATCAGCTACACTTCCTGGCAAGAAAGGATTCAAAAGGGTCTTTAGTAATTATACTTTAATAAATAATCCAAGTAGCTTCTTCTTCTCTGAAAATTCAAGTAAAATTTCTTAAATGTCAGACTAAAATATTGAACCTTTAAGAAATTCATCAGAAAAGAAAACATAATTGACAAATTTTTCATGAAGACAAGGAATAAATTTTCGAAAACAATGAAAAATGAGCGCTGAACCAATTAATTGAATATCAAACTAAAATTGATTTATTAACGAGCGCCATCAAACTCTGCACGGTTACGATTACCCCATTAATCATGGCGTACGCAAATATGTGCACTCAGTATCAAACCACATTAAATCTCAATCTGCATAATATATCATTCATTCAACCCCAGACCCAGAATGCAATGCCATCATCATGTAAGATTTATGGCCGCGAAAAATCACTCTATTTCATAGCAGACGTATCTGGGCGGTAATTACACCGCGAACTATGCCAACAACTCTGCGCCCATCCGCATTTGAATTCAGCTCCGTGTACGTGAAAGTGCATTCCTTGGGCACTAATTTAAAACTTTCCCCGAAATTTAATGAATCACTTACATAATAAATTAATGGGAGGTCGACCAACCGTGCCCCACAGGAACTAGGAACTTTTTCGTCTCAAAGGGAGATGTTCGTCGTCTTAGAAAATGTCTCAACCAGGATGCAGTTACGAAGCTGAGTTTTCAAGGAAAGAATTCCACCCGTAGCTGCGTGGCTACAACCAAGCACTAAAGTCGAGCTATTCATATCCTTTTCACTTGCAGCCTTAAAATTACATAAATTTAAAAATTCAGAAGATATTACAACTGAAAAAGTTAATGGCATTAATTTGTCAGCTTTCACTTTATATTGTCTCTGCACTATTGCGACACCAGTGAAACCTCCGAGCAGCATAAGACTTTCTAGACTCCTGTCTGCTGGAATAAAATAAGAAGGATAAAATAACTGTTTCATGACGGGAACTATGTTCAGTTGGCTAATCACACCGCAATCTCATCATATTGCTGCATGGCGCAAGGAAAAAACTTTTCCTTTTCAGCTTGCAGGCAGGAATATCACAAGAAGTTGGAATTTATATTTGCTCGTTGCCGACTGAGACGAACAGGACAGTCGAGAGTCCTTTAGACTTTTGGTTGGTTAGCTACAAATTTTCCATGCCTCCCGGAGATATTTTAAGAATTCCTTCTGAGCTTCGAAGTCCACTCTTCCTCTGATCTTGAAATTTGTTGTATATTAAATTAGTTTTTGAAAAGAAAAGGATTTTATATTAATTTATTCCGAATTATTATCACAAGCATTGGAGGTTGCATGCGATTGTAACTAAAAAAGGTTGAAGTAGCAGGAGAGTGCTCCTGGTAGAAGGGTTTTGTAAAACAATTAGTAAATCAAATAATATATTCTGCATATCAAAACATGACTAATATACAGAATCCATAAATTGAGATGGAAAAATTATTATGGTTATTATGTTTTTAAATTCGCCGCCATTTTGTTTCAAGTGGTTTGACCCCGTCGCTTAATTAGTCATGGTAACACATCAATATTACAAACCATTTCTAATAGTACAGGATCCGTATATAAAACGACCTTCACCGATCGAGTAACCGGACGAAATGTGTATTTTATGAATTAAAATATGTTAACAAATGTAACGGTGATGGGTTGCCTAATAAAATCCTGTCAAGGATATTTTTAATTAACTATATAAAAAGTTATTTTTTTCAATACCTTCACCGATCGAGTAACCAGAAAAATTTAACACCAATTGAAAGTACGAAGTTTATAGGATATGCAAACGTAGGGTTGCCTACCTTTTTCTTTTCAAGGCTAAAGGGTTGCTTAATTTAAACAGGTGATTAAAAATGGTACCTTCACCGATCGAATAACCAGATAAATCATATATCAAAATAAAGATAATTTTTTTTTACAAATACGATGGTATACGGTTGCCTATAAAAAACTTGTCAAAAATTAGGATTGTCAAGCGTTGAAGTATGAAAATTTTGGACGGTTGGAAGTGAGCGAGAAAGAGAGCCTTTATTTCATCCAGCGTGATAGACGAAGATGCAGCATAGCAACCGTTAGCCCCACATTAGCCGCTTGAAATAGTGCAGGAGCGGGAAAGGAATAGCATATACGCAATATTAAATGCGGTGGAGTAAGACGCGCCATTTTATGAAAAACGTTAAAAGTTTTGACTCTAATTGTAAACTACCATGCTGGAGTCATTAAAACAAAAAAAATATTGCGCACAATATATGTAAATTCCATGTAGCTCCCCGCAACAGAGCCAGATTGCGTAAAATTAGAGCCTACGAATTGCGGTTGGTTTTTCGAGAACTATTTAAAACCAATAGGATATATTGGCGACCAAACACCTTTAAAAATCAATGACATAATGGAGATGATTGATAGAGGAAATGATGATGACGAATCCGCCGAGCTTGAGAGCAACTTCATTGATGCAGAGTCGGATGAAAAATCAGATTTTTAGTTGCACTCGTTCATTCTGAATGAATATTTGTTTATTTATATTATATTAATGTAAGTATATTCTTTAGTTTTTAAATAAATAATCATTTAATACACTACACATTAAAATTTTTGTCATACATGTTTTCTTTTTACTTATAATTCCTTTACATGCCTGTCTGTGTGTGGTTGTGTGTGTTGGTGTGTGCGAAATTTTTCAGATTTCCTTGCAAGTTATATTATTCTAATTCAGTCTTCATAAAATAAACGAAATTCGCAAGGTAAGTATATTACTCATATATTTTTGAATAAATATTTTGAATAATTTGTTATATTTTGACAAAATATAAATCAAAGTGTTTCGAAATTACACACTCTATACATTTAATGTATAAAACCATAATGAAACGATGGAAATTTTTCAATAACTTTTTATAAACTTGGAAGTGCATATAATTGGAGAGTATCTTTTCAGTTGCTCCAAACCGACGGTTAACACTCAAACTCATACACTGACTTGTCAACAGTCAACAGAGCATGTGCACTCTGTTTCATGGGCACGAGGACGCGGGACTCGTTGCTGTGGCGCGTCTTACTCCACCGCATTTAATATTGCGTATATGCTATCCCTTTCCCGCTCCTGCACTATTTCAAGTGGCTGATGTTCGTCTATCGCGCTGAATGGAATAAAGGCTCACTTTCTTGCTCACTTCCAACCGTCTAAAATTTTCATACTTCAGCGCTTGACAACCCTAATTTTTGACAACCCTAATTTTTGACAAGTTTTTCATAGGCAACTGTATACCATCGTATTTGTAAAAAATTATCTTTATTTTGATATATAATTTATCTGGTTACTCGATCGGTGAAGCTACCATTTTTTAATCACCTGTTTAAATTAAGCAACCCTTTTGCCTTGACAAGAAAAAGGTAGGCAACCCTACGTTTGCATATTCTATAAACTTCGTACTTTCAATTGGTGTTAAATTTTTCTGGTTACTCGATCGGTGAAGGTATTGAAAAAATAACTTGTTATATAATTAATGAAAAATATCCTTGACAGTATTTTATTAGGCAACCCATCACCGTTACATTCGTTAACATATTTTAATTCATAAAAAAGACATTTCGTCCGGTTGCTCGATCGGTCAAGGTCGTTTTATATACGTATCTTAGGCTTTAAAATTTTTATCAAAATTCCTATACAGGGTTTTCCAATAAGAGGTGTTATTTTAATATTAAAAGCAAAATGCCATTTTTTAATTTAAATGATCGAATGTTTATTTCATTGTGAAAAAGAAGGTGTAATGATTTAAACATTTTTACGTCCGAACGCGGAACCGACCTCTCATCGGTTCTAGACGTTAAGTCTGAGTAGTGCCAACGGATGGTACCAACCGGTCAACCAATCCGTGCACCGTAACCCATTCACGCGGTGGCTGCTTGTCGGCCAGCTAGTTCGGAGAGGATTTCGGTCACGGGTCTCCGAATGGGTTACGCTCCTTTACATATTTTCAGCCACCTGTACACGCCCGTTTTCAAAACGCGTTACAAAAACAAAACCATACGGAGAGGAAACCTATTCTACGTTACTCCGTATTTCTTCATTAACCAGTCAAAAAACAAAATCTCTTTTTTACTTCACGTTCCCGAATTTCCGACGCGGTACCGAAAAGTATGCTACTCTAACTCAACCCGACGAAAACTACTCTAATAAAGCGACAAAACAACAAAGGTACCGCGTACCGCGCACGACGCGAAACCAACCTCAGCGGATTTTTCGAAACCCTACCCTCGCGACAGCATACCTACCCTGCACTTCCTTTCCCGCTGAAAAAGAAGAACCACTGAAAAGGAAAGTCGTTAATTAGTTAGCAATTCATGATTTTAATTGTAATTTTTCTCATACAGTAAGACAAAAAAAATAAAATATAAAACTGAAAGATTGCACAAATAAAAACATGCATATCTTTATAATAATAATAATTATTATTGATAAACCTAAGACTTTTCTTAACTCAAAATAAATGGATATATTTTCTTCTCATTCTTTGTTTTTTTTTTGTTTTTTAATTTAATTCAATTACAACATTTTGATATTGTTTCTTTTTCGAGTTTGAAACCAACATGTTCAACAAAATGCTATCAGCATAAAATATTAATGATCACTAATATTTTCCGTTCTATTTTCTTTAACTTTTCCTTGATTTTATTAGTTTGTAATATCTAATAACATTATATCTAATATAATTTCCTCTTTTTCTTTTTTATTATCAATTAAATTAATATGCCTCTGTGAAACCTAATGGTGTAAGGAATTAACCTTAAAAAAAACTTGCATAGAAAGGTGAATTTAATATTTCCTTCTATTTTTTTTTTTGTGCCGTTATTTTTTTTTATGGGAGTTAACATGGGAGTCCAATGCAATAATTCGTAAAAAGTTTTGAATTGATCTTTATTTTTAGAGAGGATAGATTTAAAATAGATTAGTTTATGGAAGCAAGTTGCCTGAGAGTCGGCTTGTTTCGTTAATCGGTCTTGAAAACAGCTAAAAATGTAAAAAAAAACTGTGCCTTTTCATGTGTGGATTAACACATACATGCTAACTAAGGCCACTTCATATTGCGAATAATAAACAGAAGCTCTCGAAATTCTGCAATTGCATCAGATCTACAAATCAATAAAGTGAACAAGCGCTCATATTTATATTTCTAATCCAGTTACTCTGAAGTTAATCCGGAAAATTTGCAAGGCTCATATTTCTACATGGTTCGAATCTTTATTATACAAATAGTCAAATTTCTGAAGGTTTTTTTTTATCAGTACTTGGAAGTATATTATAACTACGAAATATGTGTATCAAATATTTTTTTTTTTTTTTTGTAAAATTTGTTAAGTCTTTTTAGTTGTTCCTATCCAACTCTATCTTCTTGCCAATGAATTGCTCGCTATACCATTCCCGTTATAATTTTAATAAATTTCAAGATAAACGCTTTATCGGCTCACTATGGTTATTCCTGACAATATACTCGTACTATGTATATGTGATTTTTTTTTTATATTGTTGGATGTATAATGTATCGTTGGTTAAGCGGCCTTTATTTTACGAAACGTAAAACTCAATATTTCAAGTCTACTATATACTTGCAGTCCAAAATTGTTTCATGAACTTCTTCATTTTCTTGGTTTCTTTATTCTTAGCCTAACATTTACGCTTAAAATACTACGTAAATTCGTCTTTAATTATGTACACAACTAAAACTTGTTACTCTAATAGAAGCTGAGGGAGTAATAATAAATTTGTATGTGTATAAAAATTAAATTAGTTGTATCAGAGTTTGAACATTTTAATATAAAGTGAAGAACAACTCCTCTGTCTATCTTCTGTTAAAAGCTATGGGGGAATCGAAATATTTTGATGGAAACCGCCACCCTTATTCCCTTCTAGTTGAGTTAGTGAATGAGTACAATCATACGCAGCAACCTTATTATACATTGATACATTCACCCAGGAATTATCGATTTTTTTGGACCCACAACTTTATGAAATAATTAAATATTCTTTTGCCTTACATATTTACTCGTACAAATATAGGAAACCGGAAAGGAAATCGTGCATATTTTTACAAGAAACTTCGGACTGCAAAAGTATGTGCAGGTGAAGCTGCAGCGGTCAGGACAAAAAAACGATTTTGAAAGGCGGAAAATCCGCAATATCGAATCAATATGGAAGATAGATGCATTATTCTAGTTACCCACAAATTGTCAGTGTTGTTAAATTACAACTTGAACACTCCTGATAGTCGAATTTAATATCCGTCCTACCATCCTCCCCAATAATACCAGCTTCAATAAAATAAATGCTAGTTACCTTCACTATTCTGCTAAAATTAAAGGTGATCTCTAATTAAATTATCTTTTAGCGATCCTCTTTGCTGTCATTGCTGTGGGTTGAAAGATTCAATGTTTCCAGATTTCCCGCCTGCCTCGTTCTCACTGACGACCGAAGTTCTCGTCTTCGTTCTGGTGGTTGACATCCATCCAATTCTTGCGTCGCAGATGACCGTGGCCTTTTTAAACGACTGGATCTTCTCTCTTCATTACTATCGCGGCCTGCTCCAGAACTCATTGATTCTCTTCCTCCGACTCCAGCTTTATTCTCCGTATCGTTCACAAATACTCCATGGGCCCACTGGTCATTTTCCACGGTCAACCCGCTCGCGAACAAACTGCAAGGTCTCGTCATCCGGGGAACAAGCACCTGATGGATATTTTCTCACTTTTCTTCTTTGCGGAAACCCCTTCCGAAACGGAGAAGCAACCAGCCCTCCATTAGCTGCAGCACCGTTAACACGCCCGAAAAGCCCTCAAAAGGACATCAGACAGACACTCCAATGATATCTGAGGTTATCTTTCCCACGTTTTTCCTCCACCCGTTGCGTCGGACTGTCACTTTGACAACCACCGACAAAACAGATGTGGACTGGGAGTCGTCGCAACTGACGCGGATTGGAACGCCACATGGCGGCAATGGGCATTTTTATTGGTCGCCAGTGGCATAGTGTTTTGATGGCAACTGTGGGGGGCATTGCCAGGGTTCGGGATCGGAATCACTTCGATTCCCGGGCGTAGGCGTCACATTACAAAGGTATGCTGTTAAAAGTGAAAAATAACATCAGGCAAATGACTATCACGACCACACTTACAGGACCATATCCTTTTCATGAAATTTTCCATAACCAAACCGCAAAGTGGCTGCCCTATGTCCTCGATAGTCTCACGAATTTCATCTTTGAGGCCTTGAATCGACGCTGGGCTGTTGGCCTAGACCTTCTCTTTCACGTGGTCCCAAAGGAAAGAAGAAGTCCCAAGGTGTTAAATCACAAGATCTCGGTGTCCAATTGTGATCACCTCTTCGAGAGATAACCCGATTCGGAAACTTTTCCCGTAAAAGATCAATGGTTTCGTTGCTTGTGTCGCATGTAGCGCCGTCTTGTTGAAAATAAACGTTGTCCAGATCAATACCATTCAATTCTGGCCATAAAAAAGCATTAATCATCTCTCGATAGCGCAATCCATTCACCGTAACTGTTGCTCCAGCCTCATTTTCGAAAAAATAAGGTCCAATATATATGGTATCTCAGCTGGGTAGACGGACACACGGCCAAAGCGTGATAATGATCATATCACCTTGTGGATGCCTATACATTCGATCATGACAATGAGATACTTGTAATGATTTTTAAGTCTAAAGTCCGAACGAGGAACCGACCTCTCATCGGTTCTAGACGTTAAGTCTGAGTCGTGCCAACAGATGGTACCAACCGGTCAACCAATCCGTGCACCGTAATCCATTTTCGCGGTGGCTGCTTGTCGGCCAGCTAGATCGGAGAGGATTTCGGTCGCGGGTCTCAAAATGGATTACGCTCATTTACAATTTTTCAGCCACCATTAAACGCCCGTTTCAAACGCGTCGAAAACACAATCATACGGAGAGAAAACCTATCTTAGATTACTCCGTATTTCTTCATTCATCCAGTCAAAGTACCAAACAAATCTAATTTCTATTTCGCGTTCCCGAATTTTACCGACGCGGTACCGAAAAATATACTACGTTAACGTAAATCCGAAAAAAACTACGCTAAGGAAAAAAACAAACCAACAAAAGTACCGCGTACCGCGCGCGGCGCGAACCCGGCCTCAGCGGATTTTCTCAAATCCTACCCTCGCGACGGCATACTTACCATGCACTCTACTTCCCGCTGGAAAGAAAGGACCACTGGAAAGGAAAGTCGTTGTGTTAAATTAGCACTTCATGTTATTATTTTGTTTATATTTTTAAGTAAATTATAAATTAACATAATTAACTTTCACTTATGTATATAGAAATTTTTCGTTCTTATCAAATAACGATCTGCAATTTGTTCGATAATTTTAAAATTTGATTTTATGTACCTCTCACATATTTAAAACTATTTTTGTACTAAATGTCCTTTTCCTGCGAGAAGCTAATTAAATGAACAAAGAACTATTTGTAAATTTTATCCATATACTTTACATTTTATATAATATTGTATTGGTTCTGATCATTTCATTTATTACGTAATGGAATGAACGCAAAGAAATTCTTTTATTATGTGAATCCCTTATAAGTAATTTTTTGTGAAGTTTTCTAATGAAAGCTGCAGTACAAATATTTAAATTCTAATAATTTCATACAAGTTTACCATAAACTCACTAACGAAGCTATTATATGTCTCGATCATTTCCATTTGTTGGATTCATAGTGGTCAATACATTTAACACCAAACCTACATTCATCTCTAAAGGAGAATGACCGAATATAGGATCGAATTCACAATACTTTTTTATAACTCGAGAAATAATAAAACGATGTAAAACGTCACTAAACAACTTAATTAGTATTCTGCTTAAGAAATCTGATTATCTATATTCTGCTAATGGTTTGCGTACGCCAACTATTAAATAACCATATTCGATTGATAGTGACTTTAAAATGGTAGGCAGGCAGTTATTTCTAAATCCTATTCCAAAAAGATTGAGAAATTTTATTTTATTCCCTTTTCTTAATAGTCAACTTAAAATAGCAAGTGCTAAATCGAACCAAATGAAGATTGCCGTTATATTGAGGTACTCATGCATAGAATGAAACAGTCCAAAAAATCGTGAGTCATAGCTCAACATCCAGAATCCCTTTTGAAATTTTGTCAAATTCTTTGTTTCTTAGACAATCTAATCATTGTTCAACGTTCGAATTAAACTTTAAAATGCTAATTTTTATTTTCTTCCTACAATATAAAAAATAGTGACCTAAGGTTAACGGTTTGAAGGAAGAACACAGCTTTCAAATAACCCTTCCATAGTTTTAAATCTCACCAAGGAACTCCGCAGGACTTCTTAAGCATACATTTTTTTAAGTGCAGCATTTTTACAGTGTATTTACAGTCTTTGTATAATCTAAGTCACGTTTTCGCTTAAGAGGTAAGGGGGAGAGTAAAAATACTGAAAAACCTTCAATTAGCATCAACTTCGGAAATTCTAAAATGAAGTCCATATATGCAAAGGTTTAACTGACTTAATCTCCTACCTTTTGTAAAGTATGCCTACCAGTACAAAATTTTTCTAGATGCTTCCGTAAATAATCTGTTATTGCTTTTAAATAAAAATGTAAAAAAATCCTATACTACAACATATTTTATATTAAAGTTTAAAACAGTTTAAAAGGGAAATGATTTAAAATGACCCAGCATCGTTTCAATGAGTTAAATTTTTCTTTTCTTAAATAAGCAATTCAAGGTATAGTTATACATAATTGGTAAGCTTCGTATGGTAAAAAGTTGAATAGACAGGAGCTTTATCAAACGGTTATAGTTGCTAAGCAAATCATCATATAAGCGCTTGGCAAATGGATTTGCTTCATATATTTTTTGCAAAAAGAAATGTCGAGCAATTTCTTTAACTTTATTCCGCAACATTGCAGTTACTGGTTTTTAACTTGCACCCGCAAATTGTTTGGGCTTAATGCTATTTTTGGTTTTCTGAACCTAAATTTTCCGTATTCCTTGTCAAAAGTTGGAAAAACATTTTTTTTTGTGTTGCATATAACGTTCGAGTACTACTCACTGCAACGATGATTATGCCGTATCGTGTAGAGCGAACGTTGTACCAAGCATTGTGTTGATGAAAAATGTTGTTTGAGACAGTCTTAGCAATTTTCCCCAATTGAACTTCATTTTAGATATTTTGAATTGATAGAATTCAAGGCAGCAGTAAGATAGTTTATACTTGATGACCCACTATCCCATTGCTCCATGACACTTAAATCAGCGGTGGATTATCATTATCAATTCCCATCATGACATCCTCATAGAAGGGACGATTTCATCGCGTGAACGCTTCACGAGCGCGTCGGATTAAATTCATACGTGTCATACACACGATGCCACGAACAGCCACAACAAATAAAACTGGGATCAAAGTTCCGCCGACTAAATGATGCACGCCTGGAGGTTCGTGTTGCGAAATAGCGGGCGCGACTTTGCTGGTCGTCGAGGACGACGATGATGAAGATGTGGCAGATGGCGATGATCCCGTTGTCAATCCCTATTGATTATAACCTATATTCAATGCAACTATATCTAAGTTAATTTTCCAACGTACTTGATTTTATATGATGTCACGATCCTTAGCGTGCCCCTTAGATACGCCACAATTCCAATAGGTACACAAACTTCCAAAAAAATGAACAGAAGTCAATTTCCGAGCGCGACTTGTCGTGTCAGAGCGGCAGTTCTTGAGTGGTGACCACTACTCCCACACTCTACTACCATGTGGCTGTCAATCCACTTTGAAATCCCACGACAAAATTGACGTGGGATGTGAATCCATCACAACCTACATGAAATGACAAGCCACATAGCAGCAAGGTGTGTTGGTAGTGGTCGCCAGCGGCGTCGCAAGATTCATTACATACTCTAACTATCTTTAAGCGAAGGCCCGAAAGGTCCAATGACTCCGCCGTACCATAAACCGCATCAAATAGTCACACGTTGAGGATAGAAAGGTTTTTCAACAATAACTCTTTGGGTTTCCCAGCCCCAGATGCGACAATTTCGCTTGTTGACGAAGCCACCGAGGTGGAAATGGGCCTCATCACTCAAGATGATTTTTTGATGGAATCCCGGATCATTTTCATGCATTTCAAGGACCCAATCAGCAAGGACACGACGTTATAAGCCTTAAGAACCAAATCTTTATGCAAAATACGGTGTAATGACGTTTGTGGAATGCCTTATTTCAAAGAACGACGAGGAACGGACAAACCTAGGATCTTCAACACTTTCGGCTACAACAGCGATATTCTGGGCTGTTCTTGAGTGACGTGCACGGTTTTTATTCTCCACATTACTAAATTGTCCCAACAGCTCGAATTTTTCCACCAATTTCTGTATTGCGGTCCGACAAGGTGCTTCACGACGACCCAAAAATGTTCTAGTTTTACGAACCGTCTCTGCTAAATTTTCACCATTTTTAAAGTGAATTTTAATGATTTCAATGTGTTGTTGAAGCGTAGATCGTTCCATTTTTATTGATGGCGTAGTTTCTACTTGTCAAATGTCAAAAAATGACAGCTTCAAAAGTGACATCTACCGAAGTAGCGGGCTATCCAAAATAACACCTCTTTTTGGAAAACCTTATATTTGTAGTGTCTAGGCCCGTTGCAAACATGTATCCCCCTAGTATCACGTGTTAATGGTGTTGTAATTGTAAGGTATACAACCGGCTGTACCTTAGCTGTTTACTATTCAGTTATTTTGAAATTTTCAGAATGCATAAAATTGCTTTCAACAAACTTAAATTGTTGCTTTTGGGAAATTAAAGGGTCCCATTTTGATTTTATAGGCGAAAATGTAATTTTTATAAGATGCACTATTGTTGGCTAAGTTAATCGAATTTCGACTTCTGAGGTATTTGTTGCCCTTGTACTCCGGAAGTCTCACCTCTGATTTTTCAGTTCAAAGGTGTCCAATCCCCTTACCCTACACCCCTCAAAGCAAAAATTGTCATTTTAAGACCTGTTTTGAAAAGTTCTCATCAAGATTTTTCATTTGACACCCATATTGCCTACATGCAATGAATTTTTTTCAGGGGCCACTCCTCTATAAGGAGAGACCTTCCTTAAACACCTTATAAATTTCTTTTTGTTGTGAAACTTTGAAGAAGGCGTCAATTTGCACCTACATACGAAATCTTGTGTTCCTAGCTTATGTAGTTTGCGAGAAAAAGGTGTGTGACACACGGACGGATAGGACGCGATTTGACAAAACCCTAAAAATCTTAAGTCTCAATTATATTAGCTGAAGACTTTCAAAAGTACTGGAAGCAGAAGTATCCTTTTATATTGATAATTAACAATTTAACATATGCTTCTCGGTCTCTTGAAAATATGTTGTGTGTTTTGAACTTAATAAAAAGGCTTCAGAAATACTTATGGAAACTCCATCCGGTCTTTTTTGCTTCTGTCAGCCATTTTACTACAATTTAGCGTGGTCAAACACCGATCCATTAAACTCAATTAAAACTACTAGACATTTGCTTGCAGTCTTAATTAAGAACGGGGAAATCATAGTGTCAATAAAGTCCAGGGAAAACCGAGTCCCTTAATCAAATCATGGTATTCCAATCAAACATTTCACTTTTGATTTCCACTCGTTTACATTTCTACCTTGATAGCTACGACATTTTATATTTTTTTAGCATTCATGCCTCCAGAGTCTACAAAATGTCCGTGCTGGTACTGGTAGGAAAAAAAGCCTTTGTACGAGCTCACATTGGCATAAGACTAGTCTGGCGTCGGCAGACAGTATCAGGATATGCAAATATCTGCTATATAGCAAACTTATATACATACCGGTGTATGAAAGGCGAAATCAACTATGAAATTGTTCAAACTTGTGAAAAAAAGTTATTTTATGTCCATGCTTTAAAGCAGGATTTTATTATAAATGCTGAACAATTTAAAGAGCATATTAACTTTAGGCTTTGAATTAATTTTGCAAAAACTTACTAGTTTTGATAACCTTCAGAGAGTCTGTCCGTATGTCTGTGCCACCACAGCAAGTATTCAAAAATTATGAAAATTAAACCTTGGTGGAAAGTGTTGGTGTAATGAAAATTGTAATAAATGAACGAATCCTAATTTGATTGATTGATAGCTGTCAAATTGACCTTCACAAAATGGCATATATATAAAGTTCGAGCTTTCATGATATTTGTTAGTACGGACATCTAGCGTCAAATTCCGGTTATTAAGTTGTACACCCAATAATATCCAAGAAGAAATCAAAAGGAGTTGAGTAAATAACCCTACGGTCCTGTCAGAAGCGTTGTTATAAAAAATATCTTAAGTGATACACTTCCGATAACTGAGGCTGTCAATTACACCTTATCTTAGAAATACCTGTAAGATTCTTCCCAATGGAGAAAAGGAAAAGACCTGAGTTTGATTTTTTTTAAAATGTTATAATTCTTACAGCAGCTCCCCCAGTTGGTGCCACAATTTTGCCTGCCGACCTCGATGTCTTTGAGGGTGTACTGGGGAGGTTTGTTGCTTCTGTCCAGCTGGGGACTGATATTTCTGCTGATTTCCGATGATACTCTTTCAACTTGATGGGCCTGGAGGCCGATAGGGGTTCCGCAGGAAGAACGACGTAGAACTGTAGCTCGGCGGACTTCTGAGCGATGCGGGACAGCGTAAGGAGCCTCGGATAATTCCTTTGCTCCTCTTGGGCTGATCCCGTCAGTGCGAATAAACTGAGTCGTTAGCAAGGAGAATCTAGGGCCTCTAGGATGGAGGCAGATGGGCACGTGGAGCTGGTTACCATCGACCAGGCCTAGGAGGGCCAAGGAGCTGATGCACTGAGAGGATGCCCAGATCATCTGTATTTTCCTCGGCTTAAGCCAGGCCGGACCTCACCACCACATCAAATAGGACTCCTTAGCATACGCCTGGTCCTGGGCATCCTTTCGTTGCATCGGCTTATCGGCGCACACCAGGCCTGCTTGATGGTAGGCGGCTCCACAAGCACATCTGCCTCCACCCTAGAGGCCCTCAATTCTTTTTGCTAAGCACTCAGTTTATTCGCAGGCTCCCGTCAGCCCAAGAGGAACAATGGAGTAGTTTGAGGCTCCCTATGCTGTCCCGCCCCGCCCAGAAGCCCGATGAACTATAGTTTCAATTCCAACAACCATCAGGCCCCCCTTAAACGTCGTTCTCAATGCGGAACCCCTATTGGCCCCCCGACTCATTACGTTGGAAGGGTATAGAGCTCAACACCAGCCCACAGCTGGACAGAAGCGACAAACCTCCCCAGTACCCCCTAGAAGCCACGAAGAGGAGGTCAGCAGACAAAATTGCAGCCTCAAGTGGGGAAGCTGCTGCGTTTATTTCGTGTCAGCGTCACACCGGAAGCGAAAGCCCGTTTCCGCGACCAAGTGTGGGCCCGCCAGAAATAGTGTGGCTAGAAGGCACGGGAGAAGCACCGCCAACGTCACCCAGACTAGGACCAGTTAGGAGACCTTACACCATTTCGAATACATTAACCCTGCAGTTGTGTTTATAGTTAATATAAGAATTATAACGGTTTAGAAAGCATCACACTCAGATCTTTTCCTTTTCTCTATTGGGAAGAATCTTTCAGAGGTTTCTAAGATAAGGTGCGATTCACAGCCACAGTTATCAGAGTGGTATCATTTAAGATATTTTGTAGTCAACTTACGATATGTAGTCAGAAAAAACGAATATAATCAAGCCACACGTCAAAGATATGTGCATTTTTCAATGAAAGTTCTTTGTTGCTTCATTTTCGATGATCGCCATTTTGTGGCAATATAACAAAAGTCACTAACATCATGAATTCCCAAAACTATTTATATGACTCATGTTAACTGAATACTTGAAGAAGATCAAATCAAAACTGCCGCATCTTAGAATACCGAAATCATGCATTGTTGTTGCTGTAATTAGAGAAACTTCGAATGGGTATAACAACTGTAAATATGGTTCGAGTTTCATCAAGCTAACAGAGTATTATGACCTTTCGTGATACTACTTAAATGACGAATCTCGTTGAATTTAAGGAAATCCATCTATCCATTCGTGTGAGGTTTTTGGCCCCCCTTTGGACGCGTCCTTTGGTAGCGGATAGGGGGTGCCTTAACCGGTCAGTCAGCGGGTATGTGGGAAACAAAATATCACTTGTGGAAAAGCCGAAGTGCTGACAACGCTTCACTTAGTATTTACTTCTCATGGAACCAGGAAAATAGCCTCGGATCGAATCGGATAACGGCAACGACTGTTGCATTGTATAAAGGACTATTCTGTTGGAACTTGGAATGTTCGATCATTTAAAAGATCAGGTGCACTGCGACAACTACTGGATGAAATAAAAAATATTAAATCATCATCTTCACCGTGCAAGAAACCAGATGGCACGGTGAAGACATATTTGTCATGCGAACACAAACCGTGTCCAAAAGCGGAAAACTGCAAGAAAGCTATGAGTTTCGAGTCGATTTCATTGTTGACAGCACATATAAACATATTATCACAGACCTCAGGCCCGTTAACGAATGGCTCTGTGTGATTCGTATCAGATTTTTTAATGTCTAGCTGATCAACTATCGTGCGCCTACAGAAGACAAGCAAGAGGCAATTAAGGACGAATTTTACAGCACCCTGAAACGCACTGTTGAGGTATTGCCGATTCAACGCAAAAATCTGGTAAGAAATAGCACATAGAAGAACAACTGGAGCATACAGCCTCCATGCAGAAACCAGCGATAACGGACAGCGGCCGATAAGCTTCGATACTAGTAAGGGCTGGACAGTATGCTCCACACGATTTCTACATCGAGACATCCATGAGAGAAGGTGGGTGTCCCCAGATGGTCGCACATCCAACCAGATCGACCATGTTCCCATACAAAACCGAGCCATTACCAGCATTCTCGATATGGGCTCGTTCTGCGGTGCTATCTATGATTCGGACCACTATCTTGTAATGGTCAAGTTGCGATGCCACATCTCCAAGAGCTGTAAACAAGGAATATCGGTTACTCCAAGGTATCAGATACACAAGATAAATAATAGCTTAGTAACGTCCACATACAAGTCAGCGCTGGAAAATCGCAACAACATATTCCAGCAGGCAGGAGAAAGTAATGATGACATCAAAACCATGTGGAAGACAGCAAGATATGCGGTGACAGAAGCAGCCGAGGAGCTCTTGGGCACCAGCCAAAGAAATGTAGAAACGACTCATATAACGAAGAACGTAGGGAAGCGATTAAAATGAGGAAACAAGCGCACAAAGAATACATCTAGCGACCAAGTCAGGTCAAACGAGGACAATTTCAAAACCTTCGACGTCAAGCTAAAAAAAAGTGCCAACGAAAGACATGACTAACAATCCACACCAAAATCGAACAGATAAACGAAAACATAACATTGCATGAATCAGATCGGCGTATGTTTCTATCAAATAAATAGTAGATGGCTTCAATCTACGAACAAGTCTTTGCAAAAGTATACAAGAAGCAATCATTGGCGACCCAGTCGATATTAAAAACAGATGGCTACAATATTACCAGAAGCTATTCACAGCGTCCCCAACAACGACTGAAGCTGTGAACATACCAGAAGCAGGGCAAAATTTTGCAGTCTCACCACCAAACAGAGGCGAAGTAGAGGCAGCAGCACGGGACCTTAGAAAAAATAAGGCACCTGGAATAGATGGAATATCAGCGGAACTGCTCCAGACCTGGGTCCCCATCTAAATAACTTTATTCATCGGCTAATATGCAGAATATGGTCAGAAGAGCAGTTACCAGAGGACCGGCGGAAATTAACATAACACATTAAGGTGTGAAAATTATAAAGGCATTGCTCTGCTGTGTACGTCTTATAAAACGCCTCAAAAAGCATAGAAAGAAAATTAAAGCCCTACTATGAAAGTATTATAGGAAAGTATCAGGGAGACTTTCGCAGTGTGTGGTCTGCAAAAGACTAAATATTATCAGCAATGCAGGTGCCCGAAAAGTGCTGGGAATATAACATTTATGTGTACCGACTCTTTGTAGACTTCAAGCAAGCATAAAATAGTGTCGACAGAAATGCGCTGAACAAAATAATGCTTGAATCTAGCGTCCCAAAAAAGCTAGTACGCATGGCCAAGGTCACGATGCTAAACATAGAGTACCAGGTCAAGGTAAACGGTGAGTTAATAGAAAGTAATCAGGTTTAAAACAAGGGGATGGACTTGCGCTAATGCTTATTAATATTGCGCTGGAACACGACATCAAGAAGACATCAGCTAAAACCTCGGGCACACTTATGTTCAAGTCCACACAGTTGGAAGCGTACGTTGATGACGTCCATATTAAAGCACGTTTAATCTTTGATACCAAAGGCTAGAATCTGAAGCAAACCGAATTGGTCTACGAGTCAATGAAACTTAAACTAAATTCATGACCCAAGTGAAGAGAAAAACTCCAGTTTGACAAAACCTGACCGTAAGCACCTACAGCCTTGAGAGTGTGGATAATTTTGCGTAACTTGAACCCAACCTGAAAAGGAGAGGCACCGACAAGCACGAAATTAGATGCCGCATAAACGCCGCAAAGAAAGCATATTACTCCATACTTCCCATTCTAAGGTCCAGAGTTGTGCACAGACAAAATAAGCTTCGCGTTTACAAAGCACTAGTCAAACCTGTGTTGTTATATACATGTGAAACATGGACCCTGACGAGCGAATTCGAAAAGGCAGTGGGCGTATTTGCGCGTAAAGTGTTCCGGAAAATCTACAGCCCAGTGAAACAAGGAGCATAGTGGAGACTACGTTACAACGATGAGTGTAATTAACTACCTGACGATCCAACTGTTTACTCTTGTGTAAAGATACGTGAATTGCAAAGGGTGGGCCATGTAGAAAGAATTGAAGAAAACCGGCTACTCAAAAGAACATTGACGGGTAGAGCACAAGAAAGACGTCCAGGGGGAAGACTGAAGACTCGATGAAAAGACACTATAGAATCTTTGGGAGTAAACGACTGGCGGACAAGGTCACGGAACCATGATGATTGGAGCTTGGGCTGTCGCGCCATAGATCATGATCCATCCAATCGTCGGACTTACAGTTGAACAAGCAAAACATAAATTTGGTGCTCGAATGATATACTAGATGACTATTCGCGGATTTAACTTAGAACTGGACAAAACCGAACTAGTTATCCTGACGAAGAAGAGAGTCCCTAGAGTAAGGACAATCAGCATTGAGGAGATGCAAGTAGGGTCAAAGCTAGCTCTGAAGTACCCGAGCGTTCTGATTGACTTGAAGATGAGCCTCTCTGAGCAAAACAGGGCAATAGCGGAAAAGGCTACAGCAGGTATGCCAGCATTCAGTCAACTGATGGCCAACGTAGGGGGCCCATTTCATTAAGAAGGCGACTTCTGATGAGTGCCATACAGTCTGTGCGCTACTATACGGATTAAAATATGGAGTGGCAATCTCAGCAAGTCGCTGTACCGAAAATGCCTGGTACAGGTGCAGTGAGGTGGAGCGTTGAAGATAACAATTGATGGGTACAAAATAAGAGGGACTCATCGACTTTTTCCTTCAAATTTAGTTTTTTATATAGTTTGATTCTTTTCAAATAGGCCTATTCAAGTGGTACAGTTCAAAAAATTATTTGGCAGCCGTTTCCTAATAAATTTAGCTGATTAAATATCTACCAATATCTACAAGAAGTCAATTTACTCTTAGCTGTGAAGGATTGGGGCTGATTGCATTGTAAACTGGAAATGAAAGTGCTCATTACCGCTGCTATAGTGCTATTGCCTTAAAAATGAGCAAAAAGCACACCTGCTGAAAGTAGAAACGTTTTATAGAAGGAAACGCATAGCAAGAGTTTATGCTAGAAATCCGTCGCACTGTAAAGAAGCTTTATGTTTTGATTATGGCAAAATCGCCATATTTCGAATATTCCGACAAATGATGTTTACTAAAAAAGTCAAATTACCACAAATTATGCTGAAACTGGAGGCAAAAAGGCAGGGATGATGTTTGTTCGCTTCTTCACCATTTTTTTAATAATTTTATGGCAAACATATGAACACTCAAAGATATTTTGCGATTTCTCCAGCGGTCAAAATAAAAACTGCTATCTTTCGATTTTTGCATCACTTGGTACATATCGAGAAAAGGCTCGAATCTGTCATGATAACATTTCCTGTCCGTGGTCATTCCTACAAGGAGAATGATAAAAATATGGGGATTGTTAATACCAAGTTAGCGGCCGAAATCACAGAAGATAAGATAGGATAAAGTCGGCACGACAAAAACCGTTTCTTTTTGGCAACTTCAATGTTGATAAATCCTTTTTTAAATTATGGACCCTCTACTTTGATCCAAATAACGCAAAAAAATCTACGTTCCCACCTCGTCCCAGCAAGGCATTAAAAGTTGAGAATACATGTAAAAAAATGTTATATCACAATACGTACAATGAAGCATGAGAGAAAAGTAGGAAAAAGAAACAAAATAAAAGACCATCGCAATAATCAGGGTTACTAATACCTGTGCGGGAGATATCCGTTGTGCATCCATTTCATCAACTTTTTTTTTCTTGAAAAGCCGTCGGGTCTACCTTTTTTGTGGAGCAGACGCGTTTTTACTGCTGTGAGTCATCTTCACACAACTATGCAAGGCCTAACGGCTTTTCAAGAAACAAGAGAATTGGCCTTCAGATATCAAACAAAACAAGTTGGGTAGACAGACCTACGCTCATGTCAAAGGGGTTTTGTACTCAACTGACAAAATGCAGTAACCAGCAAGGAATAAAATCAAGAAACATGCCAAAGACGATTTAATTGGAGAAAATGTGAAATTCGAGGATCATACTATTATTAACAAAGTTGAACGAATTTTGGCTTTTGAGGCATTTGTTATTGTTATGCCCATAAATACTCCTTTTATAATTTTTTCAAATTTTTTAGATCACAGGTGTCCATTCGAGAGGGAGGAAACACATTTTTCATGTATTTCATTGTGCTGAAGCAAAAACTGTCAGTTTAAGAACTGTTTTGAAAAGCTTTCATAAAGAACTTTCATTTGATACTCATATCGGCAACGTTTGATGAAATTTTTTTCAGGGGCCACTCCCCTGTACTGTACTCATCGATTCATGGCCTATTTTTTCGAATCCTAGAATGGTTCAAAGCCCTTTTGTTAGGAGCTCCCTCCTGCCTCCTCGACTTGTTTTACGTATGAGTATTAATTGTAGGTACTCATGTTCAGTCTTCATTAAATTGAATCAAGTGCTCAAAACATGCACCTGAAACGTTGAAGTTTGGGGAAAAATAACTCAAAATTATTCAATCTTCGCACTTAAAACAGCCACTATTTTGTGTTACGATTACTGATACCACTAACTGTACCGATTCTCAAAGGTATTCATGATACCTATCATTCCTGAAACTTTCATGCAAATCCTAGCACAGTTGTAGTGTCTAAGTCGGTAAGAAGCGCATACAGAGTCTGAATAATAAGTAACCGGACTGACCTTAGGAAATTTTTTATTGGCAAAATATGTGCAATTTTTCTTTAGAAATCTTCAAAGTAATCCCCATTGGAGTCGATAACACGCTGATACCGGATTTTTCAATCCCCGAACGCTCCCTGGAAGTCGGCAACCTCGATGCCGTCTAGAGCCCTCGTCGTAGCACGTTGAACGTTTTCCAGAGTCCCGAACCGCGTCCCCTTAAGGTGTCTCTTGATCTTGGGGAACAGAAAGAAGTTCGCTGGTGCCATATCTGGGCTGTAAGGAGGCTCGGGCAACATTGCCCTCGACTGTTTGGCCAACTGCTCGGTGACGAGCAGGCAGGTGTGCGACGGAGCATTGTCGTGATGGAGGATCCACGCATGGGCAATCTCCAGACGGACTCAGCGAACCCGGGCGGTTAGTCGACGGAGCACCTCTCTGTAGTACTGGCCGTTTACAGTTTGGCCGGGTTGCACAAACTCTTTGTGAACAATGCCTTTCACGTCAAAGAAAGCAATGAGCATCGACTTCACCTTCGATTTGCTCATGCGCGCTTTTTTCGGTCGTGGTGACGCCGGTTGTGCCACTCCGAACTCTGCCACTTCGTCTCAGGATCGTATTCGAAAACCCACGTCTCGTCTCCTGTAATAACGTGGTTAAAAAACTCTGGTTCGGTTGCTCGATCGTACGCTCCATTTTCACTCCGACGACGTAACTGAACACGCACTCCGCTCTCACTCGATGCTATCTCTTCAAGCGCTTGGAGGCAACTGCTGCAACCCGGTTCCCTTTACCTAGACCCCCACCACCACTACAGCACCAGATACCGGTTAGCAGACGCTTTGACGGCGCAGGGCAGGCTCAGTGCGGTTACTTATTATAAAGCCATAGCCATATGTTTCCATAGTAATACAGCGCATATTGTTCCATAGTAATACAGGAAAATTCAAAGCGCTATAACTTCGTTAAATACCATTCGATCTTTATGAAAATTTCAGAAAAAATCAAATTTGTAGATAGTCATCTGTGTACTGAATTTTATTGAATTTAAGGGTACTATTAAGATTTTATTCAAGAAAATATAAAATCGATAAATTATACTATTACTAACAAAGTTGAGTGAATTTCGACTTCTCATGTATTTTTTGTTGTTCTACTCATAAAGGCCTACATTCATGATTTTTGCAAATTCTTCGGATGGAAGGTGTCCAATCGCGAGGAGTGGTGCGCGAAACGTTCGAACATTTCGCCTTCCCCTGCCGCCCTTGGTACCGATAAGGCAATTTTAAGACTTGTTTTGAAAAGATCTCATCAAGACCTTTATAATGACACTCTACTCGACTACCAATGGTGAAATTTTTTTTGAGGGGTCACCTCCCTTAAACCCATTTGAAAATTGTTTCGACCCTTGAATTTTCAAGAAGTTACCACTTCTGACCTTTCTACAAAGTTTCATGGCTGTAGCCTCTATAGTTTCCGAGAAAAAGTGCTGTGACATACAAACGGACGGACGGACAGACGGACACAGGTCGTGATTGCAATAGGGTTTTGTATTTTAGTACAAAACCCTAATAATGGATAAATATGACGGCCTGCAGTTCCTCAAAGGGTTTTGCTCGACTACGCAACGTTTTTTCCTAAATTTAAGCGATAAAATTTCATGAAAATCTATCATTTTGAATGAACATCTATGAATAGGTTTTTTATCACATTTTTCACGAAATAAACTTGCCAAAGAAGCTCAACACAGCATGCACACTTGCAGTAAACTCGTTATTCTTTCATTAATTTAGGAGTTACGGTGACTGAAATCATTTGATTTTGTTTCTTTTGCTTCAAACAAGAAATAAGTATATTTTGAGTTAAACTAGAAATTTAGATTTTATAAGATGTGCTAAGCAAGCTAATATTCTGCCTTGAATTAAACCGAAAATATTTCATTAGCGATTATCTCTAATTATTATTAGTCCCGCGCAGGGGGAATGCTGGCCGACAGGCTAGCATTCTTTGGGGAGTTCCGCCTCCACGTACCCGAGAAAATTCCCGCAGGGGGAATGCCAGTCGACATGAGCACTCTTGGAGGCTAGCATTCTTTGGGGAGCGCCACCCCCACGGACACGAGGATATGGGGGCGCCGTGAGGCTCCCTCCTGGGATGACAGGTAACGACCCTGATTGGATTTGAACTACGCTTTGGATAACGAACTGGAATCCATGCAGCTCCGAGGGGAACCCAACAAAACTGGAGCAATCTAAAAGCAAAAAAAGATAAAAAAACCAAAATAAGGAAAACAACGACCACGCAACCAGCGGTTGCAGCCATGATGTTAACAGTACATCGAGAGCGGTACTAACTATGACAAAAACGACGAATAATACAATGACAGTGAAGACGGACGAAAAACGGAGATTAGAAGACAGTTTGGTCCAGACTGAGATTCCTGCGGCGTTCGGGCGCAGCAAAAAAATGGTGCAAAGGCCAGACCATCCTATGAAGTAAAAGCGAGAAACTCTGCAGGACGCTTCAGGTGTTTGGGCGGTGGAAGAAAATACAAAGAACATCCAGAATTTGCTGGTAACCGCTGCGATCGTTACCGAAGCGACCGATGCAAGGGTCGTTAATCCCGACATAATAAAGAAGCCTGAAGCCAATTGAGGAGATTACGGCAGGAAAAGAAATGAGTGACTAGGCAAATAAAGCGACGCTGTGTGATTGCATCACCAACGTCGAAAACGTGGCAGAAGTCCTGTATTCGGAAACGGAAAGCGATAACCTCTCCCAAGGATGGTTGCAAAGTGCGATTGCCGCCCAGCGACACGAAGAAGAAAGGCTATTCCGTAAAGCGGGAGATGGTTTAAAAAGAATACAATCTGCATGCGACTCCCCAAAAATCAGCAAAACAGTAAAAATCGGGCTCCTTGAACTAGAGGAGCTCCTAGACCGCATAGGGCATTACCGGAAGAGCTGGTTAAAGGCCGAAGACGAGCAAAAGGCTAAAGAAGCGCTAAAGGCCACATGCAGATAGCTCCACCATTAAGAATCAATAAAAGAATGGCGTCTAGCCCAATCGAAGGAGATCAGAATAAAAGAAGGAAGGAAGACGCACTTGATGGGCGTGGCGCACCAGATCAGAGGTTCCAGACATTGCTTACAAAAGGAGCGAAGAAAGTCGCAAAGACACTCTTTCAAAAAAAGCCAGAAAGTAAAGTTCAGACGGACGCCCAACAAGAAAAAGACCTGATGCAAAACAGGAGAGACAGAAGCCGCGACAAAGACCCCGGCAGCAGGCACTGCTCGTAAAACTCCCAAATGGCCGATTCTATACGGAGGGGCTGCGGGACATCAGGGGAAACGTAAGGCCCGAAGACACCAACACTAACATTAAAGCAGTACGACCAGCACGGTCAGGCTACATACTGGTCGAATTCGGAGCAAAGCTCGATAATAAGGAAGAATTCTGCGACGCAGTAAAGAAAATCCTCGGCAAAAGCCCAACTATAGCCTCGCTCGAGCCGATGGCAACGATCGAAATAAGAGACATTGACTGCTTCACGGATCTGGCTGAGGTAGAAGAGGCCAGCAAAAGGGTGTTCCCTAGCGTGGAAAGGATCAGCGCGAGACTGACACCAGAAAACCATAGGGGATAACGCATGGCCATAGTTGACTTGGCCCTTTTCGGCCGAATAATTCCTGATAAAGGGCAAAGTAAGAATAGGGTGGGTTGTATGTAGGATACGGCGAAGAGCAACGCCTCTTCAATGTTCGGTGCTTAGGGACCACCTTCTTTAGTGTGTGCCTAACGCCTAACGAATCGATATCATCTTTCCAAGCCAAGCTTAATGCTCTGGACGGCGCTGTCTCGAACACAGAGGGCAACGTGCTCGTTGGGGAAGACTTCAACGCTAAAGCAATCGAATGGGGCATGCCTCAAACAGATCTGCGGGGAAAACGAATCCGAGAAATGGCGGCCAGGACGGCACTTGTACAAAACATCGGAAATACGCCGAATTGCCGCCGTATTGACAATGAGGGGACCATACCGGGCGTGACATTCGCCTCGGGGTCCTTAGTACGGTGGATACACAATTGGAGAGTATTAGAGGACTGCTCAGCCAGTGATCATCAGTACATTCTGCTTGAGATCAGTGATGTTATTCAACGCTTGCCTGCGGAAAGGGGTTTTCTCGGTACGAAGGAAAGTGGCGAGGCTCGTGCTGATCAGCAAGGGGAAGGCGAACCCCGAATCGCTGTCTGCATACCGTCCGTTATGTATGCTAGAAACGACTGGAAAAGGGCTAGAGAAACTCATCAAGGGAAGACTCACTGACGCGATTCGTACTGCTGGGAACCTATCTCCTCGGCAGTACGGATTTAGAGTAGGACGCTCTACTATCGATGCGATTGCAGAGGTGGTAAGCGCAATCCAAAAGGCAGAGGCACATAGTCGCATCAAGCGACACTCGACGTCAGGAATGCCTTCAACTCCGCTAGATGGGTGGACATTCTGGATGCGCTGAAAAACTCTTTTCAAGTTCCAGAATATCTAATGCGGCTTTTGGGGAACTACCTAAAAGAACCAGCCTGCTCTTCGATACGACACAGGGCCAACAAAAGATGACCTGTGGAATGTGTCTTACGACGGGCTACTGAGACTGGAGATGCCAGATGAATCGCACTTGGTCGGCTATGCAGATGATGTCGCGGCTCTGGTAGCTGGACGCACCGTTGAACAAGCGCAACTTAGGCTAGGTATGCTAATGCGCCGAGTTAGAGACTGGATGGCTGCTTGCGGCCTCAGTCTAGCACTGGAGAAAACCAAAGTGGTCATCTTGATAAAAAAGAGAATCCCTAGGGTAAGGATGATCAGTACTGGAGACTTGCAAATCGAATCGAAGCCATCGGTGAAGTAACTGGGGCTACTGGTCGACTCGAAGATGAGTTTCTCTGAGCAAATCAGGGCAATGGCTAAGAAGGCCACTTCAGGAGTATCGGCTTTGAGTCGACTTATGGCCAACGTAGGAGGACCCAGCTCGTCAAGAAGACGCCTCTTGATGAGTGCTGTAGGGTCAGTGCTACTGTACGGAGCAGAGGTATGGGGCGACGTTCTCAATAAGAAGGTTTACCGAAAACGTTTGGCACAGGTACAGAGAAGAGGAGTGCTGAGGATTGCATCTTCATATCTGACAATCTCTGATTCGGTGGTGAACGTTATTGCAGGCGTGATACCTGTCGGCCGCCTTGTTAGAGAGTGCCGCTCTATTTATCTGCGTCGAAACGAGGATGCGAGGGAGATGTCTGTACTCGAAAAGAGACAGCGCTCACTCACTCACTTGGTTGAATTGCACAAAGGGAAGGTGGACTGTGCACCTCATGCCGGATGTGAGACCGTGGCTAAATCGAAGGGATGGTGAGACTGACTTCTATCTGAGCTAGCTTTTGAGTGTACATGGGTGTTTTCAGTCTTGCCTGCACGAAATTGGTCCCTTGATTTTCAGTTCGCCACAGGAGAGGCCAACAATACTTGTGGCACATTTTTTTTGGGCAAAACATAGGACAAGCAGCAACGGGACCTCTATAGGAAGACGGGAGGGCTGACACCAGAAAGTAGAGGTTTTTTTTTAAGGCATAGAGCTTTGAAACGGAATAAAATATGGATAAATTGTTGTGATTGCCATGAGATTGATTTCATTGCAAATATATGTTTGTACCATTTTGCTTTAAATATAATTCCGGGCATGTGTGTACCATGACTGGGAGGAAGCCCAAAGGAGAGGTGCTTTTTCGACTACACTACCCAATTATTAGGGCCGTGTTTTGCCAGTAATGCGTTGAATGTTCCGTTGCATCCTATTCATGATAAAAGAGCGAACCGAACTAGCCATAAAACGCATGAGAGCTGCCACCCCATACGTAGCATAAAAAAGTGTAGCCAACTTAAATTTCTATACCTCTAAAAGAAAAACCTTTTACTATCACCGTGGTACTTGGATTGGTTGACAAATGGGGCCATGCGTTATATTAGGTTTGGGCAGTCCTAAAAAATAAAAGGACTCGCAGCAACGGGGAATGTTGGAGCCAAGGGTCGCTCGTCTGGCAATTTACCTACCTCTCTCCCCTCCCGCTAAAGGAGAGGGATCCTCCAGCTGGAAAGCGTTTAGTAGTTAGTCCAGCCACTCGCAAGCATAGCACCCCCACATTCAGTGCTTAAATGACATTCAGCTCCCAACCACAAAAATAAAAAATTAATGTTTGAATATTATTCACTAATGTTTCGAAGAAAGCTCCTTTATTTCTTTGCAACCTTTTCATATTTCAAATGATAATAGGAAAAAACGAGTTTTTGAAATATAAGCGTATTTTGATAGTCTTAGTTTTAGAATCCTACCTATTTATCACTTCTTTTTACATTGAAACTTTAACTGCTTTGATATATTACTTCATTTTTCGATGCACGCATCAGGTTATCCAGCATGCTTACCTGCAAATGAACAAGAGAAGAAAATTGTTACTAAAAATTCTGCTTGTAATTAGTTAGTTGATAATGTACGAATGAACGAACTTCTAAAGGGTGGTCCGACCGAAGCGCATGATGTTAATTGTAAATAAAACAAAAAGTTTTCAGAGAATTATGTTAATATTTTTTATTATAATAGAAGGATCTATGACAATTATGTGTAAACAAAATATTGCCCAAAGACTCGCCACGGTTACGGTGGCATACTTCTATCCAATGCTTCATATTTTCAATGACTCTGAGACATAATTGAGGTTTAATGTCGTTAATGTACTGAATTATCTCATCCTTTAGCTCTTGAATTGCTCTTGGCTTATGGACGTACATTTTTTCTGTTGAATATCCCCAGAGAAAGAAGTCCAACGGTGTCGAATCACATGATCGTGGCGGCCAATTAACATCGCCACAACGTGAGATAACACGGCCATTGAATTCCTCGCACAAAAGAGCCGTTGCTTCGTTGGCTGTGTGGCAAGTGGCACCATCCTGTTAGAACCACATATGGTCCAGATCCATAAACTCAATTTCTGACCACAAGAAGTCCGTTATCATTTCGCAAAAGCGAGCACCATTCACGGTAACTGCTTGGCCATCCTCATTTTCGAAGAAGTACGGCCCGATGACGCAGATTCCGTAGAACGAACTGGTCGAGCATGCACAGGAGATTTCGATGATGCTGACCAAAAAATCACAAAGTGCACGAAATATATTTTGATTTGAACGCCCATTTTCGTAAGAGGCTTCAACAACCTTAACGCGCTGCCCTACCGTGTGCCTCTCCATAGTTAAATCTGTAAAACACTAAAACAAAGAAACGTCAAATTAAATTGGGCGAAAAACTTGACGTTAAGATGTGACTCACAATTAACATCGTGCATTATGGTTGAACCACCCTTTATATGAAAATTGCATATACAAAACATTTCAAAGAGGTGCTTCCGAAAGTTTCAATTTCGAGATAAATAAGTCGAGTTAGCAGGAGAGTTCCCCTGCGAGAAGGGTTTCGTAAATCAGTTAGTAGCTCAAAGAACATCAAATCAAAACTTGCTTCATATACGTATTCCCTAAATTAAGCTCAAAAACAAAAATTTAATTATTACGTATTTAAATTTGCCGCCATTTTGTTTTCACTATGTTGAGCTTATTGCTTGAGTAGCTATCATGTCAAAAAACATTTCTAACATTTTCTTCAGAAGTCCAACATATTTGTCGTGTCTAGGTCCCTTGCAAACGTGCATCTCCTCATTATCACGTCATGTTGTTGGTGTAATTGTTTAATATTCTATCGGCTGAAACTTAACTGCTTATGGCTCTGTTTTCGTGAAATTTTAAGAACACTTACATTTACCATCAAGAAAATCACATTCGACTTTTGCGCAAATTTAAGGGTCTGGTTTTCATTTTATAGGCAAAAACGTAAAATTTATAAATGTTTTATTGCCAAAGTGATAGAATTTCAATTTCTGAGTTATTTTTGACATTGTACTCATAAAGACCTATGTCCATGATTTTTTGGATCAAAGATATCCAATCGCGGGGAGAGGGGACAGACATTTTTCGTACATTTTGTCTCCATCTGCACGCCTCAATACAAGTATTATCAGCTTAAGAACTGTGTAGTAATCGAGCAGTCGCCTAAGCAAACTGCTCAAAAACCTTCATAACACCTATCTGACATTTTAATTGCAGATTTGAAAAAGACATTTTTTTTTTTAATTATTTCAATTTATAGTTTTAAATCATAAAACATTTATGATTTCATTTTATTTTTATTAATTATAAATTTTAGACTTATCTTTTGTTTTACATTAAATGTAGACTTTTCATTTTAATGATGTTCTTAATGAGTATTACCTTTTCCTATTATTACTTAAATTTTTCTGTTATATTCCTTTTCATACTTTAAAAATTTAAATATGCAATTGAAATGCGGATATGGCAACACCTTATCCCGCGGCACATGCACGTATTGCATCGGCGAAAGCAACTGTGCAGCGGATTAAATGGGAAGCGGGTCGAGTACCGGTGCGACAGATAGAGCACGGGATGGCTGGCAACAACGGGGAGTCTGTTATGAATCATCGCCACGAACCCGTCGCAACGCCCAAGTAGTTTGCTACTTTCCTACTTGTTGAAACTGCTACCGGGATCGAGATTGGGCGGTCTACGTGGAATCGCGACCACGATTACGGCGGGGAAGATAGTATCTGATATGTATGTTATTTTGCAAATTATCTAGATTGCCGTTTCGTGAAAATTGATATTCCGGATATGATATGATGCGATTCGGTAAAATTCGTGCAGATTAGAATGGTTAAAAATCGTTTCGTGCGAAATCGCCGTAGTAAAAGCACAGCACATGTGTAAATTAGTTTATGGGAATCCATTGTTCATTCATATGTGTAGCTCGCATTCGTTGACGCCAATAGTGCCCGGTAGTCAGTCGGCACGAGTAGTTAGCGGTAACGGAATAATCACCAGAGTTCCTATAAGAAGAGATACCGCCATGAATGGAACAGATATGAATGATGCGAAATTTAGCCTTTCCTCTTTGGGCGGGCCCTGTCACAAGCAGGAAAATTAATTAGAAAAAACAGGAATTCATATTTCCATTTGAAAAGAAACATTGTTCTCGATCTTCATGCCCGCCCCATCGATGGAAACGAAAAAGGGTGTTCAAGACTAGAGATAACTGTAATAACTATAAACGAAAATAGTGGAAACGGACCGAACGGTAACATGCGACAGTGCTGGTGAACGAATTTATCCATTTAATTCATTCAAGCAAGTGATAAGTGGCTAAAAGGAAATGGTATGATGTTTCCGGATAGTGAAACTTTGTTCGTAATTGAAATTGAAGATTTCATGTAAATAATTATTGCCATCGTGCTGTTTTTCGTTTTCCGGCCCGACGTCCAGGGTACATTGAGCGCGAGCCCAACGAATTTTCTACTATTTTCTTTTCTGTTTCACCTGAGCCAGCAACTTTCGCATATTACACGTTGGACGGAACAAACGGGAGGCAACAAGAAGGGATGATACCGTCAAATTTAAAGAACGGTTTAACTTTGCTAAATAGAACACTTTCTGACCTTCCAGGCGTGATTTTGTTCATAAAATAGGGCACAGATGTTCCAAGAAAGTTGGATGACAGTCGCTTTGCATGTGAAAAAAAGAACAATTGGACGAAGAGACTGAAAAATTTGACAATTTAAACATCGACGATAATCAAACCTTAAGGAAACAAAGACTCAAGGAGTTAAAGGAAAAAATTTAACGAGATGAATTGTATCCAAAAAGTAGCTATAACGAAACCACTTATAAATATAGTTGATCCAAAGCAGATTGACTCGATATCATATTTGTTTAAGGAAATTGGTTCATATACAGCGCTAAAATGTGTTTTGAAATTTTCCTCCCCAGTTCAATTTAATTGCAGGATTCACGCGCATCATCAGCGGGCGCCCGGCGAGGATGTTGGGTAGGTACCCTTTTGTTATTTTTTTATATCATTATTAATTTTCTCAAATTTTTTCTAATTTATTTTTGCCTTTTTCTACAATTCTTAATTTCCGTAAATTTTTTATAAATTTGTTTTGCCTTTTTTGAACATTATTGATTTTCTTGAGCTTTTCTTAATTTTTTTTGTCTTGTTTTATACAATATTCTAATTCTTCCAAATTTTCCCTGAATTTTTCATCTTTTTGCATAATAATACTTAAGTTTCAATTTTTTCTAATGAAAAGGGGAGTTGATTCATTCACAATTAATTTCACTTCTGTGAATTGTGTTAAAATACTTTATCGAAAGAAAAAAATGCATATAAAGTATTCGTGCGATTGTAAAAATTGATACAATGAAGTATGGAAATAATAGAAATAAATATTTAGAGAGAAAGAGAACGTTCGATCCTTCCTTTCACTAACCCTGGCCGGGTATGGGACCCGCAACGATGGCTGGTCCCTCCATTATAATGAGCTAGCCATCAGGCGCGCTCCTCCCTTTCTTATGGTCACGTCTATATTTGGATCTTAATCCGATTGGGAGGGTGCGAAGCGGCTCCGCTTCCACCTGTATGCCACACTCTTATTTGTGGTCCATACGTATCGTCAGTAACGACAAAGTCCCCTTAAGTCCGTCCGTTTTCTCCAGGCCCGATTTGTCCTCTGAATCATCAATTTAATAGTTCTTAGTAGGTTACCTCTTTTCTCCACTTCGGTCGATATTCTTTTGACTCCGAAATTCGTGGATGCGAAAAATATTTTTGTAGTGGGTCTTGTGTTAGGGAAAATAACCTGCCCCATGACACCGCAACGCTAGCCTGTTAGCGCATTCACGCGTCTCCATACAAGACCAATCTCGGCGGATCCTACCATCCTCTTTCGCCGAGGCAGCAGATCATCGCTGCAGTCCTGCACGGACATAAATCTACCCATTTCCAACAACTGTTTTGAAAAGTTATCGTTAAGACGTTTCATTTGATATTCATATTGGCTACCTTTAGTGAAACGAATTTTTTAAGGATCACTCCTCATTTAAAAACCGTATTAGAGTTTTTCTCATGGTGCAACTTTGAAGATGTCACCTTGAAGTTGGAGTTGAATGTTTGGGAGAGGGTCAGGCTTGAGCCTAGTGGCTCTGTGTGTGGTTATAGGTTCAACTGCAGAGTTCAATATTTCGATAAGATCAAGATCAGCCAAATGCATCCCCCTGACTTTTGGGGGTGATTTTGGGAGGTTGGGTGGGTTTTAAGGTTTCATGTCCATTGAGACTTGAAATCTACATGCTGAGAACTAGTTTACAAATTTTCAAAAAATTGGTCACAACCCATTTTCCACATAAACTGTGCGAGGTCCATTGGCGAACATACATATGTATATTCTATTAGCAGGTAATGGAAGCATACCAACCAACTCACGCGGCGTGAGTTGGTTGGTATGCTTCTGGAAAGGCTTTCGCTGTTTTCAGAAAGGAAATAACTAAAGTTTATTCTACGACAAATGAGTTTAGATTGTGAGCGCAAAAAGATATGTCTTTCATCAGGGCAACACACTACTTAATACATATATACTAAAATCGTCAAAGTTTATGGATTAAAGTTTTGATTTTTACTGATGGTTGGTTTAGCGTTCTGACATTTTCATCACCTTTCCCTGATATTCTATCATCAAACATGAGTAATAAACTTGAGCAGTTCAGAGCAAAACTGAAGCCTTTCACTTTTCTATTGCGATAAAGTCAATTAGCTTTCAGTAATAAATTTAATTGGCTGCTTCAGTGACACACAAGCACTTTCCATTGATTCTGGCGGTGAAGTTGTGAACAGACTTTAAATGGAATCACAACATCCTTAGCAATGAAATTTTTAAGGACTGACATTATACCTTTGCCATATACCTAAAGTGTGCAATCTTTAATTTGACTACAAATACAAACCACTTCTACAAATAACATTGCATTCGTAATGGGAATTATATTATTCAATTTAACATTGTTCTCTCGTTTTTCATCTTAGAAATATTGAATTGTGATCCTTCCATTTAAAGTGGATATGAAAAGTGACTGCATTCCTAAATTTTATTACTTTCCAAATAGAATGCATGACAAGTTTTATCTGCTTGGAGCTCACTTTATAACATCTCGTTGTAGAAGGTGGTTGCATTCTATTTTATTATCTTATGTTTTTCGCAGGCACAAAGAATGTATTTCAAGACGCCAAGCAAGAGACGAAAGCCAGTTGCTTATATATTCCCTAAAATGGTTGGAAGCTACTTGTTTTCTTCACAGAATACCATTTGTGGTACCGTAAAACTCAGCTATACCAAACACGGTGACAAGTCACCCACCCTTTACCACCTGCTCCACCTTGAAGTGAATTTCGCTGGTAGTGGATAAACGTGTAAGCTCATTCCTACAAGAAGCTTCGTATTTCTTAGTATCCTGTAAAGACTTCCGTTGTAATATGCTGATACAGGAAGTTGATGTGAATTAGTCTCAAAATATTTACCTCGTAAATAAAAATACTTTGAAAGCAAACAAACTCTTCAAAAGCTAATAGAAGTTAGCGAGTTTTCTAACATATTTCCTACCACATTTTTCAACAGACATTTGTGAAAATATTTTATTAAATGCATTGCAGTGGATAATACATCACGTAGGAATTATCAAAATTCTGGCAACATATCAAGAACGCTCCCCAACACGTACGTCTGCCCACTTTCCGCTACTCTAAAGAAAATCTTTGCATAGTGTACAAAAGCCAACACTATGCTAGCATTGTTCGGTATCTTAAGATCCTGTCCGTTGTCGGTGTCGTCTGGAGCAGTTGCATTTGCTGCCAACTCATGCCCATCCAAGACGTGATATGTTCACATTATTTGCACTATCCTCTGGAAAGTAGAAGAATGGATGCTACCTCTCAATATCATCTCTACCGACAGAAGCAGATTTAAGTTTTGCTGAATTACAGCATCCAGCACAACACAAAAGGACAAACAAACTTTGCGACAAAACTTATTTTTCTTTTGTGGTCTATGTCCGGATGTTCTGCTTGACTGAGATTTCTAGTTCTTAAACCGTGTTTAATTCTTGAGAGAATTTAATGTCCTCTTAGATACCAAGTTTGTCATCAGTACATAAAGTACCACTCGAGTTCTATGTACAGATTCTATTTAATCTTTCGACTCAGAAACCAGACAAATGTTGGTTTCTTAGATGTTGTGCAATTGAAGTTTTTGTTTCCGTACTGCAGAAGTGAGTGAGTGATCTATGATGTTATTGTGTGGGAATAAAGAGTAACACGACAAATCCCAGGAAAAGCTGACCACAAAAGGAAAGGTCATATTATTTTCGTGTCCTTTTTGTAGAACAGCACTTTAATTTGTCGACAACATGGGATACTTTTGCGATTTATATGATTATTTGCTAACGGTTGCGTAATTTTTTGAGAGCAGTCCAGTAAGAACGACAAAAAACGTATAGCTAACACAAAGGAATCTGGGATCCTTTCCAATTTATAACCACAATCAGCGGCAAACAACTTGAACTTTAAACTGACCTTTTAATTTTCTGCATTATCGAAAATCTTTGGGACCTTTCTGAACTGTTCAGATTACCGGATTTTGGATTAATCATTTTTATATGCAGTATAGTATGTCCTGTATAGTAATATGATATATCCTGTATAGTAGTATAATATGCCCTGTGCACAAAAAGGGGGACAAATTAAGGTGTGAAAATTATAGAGGCATCTCTCTACTGTGCAAATCTTATAAAGTGCTCTTCAAAATCATAGGAAGAAAATTAAAGCTGTTCTATGAAAGTATTATAGGAGAGTATCAGGGGGGCTTTCGAAGAGGACGGTCTGCAAAAGACCAAATATTCTCAGTAAAGCAGGTGCTCGAAAAGTGCTAGGAATATAACATCGATGTGTACCAACTCTTCATAGACTTCAAGCAAGCATTCGACAGATACGCGCTGTACAAAATGATCGTCTTATAAAAAAATTAGTTCGCATGGTCAAGGTCACGATGCTAAACACCGAGTCTCACGTCAAGCTAAACGGTTAACTAAGGGACAGCTTTATAATGGAATCAGGCTTAAAACAAGGGGATATACTTGCCCCAATACTCTTTCATATTGCGCTGGATGATGTCATCAGGAAGTCGTCAGCTGAGACCTTAAGTATACTTATGTTCAAGTCACCAAAATTGCATAGCATACGAGATGTGACAATTAAGTAATTTATTACCGCGCTTGTGGTAAACCTGTGACCTAGAAATTTCTTTCCCCTTCCCGGCATCCTTCTCCTCTCCATTGATGTATTTACCGTCGCTCTAACTTGTTTAGTTTGGCTGCTGTGTCGTGTTGAGTAGACGTGTGTTGGTGGTACTCGTCACGAAAATGGAAAAACGAAATCAAGAGCAGCGCGTCGCGATAAAATTTGGTGTCAGATTATGCGAAACAGCTTCGGAAGCGTATACTAATATTGCATGGTGATAGTGCTTTTAGTCGTGCCCAGGTGTTTCAATGGCATAAAGAGTTTCAGGAGGGGCGTGAAAAGCGTGGAAGACGAGGCGCGGAGCGGGAGACCAGTCGAGGTGCGGACTGACGCAAATGCGCAGCGTCTGCGCGCCCTAATCCTTGAAGATTGGCGTTTAACAGTTTGAATGTTGGGCTCGGAGCTGGGTATGAACCGTGAAATAGTCAGACTAATTTTAGCCGACGATTTTGGGATGAAAAAGTTGTTCGCGAAGATGGTTCCAAAGAATCACACCACACCGTCCTCAGCGCGTCCCACTATTTGGCCTCTAAAGGTATTGCCGTGTTGCAACAGCCACCTTATTCGCCGGATATGTCACCCTGTGGCTTTTTTTGTTCCCTAGAAGAAAATCGGTGGTCAAAGGAACCCGTTTTGAGTCGATTACGGATATCTAGGCGGCCGTGACGAGGATACTCGTGGACATCCCAGTCGAAGCGTTCCAGAAATGTTACGAAGCATGGAAAACGCGCTGGATTCGTTATATAGCTGCCCAAGGGGATTACTTTGAAGGGGATGGCAGAGTTGTAGAATAATTTTTAAACATACGGTTTTCATGGAATCAGTCTCATTACTTAATTTGCACACTGCGTATGACGATGATGTCAATATTATGGCACATTCAATCATAGTCGCCAAAGGAGCATTTCAGAGCCTAGAATCTGAAGCAATTCAAATTGGCCTACGAGTTAATCAAACTAAAACTGACTCAAACGAGGAAGAAGACTCCTGTTTGACAGAGCCTAACCGCAGACGACTACAACCTGGAGGCGGTGCAGCCAAAAAGGACAAGATTGGACGCCGCAAAAACCCCACAAATCAGGGCTATTACTCCGTACTTCCCATTCTAAGGTCCAGAGTTATGCACCGGCAAAACAAGCTTCGAAATTACAAAACATTAGTCAAACCTGTGCTGTTATATGGAAGTGAAACATGGACCGTGATGAGCGAATTCGAAAAGGCAGTGGACGTATTTGAACAAGGAGTAGACTGGAGGCTACGTTACAACGATATGTTGTATGAACTATTTGATAACCCACCTATTTCCTCTTGCATAATGTTATGTGAATTGCATTGGGCGTGCCATGTAGAAAGAATGGAAGAAAAACCGGCTTTCTAAAAGAACATTGACGGGTAGAGTACAAGGTAGACGTCCAGCGGAAAGACCGAGAATGCAGGACACAATAGAAGCTGACAGCTGATTCTTGTTGGTAGTAAACAACTGTAGGACAAGTTTGCAGAACCGTCATAATTAGAGGAAATTAATCCTGAAGGCCTGACTAGGAGAAAAAATTTTAGCAGATATATTCTGTGGGTTGGTTGATCTCTAGAAGCAACGTTCTTTGGAGCTAGTGCCATAAAACAGTCTAACAATCGTTGATGGTCTGTTGCCTTGGCAAAAGAGGATGGTAAGATCCGCCAAGATTGGCCTTGTCTGGGGACGCGTGAATGCGCTGGCAGGCTAGCGTTGTGGTGTCGTTGCGCGGGTTCTTTCCCCCAGCACAAGGACCCACTTCAAAAGAATTTCGCATTCACGAATTCCCGGGTCCCAAAAAGGTGGACCGAAGTCGAAAAAAGGAGGTATCTAACTAAGGGCATGAGATTGCAGACAAAAAAGGACAAACTGGACCTGGGGAAGACAGACGGACTTAAGGAAACTTCGTCGTTTCCCGACAATTTTTATGGCCCATAAATAAGAGTGGGGTATCCAGATAGAGATGGTGCCCCCTCGCACCCGCCCAACCAGATCAAGATCCAAGCGTAGACATAGCCATATATTTCCTGTTTGAGTGGAAAACTCATACAAACATAGTTTTCATGAACTTTCCCATCAAAAGAGAAAAACAGACGTGACCAATTTACGTTAAAGAATTCTGTGATTGAATCACATAACCCTATACGATAAAAGCACACGCGAGCGGAAGGCCACTCTACCCGGGGAAAATTGGGACACCTTGTAGGGTCACCTAAAGGCGATGGTCTGTCTCATGCCCAAAACTGATGATACAGCCGGGCTTTTCGGGCCGTACGTTGGGCGCCATTTTGTAGTATAGGGTTATGTGATTCGATCACATAATTCTATAACATAAATTGGTCACATCTATATTTCTCTTTTGATGGGAAAGTTCATGCAGATTATGTTTGTATGAGTTTTCGAATCAAATGGGAAATATATGGCCACGTCTACGTTTGGATCTTGATCCGGTTGGGAGGGTACCAGGGGGCACCACTTCCATCTGGACGCCTCACTCTTATTTGTGGGCCATAAGAGTCGTCGGGTAACGACGAGATCCCCTTAAGTCCGTCTGACTTTCCCAGGTCCAGTTTGTCCTTTTTCATCTGCAATCTCCTGTCCACAGTTAGATATCTCCTTTTTACGACATTCGTCCACCTTTTTGTGACCCAGGAATTCGTGAATGCAAAATTCTTTTGTAGTGGATCCTTGTGCTGGGGGAAAGAACCCGCGCCACGACACCGCAACGTTGGGTGCCATTTTGTAGTGAATTAGGTAGATAAAGATGTCCGTGAAGGACTACAGCGATGGTTGGCTGCCTCAGCGGAAGAGGATGTTGGGGTCCGCTGAGATTGGCCTTGTCTGAGGACCCACTACAAAAGAATTTCGCATTCACGAATTCCGGGGTCAAATAAACGCCAACCGAAGTCGAAAAAAGGAGGTAACCAATAAGGGTTGGAGATTGCAGATGAAAAAGGACAAACTGGAACTGGGGATGCAGATGAAAAAGGACACACGGACTTAAAGGGACTTTGTCGTTACCCGACGATTCGTATGGCCCACACATAACAGTGGGGCATCCAATGGAGGTGGTGCCCCCTCGCACGCTCTCAACCGGATCAAGATCAAGGTGTTTCGATCACATAGTTCTATAACATCAATTGGTCACGTGTATATTTCTCTTTTGATGGGAAAGTTCATGCAAACTATGTTTGTATGGATTTTCCACTCAAATGGGTAATATATGGCCACGTCTATGTTTGGATCTTGATCCGGTTGGGCGAGGGCGAGGGGGTACCACCTCCATCTGGATGCCCCACTCTTATTTTTGGGCCATAAAAATCGCCAGGTAACGACGAAGTTCCCTTAAGCCCATCTGTATTCCCCAGGTCCAGTTTGTCCTATTAGCTTGCATAATTTCCTCTTAGCTCGATATACTTGCCCCAGTGATGCGCCAACTTCTTTTACCCATCAGAAAAATACGTTTTGTCGAGGTCTGCAAAGTAGGCCTCCGTGGTGGCGATGATCTCCTCATTTGACTCAAATTTCTACCCGGCGAGTGACTTTTTCAAGTTTGGGAACAAAAAGATGTCACAAGATACCAAATCTGGAGAATGCGGTGGATGGGGTAGCAGTTCGTAGTGCAATTGGACCAATTCGGCCATGACGACGCCAAAAGTATGAGCCAGTGGATTTTCCAAGGAGGAAGAGCACTTTTTCCTTCGTCAAATGAGGCCTTTTTTCTGCAATTTGGCGTAGAATTGGCCCAATCAGTCGACATAGTGAACGTTTTGACCATTTTGCCCATCTTCAGGTAGTTGATGCAGATTACACCTTGTGAATTCCAGAAAACAGTAGCCACTACCTTTTCGGCCGATAGAACAGTCTTTGTTTTCTTTAGAGCACGTTCGTGGGGGGAAATAAACTGTTTCGACTGCTCTTTGGTCTCTGTTTTGTGCTAGCGGAGCCACGATTTGTCGACGGTCACAAAAAGACGCCGATACTCCTTGGAATTACGCTCAAATGGCCTTCAACACTAGTCTAAAGAGGTCTTGGGGAGCAAATGTGGCACCCATTGCGCCGACAGCTTTCTCAGGCTCAAAATTTCATACAGGATATGACTCACATGGTCTTTTTAAATGCTTACTGTCTCTGCTGTCTCACCCATCTTCAATCGGTGGTCTACCAATACGAGCTCGTGAATTTTTGTCACGTTATCCTCCGTGGGAGCTCTTTTCGGGGTACCTGGGCGTGGCTCATCAAAAACTGACGAGCAATTACGTTGAAACTCGTTTAATCAATTTTTTACAGTCAACTCGCAACAACAAGTCATTATTTACAGCATCCACGTGCTCTTTAATTTCGCTGCCCAATTTCAATTCGAAAAACAAGAATCGAAACAGCGACCGATATTGCTCTTCTCTATTTTTCAGAAATCCCTGGACACGTACGCTTTCACACATGGTCTAATGAAACTACGAGTCCGATTCGGCGGAAATTTTGACAGTTGCCGTCTATGACAATGTACTATACGATAAAGAGTCTCTCTTGCGATAGTGGGCCATCGAGCAATGAGGCTAAGTACCCATTGGACTGTCCTTGTGTTATAAAATTAACCAGGGTCCTACCGCCCACTTCCGCGGTACCCTGCACCAACTTACCTTTTCTTCACTCAATCCACACACCTGAAATAATCCCACTTCTCTTTCCTCTTAAATACAATAACAAACGCGCTATGGAATTTTTGAATTGCTGTTTTATTTATAAAGTTAACGGGTAAATATTTGTTGTTCTTCTTCGTCCGGATCCGCTCCTTGATCTCCTCCTTCACTTCGTGGCGCAGCTCCTTAACCTACCTCCGGAAAAGGCCCGCTCCGCTGCTGTCGTGCTGCTTGCTGGTGCTGTCGTGCTGCTGCCGTTGCTGCTTGCTGGTGCGGCGTGCGCTGTCCAGGGATGTCTTCTGTCTATCGAGATACTCCTGCACCGTGATACGCCGAGGTCCTGCTCGGGGTTCCACCTGGAGTGCCTGCTCAAGACTTCTGGACGGTGCCGGATGGTGAGTAGTTGCGGTGTCGTGAAGCCTCGCTGCATTGGTTGTCGGCGAGTAGATCGGGATACTGATAAGGTGGCGCTGGCATGGAGGTTTTTCGGAGTACAGGGACCGCTTTCCCTGCTTCCGTTAAGGGGGCTTTCCTGCTGCTAACCTGAAAATAGGGATTGCTGTTAAACTGGTAACTACTAAGCGCTGGGCGCTAGAAAGTCAAAGGAGCAATTCCCTATCCCACTTTTGGCAATTCCCTGTCGCTGAGGCGACGAGAAATTGTGTTCTCATTTACCAGGAACTTCTTCTCCCACCACGCCTTATTAGATTGTAGCGATAAGAGCCATTCTACGATATTTACGATACTATCATAGCCTGCTTGGGAAAAATATCTAGCATATGAGCGAGGAAAGTTTTCGCTTCCACATTCGCCGCAGCTCTCAGTTGGCCGACAAAAGCTTTTTCATTTGAAAGCTATAAGCTCCTTTAACTTGCTCATATATAGAGTTTCTTGCTTGTGATCTATCGCCGAAGTGTCCGCGTCATCCATATGCTGAAGCTTAACAGCGGCACATCGGCCACAGCGTACATTTTCGTCATTTGCTGGCACTTATCAGCGCTAAACGATAAGCGGGAGCGCCACTCGCTCATTCATAATATTTAGCCTTGATTCACTGGCGCTAATTAGCGTTAAACGGTAGGCGGGGAGTTTCCTTCGCTCGTTCATATTACTCGTATGCTTTGCTCGTATCTTGGTCAAGAATTGGTTCATTTACAACATACGCCATCAGCATGAAATTTAATACAATGTCTTGAAACCAGATTGATTTGATTTTAGAATTATGCTGCTCTTCGAAGTAAATAAAGAAACATTTCATTGCGGCTACTCAAGCTTCGTTGATTTCCTTTTGGGTACTGCTATGTCTTACCCATTCGACTTGAATTCAATATGTGAACGTCAGCAGGGCGACATATTGCTATTGTTTTAATCTCTTTTAAACTAAACAGGGCTAGTTTCATAGATTGCAATGCAGCTAGAAAACTTATTTAAGTTTATGTTTACAGTTTTATAAGTAGAATCTTATTGGTTAACCAAACTTTGTGATATTTTTCGAGATTTTCCGTTCATGAAATCATATCTACTCTATTAAACAAGTTGGGTAGACAGACCTATGCTCTGTCAGAAGGGTTTTGTACTCAACTTACAAAATGCAGTAACCAGCAACAGATAAAATCAAGAAACATGTCATGTTTGAGGATCGTACTATTATTAACAAAGTTGAAAGAATTTTGACTTCTGAGGTATTTGTTATAGTTATACCCATAAATATCTCCCTTGATAATTTTTTCAGATTTTTTAGATCACGAGCTCCATTCGCGAGGGAGGAAACACATTTTTCATGTACTCCCCCCCCCCCCTCTGTGCCCCAGTGAAGCAAAAACTGTCAGTTTAAGAACTGTTTTGAAAAGCTCTCATAGAGAACTTTCAGTTGATACAGATATCGGCTACCTTTCATGGCATTTTTTTCAGGGGCCGCTCTTCTGTACTGTAATCATCGATTCATGGCCTATCTTTTTCGAATCTTAGAATGGTTACAAAGCCCTTTTGCTAGGAGCTCTCTCCTGCCTCTTCAACTTTTCAATTGTATGTACTCATCTTCATGATACCTATCATTCCTGAAATTTTCATGCAAATCCTATCAAAGCTGTAGTGTCTAAGTCGGTAAAAACCGCATATGGCTCCATAGCCATATGTTTCCATAGTAATACAGGAAATTTCAAATGGCTATAACTTCGTTAAGTACTATTCGATCTTTATGAAACTTCCAGAAAAGTACAACCTTATAAATAGTCACCTGTTTGCTAAATTTTGTTGAATTTAAGGGTACCGTTTAGATTTAATTCAAGAAAACATGAAATCGATAAATCATACTATTACTAACAAAGTTGAGTGAATTTCGACTTCTCATGTATTTGTTGTTGTTGTACTCATTAAGGCCTACATTCATGATTTTTTCAGATTTTTCGGATGAAAGGTGTCCAATCGCGAGGGGGGTACGCGAAAAGTTCGTACATTTTCCCTTCCCCTGCCCCCCTCGGTACAGATAAGGCAATTTTAAGACTTGTTTTGAAAAGATCTCATTAAGACCTTTCCAATGACTAACAATGGTGAAAATTTTTTTTTGATGGGTCACCTCCCCATATGGGGAGACCCCCCTTAAACCCCTTTGAAAATTTTTTCCACCCTTGAACTTTCAAGAAGTCACCACTTTTGACCTTTCCACAAAGTTTCATGGCTGTAGCCTCTATAGTTTCGGAGAAAAAGTGCTGTGACATACAGACGGACGGACGGACACAGGTCGTGATAGGGTTTTGTATTTTAGTACAAAACCCTAAAAATGATTTGTAAGACATGGACAAAGTAATACAGACAGAAGAAGTAAGAGACACAGCTGATTCCAATAATTTTCAAACCATATTCATAATAAAATTAAATTTTATCGTATCCAGAAATATTTGAATTATTCAACACTGCATTTTAAATAATTTATTTATATAAAATATAGATATTATATAAAATAAATATATATATTAAAAACGTCAAATATAATTATCAAATTTCCCGCATGTTAAGCAGATTAAACTGGCTAATTATAGCTCTATCTCAATACACCCATACACGTACCCACACATTATTTAATTAGCAGGAGCGCAGTCATTACTTCAGGTCGAGTCAGTGCCAACAGGATTCGATTGTATCTGCCAGATACGAGTGTAGCCCACGAACGTGCACTCTGTTCGGGAGATGGGAGAAAAGAGCTTCGAAACCAATGTGGAATTATAATGTGCAACTCTAGTAGCAGACATCAAAATGAGATCCTTAATTAAAATGCTGCCCAGAATACCACCATGTCATGAGGACGAGAGAATTTGATCTGTTTAAGCTTTGAGTGAGCGAAGGAACGAAGAGCACAGGAGGTCATTGCAGGAGCTGAACGACTTTCCCATTTATCATACGAACGTACAGTTATGAAAACAAAGTGCACTCTTGCAGTGAAACTTTGTCTTTCGACTTCATTACTGTAAAACAGAATGGTGTTGCTGTTAATACTTACGCGATGATTTGTTGCGCACGGAAAGGATAAAAATGTCTGCAAATAATTTAAGAATGTTGTATGGAAGCTTTTCATTTATTTCTGCAATCTGTATAATTCATGTACGAATTGTGTTGGCTCAGACTAATGAATTTTTGAGTAAATAATACAATACAAAGTACTTTTTCTGGAGCTGGATTTTAGGAGGCTATGGATCAGTTTACATTCAAAGGATTTTGAATAAGAAAAAAATACGAGCATGGAAAAAATTTGTTCAATTTAATCAAGCCTCTGAGAATTGATTACCCTTAAGCATCTTGTGTAGAGCCCTAAAGATCCATCATTCCTTCTCAAAAGCACACACAAAGAATTCCTTGGCATTTTCTTATTCTGCCAAGGTAATGTAATCCATTACGTTCAACATCCTTTACCTTATCAACAATTGAAAAATATCCAAGCACACCTTTGCTCAAACGAACGAACGCTGAGCCAGCTATTCCTTCCGGCATTGTTAGACTGACATTTGAGTTGAATAGTAACGCAATGTTGAATTTTTCTTGGTCATCCCCACGACCTTGGAGCCAAAAAGGAAATACAATGCTGGAGGCATCGGTAGAATCCCTCCGTTTGCTGTGTGCCAGCAAGTTGATGGACAAATTGTCTTGCCTAGCGGGCATCCTGCCTTGACACGCCTTGGATAAAGGCTCGTTAGGTTTCCTTCCTTTCCACAAAATATCTAGTAGACATCTCCATTGACGAGGAGGTATGAGAGGCACCTAGACTTGCATGGATGGTCTGCTATTCGTTATCCCGCGGGACAATGCCACAAATGTAAGGATTGGGTATAGAAAAATTGAACAATAGAAACGGATATTATTGCTGCATTAACAGAAGAGCTTGCTCTTTTGTTCGGAAGTCTATGAAAGGAGTAGGAGTTCAGTTGATGGCCATTGATTTTGCTTTGAGATAATTAGAGGAAAATGGTAATGTGTGGTGAATAAATTCCTTGAAAAATAAAGGCAAATTTATTGGGCAACGAACTATTGAGTAGTTTGTTCATTTATTTAATTCATCACTATTTTATAGAATTTGTAATCCCAATTATAAAATTGGAATAAGAATACGTGTGCAAAAAAAAGTTAAAACATAAATATCAAGTAAGAATTATTCTAAATTTAGCAGTTATGTAAAATTAATGAGAAAAGAAATTAGTGCTCGTAAAGTATTCTCCGCAGCTTGTTTATAAATGAACCAAATAAGCCAGAAGGAGGACCGAGCTGGAGATTAAGATGGTCTCTTACCATACAAACCGTCGGTGGGTGACTGTAAGATACGGTTCTGGCAAACGGTATTGCGTAGTGCATTGTGCGAGAAGAGGGACGTAGTCTAATGGCGTTGTTTAATTTCGACAAGAACATCGCTCTCGTTAATTTAAATAGGAAGAATTGATCAAGAAAGTGCCTCCTTACCTGCAGCGAAGGTAGACCGAGGAAATTCAGGCGATCATTATAAGGGTAATACGGGATTTTATATTTGTAGAAAAGCGTGCGAGAGAACACGCTGTAAAGATGCGCGTTCTTGCACGCGTTCTTGTTCCTCACTATTGTGTGGATGTAGGTTTTAGTGGGATCAAGAATATTTAATCAAGTTTAAAAAAACCTACCTAGCCAAGCGGCTGGGCCGCAGATAAAATAGCGAGGACATAGTGTCCACTACGCTACTGTTACTAAGACTGCCAATGAGTATTAAATTCTTTTGCAGTCTAGACGTAAGCGCAACGATAAGTTATTGCGTAGACAATTATAACTTCGAATTCAAACAGCGTTATCACGCAGAGAAAAGTGCAAGTTGAAAGTCAAAAGTATAACTGTATTTTCTCTAAAATTCACAACGGTATTTATATCATTTTCTAGAAGTCATGCTCTACTTAAATTATTACACATACAAAAATATTAGTTCGTAAACCTACTTAAAATATTGGTCATAAATTTTCCTAAACCCAAAACCTACTTTCAACACTTCAATTTCAAAACATAATTCTTCGTTCATTTATTATTCATAAATTTTTACTCCACGACAAGTGTCAACATCCTCATTACATTCTTCACACCTTAAACAAACCCGAAACCACTTGACCTTATTCTTGACTTGGTCAGTTCACAAGCATATGCATTCACATTCCTTTAATTGTCTATCGAAACATAAGGACAATTTCACAGATGCGTCATTACGGCATAGCACGTCGTAATATCAGATCGCATGAATGAAAATGCATATACTTGTTTATCTTCAGCACGCGACTAGTATCGCATTACACAGAAAAGGTCTGTATGAAGAATGCAATGAACGATGCATTCGAATTCAAAATCAAGTGATCATGTTACAAAATAATTATTTGAACTTGACTTTGATTTTCATAAAATGTTTCTTACGATAAGAATTTTATGTGCGCGTTGAAATATAAGTTTGGGTTATATTTATTACAATTTGAATTGCTCGAAATAGATTCTTGCAATTAAAATTTATGTTCCTATGAAATGTATTTATACAAATATGTCAATTAGAATTTATGCTCATGTGAAATGTATTTATCTTTAAGTGAATATAAAAATATGTAGAGTTACACAACACCCTAATCCTCTAGATGAGTGTTGATATATTGAAATTTTATACAATATATTAATACGAATCTAAAAAAAAAAAATTTTATATATATAGTTCACTTATACATAGAAATGCAATATGTCCCATACAATATTGTTACATGTTTTGTACAATTACACTATACGGTTCGCAATAAATTTAATTTCTTATTATTAACATTTATTGAATAATTACATTATATGGTTTTATTCTATTCTTGTGTATTGATTTTTGGAGTCCGTCTATATCAATTAAAACATTGCTATTTTCAACATTTATTACTTTATATGGACCTTTATAAGGGGGTTGGTGTTTTCTACGGTTCTCATTCTTTACTAATACAAGATCTCCAATATTTATGTGTATAGGGTTTGTACGACCTTGTTCTTTAACCCTCTTTGCTTTCAAATTTTCTATTATCTTCCTAGACTTTGAAATAGACATTTTTAATCTTACTTTGAGTTCATTAGCATAATCATCCAGATTGTAAATCTTTTCACCATCCTCAATTAAATCATTTGGAAGGTAAGGCAATTTGCCGAATACCAATTCATAAGGTGTATAATTGGTATCTATATGAGGTGTAGTGTTGTACGCAAAGGTGTAGTACGGAATCCATCTATCCCATTGCTGATCATCAGCAAAAGAATACATGTATTCATTGAGAACCCGATGGTTTCTTTCAACCGAACCTAGCGTTTGGTGATGGTATGGAGTAGAAAAAATTTGTTTTATATTTAATAAGTTGCATATATCGCCCATAAGTCTATTGGTGAACTCAGTTCCTAAATCAGACTTAAGTATTTTAAAGTGTCCATACTTTAATATAAACTCTTCTACTAAACCTACCGCTATAGTTTTTGATTCCTTATTCTCTATTGGGAAAGCAACGACAAATTTAGTTAACTCACATTGTAGTGTTAATATGTATCGGTAATTATTCGAGATTCTTAATGGACCTACAGTATCTATTTGTACAGTCTCAAAGCTTGTTGATGGTGTATCTGTTACAACCATCCTCTCTTTTGTATGCCTTACTTGTTTGTTAGTTAGGCAAGCTGCACAATTTTTGATATGGATTTTAACCATACTGTTCATATTCTTCCAACAGTATCGTTGTTTTAGTTTTAACAATGTTTTGCGAATTCCTAGGTGTCCTCCATGAGGTGAGTTGTGATACTCCTCTATTAGCTTCTTTTGTTCAAGTTTATCTGTTATCTTGGTAGGCGGTTTGTATATCATAATTCGTAATTTCTTTTGCGTACGCGTCTTCTGTTGCAACATATTAATTATTCTTTTAAATACTGTTTTGTCTATAGACCTAAAAATACTGTCTTCACAAGATAGTGAGAGTTCATTGATGTTCTCTTGATTCGCGAATTTAAATAGTTTCTCCAGAATCGAAACGAATTTCGGATTCGGATTATCACTATTTGCCTCATCACTCTTGTTACTTTTGGTACCATTATGCATTGTTAGCTTTTCTTTGACGGAAACGGATTTCACATCAGATATATCGCTACAATGTACTTCTATAATATCTTTTGTACGTACAATATAAACATCTTTATTTTTAACTTCACTGCGCAGGATAAATCTCAGTTTCGTAATACCGGTAATGTCAGACAAACTCGTGCAATCCCAACAATAGAGTTGATCAGGTTCTACTGGAGTTTGGGTGCCCTCGTTGTTGACCACTTCATTCTGTTTTTCTGTCTTATTCGCCATACCTCTTGTAATCGCTAATAGTTTCCTTTTCGCATTTTCATCAGTTTCTGGAGGTATCATCGCTTTCAAGGTGTCCGAATCCAACTCGATCCTTGACAATGCATCCGCATTAGTGTTCATACTACCTTTCTTATATACAATTGTGAAATCGTAATCTGATAGGTCGACACGAATTCTAGTCAGTTTTGATGAGGGATTCTTATGGGTAAACAATGATACTAGTGGTCTGTGATCGGTCACAACCACGAATTTTCGTCCGTATAGATAGGGTCTGAAGAAATTTATGCCCCAATGAATAGCTAAAAGCTCTTTTTCGATAGTCGGTTTGTTGATGTCGTGCTTAGCCAAGGATTTGCTAGCATAAGAAATTGGTAGGTCTTGGCCAATTTCTCCTTGAGATAAAACTGCGCCCAAAGCATAGTTTGAAGCATCTGTGGTTAAAATAAATGGTTTTGCGAAGTTTGGGTATTGAAGTATCGGTGGTTCTATCAGTTTCCTTTTTAAAGTCTCGTATGCTTTTTGACATTCCTCAGTCCAGACAAAAGTTACATTTTTCTTTAGCAATGCATTCAAACACTTCGCCGTCTCGGCAAAATTTGGTATAAAACGCCTGTAGTAATTGCAGAAAGCCACAAATCTGCGTACTTCATCTGCACTCTTTGGTACTGGGTAGTTTTTGATTGTATTGTTCTTAGCTGGATCAGTTCTGATTCCCTCACTGGTTATCAAATGACCCAAGTATACTACCTCTGATCTCAAAAACTGGCATTTTTCAGGATTTAATTTCAAATTATACCGACGCAACCTTTGTAGTACTTTGCAAAGATTGTCATTATGGTGTTTGATGCTACAACCGAATACAATTATGTCATCGACATACAAGAATGCCTCGTGGCTAAGGCCACTGAGAGCTATGGTTAACATCCTTTGAAAGCTGTTGGACGAAATTTTCAATCCGAATGGTAACCTCTTGAACTGATAGTGCCCATCGTTAGTGGAGAATGCTGTCAATGGTCTAGACTCTTTCTCAAGTTCAATTTGATGAAAAGAGCTAGTCATGTCCAGCGTAGAGAAATATTTTGCTCTACCAAGCCTGTCCAAGACGTCCTCAAGTCTCGTCAAAGGAAACTTGTCGTTGACTATCTTGTCATTGAGTCTTCTGAAATCTACAACCAGTCGCCATTTAGCTTTTCCGTCTGTACTCTTTTTTGGTACAACTAACAGTGGAGAATTATACGGGCTAGTTGATGGCTCGATGATATCACTGGTTTCCAGATCTCTGACTTGTTGCAGGATTTCCTCATTTTGGGATTGAGGTAATCTGTAATTCTTAATATAAACCGGACTGTTATCTACGGTTTGTAATTTCTGTTTATAGAAGTTGTTCGTTGCAAGCTTTTCTCCATCCAAATGAAATACATTTTGATATTCTTTTATGATTTTAAGCAAACTTTGCATTGCAGGTTTATCCAGACTATCCTTATTTATAACGTTCAGTAATCTCTTAAATCGATCATTGTCGAAACTTTGTTTTTCCCCTTTGAAGATGTCATAATCTTTCAATGGTTCGACTTCAACATTGAAATGCTTTATGACAATATCTTCGTCTGTTGTATTCATGATTTTAATGTGCCGTACACCTCTTACAGGTATGATTGTATTTCCTACAAATACACCTTTCTCAATCTCCGTGTTCAGCACGATACTATCCTCATCAATATCTATGTTGACCGGAACAATCATTTCGGTTCTTGCCGAAATGTTTATCTGTGAATACTGTTGTCTTCTCGTGTCCATAGGTAGTACAACTTCTTCATCATTTACGTTGAAGGTTATTGTAAATGTCTCATAATCAATTCTGCATAAATAATGGACCATCAAATCTCTGCCGATAATACCATCTGTACTTATCGGAAAATTACTGTCTACAATGTGGAATGATTCCGTTACTTTATGATTCCCAATTAATATCTCTAAGTAAGAAGTACCCAAGGACGTGGTTACCTCTTTTGTTATTCCCGTAAGTCTAATCCTATTTTTACTATCTATAGAATATTCTAAATCCTTATAGACATCGTCTTTGCATATAGACACATCCGCACCTGTATCGATTAAAAATAATAAGTATCTATCAGAGTTATAATTATAAATTCTCACAAAATTAGTACAACTATCGGTTATTCTATATATATTGTGCTCTGTGTCCAATTTTCTTATACCGGGAGGTTCTCCATGTCCTCTCCGGAACTTAGCACGTTTCCCTGGTCGCTAACAACATGGACATTTCTCCTTCTATTGTCACTATTATTATTGTTGTTGCTCCTACCATTGCGCCTATTACGCCTGTGATTATCTGATTGATTGTTGCTATTGCGATTGCTACGGTAACGATTATCCCTATCATTGTTATTATTATTGTTGTAACTTCTATTGTTACTGTGGTTATTGTCCCTATCGTTACTTCTACTGTTCCTATCATTATTCCTATTATAGTTATTGTTATGTCTATTATTCCTATCATTGCTATCCCTATTACGGTTATCGTATCTTCTCCCTTTCTTGTTGGCATTGCCACTAAAATGCATTACACTATTAGTAGCCTGTGTCTCTGCATTTTCTAATTCCTGTGCGAGTGATACAGCTTCGGTAAAACTTTTTGGTCTTGCCGAAAAAATAGTGTTCCTTAGCTGATCATTCAGCCCATTTTTGAAAACGGTTAGCGCATAGGTGTCGTTCATCTGTGCGATAACTTTCTTCTCGTTCGGAGTAGCTTGACTTCCTAACTCCTGTATTTGTAATTGGTTGAGTTCATCCACCAAGTTTAAGATTTTGTCCTTAAAAGAACTCACAGAAGATTTCTTCTGGTAAGTACTACTTAACATGGTATGAATTTGAGGTACAGTTTTATTATTCTTAAATCTTGTTCGTAATGCTGATTTTAGGGTATCGAAGGATGTAATTGAAACATTTGCCAAAGAGAGTCTGACTGTGGCACATAATTTAACATTGACAACGAAGTCAATGAGACTAGCCCTAGCATTAGCAGACAGGGTTGTATGGAGGATTTCTAGTATTTTGAGGAAAGGGTCCAATTCCTTATACTTCCCATCAAAAACAGGGATGATCTTCATGGCTGTTTCTAAACTAAAATCGGCCATGGTGAATCTTTCTTCTAATATCTGTAAACTAGATTCTAGATCCTCACTTATAGAATCTTCTTTGATTTCTTCTATATCCGAATACCCTTGTTTGCTCAGCTGTAACCAGATTTCGCCCTCCAAAATGGATGATAGTGCTCTGAACTTTAACTTGAGATCCAAAACTTTAGAACTTTCATCTTTGCAAGTCTTGAGTATATCATTAAACTTTTCCTTTCTAATTTGCAACTCATCTAATTTAGCCTGGAGTGTCTCAAAAGTGTACAAACTCTTTGCACATTTCTTTAAATTACTCAAAACCTTTTCATTCTCAACCACCAGTTTTTCTAAAAGCTCCATAAATCATTAAATTTGAAGCAAGATATCCTAAAGCCAATGGTAAATAACTGTTAATCCATAGACTCCATAAACCAAAAAAAAATAGGCTAACATCAAAAACAACTCAAATTTTCAAATATTAATATTTCTATTTAGTCTTTTTACCACGTAATTCTTATTGTATCTGTGGTATACATAAAAAACTATCATTATTACTATGAATACTATGGATGTTGTCAATGATTGTTGATATTCCTCGACGAAACTGTTTCCAACGGAGCAGCTATTCCCCATTGTGCCCAATGTCTATTCGCCGGTTTGAGGTCCAAAAGTTTCCGCTGTAGTACTCTCTTCTGCTCTCCGACCGCTATTTTAATTACACGATGCAGCTCGGCTCGCTGACGCTCCAGCTTCGTTTTACGATCACCTCTTGGTCGTCGCTTCTTCGGTATAGATTCCAAAATGTCCTTCGGCTCCGTTCTTGTTTTCTTCAGGAACGGTTCAATTCGACGTGGCTTTGGTCCTCGAAGATCTGGGGTACCGATTTCAGCCGGAATGTAAGGTGGCGGTGACAAATACCGTTCTGCCACAGGTTCTGGAACGTACTCCTCTACAACTCTACAGCACCTCTCGAAAACAGCGTCGAACTCTTCTTGGTTAGCAATAAGGTCTAACGCGTCCAAATCCGGACAAGCAGGATCGCCATGTAAAGATGCGCGTTCTTGCACGCGTTCTTGTTCCTCACTATTGTGTGGATGTAGGTTTTAGTGGGATCAAGAATATTTAATCAAGTTTAAAAAAACCTACCTAGCCAAGCGGCTGGGCCGCAGATAAAATAGCGAGGACATAGTGTCCACTACGCTACTGTTACTAAGACTGCCAATGAGTATTAAATTCTTTTGCAGTCTAGACGTAAGCGCAACGATAAGTTATTGCGTAGACAATTATAACTTCGAATTCAAACAGCGTTATCACGCAGAGAAAAGTGCAAGTTGAAAGTCAAAAGTATAACTGTATTTTCTCTAAAATTCACAACGGTATTTATATCATTTTCTAGAAGTCATGCTCTACTTAAATTATTACACATACAAAAATATTAGTTCGTAAACCTACTTAAAATATTGGTCATAAATTTTCCTAAACCCAAAACCTACTTTCAACACTTCAATTTCAAAACATAATTCTTCGTTCATTTATTATTCATAAATTTTTACTCCACGACAAGTGTCAACATCCTCATTACATTCTTCACACCTTAAACAAACCCGAAACCACTTGACCTTATTCTTGACTTGGTCAGTTCACAAGCATATGCATTCACATTCCTTTAATTGTCTATCGAAACATAAGGACAATTTCACAGATGCGTCATTACGGCATAGCACGTCGTAATATCAGATCGCATGAATGAAAATGCATATACTTGTTTATCTTCAGCACGCGACTAGTATCGCATTACACAGAAAAGGTCTGTATGAAGAATGCAATGAACGATGCATTCGAATTCAAAATCAAGTGATCATGTTACAAAATAATTATTTGAACTTGACTTTGATTTTCATAAAATGTTTCTTACGATAAGAATTTTATGTGCGCGTTGAAATATAAGTTTGGGTTATATTTATTACAATTTGAATTGCTCGAAATAGATTCTTGCAATTAAAATTTATGTTCCTATGAAATGTATTTATACAAATATGTCAATTAGAATTTATGCTCATGTGAAATGTATTTATCTTTAAGTGAATATAAAAATATGTAGAGTTACACAACTACACGAGATAAGTAAGATGCGGGAAACATATCTAGCATAGATATTCAATAATTGGGCGAAACAGCATGACGAATAGCAGAATACAGGTTTGAAAGTTGAAACATCTGTTAGAGCAACGTATAATAAAGCCCGCGACGCGAGAAGCTTTCTTGGTTATTTAAAAAACGTGAACATTGAATTTCAAATGAGAATCAAAAATCGCACCTCAATTCTTGAAACTTTCGGCCAAAATGAGCACTGAGCTTTCGATAGAGTACGAAAATTGAATGGGGTAGGTTTTATTGGTAAACGTCATGGAAATATTATAATTGCCTCTTCCATTTCCGGCGATGATTTCATTTGTTTAATATAAACCTGGCTGACTCCTGATATCGTCAGCAGCGAAATTTTTCCACTATATGATGTCTACCGAACTGATAGAGACCGTTTGGTTTCAGATAAATCTGACGGTGGGGGTGTACTTATTGCTATTCATAAAGCTTTAGACAGCAAACTCTGCTCTGACATTTCGCCGTCACTTTCAGTAGAATGCATCACTGTCTTCATTAATATCTCTCAAGCCATGAGTTTAGTATTGCTTTGCGTGTACATCCCCTGCAATGCTCATTTCCGCATTTACAACCGTTTTTTTCTGAAGTATCTTCGTATTTCTGCAGCATCAACCCTCGATACACTTTTTTAATCTTTGGTGACTTCAGAATGCCTTGCCTAAAGTGGGACACAAGCTCTCATACTCTCTCATAATTCATTGATCTATCTATCCTGTTTTCTTCTTTTTTATCACTTTGCTCCCTATCGTAATTAAATACGATCCCGAATGCAAACAATCAACTTCTCGATTTCATTCTTACTACCAATCCTGCCTGTATCGCCTCGATCTCAAAATCCCCCTCCGAGTATGTAAAACCTGATCCCCATCATCCTCCGCTGGAGGATTGTTTATCGTTCCTAGCACCTCAGTCCAAACGTACTCATTTTTCCCCAAGATTTAATTTCTGCGAAGCCAACTTTGCAGCCATTCAGCTTGGGCTGGATAATATTGACTGTGAATTGCTACAAAAGCGCGATGTCAATTCAGCGCTATCAGCTTTCTATGAGAATCTCAGTAGCATAATTACAAACTATGTACCTATCTGCAAAACAGCCCCAGCTGGTTTTTCGCTGAAGTCTCAGACGCTGTTTATTTGAAAGACCAGGTGCGCAAAAAAAATTTCAGTATTCCGACTCTAACACTGACCTCACGAACTACCGACTGGTTCGTAGAGAAGCCAAAAAAGCAGTTAAGAACGCAATGCAATCTTATTATTCTATGATTGAAATATCACTGCAATCTAATAGTCCTAAGCTCTTTTGGACATACATACATTCTCTGATAACAACATCCCATAACCCTAATATCTTCTCATGACATAACTGCCAAGCTTCTGAGGGGTAAGCTATCTGTGACCTTTTCGCTCAATTTTTTTCATCTACATTTAAGGTTTCGAACCCCACTATATACTCATCGTGTCCTTCTCCTTCCCCTATTGTGAATTCTATCATGACCTCTTCATCGGAAATTGAAAATGTGCTGCTCACGTTTGCCATTAATGGTGGTCCGGGTCCTGATGGAATACCAAATCTGTTCATAAATTCATTATCTTCTTCATTATCTATCCCGCTATCAATTATTTACAATATAAGCCTTTCTTTCTTTTGCTTCCCCGACGTCTGGAAGCTTGCTAACATCTTTCCGATCAATAAGTCCGGAGATCGTAGTGAAATCTCAAACTATCGTGCGATTTCTTTGCTGTCTTGTTTTGGCAAGCTCCTTGAGCGAATTGTGCAAAACAGAATGCACGATGACATCAGTATCCTGTTTGCAAATGAACAACATAGCTTCGTTAAAGGTCGTTCAACAGTAACGAATTTGCTAGAACTTGAGAATACCATCTCTCTTGCTTCTGAAAAGAGCCCAAAAGTTGATGTCATATACATTGATTTTACAAAAGCCTTTGATAGTGTTGATTACGGCCTTTTGGCTAACAAGCTCCGATCGTTCCGCATTTCCAACTCAATCCTCTCTTGGATCTTATCCTTCTTTTCCAATCACTCCTCCGCCGTTACATGGAATAATTTTTTTTCGTTGGCCTCATTCAGCCCAAAATCTGGTATTCCTCAAGGATCAATTTTAGGCCCTTTGCTATTCAACATATTCATCAATGATCTTCCCCAACACCTGTCCTCTAATTGTCTTCTTTACGCTGATGATTTAAAAATTTATTGTTCCATTAACTCCAGCAAAGACTGCTCATACCTTCAAAATGATCTCGACAATCCTCTTCTCTTAACATTTCAAAATGTTGTCACATGAGATTCAACAACAAAATTCATCCAGTTTTATATGAATACCGGATTGATGGATCGCTGCTCGCACTTGTGGACAAATTTAAAGATTTGGGAGTAGTGTTTGACCCAGGTTTGAAATTTAACATCCATATTTCATGCATAACCACTAGAGGTTCACGTGTCACTGGTTTTATTTTATGATCTTCCTGCAAGCCTTTTAACATTTCAATCAGGGTCCATCTATTTGTGCCCGGTCAATCTTTGAGTATGCCTCCCAAGTATGGTCTTCTCACTATACCAATCTATCGGATGCTGTTGAAACTGTACAGCATAAATTCACACGTTCTCTTTTCTATAAATATAACCTTCCTTACACCTCCTAATATGAGCGCTTATAGATCCTCAACATTCTATCACTCAAAAAAAGGAGAGAATTCTTAGACCTGTGCTGCTTACTTAAGTTATATCACGGTATTCTTTCATCCAACCTTCGGGAGAGGCTTTATATACGTCCCACCTCAAGAACGCGTTCAACTGACATATTCATTGTGCCCTTTGCTCGTACCGATATTTATTTTTATTCATTGTTAGTACACGTATCACGTCGTTACAATGAGCTCCAGCTGGGTTCCCTGCCACATTCCTTAAACACTTTTAAAATTATATTACATAATATCCTCCTTAGCTTTCAATAGTTTATTAGTATTATATATTTTGGTTTTTTCTTATTTTAAGTTGCTCACTTTGTTTGTGTCGCATGTATTGTATTACAATATATTATATTTCATTAATTATTTTGTAGTTGGATTCATGGATCAGTAAAATAGCGTAAATAAAATAAAATAAAATAGAGGTGTTAAGTTGAAGTCGATTTCTATGACACCAAGAGGACAAAAGATTGAAATCATCTTGAAGAACTCGGCGATCCTGTATTGAATTAATGACTCGAAATATCCTCAGGTCATCAGCATATAGAAGGGGGTTGGATGTGAAGATAGCCGGGAGGTGATTAATAAAGAGGTTGAAAAGAAGTGGACTTAAGATTGATCCATATGGAGTACCACAAGTTGAGACGAAAGGTAGGACCAAGATCCATTACAGATAACCGTGCCGGAACGATGAAAGAGAAAGGAGTAAATCCAGACGAGTAGAGATCCCTGAATGCCGAAATGGCGGAGCTTGTCGATCAGAATATTGTGATCCACACTATCAAATGCTTTCGCAAAATCAGTGTAAATCACATAAACTTGACCTCCTATGTCAAGGGTGATTGCAACTGTAATAATAAGTTCACCTAGGGTAGTTACAGTAGAACGTCCTTTTACAAATTCTTGTTGATTTTCGGATAAGTTAAGGTGAAAAATATTGTAAAGTTTACAATGAACAATGCGTTGCAGAATTTTTCCAAAGCACGTTGGTAGTGAAATGGGTCTGTAATTAGAGGCCTGGAAGCAGTCATCCGCTTTACGGACGGGTAGGATATTTGCATATTTCCAAACGTCTGCAAAAGTACCCCTTTCGAAACTTGAATTAAAGATATAGGCGAGGGGAATACATAAGGATGAGGAGCGGGATTTAATAAAAACGTTAGGAATTCCATCAGGGCTGACAGTGTGGCTAGGATTCAATTACTGAATTACCTCTGCGACCTCTAGGGGGTTAGTGTATAAGCCAATTGATAATTCAGGAATAGATTGAGGGTTTTCATCCGAAGTAGAGGGGCTATAGACGACGGGGAAATAGTCAACAAACATGTCGCATATGGCCTGGTCTTTGTAGACTAAGTGGTTCTGATACTGCAATATATTGATATGCTGACGCGCGTCTTTTATAGAGTTGACGTAAGACCAGAAGGATTTCGGGTTATTGGCAAATGTTGCTTGAATTGCTCTCAAATAAGATAGCTTTGCGGATTTAATGACTTTTTTGCATTTGTACCTAGGTGACGAAATTCGGAGAGGTCCAGTTCTGATCTCGAACGTAAGTAGCATTTCCGGGCCAAATCCTTCAAGGACAAAGCAGATTCAACTTCTCTTGTGGACCACAAAGGTCAATTTGCGTGTGGTCATGTGGTCGGTGTATGTAGTGGGATAATGCTGTTAAGCACTGCATAGAATTGCTGTGTTGCAAGGTTGGGGCGATCTAGATTGAGGGTAGCATGCCAATTGATAACGTCAAAGTCAGCAGCTAATCCTTCGTAGTTAGCTTTGAAAAAGTTAAATCGATTTGGTTTCCAATGGATCCAATGATAATCGGATCTCTAAACAAGGGTGGTGAGGGTCCGGCTTAGTATAAGGACAAGCAGCAGGGAAAATAGGATCTGCATCAGGGTTGTTTGAGAAAATTAGTCAAGAATGCGATTGGAAGCATTCATTACTTGTAGTGTTGCAAAATTCGTCAATCTGATCACGCATTTCGTTTGTGAACCGGTTGGCTTTGGTTTTTAACCTACTATCACCCGTATTCCTAGCTTGTCTCTGTAGTTGATTCTTCCTCCATATTGGGCCCTAATAATCTAAGGGACTTGATAGGGATTGTGTTCCCTTACCGGAGTTTGGGCTGTTATAATTTTCCTTGGCAAGTAGGATTTCGCTGGTAAGTTATTCAATGCTTTCTTTGACATAACTGGGCAAATTAAACAGCTGGGTGAGGCTTTCCGATGCCGGGATATTCCTAAAAGCTTGTCGGTTTGTAATATTCTTTACTTTTAGAGGTTCATTTAAGAAAATTTCCTCTATTAAGAAGTACCTCAGCTTCTGGTCAGAAGAGAGCTCATCGAGTACCGTTATTCTGATATCACACGATAGAAGCTAACAGCAGATCCTTGTTGGGAGTTACCAACTGGCGGAGAAGATCGCGGAACCTTGATGATTGGAAAAGATTAATTTTGGAGGCCAAGGCCCGACTTGGGCTATCGCTTCATAATGATGATTTTTGGGAAAGTGATGGTTGATTTTCGAGGTGGCAGAGCCCGAAAATCTTCTGAATTTTCGTTTGAGTCCACCATGTCCTGATCAGACTCTGTAGCTTCTTCCGAAGACGATTTGATCTGAAAGATGGTGAACCTATAGCTTTTGTCTTTCTGGAGGAATTTGATTTTGGGGCATCCAAACTATTTACCAAGAGATTAGTCATAAGTTTCTCATTCTTCAGACGATATTTCCTTTAACTCATTTTGAATCTCCCTGAGTGGCTGGTGTGCTTGTCTCAGCTCAGTGAAAACTTCTTTTAGTTGCCTCTGAATTGCATTTGCTTCATTAACTTACCCAATCAGGAGCACGATCTGTAGATCTTTTTCATCCATCTTTTAGTGACAACACCAAAGGTTGGGCGCTAAAATTACGAAGAACTCGATATAATATCGGAAAACTTGATTTTAATACTAATGTATTAATCTCGTTCGTCACATTCACCCAGAAATATTTAGTTGGATCTCATCCATTCTTCTCGGTTCGCACAATTTGCTGTACTCGGGTTCTGATTACCGCTCTTCTTCCTTCTCACTCTTTAGAGAAATCCAAGCATGCTCTCTTACCTTTCCACATGAACATACACTTAATGGCTTGTTCACTTTCACTTTAAAATAGTATTTTATTGTCCGCAGCGATGCACGACATCCACTATCTTTTTTTATCTAATTAATTTTATTTTGACTAATTAATCAACCACATTTAACTTCTACAACGTTTCACGACTTCCACAAGACTCGATAATGGCGTCGTCACCGCCATCTCTGCTTTATTATTGTATAGATTTTGTCATTGAGTTGGAAATAATATTATTGCAATGTGGTTTTTAAGTTGTTTGTGAGCTGTATAAAACATTTTTTGTCCTTGGTGTTGCCAAACAGTGTTCGATGGATTATATTTATTTTTTCTGCTACTGGGCTCGATGGATATAAATCATAATATCAAATGATACTGGTTTGTCTTTTGATATTTCTATGTTGGCTAGTTTGTCAATTAGTTCTATAGTGTTGGATGTTGTGTATTTTTGGGAAGCTATAGCCTATCTTTCAATTAATTTTTTTAGGTGTTTCGACAGTCTGTACCCTGGTACCTTTGGAGCTGAGTATCGGTCTGACTGGAGTGTCTGGTTTACGTATTTTCGGTTAAAGTGATCAATGATGTGCAGTAATCAAACTGCTCGAGAAAACTTCACGAAAAGCACAATTGGGGTAGAGGAGAAAATAAAAAAGGTGAAAATGTGATAATTGACCTCGTCACTTATTCCGTGAAGTCAACTGTTTCGTGTTCTAATGTTTCAATTATTTAGAATTTAAAAAATGACTATCGTGGGCGATTGTAGCCTCACATCAGAAAACTCTGCAAATAATTTGTCAGAAGATCAAATTCCGGTTGATACAACTATTTGCAGTATTATCACTTTACGAGCTAAGGATGGAGCAACAATAGAGGATATTTGTTGTCTGCGAGACATTGCTGAGAGTTCCCAGCGTTGCAGGTTACAGAAACCAAAATGGCACACCTATGTTTAACATTTTTTACACCCAACCTAAATATCAGCAAATTCTGAACATGGTACGAAATCAAACCTCTAGCCATAAGCGAGAACGCCTAAGAAACATGATTTCATATTACAAATACATTTACATGAGAATAAAATTGATAAGATAATAGTGCATCAGGTCTATGCTCCCAACGCTTTATGTGACCCTGAACGAAGACAATAATGCACCGATTAATCAACGATCGTGACATCATCTACTGAACGCGGCGAGTTTTAACTCAATACTGAGTCATAATCAACAACCGCATCATCATCAGCATCAGTCTGATATCAATCAGACTTCAGCCAACCTCGATAGTGAGCTCACGTGGGAGCAACGATTGAATTGTATTCAATATTCTCTTTCACTTACTTTTCATACTTGAAATTGATAAGCGATTTGGTCAATTCCTATTATTAAGTGATTTTAATAATAGCAGCATTTAAAAGCAGCAAGAAAATGGAATTAGCCGTATCTTATAAGAGAATTTACCAATTAAGTCAACATAATTCCGATGACGAATACATAAAAAATGTTACCAAACTCAGCGAACAAGAGCTTAAACGAGGAAACAAAACATCATGTCATGATATGTATAAGGACAGTGCATAGCTGTTTGTTGGAGGTTTACCAGATGATCTAACAGAAGGAGATATCATTGATGTATTTTCTCAATACGGCGAATTTGTAACCATAAATCTCATCCTTGGTAAAGCAAGGGGAAAATCGAAAGTGTTTTGCTTTATTTGCTGTGAAGATCAAAGGACAACGATATAAGCCGTTGATTATTTCAATAGTATTAAGATGCTAGGGAGAAATCAGTTCGAACCATTCCTCAAATACCCGCGCGTATCATTCCTCAAATACCCCGCGTATGATTTCATTTTTTGACCGAGTTATTCGGAATCTCTCGGTGACCCACTTACTCTGCTATGGGAATTCTGAAAAGAGCAAAACGAGTTGGCAAAGTCCCGTTACGGCGTGAGGAGGAAAAGGTTGATCTCGTCGACAACGGTTAGCTGTACGCTGGGCAACAACGTTGGGTTGTCGTGGTAGTTCACATCGTAGTCGGGAACTTTTCATTGGAAATAGACTTTATAGTTAAATATAGTTTGAGATAAAGCAAATCTTGTCTGTAAAGTACTGTACACTAGAAAATCCCCGAATCAGGTTGTTACGCATTCCCGCTTTATGTTCTGGCACTGTGGCATGCAAAATGCCCCTAAATAGAGCACCTCGAGTGCATTTGAATAACCGACACATTATCTATGGCGCTTGTAGATTTCTTTAGTTTCACGTGTGCCACGCTAGAAATTCGATTGGCCGTATTGCCGTCACAAGTTGAATTGCATGGTTGGAGATGTGGTAGTTGTGAAATGTGTTCAACCCCATTTTCTTGTGAATTTCTAGTGTATCTCAAAGTCAAATTACATCAGAAATGTCCCAACAAGAACATATCGATCGTTTCTGTGATACAACGAGTTTTCCCTCCGTTCTTAGTACACCCAACTCAATTTTGATATGAGGATGCAATATGGAGATTCCGTTTTGAAAAAAAAAAATTAAGCACGCGACTCACTCCATACGAAATTCCCCAATTGAAGGCAAAAGAAAAGCTTCGAAGGATAGAAAAAGCAATTAGATCTGAATTATTCTCTGAGACAAAACCCAGCATTAACGATATGTTACTAGTGAAATTTACAGATTGGGGTAATGATAAATTTTTAGATGAGTCGCCGTACTCACGTGCAAAGTATTATACATTCAAATAGTACCCACACCTTCCATTTACCCTGTGTTGCACACTTTCTGAATGTTCCCAGGGGCCGGTCAGTTGAGCCGGGGTACGTCAGCTGAGCCAAGGCCTGTCAGATTCAAAAAACAAAACAAAAAGCAAATAAAATTTCCGATGTACGTGCTCTTTTACGCATTTCAAAGCATGTGAGTGATGCCAGATCCTAATAAAAAAAACTAAAAGAATGTATAGAACGAATTTATTTTTCTGTAAAACTATTACTCTTTTTTAGATCTGGTAATCCTGAAATCCCTCATCGAAGCATATGTTTACATTCGCGCCAATCCTCGCGCCAGCGTTTAGCTACCTACCTGCTACTGAAGATTTATGATTCGCTCTTCGGCTTGTGTCCGGACTTTTCCGGAGGCTAGATTGACATCGAAAAGTACAGCAATATGGGAATAAGTTAAAACGGTTTTCGCGTCGAAATTTTAAGGGGTTGCTATCAGCCGGCAACATTTTTTTTTTGATATAATAATATCACGTATCTCTTTAGAACGCATCGTGGGAGATGTGGTGACTATGCTAATTGTTATACGTTCCTGTGTAGGTGTTTAGGTCACGATGCTCGTAACATTTTCGCAACTTTTGATCATGTATGGACTGAAGTGTACTGTTTGCACAAAAGTGTTGGATTCATGTGGATCCTCTTGAAAGTGTAATCGGCGCGCCAATGATGAATGAACAAGGCTTCGCATTCGCCCCAAATGATGTCCGGAATATGACTTGGTGTTACTCAAATAACCAAAAAATTTACTACTGAATAACTTCAATTGAGGACATTCGAAAATGAAAGGCAAAATTATAGTAGCAGTTCTCTTTTGTTCCGCATATCTAGTCATTTTAGCTACAAATCCTTTTCTGACGTCAAATGCGTAAAACGTGTTGCTGAAAGTTTCTATCTCGGTTTTTGCATATCGGATAAAGCTTTGGTGGTGCTTTGTTCTGATAAATTCGAGTTTATTTATTTAAAATAATCTCCTCCGGCTTCGATACACTGTTTTAAGCGGTCCATAAGCTTTTCGAAAGAGTGTTTCAGGTCATTAACCGGAATGTCCTTCAGGATGTCGGTACAAGCCTTTTGGATGCTCTCTACGGACGAGAAGCGTTTTCCATTCATGGCCAAATGTAATTTCCCGAATATGTAGAAGACACAGGGAGCCATATCAGGCGAATTCGGCGAGTGATTGAAATGCGATTTCTAGTCCATTAAGATTACCTTTGAACAGTCTCGAAAATTCCCCTTTAAATTTTATTGATGGAAACGAGGTCGAACAATTAAGTTTAAAATTTTGTTTATTATAGCTTTTATTGCCCATCCCTTGTACATGATTTCTTCTAACCGTAAGCCTAAAGTCTAATAAAATGTGTTTGTTCCTTTTTTTAGGGTTTTGTAAAATAATTTTACAAAACCCTACTAAAATCGCGTCCTGTCTGTCTGTCCGTCCGTCCGTCCGTGTGTCACAGCAGTTTTTCTCGGAAACTACTTAAGCTAGAAACATCAAATTTTGTATGTACGTGTAAAGTGGTGTCCTCTTCAAAGTTCACATACAAAAAAATTTTATAGGTATTTAAGGGGGGTCTCCCCATATAGAGGAGTGACCCCCCGAGAAAAAATTTCATTGAAAGTAGCCGATATGGGTATCAAATGAAAGGTCTTGATGAGAACTTTTCAAAACAGGTCTTAGTTTGGCAAAATTTGCTTCGAGGGGCGCACAGGGAGGGGAAATACACGAAAAATTTGTGTCCCCCCCCCCTCGCGATTGGACACCTTCCATCCGAAAAATCTGAAAAAAATCAGGAATGTAGGCCTTGGTGAGTACAACAACAACAAATACGTGAGAAGTCGCAATTCACTCAACTTTGTTAGTAATAGTAGGATTTATCGATTTTATGTTTTCTTGAATAAAATCTTAACGGTACCCTTAAATTCTATGAAATTCAGTACACAGATGACTATTTATAAGATTGATATATCCTGAAAGTTTCATAAAGATTGAATTTTATTTAGCGAATTTATAGCGGTTTGAATTTTCCTGTATTACTATGGAACAATATGCGCTGCATTTATTACTATGGCACCATATGGCTATGGAACAACATGCGCTTTTTACCGACTCAGACACTACAGTTTTGCTAGGATTTGAATGAAAATTTCAGGAATGATAGGTGTCATGAATATCTTTGAGAATCGGTTCAGCTAGTGGTATCAGTAATCGTAAAACAAAATGGTGGCTGTTTTAAATGCGAAGATTGGATAATTTTGAGTTATTTTTTCCCAACTTCAACGTTTAGGGTGCATGCTTTGAACACTTGATTCAATTTAATGAATGACTGAAGATGAGTACCTACAATTAATGCTCATAAGTGAAACAAGTCAAGGAGGCGGGAGAGAGCTCCTAGCAAAAGGGCTTTGCTACCATTCTCCGATTCGAAAAAATTGGCCATGAATCGATGATAACAGTACAGGAGAGTGGCCCCTGAAAAAAAATTCATCAAACGTAGCCGATATGAGTATGAAATGAACGTTTTCATGGGAGCATTTCAAAACAGTTCTTAAACTGTCAGTTTTTGCTTCAGTGGGGGCACAGGGGGGAAATACATGAAAAATGTGTTTCCTCCCTCGCGAATGGACATCTGAAATAATTATGAAGGGAGATATTTATGAGTATAACAATAACAAAAACCTCAGAAGTCGAAATTCGTTCAACTTTGTTAATAATAGTATGATCTTCGTATTTCATATTTTCTCCAATAAAATCGTCTTTGACATATATCTTGATTTGATTCGATCTGGTGACTGCCTTTTTCTAAATTGCATACAAAACCCTTCTGACATGAGCGTAGGTTTGTTTACCCAACTTGTTCCTTTTGAAAATCGGTTTAATAGTCGATTTTTTTTAAAAAGCTGTAATCTGGAAGCAATGTGTTTATTTTGACATAAATATTTATTCAGGCATTTAAGATTTTAAAATGCAAATAAAATGAAGTGTTGAGAAATTAAATAGAAATTTTCCTATAAGGTTCATTCTGATATTACAAACGAGCCAAGCAAAAGATTATATGTTTCTTAAATATCAGGTCATAAAGTGAAAAAAGTAAAATAAAGGATTGTTACACCCGGAATATTTTTCGGGAGCCAAAATTGCATCCAAAAAGAATCAGGGTGCTACGACGGGGCTTACGGACCCGGTTCAGCTCGTCCGGCGACGGGCGCCCCTCGCTTGTTCACCAAGGCTCCGATAAGCCGCCAAGCGAGAATACGGCTTGCCGGTTTCTTTTTCTCGCAGCACGAACACAACAACTTCACTACTACACTTTTTATGACGCTGAGACCACTCATGCGACTTAGCGCAACCATTTTTCGGCCATAAATTTAGAATGGCTCCGAATAACTACACTTTTCTTGGAACTCCCTAACGATCGGACAAAAACTAGTTTCCACACTATACAACTCGTACACACTTTCCTCGGAACTCCCTAACTACGGGTTTGCCAATAAGAGGTATTAATAGATCTTGTGATTTAACACCTTGCGACTTCTTCCTTTGGGGTCACGTGAAAGAGAAGGTCTAGGCCAACAGCCCAGCGTCGATTCAAGACCCCAAAGATGGAATTCGTGAGGCTATTGAGGACATAGGGCAGCCACTTTGCGGTTTGGTTATGGAAAATTTCATGAGAAGGATATGGTCCTGTAAGCGTGGTCGTGGTGCTCATTTGTCTGATGTTATTTTCCACTATTGACGGCATACCTTTTTCTTTATAATGAAATAAACATCTGATTGTTTATATTAAAAAATGGCATTTTTCTTTTAGTATCAAAATAACACCTCTTATTGGAGAACCCTACATTTTTCACACTATCGAACTCTTCTATGTTTCCCTGGATTTATTAGGAAAACCCCTTAACTCGTCCTTTTTTTCTTTATTACGATTACGGGGCGTGCAAAATACTATCCTTAAAATTTGCCACCCTATCTACACCACCTCCAAACACTAACCTAAACTTCCGATTTTCTTCGCGTGATTTACCACACAAGCCGCACCCGTTACAAACTGAAACTCAACTTTAATTAGATTCTATGAAAAAAATTTACCTTTTCTTCCTGGAATTTAACTTTAATTACATGGATTAAATTTTAAATATACAAATTCATCTCTTATTCAAGTTGCGTAACGTAACAAACTAATTAAACTGTCAATTTCAATCGAATACAAAAGAAAAAGTTTTTAAGATGGAAAACTTACTGTCTACGCGTTTTAAAGGAGCCCCTTCTCGACTGCCTCCGTTGACGTTATTCCGCTTGTTGCTCACAATGCTTTCCTGTTGCTTTGTTTTCTTCTCCTTGATTCGGCTTGTTGTATAAAATACATCCTTGTCGCTTCACTCCTTCTGACGTGCGTCGCCACTTGCTGTTCAAAATTCCTACTCGTCGCTTTACTCCGTCGCCACTTGCTACCACTGCTTTTCAAAAATCCACGGACGCTCATCGCTTCACTTTTCATTCACCTTGCCAAACCCAAGAAGAAAAAGAGGAGGCGCGTCACTCGTCGCGCTCTTTTATAATTTCCCTCTAACGGCCAATGTACCGCTCTCCAACCGAGTTCTTTGTCTCGAGTTCAGTCACCTCTTCGGAGTGCTTCTTCTTATTCCCGAGGAGTGGTTCCACTAAGACTCAGCGTGATTTCCACTCCACCTTCAATCACTCTGGTGGCGATCACTTCAATCACAGCTGAACATCTTCTCTGACAGTTTGTAGTGTCAGATCAGATTGTAAATAGAAGTGAAGAAGTGGAATTGTTTATTTCGTCGGCGTTAAAAAAGTGAAATGATTCGTCGTTTATAAAGTGTTTTGAGTCATTTGGATCATTCTTGGGTCGGCATTGCCAAAAACCGTGTTTTCTCCCCAAAAGGTTTGCAAGTGAGTTTTCTCGGTAAGTGTTATGAAAGACCGCTACTATTCAATTTTTCAATTTTTCATGAAATGCATTCAAGGTAGAATGCAATTAGTGGAAATGTATGGCGGAAGGCGGTATTAGAGCGTGGAAAATCTTACGGTTGTATGCGCAATTGATTCTGGTTTTTGTTTTTATTATTGATTCTGATATTTGGTTTTATATTTTCATCTCTGATGTTTGTTTTTATTATTGATTCATAGTACACTTTTGACAGATGCCAATTCAATGTCGTTCACATCACGGCTTCACACATTTCCTAGGAATTCCGTGAACAGTGAATAATCTCGCGCACGGTCATGGGAGCTTGTTATTTTTGGCCAAGCGTGGTAAATTTCGCGACGACTTCCCATAATTCTACATAATGTTTACAATTATGCTACACGGTTGTCGAAGAAGGCATCCTGGCTCGTTTTTGTAGTAGGCACGTAGAAGCTTTTCGCTTTTCATGTTCTGCTTTGACAGATTTGTTCGATATTGTGTGACTTAAAAAATCGGATGTTGACTTGCCTCCTTAACCCAATACCCAATATTGAAGTCCGTCGGTGTGTTTCCACAGCTCATCTCGTTAGGGCACTTCCAGTCCATAAACGGTGTTGAACCTTCTCGTTCAGAATGTGAATATTTTTGGCCAGTGGTTCTAGACATTCTTTCCAGCTAACTTCTTGTCCGCTTAACGCCGGACCTGAAGTGGCATATACTTTCGCCGCAACCTACCTATCTCCCAGTATGGGTTATATTTATTTATTTTTCTCACTTTTTAAAAATCAATACTACAAGTATTGATACTTAACTTACTGCTGCAAGCTCAATTAGGAGTGTTAATCAAAACCCCTAATCGAGTGCGGCTTAGGCTTGCTTAATTTAAAGAGTCACGCGGCTGATATGGTAGTCTTCAGGGTGAGGTAATGTTGATGCCTCTCTACTCCATCCGCAACAGAATGTTTTTCCATTTATTATGAAAAAGGTACATTTAGTTTCGATTGTTTAAATTTTTTTGTATATTCGAGTACAAGGGCGGTCCCAAAAGTACCCAACTCGACAAAGAACACAATAAAATAGTTGTGAAAATTGTTTTTTATTTTTCAATATATTCTCCTTTCAGTTCAATACACTTTTCCCAACGATGTTCAATAGCTTCGATACCCGCTTTATTGTAGGAACCGTCAAGCTCCTCAAAATAGCTATTGACTGCAGACTCACATCTTCATTGTTGGCAAATCTTTTGCCACCGAGCGATTTTTTCAAATTCAGAAAAAGAAAATAATCCGAGGGAGCCAGATCTGGCAAATAAGGTGCGTGAGGAAGCAATTCGAACTTCAACTCATTGATTTTAGCCATCGCAATGACGCACGTGTGGACTGGTGCGTTGTTGTGATGAAACAACACTTTTTTTACGTCAGATGGGGCCATTTTTTCTTCTTATCACTCAAACGCTGCAATAAAGCTACATAATAGGCAACGTTGATCGTGTTTCCTTTTTTGGGATAATCACTAAATATTATTCCACGCGCATCCCAGAGAACGGATGCCATGGCCTTGCCAGCTGACTAAACTGTCTTTGCTTTTATGGAGCCGGTTCTCCCTTATCAGTCCACTGCTTTGACTGCTCCTCAGGTGTAAAATGATGGACCCATGTTTCGTCCATAGTTATGAATCGGTTATGACGCAAAAACTCGGCTTTATTGCTGTGAAACATTATCAAACACTCGATGGAAACATCCATACGTTGCCGTTTGTGCTCCATTGTGAGCAAACGCGTCACCCATCTTTCGCACAGCTTTCTCATGTCCGAATTCCCGGTCAAAATGTGATGCACAACACTTTTTGAAATGCCTGCCATGTCTGGTATCTCGCACACTTTCAGTCGACGGTCATCCAATGGCATTTTGTGGATTTTCTTCACATTTTCCGACGTAGTGACCTCACTTGGTCGACCACTGCGATGTTCATCTTGGCAGCTCGTACGACCTCGCTTGAACTCAGCTACCCAAAATATTTGACAATTGTAAACGAAGGAGCAGACTTCCCCAGAGTAGAATCCAACTCGGCTTTGCTATCGGTTGGATTTAGACCTTTCAAATGAAAGCATTGTATCACATAACGATGCCCGATTTTTTCCATATTTACAAATTCACTTAGAGCGTTCACTTTGGATGTCTGTAAAAAGATAATAATAAACGTACCGTTATGAATTTTTCACAATAAGTTTCTAAAGGCGCTATTGTCAATTGCAGTCATTGTTTTTTAAAACTACCTGTGCTCATGATTAAGATCGGGTACTTTTGGGACTATCCTCATTTACATAGATATAAATGTTAGATTTGGAGTAAATACAAGATATGTCCACTTAAACAATAACACTCGGTCTTTTCATTTGCAAACCCTGACGGGGTATGGGACCTGCCACGTTGGCTGGCCCCTCCACTCATGAGCTAGCCATCGAGTGAGCTCTTCCCGTTTCTTTGATTGTTACAGGTGCTCTCGCAAGGCTGCTTAACCTTTCACACCCGAATTGGGCCAAGGAAGTATTTTTTGAATTTGGATCCGGCTGGGAGGGGTGTTGGGCACCGCCACCACCTGGAAGCTCCACTCTCATTTGTGGGCCATGATTGTCCTCCGTAAGGGCGAAATCGTCTCGAACATCGTGCGCGGCTAATCGGTTATTCAACGTCGTGTTCCTCTCTTGTTTTCCCTTTCGGTAGATTACTTCGGCCATTGGCATCTTTTCTCTAGAGAATTGGTTCTGCTTTTTGACTTCATTCATATTCTAATTCGTAAGTGCGATCATATTTTGTAGTGGGCCCTTGTGCTTTGGCAAAAGAACCCACCCTATGACACCGCAAAGCACCTTGCCAACGCACTTACGCGTCCCCAGACCAGGTCTCGCTGGGGCAGCAGAGCACCGCTGCAGTCCTTCACGGACATTAACATCTTGAAAATCAGTAAAGATGGAGTGTGGAGATTCACAAGTGTCAGCTTGTGCGCGATTCTAGATTCTATCATTTTAGTTGCCTTCTTTGTTCCTTATTTTTGTTTCTTTATCTTGTTGTTTTCTGATTTCAATCTCCTTCTCAATAATTTGTCTACGGGCGTGTCTAGCTTGGTTTTGTTCAAAGACATATTAATAAATGGACGAGCAACGAGAATTTGTGTACTCGTCCATGTGAGAAGCAAATTCGCCACATAAATAAGTTATAAATAACTTACGCTCTCGAAACTATATGATTCCCTCTGCTTCTCCTTCCCCTTTGTTTCCAGACAGGTTTTTCTTTCCTCTCTTGAGAAGAATCACTACCCCACTGACACCCGCGCACACCTACATAATTTAATTTCACGTGCCCACGATCGCGCCTTCGTTATCATTTGTAAAACAGTTTGAGTACAACACAACAAACGACTCTCACAGAAAATTCGAACGTCAAACCAAAAGAAAAAGAAAGAGGCGCGAAAACGGCGAGAAAACTCATGTGGCAAACGGATGGAAAATTCGTAAATTTTTAGTAAAAACAGTGAACTAAAGTGCCGATTTCGTACACGCGATCTTCAAAAGTAAAAACTTTTTAAACGTGAACGTGTTACGGAGTGAATATAGTGCTAAAACAAAAGCATATCACTTCAAACGTCAACTTCACACAACTTTAGCGAAGGTCGCTAATTGCTTCGGCTCTCACGACCTGTTGCGGATCCAGTACTCTCTATATCTATGGTGTGGATACTATATGAGTATACTATGGTTGTCAGGTATATGTTTGTTCGTTTTTGTGTGAGCAGGTAGCAGAATTCCCTTTTGTATGGATCGTTGTTCCTTAATTATTTTTGCCCCTTAATTATTATTGTTTATTTTTACTTTTATGGTTTTGTCCTGTGTCTCCGTGTCCGCAGTTACTGTGTTCTCTGTTTTTTTTCGCGAAGTAGTTTTAAGGGCTCGAATACTGAATTCGAATGGGTATTTGTTTGTTCATTTATTATTCATCACATCACATTCGACCATAGTATACAAGTGTTCACATAGTATCCACATTCAATCTAGGCTCCGAAAAAAACCGAACAGCTTTCACCACATGCTCAACAGCAGGTAGCAGCAATCTTCTACGCAATTGATCTTAGCGAGCGCGCAGACAGCGACTCGACATTCGCGCGAAAATCAATATACGAGTACACTGCTAATGCAGGGGTGCATGCAGCTACTATTTGCACGTGGATCCGAACATGTCGCGTCTGGACAAAGCTATCAGGCCCCTGGGAAAATTCAGAAAGTGCGCAACGCTGGGTAAATGGAAGCTGTGAATACTATGTGAATGTACTATGATTCAGAGCACGTCCTTTGGTTTGTACATGCAACAGCTTAACGATTCTTTAATGCGAGTTGTTGTACATTTGTTGTCAAACATGTGACTGCCGAATATAAATTTCAGTGTTCTGTCCAGTTTCTGTATCTTTTTGTTATAATCCCTTATATGTTCACGAAATTTCATTCTTATCTTACGTCCTGTTTATTCAACATAGCTGTATTGACATGTGAAAGTAATCCTTGTCTGCTTGTCTTGCGAATCTTTTGAATTAGCGTTTGTTCGGCACAATCACTTTACGTTGTTTCTTGTTTTAAAAGCTGTATTGCTGTTGCCCTTTTTTGAAAAATTTGGGTAATTTGTATGTTGATTTACCCGTAAATGTTAATGCTGTCCCAGTTTCCCCATTGTGTTTCATTCTTTGCTGTACTTTTTAACTATTCTAAAGGCTCCTTTGATTTTATCCACCAGGTCTTTCTTTTATCCGTTGTATTCTGCTCTGGTATATATTGCTTCCAGCTTCTTTCAGAAGGCTTCTTTTGTTAGAGACATTTGTTCTAGTCTAGTTCTTCTTCATTGAAGCATAACAGCCCCGTTCAGGCCTTCGCTTCCTGCAACAAGCACTACAGACTATCTTGATCCATCGACCGCGTTCTTCAGTTTTGAAATACGAGCAGAAATGAACTGTCAGACCAGCATTTCTTCGGTTTCTCTACAGTTTTCCCGATGAATACCTTGTTAGGTATCTGTTATTCTTCCATACGATTTAGGTTGTCAGCTTATTGTAGCTTCCGCAGTATTACAACCATTGAGACCTCTGGCTCTTCAAACAATTCATACAGCTCATGGTGGCATTGAATTCGCCATTGGTCCCCGTTTAACTTCACTCTGATATTTCGCTTCAGGATTCCTCTGCCAAAAGCGTTCAATATGTTTTAGGGTATTTTTGTTGGGGTCCATGATTCATACCTATATCATAGTTCATAGTAGTTCTTATCAGAGATTTGTGAACTTGGAGCTTTGTTATTCAGTGCATGCAGCTGTTCTTCCAAGATCGTCAAAACTGAATAAAATATTTCATTTGCGAGCTAAATTCTTCGGCGTATTTTGTCTCTTTCATCATTTTCAATTTGACCCACATTTTCGGTACTGTATTAGCCAAGTGTGATATTTTGTGTATTTGAGGTATTTTTTCTCAACTGCGTCATGAGCATTGTTTTATTCTCATTGATTTGTAGCAAAACTAGTATACCTTGCGGTCGAGTATCAGGAAGTGTTCTTTGGCAGTTGTTAACAACCGTGACAAAATGCTGATGTCGTCCGCATAGGCTACCATTTCGCTTGACTTCTATAATAAAGTACCTCCTATATATACAGGTAACTTATGACATATTCCAGGGCCAAATTGAAAAGCAATGGGGCCAGCCTATCTTTCTGCTTTAGCCCGATACTTGTGTCAACCACGGCGGTGAATTGGTTATTGATGCGGACTTCAAAAGTTGGCCGAAGTCATTGTCATTTTATTAAGAGTGACTACTTTGGTTGGAATACCAAAGCAAACGATTATTTCTTACAATGCACTGCGATCAATACTGTCGTATGCTTGCTTAAAGTCAACAAAGATTTGCCGTTCGTCTTTGTTGAACGGCCAATGTTGCTCAACTACCGGCTCCACTGTAAACAATTGCTCGATTGTCGATCTAACTGCTCTAAAGCCACCTTGATACTCCCCAATAATACTGTTGGCGTATGATCTGATTTGATTTTCCATGATCTTTGAAAATATTTTGTACGCTGTGCAAGGTAGTGATATACCTGTACCTTTCTGTACTGTAGCTTGTTATGTTTTTTTTGGATAGTAAATCTAATTGATTTACTCTCCTCGTTCGGGTCAAGTTCTAATTACCACATTTTCCTGTTTTTGAGGGTGTTATGACGAATTGTGTGTGATGGTACGTGTAGTTATCCGCTTTTTGTATATTTCACTTTCAAATTTATTTGAATTCTTGTATAGCTCTGTGGTTATTTCCAGATAATTTATCCTTCTTTCGTTTCCTGTTTCCAGCAAATCTTATATTTTTATGCTGCTTTTTGAGGTATTCCAGAATCCATTTGTCGTTGTTTTTGCTTATAATACATACTCGTATGATATCTTCAATATACGAGTATCTTGCATACATCACTCTTAAGCAGGTGGTTAGCTCCTCCATGGATTGTTTCTCCAATTTTCACCTGAGCACACATGGAGTGCCGATGTTGGATTTCATATTCCTAGTCCGTTTGTTTGACTATAGGTTTTCTTGAGGTGTGGGGTTACGTGCAGCTAGTGCGGCTCAGTAATTTTAGTCCATGTCCATCTATGGGTATCGTTGTACTCAACTGGCCTATAGCAAATAACTCAACTAGTTTCTGTCAGTTCTATTTTACAAAGTAATTGATCTAAGGCTAGGGTTGGTGAGTCTCTGCTCGTTATTGGTTGATCTGAGAGTACAATTAGGGTGTTAATCTATCTTGTCGAACTGATTTAGTGCACCGTCGAGTATATATTTATCAATTATGTCTAATTTTAGGTCTTTGTGAATGTCAATGTTCCTAATGTGCCAGGGGGTCCTCAAGATCCTCTTAAGGCCCTTGTTTTGCAGGGTTGGAGGTACTTTTTGTTAGATTCTGAGGTCTAATAGAAGGTTATACAGGCAAAGAGAAGAGAGGGTCTTATTACTTGTTTATAGATGAGACAACTGCCAAAGAACTTTTTCTGAAGTTCGACAGCTAAGCAAAATTAGTAGGGCTACAAATTAACGAAAATAAAACAAAGCTCATGACGCAGTCGAGGAAAAATACCTCAAACACCCAAAATATCACACTTAGCGAATACAGTATGGAAAATCTGAGCAAATTTGTGTATTTAGTGGCCAAAATAACCAGAACTGGTAATGAAAGAGATGAAATACGCCGAAGAATACAGCTCGCAAATAAAATGTTTTTGTAGTTTTTACGATCTTGAAGACTAGCTGCATACACAGGAAAACAAAGCTCCATGTATATAAATCAGTGATACGACTAGCGCTATGCTATAAATGTGAAACATGGACTCTAGCCCAAGAATCTGCAAGCATATTGAACGCCTTCGAGAGACGGATGCTGTGGCGAATAATAGGGACGAAGCTAGGTGGGGACAAATGGTGAACTCGATACAATCATTAACTGTGTGAAATTTTTGACGAGCTGGAGGTCTCAACGATTATAAGGCTGCAAAAGCTGCAATACGCTGGCCACATGAATCGTATGGATGAACCACGGATACCCAACAAGGTATTCATTGGGAGAACTGAAGGCTGGAGACCAGTGGGGAAACCGAGGAAATGTTGGACTGAGTCGGTTGACGAAGACAGTTCATCGCTGCTCAGATCTAGGAATTGGAGGACACGGCCGATGGAGCGAGACAGTCGGAGGCACTTGTTGCAGGAAGTGAAGGCCCGAGAGAAAATGGAGCACTCCAAAGAAGAAGAGTGAAGGAAAAATACAAGATATTACACTTTGCGAATACACTATCGAAAATGTGAACAAATTTTTGTATTAAGGTGTCAAAATCACGAGAACCAGTAGTGAAATAGATGAAGTACGCCGAAGAAACAGCTTGCTAATAAAATATTTTTTTCAGTTTTGGCTGTCTTGAAGACAGCTGCATACACACAAAAACAAAGCTCCAAGTATACAAATCAGTGATAAGACCTATGTTATGCTATGGGTGTGAAACATGGACCCTAACCCAAGCATCCACAATTATATTGAACGCCTTTGAGCGACGGGTCCTGAGGCAATAATCAGAGCGGAGCTAGACGGGGACCAATGGCGAATTCGATACAACCATGAAGTGTATGAAACTTTTGACAAGCCAGAGGTCCCAACGGTTGTAAGACTGCGATAGCTGCAATGGGCTAGCCATATGAATTGTATAAACGACAATGTATACCCAAAAATATATTCACATGTTGCAAGTCTTTATGTTGAAATGGAAAAATTGATTCGGCACCGCTTCCATAAAATGCATTTCATGCTTTTTATTTATGTTTTTATTTATTTCTATTTAACAGAAAAGCCAATTACAAAATAGATTAAAGAAAAACACTGTAAAATAGATTAAGTAATGGCACAGAAAGGAGAAAGGAAAAAAGAGATGCAAATAGCAAGGTAAAAGTAATAAAAAGTGCGAAAACGAGGAGAAAAAAATTACTAAGAGTTGCTTTTTAAGGGTTGTCGTTATTCCTTGTCTTGTTGTTTTCTGGTATTAATATCATTCTCAATAATTTGTCTACAGGCGTGTCTAGCTTGGTCTTGTTCTTCGATTGAGAGTAGTGATGTTGCTACTCCTGTTACATGACTAGTATACCCTATGCATACTGGTATGAACTGGGACCTCGATTTGATATGTATCATATATTCACCATAGAGGCTTCCGAGGAGAGAGAGATCTTCCTGCATAACACTTACTTGCTACTATAACCACTCAAACTAAATCACCCAAGGCAAGAGTTAACTTTGGAGAACTATTTATATTTCGTCGTTAATTCTGTTGTACCTTTACACATTGTTTGAGTTTTAATGGTTACAATTTTTTGAAGTTTTTTGTACTCTTTGAAAACTTATAACGATATATATTAAATAAGACGCTTTTATTTGGAGTTCCCTGATGTCGGCGGGACTTATTGCGCTTCCCATGTGAGCGTTAGCCCGTAGAGCGAATCGGAGAAGATGAGTGAATGGGTCGGGGTGGCCACACGGCGTGAAACGCCAAAAGGCCAATTGAGGTCCCCAGCTTAAGCCAACACCTCACTCCTCACCATTTAGTTGAACACTATCACTATACCTCCGTCTGAAACTTTACTCGCGTGATTACTCGTACGTTTTAATTAATGTATGGGTGCAACCCATACGTGCTGCTCACGCTTCTTACTAGATTTGAACACAAACTGCCTTCCATATCTCACCCAAGAACTTAAAAATCGTTCTCTCGTGAGCTTCAGCCTCAATTTTCTTGGAAAGTGACGAGTAGCCGAACAAGTGCCCCCTCGTTCAACGAAAGCTTTTCCTCCCCGCTCCGTCTCGCTTGCTCGGATAGTGAGAATTAGTAGGCGAATATGCAAAACTGGGAAAATCAAGCGGAGCAGTGCTTTTCGCTGAAGCTTTCGATCCACGATCCACAATCTTTTGGAACATTGATCGAGGAGCGTTTTCACCTGAACTTTTAGCTTTCTCTTCAGTTTTACTCCCTGTGAAGCACACCCAAAGCTTGTTGCCCGCGATGTGATGATACATGTGAAGGGCTTTGCATTTTATTTGCTTTTTACTTGCTTATTTACTTTTTTGCTAGCTTATTGGACGACAAGTACATGCTTCGATAAAAATTGGCGTATGTGCTTCCTTGCCTAATTACATTGGCGAAGCGCGAGTATATAGGCATTGTTTGCTCGCTCGCAACCACTTCAGTTATGAAGCGTAAGTATATATGTTGTATTTCTTCGCTCGCAACACTCCCATATCTACAATTTCTGCAAAACCTCTCTCTCCTGGCCTGGATATGAATCCTAGGCTTAAGCTCTCTTCTAGCATTTGTACTTCTTGTTTGTCGATTTTGATTTCTGTTAAGTTAATGAGCCTAGTATTGAATTCAGGATTTTCACTGATTTGAATATTTATTTTTTTTCCTCTTATTCGTAAGCTTGTTTAGTTTTCTGTTGAAGGATTTGTATTTTACACACACTTTTTCATACAATTCCCCTTTTTCTACTCCACTCGAAGCAAAAGTGTCAGTTCAAGATCTGTTTGGCGAAGTTGCCATCAAGACCTTTCATTTGATGTATATTTTGGCTATCTTTAGTAAAAAAATTTTAAAGGTCGACTCTCTGTATGTGAAGACACCGTTGAACACCCTCTTGCTGTGACACACGGACGGACAGACATATTGTGAGACTAATAGGGCTTGATAAAGATATTTTATAAAACCTTAAAAACTATACACTAAATATAGTTAGCCGCTATTTTTATAACAATCGTTAAAGAAAATAATCTTCTAAATATCCTATCCTATCCTTGAAGCGATGCATTAAATCCGTTTTAGGATTTGAAAAATTTACATCAGAGCTATGTTTCATCGTCGTTTCGAATCGTTCGCGGTGATTGGCAAAACTGTTTTAGAAATATAATATCGCTTTCTTGCCCAATAAAAGGAACATATCTTTTCTTGTGTTGGCAGTGACTTGTTGAGCAGTTTTGCCAATCACCGCGAACGATTCGAAACGACGATGAAACATAGCTCTAATGTAAATTTTTCAAATCCTAAAACGGATATAATGCATCGCTTCAAGGATAGCTTATTATTACGTCCATAATTGCTTCCTTTCAAGATTAAATTATCACATTGCTCAATCCACAATAACAAAAAATTCTGAATTTAATTTCCCATAATTCTTATTGTACACACCATAAAAGTGTGCTTCGACATCAACAACATCAAAGACTGCTCACCGAACAGCACTGCAGCTCCTTGCGATTATTCTTAAGGTCGTAACAACTGGTTTCATTTGAACATGCTCCAAAACCGCGATTCCATTTTGCTGGTTATTGTTGGGGTAAGCAATACCACACAAAGCAACCATCAACGCTTTGATGAAGGACTTGTGTCGCGTGGGATCTTTTGGGATGGTGCTGTAGACGCTGCCACTGGGAATGGAGCATGACTGAACCATTGGAGCAATGTAATAAAAAATCAACTAAAATGCAATGGAAATATGTACGTAATGAATGCGTTTATAAGTGTTTTTGTGCGGGTAATGGTATACGGATTTGTGGTATTCATCCTTACAAGTTCTTCTGGATGTTGCATGTGCCCGAGTTTTGTATGATTGCACAATGTAGGATGAAACATGTTTTTTTATATGCTGAGAGAAATATCACGCAATAAAACGTATATTTAAACCAAATACAAGACAGTCGGAAACATAGCCTTGTAGTTACTCAAATCAAAGTAGGCGCTACGCATCCCAAAATGGGAAACCATTCCTTATGGTATGGTGCGTATTTTGGCTACAGCTTTGAAATTAATTTCATGGAAGGAACTAAACGGAAAAGCTGTGGGAATATATGAGGCATTCCAATGCATGCCGTGATTCTATTCATAATTGAAATTGATGAGGAAATGCTACCTCAGGCATTTCTGGAAGTGACCAATGGTACCACTGTAGAGATGGTGCATATGAGTATAGATTTCAACATAAGTTAGCACAATGTATATTTCTCAAGCACATGTGTAAACTTTTAAGTGGGTTACGATAGTATGTATTAATTAAAATATTGTGAAGATGCTAGCAATAATATTTATTAAAGTATTAAACTGAGAAAACTTTGGTTGATGAAAATATGATAAACGTTTATAAAAATTTCACAACTTCCAATAGCTCTGAATAAATTTCTCACCTAATATTCACCTACTTCTTGTAGAAGAGGGCAAGTTCAATGAATTCGATAGCGTGGCAAAAACCCATTTCAAAGTATTTTCTAAAGAATTCGAACCCAAGCACAGTCAGCACCATGGAAACAATTTATTGACAGAAATAAGACACGCTCGACTCGAATAAAAATTGTAGTCCACCATTTCACGAGAAGGAATCGATTAGTGTATTTAAAAATCAAGGACGAACAACTTTATTAATAGTTCTTTTTGAGATAAATATTTTTGTTTTGTGTTCATACTTAAGAGGATAAACAGGACAATATTTGTTCACATATTGTTCATATTTCAAGGCTTCTCAGACAGTTCAAGGATTTACTTGTACTTTCGATGTTATTTGAGCCTTTGAATAGAACTTTTGGTGCTATTTGCTTATATAAACATTTTAAAATTTTTAAACTCCCCAAATATTTCAGCTGAATGAAATCATAGCATTTATTTAAAGAATTAAAATTATTTTCCAGTCACTTCCCAGATATACTATAGAAAAATCTAACAACGTCTTCTTAGCCACAAAGAGAAGTTGATACGGAACAACAGCCACTATTACCAATTACGGTGCCTCTCAATCGGAGCCTATAGAACCCTTTACCATTATCAGGCTCCAGTGAGCCTCGCCAACTCGCCTATTGCTGCTTCTAGGAGACGTACGACGACAAGTAAAACTTGCCAGCCGGTTTGAAAAGGAAAGCGAGAATTGGTGACTGATCATAATTGCCTCATTCATAGCGGCAACAACCGCACAAAGAATTAATCCCAGCAATTTTTGAGTCACAGACGTGCTCAACACCTCACGGTAAGCGCATCAAGAATAGCCTTAAACCATGTAAACAACAGTGAATCGGATGACATTTAACCCCCAATAATGCTCTTGATCTCTTGTTTACCTTCTGACAGCTCAATAGGAAAAGTCAAATTTTACATATCTAACGACTAAACTAGATCGAAATTCGACGACTAGCATTCGTTGCATATAGACGTGCTTTAAATCACTCCTGTCAAAAGTTTTCAAAAATAAAATAAATTTTTTAAAACGTCAGTCCAAAGGTAATTTTTATTGAAAAAAAATTTCTATCGAATATTATTTTACTTCGATGAGTAGAGAAAAGCAATGAATCCAAAGGTGACTTCAGGACCGCTGGTATGGAGCAGCCAGGCGGCTTCTCAACGTTGGGGCCACCTCGGGAAACGACAAATATGAAATTGGCGATAATTGACAAAAGAAAACATAATCAGGAAAACTCCGCAGATGGCGGATTCAAGCTACACATAATGGCGGACAATGACCTAATAATCAAGCTACAAAAAGAAAATTATGAACTAAGGTTAGAGATGTAGTCCCCCAAAGATCTATCCAAGAAAGCCCTAAAAAGTCACAGCTGCAAAATCAAGTGCAACAGGAAACAAAGATGAAAAGAAAAAATAAAACAAGCGATTCCGGAAGAAAACCTAAGGGTTAGTGGCAACAACGAGAATCAAAACTATTTTGCAGCGCTGGACAGATTAACAGAAGACATGGAAGTTGAAAAAAGTATACAAGGTAATTCTGATAAACATACTAATATCAATTTTATTCAATATTTGAAAAAAATTAATGGAAAGAAACCAACACGTGGTTTTGCTAGTTCCTCTAAAAGAGCCACCAAAAAGGCAGAAACAGTTCCGCAAATCAATGAAATCGGACAAAGCGGACGAGATATGATTCAACTATTGGGAGCCAAAAAAAAATTCATTAATTTCGAAATCCAAAGAGTTAATGTACAAAAATTATCTTTTAAAACGAAATCATTGGTTGATTTCAAGTCAGCCAAAGATGCGCTGAATTTTGAGCAGGTCTCCCACATCAGTGTAAAAATCAGACTTATTGTGGCTGAGTCTGGGCTGCGGAGAGGATACGGTCGATCCTTTTCGGGTGCTCAAGGAACCTGCACCCGAAATTGAATTTATTTATGTCAAAACCTTTGCAAAAAAAATATTGACCATCGACAAGAAGAAATTACCACTTTATCTGGTACAAATCTCGAACCAAAGCAGCCCAAGTGCCCTTCAACAAATAAGGTACTTTAACTACTGAATCGTGAGTTGGGAACGTTTCCAGAAAAGAGAAGTCAACCGTGTTACTGGTGTCAAAGATTTAGTCATTCGGCTGCCAAGTGTGCCATGTACCATTGGAGCGTAAAATGCAGAGAAACTTATGCCCATGGTGAGTGCAGATTGGCTCAGACTAAGCCAAAAGAAAAATTATACTGCGTTAACTGCGATGTATTTAATCATCCACCATTATATCGAGGATGCTCTCAATATCAAGATGCAAAAATTGAGTTATTCCAAAAAACCGTAAGTAAACCGCACTGTGGTACCTTCCAACTTCATCAAGCCCAGGTTATCATTTGCACTCACCGCTAGAGGACCATTTGGTAATGCTGTAAATAATGTAAGTGGTAAAATTGAGCTTCTTCTCAAAATTTACCAGCAACCTAATTTTTTATCGGAGAGAATCTATAAATCACATTTTAAAACTGAACTTGTTTTTTAGCGTTTCAGATGCCTCAAAATTACTATCCTGTCACAGTTTTGTGAAAAGGCTCCGTCTCATGTCTATCAACGTCAACTTTATTGGTACTCGACATCAACGTGACTATTTTCTTGAATTCCTTGATTAGCACAAGCCTGACATCATGTGTCTCACTGAAATCCACTTCAATTTATGGCACTCCATGATATTCAAATATTTTGAATTCGTAAGAAACAATAGGGTAAGCGGCAATGGGAGAGGTGGCAATGGGATATTGGTTAGAATAACTTATTCTTTCCAAAATATTGATATAGTCGAATTCAAAAACTTTGAATTTTTTACAGTGTCCGTTACCGAAATTTCACTGCCAGGTGGGGACAGCCTCTTCGTTATCTCTACCTATGCAATTTGTCGAAACGTTCTAAAGTTCAACGAGGAGCTCTATTCCTTGCTCCAAATACTTGAACTTATCAGACTGCACAGTGACTATTTCTTTCTCGGCGACCTGAATGCCCGGCTTGCATTTGGCTTGAACGCCAGCATACCCTAAGTGGTGTATTCCTGAAATTGTGGATAACAGAGAACCAAATTGAATACAGGTGCAATGTATATGGATCGGAGTATCCTAAATACCCTAGGACAGGTTCATATTTGGACTTCTGCATTGCAGGCGCAAGACTTGAATTCAGCTTTACTAGTCCACTACGGAAACAGCAGGAGCTTGTTTACGATAGTGACCATAACACAATCGTAATTCCAATTCTACATGAAAATCATCGGTTGCATTTCAAACAAGTTGGGTAGACAGACCTACGCTCATGTCAGAAGGGGTTTGTACCAAACTTACAAAATGCAATCACCAGCAACGAATAAAATCAAGAAACTTGTCAATGAGATTTGCTCGTTTAAAGAAAATCCATTGTTTCTTCACTTTCAACAAACAAAAATCACTCAAATCATGTAATCCCAAAAACGTTTATGCCATCAATCTTATATGAAAATTGTAAGAAGACCAAATCAAAGCTGCAGTGTGTGGTTCGATGGAAAGTCTATAAAATACCGAAATAGTGTGTTATTGTTGTTGTAATTGGAGAAATTTGAAATGGATATAACTTCCGTGAATATGATATGAATTTCATCAACCAAATTGAATACAGGTGCAATCTATATGGGTCGGAGTTCCCAACATACCCTAGAACAAACTAATTTTTGGACCCTTGCATTGCTGACGCAAGACTCCTCCTCAACCGAAACTGCAGGTGCTTTTTATGCTAACGAGCATAACTCAATCGTAATGGGAATCAATCATCAAAGAGATGATGTCTTACTTGTTGCAGTTCAACATGAAAATCATTGGTTGAATTTCATAAAAAAAACAGATTGGGGAAAGTTTCAAAGGAAGTTGAATTGGGATTACCAGGAGCAATGTTTTCCTTCTGGTGATGGTAACGTTTGCTCAATAGTTTCTAATGACAGAAATCTAGCTATTGATGAAATAGATCTCTATTTATCGAAGTTAGAGAAGCTAACGTTGTCATCGATTGAGAAAGTTGTTCCCAAGATTAAACATCAAAGCAATATGGAAGGATATGAAACACCAACCTTTGTGAGGTTAAAAAGAATGAGAGCCTTTTTCTCACACGCGTCAAAAACATTTTTCGGTGACTTATGGACTACAACCATCCCTCGTTGGCTTTATTGGAATTAGATCAGAAAATTATCCGGAATTTAATCCGCTTATACCTCAGGAGTGATCAGCAATCAATGGACTGAAAAACCGAGGGGTATTAGCCCACAGGACCTGGATGCCGTTTTCACGAAAGTGAATAGCTTATTTCGTAAGAAGTCTCGAGTGAAGGTATCGAATATTGGGGTCACTAGTGATAAGGTAAATCCTCTCGATAGGGTTGGTATCGAAAGTGATAGTACGACTCCAGATAAAAATGGAAATAGGATTATTTGTGGTAGATTGCAGAAACTTACACTGATTGGAAAACAGTTTGAATTGGTTCATCTGCCAAACGCTGAGGAGGGAATTAAATATTTTTAAGATGTCATTTAAGCCAAAGTTTACGACTTCGAATCAAGCCTGAATGGCAAATCAATTCTTCATTTCAGTGAAACATGGATATCTGACCTCATATCGAGCTTGAATCTTATTGATTAATTTGACAGCTTTGAAGACCTGTGTTTCATATTTGGCAGGACAAACAAAAAATTACATAGTATTGACGTCATTCCAAATAATCCACCTGAGTTTGCCATTAGGAATTATTGCATATTGTTCAACAACATGTTGAGCAATTCATATGTCTCAAATGAGTATAAGAAGGCCAACATATTGCCGCTCTTGAAGAAAGGAAAAGACTCTTCAAGTCCTAAAAGCTATCGCCCAATCAGCTTGTTGCCTGACATCAGCAAAATATTTGAAGCGATACTAAACGAAGCATTAATCACCCACATTGCGACATATGAATTGATGCCGAATTGCCATTTTGGCTTTTGTGCCAGGCATTGTGCCAGGCATTCAACCATTCATGCGATTACGAAAGTAACCTCGGACATCTGTTGGAAACTAAATAATAAAGAATTTGTTGGAGAGTGTCTCATTGATATGGAGAAAGCCTTCGATACGGTGTGGTTAGATGGACTAATTTTTTTAACTCCTTTAGAACAGGTTCCCCAGACACCTTGTTGCCATGATGTGTAATATGTTGCACTGGAAATCATTAGTTATAACTAATGAAAGTCTGACGTCAATGCGCGACTTTAAAGTCTTGAATGGTCTGAAGTAGGGAATAGATACTATGTCTCTGCTCTTTGCACTATTCATTCGCAAGCTTTGATTTGATCATCTCGCCATGATCATGTATACGGCCGACTGAAAATCTAGAATAGTTCAGAGCAATCTCCAAAAAATGTTTAATGATATGAAGCTCGGCATCGACCATTAGCGAATAAAAATCAACATGCAGGAGAGTGAAACAGTTTTTTTTGCAACAACGCCGCAAGGGCCAGTCAAGACCTGAAACGTAAGTGGAAGAATTCCCACATTATGGCTAGTGAGGGTAGTTCACAACAGGTTCCACATAAATTCTGTGTCAATACCTCGGTTTCCGTATCAATCAGTATCTGTACTATACTGAACACGTCAAAATCATGCTCAAAAAAGCAAAAAGCTGTCATGGCCTTTCTTCGACTCTTTCAGCCCAGATACATCGATCAAAAGGTCAAAGTTGTCTGTTACAAGCCACTGGTCAGACCTGTTTTGACTTATGAATGTAACAACTGGTACAATCAGAGTGCTAGTACTATGGAAAAATGAAGGTTTTTTGAATATTGTTTTCGTGCATATATTTGTTTATACAGAAAGCCTGAGACGGATTAGAACCACTACATTTCGAATAGAAAAACTTATCAAGCTGCTACTGTGGCAAGAGTCCGTAACTTCATATTGAAACTTCCTTGGAATCATATCACAAGATCTCTAACTGTGAGCGAAAACCCCTGGATTTCACAGCCGTTCCACCCTACAGACGGGTATGCTGAGACTTGTCTCGCTACAGGCTTTGTTCCTCTAGAAGCATTCATGTATTTGGACATGAATCGATATGTTTTTGATCCTGATGGCGTCCCAGTCATATATCGTATATATAGACCGGACACCGATAAGAAGACAAAATATCGACCAACAATTCCAATGGAGATACTCATTTGCTAGATTAGTTGAGGCTGGTCGAGCTGGGACGAAGCAATCTAGGTATTGGTGGCTGAATGCTAATGTCTAAATTATTCGTTATTGTTTTTGTGTATTTCGTTTCTTAGTTTTTGAGTTTCAGCTCATTATTGCTACATTTCGTGTTGTTGTTGTTTGTTTGTGTTAAAAGTTAGGGATAGGTTACAATATTTAGGATAGGTATGTTCTATGCTTAGTATATTCGTTTAGAGATAAGGATTAACGTTTAGGTTAGGAATATTGTTTTAGCATCGTTTTAGCAAGATTTTAATTGATAATTTATAAATTTAGAAATCCATTTGGGCCATTATGGTTTAGTATTTTTATTGTTTGGGATTTGCTTTATATTCTTTGAAAATGTATAACGATTAGGATGCATTAAAATTAACGCGCGATAATCATTTAAATCCTGTTTTACACTCATTTAACATCCCCGCACGTTTTTGAGTACCCGGATTCTCAATAGTAAGTAAAGTAATAATTTGCTAAATTTTTTATTATCTATTTTTGTAATGTTTTACGTACTTACAGTGTTTTCAATCAATATTTGTATATCCTTGCCCTCTCATTTAAGTTTAAAAAAAAATACTGTAATCCGTTTTTGAGTATCCGGGTACTCACTAGCAATTTTTGTACATTTCCTCCTCCCCTGTACCCCTCGGAGCATAACTTGTCATTTTAAGACCTGTTGTGGAAAGTTCTCATTAAGACCTTTCATTTGATACCCATATTTCCTACATGCGATGAAATCTTTTTTCAGGGGCCACTCCCTTAGATAGGGAGACCCCCCTCAAACACCCTATAAATTTCTGTTTTGTGGTGAAACTTTGAAGATGGCATCACTTTGCACCTACCTACAAAATCTTATGTTCCTGTTAAATTTCAAGGTTTCATATCCAAATAAATAAATGTTTGCTCCGGTGTACCACAAGGCAGCCATCTGGGCCCTCTCCTTTTTAACATCTTCATTTCTGATCTTTCTGAGGTCTTGTCGAATATTCCTCATCTTTTTTAATGCCGATGATCTTAAGCTTTACCATGTAATAAGGTCCCAACAAGATACATACAGATACAGACTACGAGTCAGTGATGATATGTACTGATTTAATCAGATCATATTATAGCTGAGTAGGCACACGGGAGCATGGCACTGACCAAACCAACTTCCGAAAAACATAAATACGGTCATGAAAATGAGATACTCTAACTATCTCTACGCGAAAGCCCGAGAGGGGCTGTAGTGCTACAAAGAAGAAGAAGATACATTATTCCTTCAAAACAAAATCAACTCCCTGTTAGGATGATCCCAAATAAACCAACACTCCTTGACCTTTGAAAAATGTCAAGTTATAAGTTTTTCACGGAAACGCTTAACTTTAATCAACAATTACCATCTTGACCATCATAAACTTAGCCGGGTGGATAGCATCGTAGACCTTGGTGTCACTTTGGACAGAAAAATGCGTTTCCATTTACATTACGATCATGTCATTAGTAGGGCCAGTAAGCTCCTTGGTTTCATCAAACGTCGATCTAAAGAAATTGAGAATGTATGGGTCTCTAAGACATTATACCGTTCTTTAGTTTGTCCTGTCCTTGAATATGCTTGTCTAGTCGGGGACCCGAGCTTTAATGTTCATACCAACAGAATTGAGTCGGTTCCTTTTGCGTTAAGATCATTATTTAATCCGAAAAAAAATTCAGTTTTGCCATCATATGAGCATAGACTTCGGATCCTGAATATATTAACGCTGGCCTCTAGAAGATCAATGTTTGCCTGCTGCTTCGTGTTTGATATCCTTAGAGGCACTATTAAAATACCGTTCTCAGCTGACAGAATTAAGGTCCATGAGATATCGCGATTCACTAGACATTCGCGTCTGCTGATTGAAGAGCGACACCATACAATTTACGCAGATAACGTGCCTGTCAACAGATGTTGCAAAGCTTTTCATTCACTAAGCACACTTTACTCTCTAACCCTCTCCAGATCCAATTTCAAAACTTTATTATTAAGCACCTTATCCTCCGAACTCCATCCCTCAAACCTAGATTAAAATGATATTTTATTGTACTATTCATTATACTATACTTTATTATTTTGGTTTTTGTAACGATGCCTTGTTTGGCAATGAAATAAATAAATAAATAAATAAATAGCTTATGTAGTTTGCGAGAAAAAGTGGTGTGATACACAGACGGACGGACAGACAGGACCCGATTTTAGTAGAGTTCTGTTAAATGATTTTACAAAACCCTAAAAATTGTGCTCGAAAGAAGGTTTAACTGTTAAGTACTCAAACCTTTCTTTTTTCCCACCATACACTTCACACGTTTATGTACTTGTTTCAGAAAATGGATAACATGCGAGCAACTTTTGGATAAGATATACCAGAGGAAGCTTCTCTTTGTAATATTCATTGTAACCAGACGTGCTTTTAACTCTTGCACTATTGCAAATTTTACAAGAGCAGCCACCATGTCCTGAATTTGATGAAATAAGATTCTCGCTAGTCTAATTTCACAAGTTTTAAACAAACAAACGTGAGGATATTATATTTTACACATCTCAAATAGAAAACAGAAACAAAAGCTTGGATTTTTCCTTTTTCTACATATCCAAAGTTTACCACACACGAAGAAATGAAAATGTTTTAACTACTTTATCATTTAATTTCGTCATGTAGTCAAATAAATTTTCATTGTTTGTATGTTTTGTGTAAACGAGGCAGGCAGAACGTGGTCAATTATAACGAGGGCGGTTCTTATATGATGGAGACAAACACTGTAGATGGCGCGCATGTATGTTTTGAAGGTCGTGGCTTGAGTAGGTGATAGCTGGGTCCCTTACGAACAGTGTGGCATAGTTTTCGTCGGGAGTGCATGTTTTAAGAGCGTGCTACGACCATGAGTGAATGTCAAGTGCCGACCGCCATTGCGCAACGTATTGTCATTCGTTTTTTAAGTGTGGGAAGGCGTTAAAAACACGGAAATTTTTCTGCATTTGCGAAATCAGTTCAGTAGTGAGAGCTTGAGTAAGGCTGCTGTGTTTAAATGGGCCAAAGCATTCAAGGATGGTCGCGAAACCTCGTATTTCCATATATTTTACTAAATATATATATATATATATATATATATATATATATATATATATATATATATATATATATATTTCGTTTAAGAAATAGTTGACACACTGGTCACAAATTTAAATTACAAAAAAAAGAAAATACACCAGAAAAATAGAATTGTCAATTATTTTTCCAACCATCAATGCATTGAGAGCAAAGAACCAGGCTTGAACAAGTTGAGTAAGCAGAATAGTGCTCCGAACAGAAGGTCTTTGTAACCATCCTAGAGTTCGAAACAAATTTTCTAGTAGTGTAAATCGATAATTTGAATTATTCATCCATTACTCGGATAAGAAATCGTTCCAATTTATGCAAAAGATGCAGAGTTTTTTCCTAAGCACATTGCAGCCGCCATTTTGTTAGAGCTTAAATAATTTTTCAGAATGCTCAGCCGATCGAACATATTTAAATTAGACACTATTCCTTAAATGTTCATGCGAATTGGAAGAAAATAAAAGTACCCAGGTCAATTTGAAATATGCAACACACATCAACATGTGTTATTGTTGTTAAAGTTCCATTCAATTCTCACGGCTATAACTCACTCAATTATGCTTCGGTTTTAATGAAATTTTGTGAGCATTAAGATCTTACATCAGTTTATGTAATTAGGAAATTTCAAGAAGTTTAAGGCTAACGTTTTGATTTCATGGAGAAAGATATAAAATCTACAAATAATACTATTAACAACAAAGTTGAGTGAATTTTGATTTCGGAGGCAATTGTTGCCCTTGTATTCATCAAGAAACACTTCTATGATTATGTTAGACTGTGTCCAATTGTTAGGAGAGGGCACAACATTTTGGTACATTTTGCCACCCAGTAGTGGCGAAATTTTTCTTTGGGAAATTTTTGCATGCATTTTAAATGGGCGTTTGAATCGGTGGCTGAAAGTTTGTAATCGAATTTAGTCTTCGCGCATAAGGTCTGCGCCCGAAATTTCTTTCCGAACTAGCTGGCCTGCAAGCAGCTATTGCGGAGTAGACAAAGAGTGCCCGGACTAGTTGACCTGTAGGGTACAGTCTGTTGACACATATCAAGACTTCACGTCTTTAACCGCTGAGAGGTTGGTTAAAATTTCCTTCGAGAAATTTTCAATGTGCGGGAGCAAAAATCATTAGAAATATTGTAAATCATTGCAGCTTTCCAAAGACCCACGCATCTCACCGATAAGACCATTTAGGGGGATCTCGCGTGTTTCTTTGTATAGATTGTATTTCTGCAAGTAAGACATAAAATATCTATGCTTCCTCAAGGGTTAAAAGTCAGTCTTACCATGTCTACAATTAAGATACGGTCTCAGATCAGGGATGAAGCGTACATCCATCTTTCCTCCATGTTGTTCACTCAAAACTGCTTCCAATTATTGATTGAGCTTTTATTCTTCTCACAGGCAACTGTCTCCCTTGTGTCTTCGTTTCGAAGCGATTAGATAATACGGCGCTCTCTAACAAAAGAGAGATGAGTATCATTCTTATAATGACTAGTTCAACCAAATAAGATGTTATCAGATATTTGGATCCAATTAACAGTACCCTTCTCCTCTTAACCCTGTGACAAGCGTTTTAGGTACAGCCCCTTGTTGAGAGCGTCGCCCCATATTTTTTCTCTGCATATAACATGGGGTATACAGCACAGACACATAATTTTTCCACCCTGTATCGTATCATAAAGCAGACTTCGGTGCTTCAAGTAGTCCCTGAAAAGCCACAAAAGATATTTTGGAGCTTGAAAAGGGTTTTCTTATGCATCCAGAATATTCACCAATTAGAAGAGTTGAAGGTATGGCCCTGTGTTTTCACCTGGTAGACTGAGCTCACCACCTTAGCTATCAAATCATGGAGATAAGTTCCTAGCAGCATGAATCGCATAAGTGAGTATTCTCTTAATGCGGCTTTGTAGCACTTTTCTAGCTCCGCAATAGACGGTCCCAAGCCCGTTTGAGGAAGGAGGAGGGAACCCCCTGTTTCCCCAACCTAGAGCTTCCATGATTCCTTATCCCAAACCCCCCAACTAAATGGTGGTAAATGTTCTCGGGGTGCACATTGGGTTTATTGGTTCCCCAATAATGTAGCATTAAATGCCGAAAAATGCTAATAACTGTAAATACATCTAAAGCTCTGCTACTAAATCCTACTTACACCTCCTTTGTGAAGACGTAAGAGGGTGAAGGCGCATCTTCCGCTCCTCATAACGCAATCGACGTAATAACCATGCCGCCGGAACGGAGATTGGCCGACGGGCTAACTCCCGTCCCTGAAAACCCCTAAAATGTTTCAAAACCTGCAGACGGGCCTGGATTGGACTCACGGCAACGACCTCGCAAACGAAAAAAGGACTATGGCATTGGATCCTGGAATGTCAGATCATTCAATTATCCAGGCGCTGTTAAGGACCTTTTACAACAGGCCAGTCAATATCAATTAAAAATACTGGCAATCCAGGAAATTAATTGGACTGGAAACGACATTCAAGACATGAGATCGCACACAATAGTCAAAAGCGGGAAGCCTACTGGAAAACGAGAATTTGGAGTGGCCTTCATTGTGGATAGGGAGTTCAAATCACACGTTATTGATTTCAAGGCAGTCAATGAACGGTTGTGTGCGATCCGTATAAAAGCGAAATTCTTCAAAATCTGGCTGATTAATGTTCACGCCCCGACCGAAGAAAAGGACGAAGGAACGAAGGAATCATTTAACAATCACCCGGAACGATTGGTTGACTCGTTGCCCACAAACGACACAAAAAATATTCAGGTTGATTTCAACGCTAAGAGTGACAATGAGCTATCTCATCGGGAAACGACTGGAGGATATAGCCTCCACGTTGAAGCCAATGACAACGTCCATCGCCTGATTAACTTTCCATGTAGCAGAAATCTAGTCATACGTTCGACTTGCTTCCCACATCAACGCATTCATAAAATGACTTGGGTATCACCGGATGGCAACACACAAAACTAGATCGAGCATGTTCTGATCCAACAACGTTGGGCTTTGAGCATACTTGACATCGGTACATACCGAGGAGCCAATTGTAACTCAGATCATTACTTGATCAAATTGACCTATCAATGTCGTATGTCAAAGGCATATTCAGCGCAGACCAGCTCGCTACAAAAATTTGACATCGAAAGGCTCAAAACGGCGTCTATGGCCGAAAATTTCACGGAGATCCTCGTCAACCAGCTGGCTTCCATCTTATCAGACGCATCGTTAAAGACGAGCAGCGACCTCTGAATGGAAGTGAAGGCGGCTATCAGGACCGTGGCAGAACAGACGATCGGACATCATTGCTTCGATGATGTGTGCCAGAATGCGTTAGATAAAAAGAATCAGACGTACAAAGAATATGTAGGTAGGAAAACCAGGATGAAGAGAGAACACTATGAAAATCTCAGAAGAGTAGCGAATAAGATAATTAGGATTAAGAAAAGGAAATACTATGACAACCAATTGAGAAGTATAGATGTAAGTTTAGCGGCAATAACACAAGACAAGCATACAAAGTAGTGAAAAGCCTGAAACGTGGTTATCAGCCTAAAACCACGCTCTGTCGTGATGACAGCGGCAATATAATCGCTGATGAAATCAAGAGTAAGGAAAGATGGGCATCATATTTCAAGAGCCTCGTTAATCCTCCACACAGCTCCAGAGCTTCGGAGAGCTTCCATTGGTTCCACCAACTCTGAATGAAGTTTGATCCATCATCAAAGCCCAAAAAAATAATAAAGCGCCGGGCATTGATGAGATTCCATTGGAGCTCATCAAATATGGTGGCAGTAGTGTTCATCAAGCTATTCACAAAGTCATCCAGTACATTTGACAACAAGAACATATGCAAAAAGAGTGGAGCCAATCAATTATTTTCCCTATCCACAAAAAAGGTAACAAGCTACAGTGCGAAAATTATAGAGGCATATCACTACTTTGAACGGCGTACAAAATATTTTCTAACAGTATTATTGGGGAGTGTCAAGGTGGTTTTAGGGCAGGTAGATCAACAATAGACCAATTGTTCACAGTCAAGCAGGTACTTGAAAAATGCTGGGAGTTCAACATAGACGTACACCAAATTTTCGTTGACTTCAAGCAAGCATACGACAGTATTGTTCGTAACGTACTGGGCCAAATAATGCTTGGTTTTGCATCCCAGCTAAATTAGTCCGTCTTACCAAACTGACAATATTGTCGACGACCTCCCAAGTCCACATCAATAACGAACTCACCGATGCCTTTGACACAAATATCGGAAATATCGGAGATGAGCTGGCCACATTGCTATTCGATTTGGCTCTGGAGCACATCATACGGAAGCTCCCTGTTGATGCGCGAGGTACATTACTATACAAGTCGAGTCAAGTAGTAGCCTATACGGACGACATTAACATTTTGTCACGGTCATTAGCAACTGCCAAAGAACTTTTTCTGAAACTCGACAGCGAAGCAAAACTAGTAGGGCTACAAATCAACGAAAATAAAACAAAGCTCATGATGCAGTCGAGGAAAATACCTCAAATACACAAAATATCACACTTTGCGAATACAGTATCGAGAATACTAGCGAATTTGTGTATTTAGGTGCCAAAACGACGAAAACGGGCAATGAAAGAGACAAAATACGCCGAAGAATACAGCTCGCAAATAAAATATTTTATTCAGTTTTGATGATCTTGAAGAGCAGCTGCATGCAGAGGAAAACAAAGCTCCAAGTATACAAATCTGTGATAAGACCTGTGTTATGCTAAGGGTGTCGAGCATGGAACCTATCACAAGCATCCGCAAATATATTGAACGCCTTTGAGCGAAGGATCCTGAGGCGAATAATCAGAGCGAAGCTAGACGGGGACCAATGGCGAATGGGATACAACCATAAGCTGTATGAGATTTTTGACGAACCGGAGGTCTCAAGGATTGTAAGACTGTGGAAGCTGCAATGGGCTGGACACGTGAATCGTACGGACGAACAATGGATACCCAAGAAGGTATCAGTTTGGAGAACTGAAGGCCGGCGGCCAGTGGGGAAACCGAGGAAACGCTGGTCTGACTCGGTTGACGAAGACTGTTAATCACTGCTCGGATTTTGCGGAATTGAAAGACGCGGTCAACGGACCGAGACAGTTGGAGGCGCTGTTTGCAGGAAGCGAAGCCCTGAAAGGGGCTGTAGTGCAAAGAAGAAGAAGCACTTTTCCAGCCATGTCTAGCATGCATAACGAGATTCCTCTTCTCCTTGATATCAGTATGGGCTTCGATATCCTCCAACGATCCGAAAATATCGCTACCCATAGGCAAGCATTGAATGTACCAAGCAGCAAGTCAAGACAAATTTGAAAGAAAAGTTGCAAAACCTCAGCTGAGATGTCGTCTGGTGCTAGAGATCTCCTTGCATTCATTTATAGGGCTACTTCTACCAACTACAGCTGTATAAATAGTGGGCATTTGCTTGCTGTTTCACTATTGACAGTATGAGCGTGGCCGGAAAATGCAGAGAAAAGCGCTAACACTATCTCGTGCATCTTTTGTTCATGTACGTGGTATACGTAGTGTACCAAGTTTCCGCACAACTAGCTCGTTGCGAAGGTTGTGGTGAATTAAGTAGATTAAAGGCCTGCAAAGGACTGCAGCGATGGTCTGCTGCCTCGGCGAAAGAGGATGTTGAGATCCGCCGAGATTGGCCTTGTCTGGGGAGGCGTCAATGCGCTGGCAGGCTGGCGTTGTGGTGTCGTGGGGCGGATTCTTTCCCCCAACATAAGACCCACCAGAGAAATATTTTTCGCATCCACGAATTTCGGGGTCAAAGGTGTATCGACCGGAGTCAAGAAAGGAGATAACCTACTAAGGGCTATCAAATTGCAGATTCAGAGGACAAAGAGGGCCTTGAGAAAACTGACGGACTGACAGAGACATCGTCATCACCGACGAAACTTATGGCCCACAAATAACAGTGGGGCATCCAGATGTCAGCGATGCCCCGTCGCACCCTCCAAACCGGATCAAGATCCAACCGTAGACGTGGCCATGTATTTTCCATTTGAGTGAAAAACTCATACAAAAGTACTTTGTATGACTCTTTCCCTCAAATGAGGAATACAAACGTAGCGGATTTATACCATAGCGTTATGCAATGAAATTATATAACCCTTTATCATAAAAGGGCACGCGAGCAGAAGGCCACTCTACCCGGCAAGAGCCTCTGTTAAGCAAAAAAAGGGAATGAGCGCCCCCGATGGCTAGCCCATTTTAGCGGAGGAGCCTACCATCGATGCAAGTCTTATACCTGGTCAGGTTGAAACAAAGGGAAAAACCGAGTTTTCAAGTTTTAACAATCCATTTAAATTTATTTTTTATGTACCGAAGTTAAACAAGAATACATAATTGCGTGTTTTTTGTTTTCATTGTATCGATAAAATTTAATTTTTAATGGTTATAAACTCTTAGTTCGTCAAAATTACCAGTAAATGTCAATTTCGTACCCAAGTTTAAAAAAAATTATATATTAGGATTACATTAGGGGTCTTCTCCTGTGCAAAGAAGCATAAGTTGAAAATTGAAAACGTACATGAAACACGCTTGCAAATTGATTAATTTGATGTGCCTATCTATGCCTAATGATGAAAAATTAATTATTGATGATTATTTAAATTCAATTCAATTTCTTAAATGAACTACAAGCCCATGAGAAAGAGTTTTCAGAAGATTAGGTTTGCATTGATTTGATGGAAAGTCGAATGTCTTCTGCAATCATACTATGTAAAACTACACAATAATTAAATGCTATTACATTTTCAATATTTTAGAATTCGTTTAAAAATTAGTTTGACTTCACTTTGAATATATTTTAAGAATCTTTGTTATATGCCTGTATTCTTGTGAAAAGAATAACGTACACTTATGTTCGTGAATGTGAACAGTTGTCAATCGATTACTTCACATGTACAGAAACTGAGATTAAAATTTATCAAAGACGTGACAACAATGTCCCGAAAGGGCTTCTATATACAAGAATGGAACAATAATGCTTATATTTTTTGAATCATGCAGAAATTTTGTTCTATGAAAACCAAGTTGCAAATAAATTTTTGTATCAATATAAATTAATTCAAGAAAATTATTAACATTAAATGTAGCATTTAAGATTAAGTCATGTCTGTCATTTCATTTTCTTCTTAAATTGAAGATATGTCCCTTAACTTTTCTTCTTCTTAGCACTACAGCCCCTTTCGGGCCTCACTTCCTGCAAATAGCGCCTCCAACTGCTTGGTCCATTGACCGCGTCCTCAAATTTCGAAATCCAAGCAGCCATGAACTGTCTTCGTCGACCAAGTCAGACCAGCGTTTCCCCGGTTTCCTCACTGCTCCCTTGCCTTCAGTCCTCCCAACGAATACCTTTTTGGGTATCTGTTGTTCGTCCATATGATTCATGTGGCCAGCCCATTACAGCTTCCGCAGTCTTATAACCGTTGAGATCTCTGGTTCGTCGAAAATTTCATACAGCTCATGGTTGTATCGAATTCGCCATTGGTCCCCCCTAGCTTCGCTCCGATTGTTTGCCTCAGGACCCGTTGCTCAAAGGCGTTCAATATATTTGCGGATGCTTGAGTTAGGGTCCATGTTTCACATCCATAACATAACACAGGTCTTATCACAGATCTGTATACTTTGAGCTTGATTTTCCTGTGTATGCGGCTGGTGTTCAAGATCGTCAATACTGAATAAAATATTTTATTTGCGAGCTGTATTCTTCGGCATATTTCATCTCTTTCACTACCCGTTTTTGTTATTTTGGTGCACAAATACACAAATTCGCCCACATTTTCAATACTGTATTCGCCAAGTGTGGTTTTTTGTGTGCTTGAGGTATTTTTCCTCAACTGCGTCATGAAACTTTGTTTTATTTTCATAGATTTGTAACCCTACTGGTTTTGCTTCGCTGTCGAATTTCAGGAAAAGTTCTTTGGCAGTTGTTAATGACCGTGACAAAATGTTGATGTCGTCCGCATAGGCTACTACTTGCCTCGACTTGAACAGTAATGTACCTCACGTATCGACTGGTAGCTTCTTTGTGACGTACTCCAGTGCCAAATTGGGTAGCAATGGGGCCAGCCCATCTCCCTGCTTTAGTCCAATATTTGTGTCAAAGGCAGGTTGTTTATTGATGCGGACTTGGGAGGTTGTCAACGTCATTGTCATTTCGGTAAGACGGACTAATTTAGCTGGGATGCCAAAGCAAAGCATTATTTCGTACAGTACGTTAAGATCAATACTTTCGTATGCTTGCTTAAAGTCAACGAAAATTTGGTGTACATCTATGTTGAACTCCAAGCACTTTTCAAGTACTTGCTTGACAGTGAAGAATTGGTCTATTGTCGAGCTACCTGCTCTAAAACGACCTTGATACTCCCCAATAATACTGTTGGCGTATAATCCGATTTGATTTTCTAAGATTTTTGGAAATATTTTGTACGCCGTACAAAATAGTGATATGCCTCTATAATTTTCGCACTGTAGCTTGTCATCTTTTTTGTGGATAGGCAATATAACTGATTGGCTCCACTCTTTCGGCATATGTTCTTGTTGCCAAATGTGCTGGATGATTTGTGAATAGCTTGATGAACACTACTGTCACCATATTTGATAAACTCCACTCGAACCTCATCGATGCCCGGCGCTTTATTATTCCTTTGGGCTTTGATGGTGCAACAAACTTCATCCAGAATTGGTGCGACCAATGGACGCTCTCCGCAGGTATCTATAGGCCCCGATGTTCTGGAGCTGTGCGGAGGATTAAGGAGGCCCATCCTTCCTTAATCTTGGTTTCATCAGCGATGATATTGCCGATGTCATCACGACAGAGCGTGGTTTTGGGCTGATATATATGCTTGTCTTGTGCTATTGCCAGCTAAATTTACATCTATACTTCTCAATTGGTCGTCATAGTATTTTCTTTTCTTAATCCTAATTATCTTATTCGCTACTCTTCCGAGATTTTCACAGTGTTCCCTCTTCGTCCTAGTTTTCCAACCTACATATTCTTTGCACGCCTGATTCTTTTTGTCGAACGCATTCTCATCATCGAACCAATCATTCCTCCCGCAGCGGGCTTGATGTCCGATCGTCTATTCTGCCGCGGTCCTGATAGCCGCTTCCACTTCCATCCAGAGCTCGTTGCTTGTCTTTAACGATGCGTCTGATAAGATGGGGCGAGCTGGTTGTCGAGGGTCTCCATGAAATTTTCGGCCACAGACGCCGTTTGGAGCCTTTCGATGTCAAATTTTCGTAGCGGGCTGGTCTGCGCTGAATATGCCTTTGACATACGACATCGATAGGTTAATGTGATCAAGTAATGATCTGAGTTACAATTGGCTCCTCGGTATGTAAGGACGGTAAGTATGCTCGGGGCCCAACGTTGTTGGATCAGATCATGCTTCATCTGTGAATGCGTCGATGTGGGAAGCAAGTCGAACGTATGACTAGATTTCTACTATATGGAAAGTCAATCAGGCGCTGGCCGTTGTCATTTGTTTCATCGTGGAGGCTATATCCTCCAGTCGTTTCCCAATGAGATAGCTCATTGCCAACCTTAGCGTTGCAATCAACCTGAATAATTTTTGTGTCGTTTGTGGGCAATAAGTCGACCAGTCTTTCCAGGTGATTGTAAAACGATTTCTTCGTTTCTTCGTCCTTTTCTTTCGTCGGGGCGTGAACATTAATCAGCCAGATTTTGAAGAATTTCGCTTTTATACGGATCGCACACAACCGTTCATTGACTGCCTTAAAATCAATAACGTGCGATTTGAACTCCTTATCCACAATGAAGACCACTCTGAATTCTCGTTTTCCAGTAGGCTTCCCACTTTTGAATATTGTATGTGATATCATGTCTTGAACGTCGTATCCAGTCCAATTCGTTTCTTGGACTGCCATTATTTTTAATCGATACTGACTGGCTTGTTGTGAAAGGTCCTTAACAGCGCCAGGGTAATTGAGTGATCTGACATTCCAGGATCCAATGCCATAGTCCTTTTTTCGTTTGCGTGGTCGTTGCCGTGAGTTCAATCCATTCCGAGGCCTATCTGTAGGTTTTGAAACATTTAAAGGTTTTCCAGGGACGGGGAGTTAGCCCGTCTACCAACCTCCGATCCGGTGGCATGGTTATTACGTCGATTGCGTTATGAGGAGCGGAAGATTCGCCTTCAGCCTCTTACGCCCTCACAAAGGAGGTGTAAGTAGGATTTATTAGTAGAACTGTAGATGTTTTTACAATTATTAGCATTTCTTGGGATTTAATGTCACATTATTGGAGAACCAGTGAACCCAATGTGCAACCCCGAAATATTACTACCATTTAATTGGGGGGTTTGGGATGAGGAATCATGGAAGATATGGGTTGGGGAAACAAGGGGTTCCCTCCTCCTTTCTCAAACGGGCTTGGGACTATCTGCGCGGAGTTCCTTAACTGCTATACTCAATAGCGAACTATTAAAGTGAAATTGGCGAATTAGAAAAAGAATTATCACAATTCAAAAGAAGTTGATCTATATTTACTTAAGCATGTACCTTTTTATATTTTTCACTACGTGAATCATTTTTCCCTAATTGAACGTTTTTAGCGTCTGCTTTGAATCAGTTGTAAGTATAAATTGAATATAATATGTGACGATGCCTCTCTATCAGGCAGTTTTCCAAGAGATCAGATCATCTAACAACTTTACCATTATTGGATTGGGTCCTAAACGTGCAACTTAATCGCGAGCTTTCCGGTCCAAGGATTCTAGTTTTTCACTCGTGTATTTGAAACTTCCTAGGGATTCTTCAGTGAGATCCCCCCAGTAGCTTTTATTTTCTGAATACTTCTTTGATCTTGAATTACAGTAGTCATCTCTTATTTGAAGATACAATCCCAAAATGGCAGTGAGCTTAGAAAAATCTTCTTGACACTTACTAGATAATTACATAAGTCGAATAGCTAACATAAATAATCCGCCAATAAATTTCCATGCCTTTTCTCCGATGCAGTTCTAACAATTGTTCTGTATAAACTTTTGTGGCCTCTGGATGTCCTGACAATCGAACTATTGCTCATGACAAACATAGTACATACTTGGCTGCATTGATTGTACTGGCCACTCCATATATTGAATGTGCTACAGGTATTCCACGACGCAGAATTGAATTGTCTTCAATTTCGACTTTTAGAAGACTCGAGATGTGTAGCATTTGCTCGATCTCACTGATCAGTGCGAATTTCTCATCTGGAATTTGGAGCCAATGATTTATGGCCGGGGCTAGTTTGGCCCGGAATTGTTTTGTTAATTCACTGTCCGCGTCATAGAATTAATTCAGCAATTCGACAGTCAACCTTTACACACACTCGTTTAGAAGGCGGTCGAGAAACGGTCATAGTTGGTTGTATCTTGAAACCGTACGATTCACTGCACTACAGTTGCCTTTATGGAACCTCAACTCTTCAATAATAACAACTTCCCAACAAGTATTAACTAAGACGCGATGTTAATAACTTCACACAGCACCGAGCCAAATGCGACAAAACTTATCAAATTACAAAAGGGTCTTATCGAACAAAAATTCACCAATCCCTCCGTAGTTCTTCACGATCTCCCGTGGGCTGCCTCATCCTACCAAATCTTTTCTTTCACTTTTGCGTATCGCAACGGTACCTCGAATCAGCTGCTCGCTCAGCCGAGTTCGATTGCATTCGGTAATGCAATACACAGATGGAATGCACTAAATCAGTGTTCCCATGTCCGAAATTATAATTTGCAGATTTAGAATTTTTCAAAAATTTACGGAAGTAAAGAAAAATGAAAAAGATTTTAAATAATAATAGACGTTATATATCGTGAAGAATATGATTAAAGGAAAACGTTTAAATTTAATATAAACAAAAATGATATAAAATTTACATATAATAACAATAATAAAAAAATATTTTATAATTAATAATTTGGAATGGAAGTAATGAAATCTTTTTTTTTTAAATTGACAATTAAAATTTCGGATAAGGGTTGGGAAGGTTTTCGAGCAGTTTGCTTGTGTGACTGCTTGATTACTACATGGTCCTGCAGAACTCTGTTCATATTTTGCACTAGATATTGCCTACAGCGAACCTCACTGCTGTTGATTAGTTTGCGACTTATGTGCTGCTAGGAGGTCACATTCCTCGTCTCAATTGAGTTGAGCTTAATGTCGAGCTTAATGTCAAAGTTTCTGACATTCTTGTAGCTTTTCAGTCAGCCATCAATTACCTGGAGGCTCCCCGTGCCTGAGTCTCTGATGAAGGATATAATTTTTGCAAGCTAATGTGATGATTCTCATAGTTGAGCTCACCACGTCGAGCAGTAAGCTCTTCACCCACTCTCAGCAGCATTGCGCCTACCGTGAGTACCTCGAAAAACCTTTTTGCCTCTATCTTTTCAGTGTTCCACCCAATCAGGGAAAGTTGAGAGCATGCGGGTTGGAGGAAATCACGGATCTTAAATAGAATTTACAGATGATCACTGGACGATCACTTTCTAATTATGTACCATGGGTATACTGTGTGTTGTGACGAATGTCAAATTGGGTATGGTTCCATCACAGCCCATGCGGCAGAAAGTGGGCATGTCATCAATGTTCAGGGACCCAGCTATCATATACTCAAGTCACGACCTTGAAAACATACATGCGCACCATCTACAGCGTTTGTCTCCATCATATTTGAACCGCTCTGGTATAAGACAGTAAATAGAAAAGACAGGAAATAATGCAGAATATACTCGTACGTGGAGTGAAGTCAAGAGGATAAAAGATGCCCAAATTTGATGTTGTTGGCAGTGCTATGTAGCTGGAACACATCGATGAAATAGAGAAACGTTTTAATATGTAATGATTTCGCGTCACTCACAGATTCAAATTGCATCGCTTCTAGAACTTTACGATATTGTAGTAACTGTGCTATCATAGAGATGGATTAAAGCAAATTATTTGTTCAATGAAATGCACGTAAAAGATGATAACTTGATTTCAATGTTAGATCTAATAAAACATGTTCATGATTACTGAAATTTCTATGAACAAGCTTGTGGCTATAAAAAAACGATTATTGGTAGATTCTATTCATTTAGTTCATCTGGCAAAACCGTCTCCACTTCAACGAATTTTAACAACAGGCATTTCATTGAATAAAACACATATGTCCCAACAACAGGACTTACCAAAAACAAATCTCTTCATGTCGCCAATAAATCCGACAAGCCTATTAAAACGGTCCGACACCATTCTCCTAGCAAACACAAAGATGTGCGTCAACGTCATCGATTTTAACACAGATCCATCCAACAATGTTTCCTGTGGATGAATTTGACAGACAGAACTTAATTTGCATAGTACAAGCCTTGGATAAAAGGATACTAACCACCCTTTGTTCAACAGCCCAGCATAATTATTTTAATGGGGTTTACGCTCCGCATTTCAGATTATATTCATTTACACTGTATATTACCTGGTTCCCTTCCGCATAATGTCTACATTAACATGTTGATTTTTCTTGTGTTTTCTGTTTCTCTGCTGTTTTACCGGAATATTCTTTGCCTAAGCTCGCAAAGAAAAAAGGTTTTATTTCCTAGTCGAAACCTTTTTTTGCTAGACAATGGAGTTGTACTCTGAAAAATTTTCCTAATTAGTAAGAAAATTTCCAATGGCCAGAAATGAATGTTAAGCCAATCCATAGAGCAGTGTTCGATCCTAATCAAAATCTCATATTTCATAAAATTGTTCCGAGATGGAATCCGCAACTTGATACCTAGTGTAAGGACCACCCGATGGTATGCAACTCCCCGGGGGATGAAAGATACGATTAATCATAGGAACCTCTCCTTCAGGGTAATTATGTTTACGCAGACACGTAGGACACGAGTTCGAATATCATATAATGTGTCTATAGATACGGATGTGGCGAATAAACCATGTGCAAAATGCATGCAGCTCAATGCAAAATGCATGGCCAAACATCCTTTGCACTATGCCGCGCGGAATTTAGTGAACCAAATGTAACGCAAACTTGCAGGATGTGCCGCTGGGGCGGAGAGATCAACTTGTTTATTCTGTCGCATTGCCACATTCATATATTCCAGAATATGGTTGTAGGAGGGCGTATGCAAGCACATAGATATCAAAGGCTCATAGCTCAGACAGAACAGCAAATATTTGCACATATCCTATTTCACCGAAAGAATGGAACCTCTAGCTGCTGGGCAGACATCTGTGCTGTGGTGCGGCCAAAGGGACTCCCATTTGTCCCTATAAAGTTGTTGTTGAAATATAATTGAATCAGAAAATCGATTTGGTGTCTGTGATACCAAATAAATAAAGGACTCAAATATTCTGAAGTAATTCTCAATAAACGCTTCTGGCTCGTTGAATAAAAGACTCAAATAGATTCTAGGACTTAGCGATCACATTAAATGCAATTAATATGAATGGATTTGAAAAATCATTTTTTGATTTGGGCTCAGCGTAAAGAAATCGTAAATGGCAAATATAATTTAATAAGGAGGATTTGAAATTAGCTACTCTCCTGGAAAACTGCTAATTTTTAATAATATCTGACCCAAATCAATTGAGTTCCAGTGTTAAATCTCTGGGAGTTTATTTTGCCGTTTTAACTTAAAAATAGGAAATATCCAAAAACATTAATACTTTCACCAGTAACAAGACAATTACGAATACTCCTACTCTCGTCTTTAACTAATCGTATGTTTGAAGAGCCAGAGTCGACAAAATATGAATAGTTAACACTAGTTCAATGTGATGTGGGGGAACTGAAGGGTGGAGACCAGTAGGGAAGCCGAGGAAGCGCTGGTCTAAGTCGGTCGATGAGGACGGTTCATTGCTGCTGCTGAAATTTCAGGACGCGGTCGACAAAACTGAGAAAGTTGGAGGCGCTTTTTGCCAGAAGCGAAGTCCCGATAGCTCTAGTGCTACGAGGAAGAAGAAGAAAATTGTCGAGCCAGCCATCATTCCTTTGGAGGCACAAACATTGCAGGACAAGATTCAAGATCTTTATTTGGTGATTTTTCATTTTTTTTACATATATACAATTCATCAATAGCTTAACCTAACAATATACATGCGGGCTGTGCCTCAGAGCTTTTCCCAGAGTTCAACAATAATTTACTTTAATTACATCATAATATTAATTTTTTGGCAAAAGAAAAGTTTAAAAAGTTGACACTCACAACATTATCATACATTTATAGATTATAAAAGAAGTTGGTTAAAAATCATTTGCAACTAGTTTTAAGATTGATTTCCTTAAAATTAAGTACATTACAAGTAATTCCTTAAGACTACCTTAAAAACTACTATTTCGCTGCGTCTATAGAGCGGTTGTCCGTCACTCTCCTGGCAACTCCCGTCTTGTGCTCTTTGGCTCTCCTGATTTCCGCTTCCGCAAGCTTTTCTGCATACGATTTTATCGGCTCCACTCCTGTGTCCTGGTACAGCACCTCGTTGGGGTAAGACCGTCCGTCCTCCCGTCTGTATAGGTCTGTGTAAGCCCGAAGGATTTTTCGTTCCACTATTCCTATCTTGCCCCAACTTAGTCCTGGAGTCACAGATGCCTCTTGCACGAAAACCGAAGTTTTTGTGGGGGTCCTTAAGCACAATTGATTCACTTTTCTTTGCATTTATCTTGATTCCCCATTTCCGGTAATATGCAGTAAGAGATTCCAAATATCTTTGGAGCCGCATCCTAGCAAAGCGCACATTGTGCTCAGATGTTCACACTAACAAGTCATCAGCGAAGAGGTTCATCAGAATTCTGGGCTTATATTCATCTCTTACGCCTGAGACGTCAGAGGTGAATATGTTGAAAAGAAATGGGCCTAATATAGACCCCTGGTGGGACCCCCGAGTCAATGCTAAATGGGTCTGAAGTAGCTCCACCAGCCACCGCAAAGGCCGTTCGCCCCTTCATGAAGCTGCCTATAATTTTCACAATATGGGCCGGAAAGCCAAGATTTATCATTTTGTAGAGAAGCTGATCCATACAGAGTCAAAAGCTTTCCCCGCATCGATCAAGCGAGCTAAAACAAGGTTATTGTTGCGCCAGTTTCTCGTTATATCGGCTTGGAACATGGTCATAGCATCCACCGTGGAGTGAGTTTTTTTGAAACTAAATTGTCTTTCCGGCACCATTCTTGCCCCAGCAGAGAATTGTAGGATGCCTTCAAGCATTACCCATTCAAGAAGCTTACCTATGTTTGAAAGCAACGAAATTGGACGAGTTTCGACTACGTCAGTACTGCCCAACTTCTTGGGTATTGCGAATATTTTTGCACATTTCCATCGCTGAGGGAAGTCACAATTGTCAATGCATTTATTTAGAATGGTCGCGAGGAGAACAAAGAAAACGTGATGAAGCCTTTTAAGCATATCATTTGAGATTCTATCAGCCGCTGCTGATTTTTTGAAATTTTCCTCCAGTGCCAACAAAGTGAGCGTCTCAAGACTGACAAACAGATGATGGCCAGTAGGTGCGTCAGAGGGATTTGAAACAGAGAACCGAGCCATGCACAATTGATCATTGTCCCTGTCAAAATTCGTTGTGGTGCTGCTCACTAACGAAGTAACGGGAGAGTCCTCACTTGCTTTCTCTCCTTGAAGAACTTTCGCAAAATGTTTTGCCATAGAGTCAGCGATAGCTTTGTCATCCATGAGCATGGATCCATCATAAGTGAGGACCCCAGGCAGCCTTTTTTTGCCCGTTATCCTATTGATGTGAGGAAACATACAGGGACCTGGTTTGATACTTTCTAGGGCCTGCTCAAATCGCTCGTTAGCAAAAGCCGTGGTTCCCCTCGAGATCATTCGGTTTAGAGACGTAATCACTAGGTTAATACGTTCAAACTCCCAGTTCACCATATTTAAATTACGGTGGTAGAGTAGCGAGTAGCTTTCTAAGCCGACTATATCTACGATGAAGCTCCAATATGTCTTCCGGTAAATCTCGATAAAAGTAATTCGTCGAGGAGTCCGGTCTATGGGCGTTCTAGTATTCTTGAACGAAATTCCTTTTGTAGCGTGGAGCTAGTGAACATATGCTGAGGATGGAAAGTTTAATGGAACTCAGCACGACAATATACTTTGAAGGCAAATTCTAAATACGCAGCATTTTTCTGACTAGGGTTAGTGAGTTTCTTATAGAAAGAGTCCACTTTTTGAATGAGTGTGAACAAGTCAGTGCTCGAAACCGTATTTTGGTCATCCTGCGAGTGCTGGGGTTGCTGCATTGGTTGCTGTTTTTGTTGCCGTATAGGCTGCAGTGCATGCTGCTTCTTTGCACCCTACAAAAGGCTAGAATACGAGACCCCTTCTCATACAGTATCTTTTATAGAGGCGGTAACGAAATCTTTCCTTTCATCTTTTCTCTTTTGGAGGTTCTTCCTCATCTCTCCAAATTCTTTTGCTTTAGGACAACCTCTGCAACTCGCAGGGTGTCCCTTAGCATTGCAGTCTACGCAGAAGATCTAATCTTTTTTCTCGTCTTTCGAGATTGGACATTCCATGGACTTATGCTGCTTGTTGCATTTTGTGCATCTAACGTCGAATCTGCAGTTAGAAGCGATGTGGTCAAATCTTTGCTAGTTGAAGTACTGGGAAGTGCAATTTTTCTGCAGACGCTCCCATTGTATCTTCTGGTACAATAGGAACTTTACGTCCATTGCTTTCTTCACTTCAAAGTCCGGTTTGAATTGGACTAGGAGGATGAAAGCGCCCTTTTTTCCCTCCAAGAGGTTATTGTGGAGAATCTTTTTGCTGAAAGGATATCTTCTCCAAGATGTTCCTTCAGCTCAGCCAAGACATCATTCTCGTCGTATGAGCTGTGCACGCCTTTGAGAAGAAGAGTCAATTTTCTCTCTCCTGGAAAGGGTGTAGGTGTAGCAAGCCACCTTTGCCCACTTCAGAAAATTAAAATGGCTGGCATGATCCTCAGCTATTTTAGGGTGAAGCGAAGTTTGTGAGGAGCTGTTCACCGTCACGTTAAACTCTGGCTCCTTTTCAGATTTTCGTGCGCAAGCCCTTTTGATGCTATCACTTAAAGTCTTCATCTCAAACATTATAAGAGGCACCCTCTCGTTTTTAGTAGCAGCAACCTTTGCCTAGTGGAGGACCCTCTCGTCTTTGATAGCAGGCATGCTTGGCTGCTGGGGCTTCGATTTCCCTTTTTTTCCCTCTTTACTTGGCTTGGGTATGGTCCCCGAGAAACAAGCGGTAGCTATTTTTGTCACCTTTTTGAGCTGGGGAAAATCCCGCTCGCTCACTTCAAGAGTCTTTGATAGCTTTCATATGGGCTCCTGTGTTGGAGACCCCATCGGCCTCTTTCTGGCTTCCGGCTTTACAATAGCCTCCACCTCGTCACCACTTTTCGTGGAACTTCCACCATCATCCATCTCTATGTCACTGGAGACCTCCGGCACTTGCAATTGCATCTTGCAACTAGCAAGCAAGTCGATGATAAACTCTTCCTTTATTTTTCCCCCGAATTTCTCGCAGAAACGCTGCAAGTTTTTTCTCGCCTTCCGCATGAAGCTAAATTTAGCAGCGGAGAGCTCCCCATATTCACTACTTTCCCCCATGTCCACATGTTCCAAGACAGAACTTGGAACACTGTCGCGGGAAAATAAAAAAACAGTAGAAACTGAGACCATTATTATCTAGTAATGGAAAGACTAAAAAGAAAAATAATTATATTATAAAGAAAAATAGTACACTTGAAAAAGCCTTAATAAGAATATTTTCGTTTGTTTCCAATTCAAAATTCAACTCCTTTTCCTTTTCCCACTCCACTCCCCTTATGCTCGCACTACGCGCCTTGCCCAGGTGTTTTAACTCCTTTCCATAAATTCCAAACAAAATTCCTCGAATACTCCGCAACTCCTGAAATTTCCACTTTCCTACAAAATTTAGTATTCATATAAATCCCCCGAAAATCTCAGAACAAAATCCTCCGAAAAACTCTTGCTGCTTGATCCGTGCGGCCTCGATGACTGTTCGACTCGATTGGTCTATCAAATATTGCAGGACTTGTTTGTGGCAAGTAAGTATAAAGATACCACCCGCAATTGCTTCACATATACTGATGCCAATTACGTCGCGAGGCTATTACTCATATTGTGTGTATCATGACGCTTTATAAATGGTGATCAATATTCGAGTATCTCGAGCGTTCGACACCTTTCTAGCAAAACAATTAGTAGCGCAGTCGATAATGTGGATGAAGCGGTGATACAAAGCGGTCAAAGCGAACAAAGTCAAGGCAGAACTCAAAGAATTAAGGAGGATGGAAGTAGCGATTGTGTGGTGTCACACCGCCAGATGTGCTTGGTCGACGTGCTCGGTCGTGAGTGGAGGTGCTGTTGCGGAGCACTAATTGCGCATTCGGTCATCTAAATGCTTTGTTTCGCGTCACCTTCAAACTCTTCCAATATCTACGAATTATGAGCAGCACGTGAATCGTATCATTCCTTACTTTTCCTTTTGTTTTGTAACATAATTTATTCGAATTTCCACTAAAGTAGTATTTAATAGCTTTGTTCGAGATTGTTGCTTTTCAGTATTATAGTTGCTATTAGTCATAAGGCATTTTTTATGGCCGCGCCTGTAAGTCATTTAAAAGAGAAAAGCCATCTGCGTGACACCTCTATGTCAAGACAAGAATAACAGCTGTTTGACGTTTGTCTAAGAAGAAACTTCGAATTGACCATTCCGGTACATATCAGTCTTGCTAACACACCGTGATTACTCAGCACGTAATAAACTACATAAAAATACAGACCACGTTTTTTCATTTGCATTAGTAATGTTTACTTCTTACCTTTCAATCCTAAACAAGCTTGGTTTGCTTCATTTCATTCAATAAGGCCAGGTCTCGGCCCAAAATTTAATATATTTTTATATTAAATTACCCTTTCAAAACCATGTTGAGACTAATGGAATTAGTTTTATCTTCGAACTCTGGTCGTGGCCATATGATTTATATGTAGATATTGGCTCAATAGAGAAGTTTTTTTCCAATTGAATTATAAAATATGTAATAACCTTAATTAATTTGAATTTGCTTTAGTCTGTTTTTGCTAAAATGTGTTTAATGATAACGTTTAAATTTAGAGAGCCATTTGGGCCATTAAGTTTTTGTATTGTTATTGTTTGGAATTTGCTTTATACCTGTATTCTTTAAAAATTTATAACGATTAGTATTGAATAAAGCGCTTTTGACATTTACTTTGGCTCAATAGAGAATGATAGTGGCAAAGTAATTTGTGCATGGGCGGATAGAAACATTAGATCTCCTCCTACAAACGTTAACGTATTTCGATGGGTTTTGACGTTTATCTGATAACTCGTTGGGGGTCTGCGGTTCGGTCCCTGGCGACGTCATGATAATGATTTTAGTGCAGCTGATTTTTCTTGCAGAGTGCTAGTGTTAAGGCCAATGTATTCTGTGAGATGACGTCGAACTTTAACATCGATGCCTTTGTGAAAGAATCAGTTGGGCTAAAATAGTGGTTATGATGTGCATCTCCACATGCTTGGCAGTGGCAAAGAAAGCACTACAAATGAGAGTCAGCTGGGGAAAAATGATGAACATAAAATGGGATGCGTTGGCAGCGGGACTTGTGGCGGATGGGTGTGAAAAGATGGCTTGGGAACGAGGAGTAGAGAAGTTACGCGGAAGATGGTTGGATGGTGAGAGATGATTGGAATTATGAAGTGAAAAAGAAATGATTAAAATTTTGGCGGTATAAAAACTCATAGCTTAAGATTTGTGAAGTTAAAAAGAGATTGTTCAAATTCCGGGGGTGTGAACCAAAGAGTATTTAAATTTCGAAGGTTGAGAGAAATGATTAGAACTGTGGACGTGTAAAGCAAAGAACATTAAAATTACGAAGTGAAAAAAAGTTACCAGAATTTCGGAGGTGTGAAAAATCGTTGTAGGTGCAAAGTGTGAGAAATTTACAATTTTGAAGTGTAACGGAGGATGGTAAAATATTGCAAGGGAAAAAAGTGGAAATGTTAAAAGTTGGAGTGTGTGTCCGGTAAAGCGTAAAGTTAATCGAAACCCTTTGGATAGCGTTTGGTGTATATTCGTGGAAGTTGTTAATTGAATTTCATAAACTACAAAAATTAAATGTCAGGGAGTATGCAATTTGAGCTACCAAACTTTAAATCCAAACTTTGAATTCCTAATGTGTAGGAAATGAAAGAACCGGGGGTTTAGTTTTTCATGTTTTGAAAATTTGCTTTTATTTATGAATGAAATTTTTATTTGCAACGCAATAAAAATTACTGTCTCAATGCCCCCCTTTAGTTGCAAAGTGCAGCAGTACAAAGGGGGTGAGTAATTTGCATATTCCTTTTTTTCCTCATTCTTCATTTAACCGAAACATAAAATTTTGTTTTGTTGAATTCCAGTCACTTTGTTGTAGTTTTGTCAAATAAATGAGGATGTAGATTCAAAGCCATTTTGAAATACGTATTAATTTTTAGTGAGTTGTTTTTTTTTTTGTTTTGGGTTAAATAAACTCTCATTACTTATTAATTTAAAATTTTCGTTCATTTCTTAAAATGACCTCCTTTCTCTCTTTTCCTTCCTTTCGTGATAAATTTCTATGTGTAGGGTGGCACAGCACAGACAGAGGGTGTCCCAGAAGATGCGTGACATGACTGAGCCCTAGCCGGCCTCAGTATGCAACCCCGGGGTTGAGCACTCTTCTGCCAGAAATTAATGTCTACAACTGCGATGACTTCCATGGTTGCAACAGTGCCCAAATGTACTTGGCCGTGGGTAGAGACTCCAAGTAGAGCTTGACAGGTGGCAAAATAGCTTTTATTCTTGAATTTATTTTTGAATTTTACATTTAGTTATTTGGTATACTTTTTTGATTTTTTTGATAGACTATTTTCTTTTTGATTTTTTTCAATTAATCTTTTATCATTCATCATTGTTCCACTCCCATGATAGCATTCCAAGTTCTATCTCGAGATTTGTGGGCATAGGAGAAAAAATGAAACAGGGGAGCTTTCTGCAGCGAAATTAAGCTTTATGTAGAAAGCTAAAAAAATATTTGCACCATTTCTGCAAAAGGTTTAGAGGACTGTCAAGTAGGAATTTATTTTAGTCCTGCTTGCTAGTTGCAAGAAGCATCTGCAATTGCCAGAAAAATTTGGATGAGGGAAAGAGGGTCACAGAGAGTGGTGAAGTTGATGAGATTGTCAAACCAAAAGAATGAAAGAGGCGAATATCATCTCCAATGCAAGAACCTACTTCAAAGGAATTTAAAACGTTTGAAGTAAGCGAGAGGGATTTTACTCAACTAAAAAAGGTAGCACCAACAAGGAAAACATGGATCGAAAGCACAAATTCAGTAGCCAAGAATGGCTGTTACCAAATATGAGAAGATGCCTCCTATACTTCGCTACAGGCTTGACCTGAAGGCTTTCAGTCACACCATTCGAAATGCAACAAAAAAATCGGAGTTTAATGTAACAGTGAATCATTGTAAACTTTGCTCAACACGAAATCGACATAGGTCACACTGGTCAATTTAATTTCCAAAAGTGTGATAAAGTGGCTTGCTAAACTTACACGATTGCAGGAGTGCAAAAATTGACTCTCCTTCCCAAAGGGGTACATAGCTCGTATCATAAGACTGATGACGTACCTGAGCTGAACGAGAATCTTGGAGGGTGTGAGTGTCTGAGTCGGCGGTGTTGGTTATTGCAAGGGTGGTAGCCATTCTATTCCCTGCTGAAGAGCGCAACAACGTCTTTTTGTTTAAAGCATAAGCATCATGAACGGTTTTGAAAAATACAATGCTTCATCTAGAAATGAAACTCTCAACTTTGGTGCATGTCCTCACTGATTTTATTTGTTGCAAATTTACTCCTTCTTCTACGTATCACTACAGCACCCCTCAAGCCTTCGCTTCCTGCAACAAGCACCGAAAACTACCTCGGTCCGTTAACGACGTCCTCCAAATTGACATCCGAGCAGCGATGAACTGCGTTTGTTGGCCGAGTCAGACCAGCATTTTCTCGGTTTCCCCGCTGCTCTCCGCCTTTCAGTTCTCCCAAAGAATACATTTTTGGGTATCCGTTGTTCGTCTATACCATTTACATGGCCAACCCATCGCAGCTTCTGCAGCTTTAAATTGTTTAGACCTCTGGCTCGTCAAAAATTTCATAGAACTGATTTTCTTTTTCTTCTTAGCACTACAGCCCCTTTCGAACCTTCGCTTCCTGCAAACAGCGCCTCACATTGTCTCGGTTCGTTGACCGCGTCTTCCAATTCCGAAATCCAAGCAGTGATGAACTGTCTTCGTTGACCGAGTCAGACCAGCGTTTCCTCGCTTTTTCCACTGGTCTCCGGCCTTCAGTTCTCCCAACAAATACCTTCTTGGGTCTCCATTTTTCGTCCATACAATTCATGTGGTCAGCCCATTGCAGCTTCCATAGTCTTACACTCCTTGAGACCTCCGGTTCGTCAAAAATTTCATACAGCTCATGGTTGTATTCAATTCGCCATTGGTCCCCGTCAAGGTTCGCTCCGATTATTCGCCTCAGGACTCGTCGCTCAAAGGCGTTCAATATATTTGCGGATGCTTGGAGTAGAGCCCATGTTTCGCATCCATAGCATAACACAGGTCTTATCACAGATTTGTATACTTGGAGCTTTGTTTTCCTGTGTATACAGCTGATCTTCAAGATAATCAAAATTGAATAAAAGTGCTGTATTCTTCGGCGTATATTATCTCTATCATTACTTTTTCTCGTTATTTTGGCCCGACACGAATTTGTCCAAAGTTTTGATGCTGCATCGCCAAATTTGTTTTTTTGGATATTTGAGGTATTCTTCGAAAGCGGCATGAGTTTTGTTTTATTGTTATTGATTCATAGCTCAACTAGTTTTGTTGCGCTCTCGAGCTTCAGGAAAATTTCTTTGGCGGCTGTTAACGACCGTGACAAAATGTTGATGTGATCCGCATAGGCTACCACTTGGCTCGACTTGTATAGTGACATTCCTCTTGCATCGACAGGTAGTTTTCTTACGACGTATTCTAGAGCCAAATTGAATAGCAATGGAATCAGCCCATCTCCCTGTTTTAATCCAATATTTGTGTCAAAAGTGTCGTTAAGTTACTTGTTAATGCGGACTTGGGAGGTTGTCGACGTCATTTTCATTTAGGGGAAACGGACTAATTTGGCTGGGATATCAAAGCAAAGCATTATTTAGTACAGTAAGTTACGATCAATACAGTCGTATGCTTGCTTAAATTGGTCTATCATCGATCTGGCTGCTTAAAGCCACCTTGATACTTTAGAATAATACTGTTGGCGTATGATCTGAGTTTATTTTCTAAAATTTTCGAAAATATTTTGTACGCCGGGCAAAGTAGTGATATGTCTATAGTTTTTTTTGTGGATAGGGAATATAATTGATTGGCTCCACTTGTTCGACATATATTCTTGTTACCAAATGTGATGAATAACATAGTGGATAGCCTTCAAAATACCGCACTGGAATTTCATCGATGCCCGCCGCTTTATTATTCCTTTGGGCCTCGATGGTGGAACAAACTTCATCAGAGTTGGTGGGGTCAATCTAAACTCTCAAAGAATATCAGTCAGCTCGGATATTATGAAGCCATGCGGAGGATTTAAGATTGTTTTAAAATATGATGCCCATTTTCCCTTAATTCTGTTTTTATCAGTGATGATATTACCAATGTCATCACGGCAGAGTGTGATCTTGGGCCGAAAACCTTTTTTCAGATTTTTTATGCTTGTCTTGTGTTGTTGCCTGTTAGACTTACACCCATGCTTCTAAATTAGTCATCAGAGTATTTTTTCTTAATTCTAATTATCTTATTCGCTACTCATCTGAGGTTTTCATAATGTTCTCCCTTTGTCCTGGTTTTCCCACCTAAATATTGCTTGTGCGCCTGATTCTTCTTATCTAACGCATTTTGGTACTGAACATCGCACCAATCTTTTCTCTTGCGCCGGGCTTGATGTCCGATCGTCTATTCTGTCATGGTCTTAAACGACGCTTTCACTTCTACCTATAACTCGTTGCTTGCCTTAAGTGATGTGTTTATAGGACGGGAGCTATCAGATTGTCAAAGGTTTCTGAGAATTTTTTTCTCAGGGACACCGTTTGGAGCCTTTTGAGGTCGAATTTTTGCAGAAGGCTGGTAATCGCCGAATGCGCCTTTGACATACGACATCGATAGGTTACTTTGATCAAGTAATGATCTAAGTTACAATTGGCTCCTCGGTACGTACGGATGTCAAGTATGCTCAAGTCCCAAAGTTGTTGGATCAGAACATGGTCGGTTTGGTTTTGTATGTTGCCATCCGGTGATACCCAGGTCAGGTTATGTTGGCGTTGATGAGGGAAGCAAGTCAAACGTATGGCTAGATTTCTGCCACATGCAAAGTTAATCAGGCGCTAGCCATTGTCATTTGTTCATTCCCCGATGAGATAGCTCATGGCCAAACTTGGCACTGAAGTCACCCCGAATTATTTTTGGGTTGTTTATAGGCAATGAGTCGATTAATCTTTCCAGTTGATCCTAGAACTTTTTTTTTCATTTCTTACTCCTTTTCTTCGATCGGAGCATGCACATTTATCGGCCAGGTTTTGAAGAATTCCGCTTTTATACGGATCGCATACCGTTCATTGACTGCCTTAAAACCATTAACATGCAATTTAAACTCCCTACCCACTAGCCACTACAAATTCACGCTTTCCAGCAAGCTACCCACTTCTGAATATCTCATATCTTGAATATCACTTTCAATCTAGTTCGTTTCCTGGATTGCCAGTACGTTTAATTTATATTGAGTGGCCTGTTGTAAAAAGTCCTTCACAGAACCAGGGTAATAGAGTGATCTGACATTCCAGTATCTAATGCCATACTCCTTTTGTCGGTTGCGAGGACGCCGCCGTCGATCCAATCAATTCAAAAGTTCGGGTCAGGTTTCAAAATAATGTAGGGTTTTACAAGGACGGGGTGCTAGCCCATTCCTGTGGCGTGGTTATTACTTTCAATTCTGTTATCTGGTGCGGAAAGGCTCACCTTCATCCTCTTACATCACTTCAAAGTAGGTTTAGTAACAGAGCTGCAGATGTATTTGAAGTTCTTGGCATTTATCGGCACTAAGCGTCTCATCATTGGGAAACCAGTGAACCCAATGTGTGCCTCGACACCATTAACTACCATTTGTGTATGGGGTTTAGGATGAAGAGTTACGAAAACCATGAGTGGAGGAAACAAAGAGATCCCTCCTTCTATCTCAATCGGGCTTGGGACCGTTCACTGCAGAGTTATGAGACCATCTACCTGTCCTCTGACGCATTATGTTTAAATCAGTCCTATTCAAAATACTTACAAGGAAGTCATGTGTTCAAGCTCAGAAATCACGTTCGATGAGTGCAGTATTATTCAGATTCACAATCTGAATTTTATATAAAACTAATTTCCTTCCACTATTTGCACCACACTTATACCACATTTAGGATTTTTCCGCTGTCTATGGATCCTATCTGAGGACCGACCGTTGACCAAGGAGAAGTAAATGTACATGCATATATAACTATCCCCCAGTCAGGAAGGAAACTAATATAAATGGTTCTTATCATCTGCAGAATCCTTTTCCTGAACACAAGGATAATTCATCATTCTACCAAGATAAAATCGTTTATAAATTTTCCAGAAGCAAGTTTGAATTTCTCACTTCACAAAATCCCAACAAGGCTCAATTCCAAGAGTGTCACATACAAATCTCGATTTTCCACCACCTCATACATCGTTATCAGTGTGAACAGCCATAAATAAAATGCATTTCACAATAATTCTTTCGTCGGGATATGCAGGCAACATTTATTATATGCACATTGGAAGCCAATAAATAACGTTTTCATATTACTCCCCACTTTTTGCCATCCCTTTGTACCAGGGCTTCCTATGAATATGCAGTCGGGAAATGGAAAATAACAACATGCCGTCGCCGGATTCCTTTTTCTTTCCCTGCAAACGATAGTAGGGATGATTGCAAGGTCTAGTGGATATTTTCTCTATTTGTGTCAAGAATTATCGCCGTACGGAATGGAATACAGGAAAGGATACTCAGCGTTGTGATGATTCTATTTGCTTGAAGATTAAAGTTCGCATTCGTCTCCGGATATTTGGAGCCTCAAGGATGTTTGATTCAAAGGGAGGATTTTGTTCTTTCGAATCGAAATAAGTTTCGGGGTCAAACCAAAGGGAAAGTTTCTTACATTTCAAAGACGAAATCATTTTTATTACATTTCGTATTCGATTTGCTTCGATCGAATGATTCGCTTGGTTATTCTAGCGACCAAGGAGAACATTACCCAATTCCTGAAGTACGAGTACATAATATTGGATAATCGAAGGTAAGAGAGGGATATGTTGCGTCATTCACAATTTGATAGGATATTAAGGGGTGGTTTTACTTATACTTCCAAATGGTTCGTGAAATGCATAATGAAAACATAATCTGTGAAATGCATCCCAAGATTAAACTTTGAAAGGAGAATGCGGCAAACTTGATTTCCAGTAAAATATTTCCACCCTCAAATATTCGAATCAAAAATTCTCAACTCGAGCTTCGAGCTAAAATAGTGATTCATGCCCTTAAAATATCATATTATATCCTTCTGCACTCCAAGCGCATGCAATCGATTCCGTATAGCTTTTCAACCACCACGAATGCAAACAGTCTCCCTGAAACACATATAACAAGGGTGTTGCTATAGGAACTGATTTTCACTTGGTTGCCCCTTTGGGGAGCATAAAATATTTCGAGAGCATTTTCGAGTTCGGCTGTTTAACGAGGGTTGGACACTTTCCACTTAAACGACAATGAAATGCGTTTGGAGTGAAAATGTTTCTGCGATAGTGGAATAGGACTTTGAACGAAGTAGGTGTTGAGATTAATCGCGATAAGGACCAAACGAATGCAATTCTTGGGGTGGCATTGATCTGACGAAGATGGGCTTTGTCTTGCTGTCTTGAGAACATTTTTCGGGTGAAAAAATCGATTGTTTCAGCAAGTAGCATGTGTTCTTAGCAGTAAAGACAAGGGAATGGCCCATAGACATTTTCAAGGTTTGGGAAAGTCTCCCGCAGGGAATGTCTTCAAATGCCACTACGTCGATTGCATAAGATTCATTTTGAGAGAATACCAAATTAAGAGGGATGAGAATTGTTTCCAAGATAGCTAGTGAAATGGGGAGATATACTCAGAAATATAGGGTGATATTTTTGACATCTTTTTTCGTTCGAACGCATATTAATCCCCGGGGAATTAAATTACAATTCAATTGAACTAGTATGCTAAAAACGCAGACTAAGGAATATGCTTTGCCAACTGCTAAGATGGCAATTTTTTTCAAATTGCTCAGTACTCAAATACTCATTTCGTTTGGGGAATACTTTTAAGAGTCGGGGGTGAATATCTTTTGTTTGATTAAGGTGTTATGGCAAGTAAGATATTAATATCAAGTATACAATTATAACTGCTACCTTACTTTTGACAGCATGCATCAGCGGTCTCTCGACTCGGCGGTGAGAGTGATTGCAGGCGTGATACCTGTCGCCCTCCTTGCTAGAGAGTGCCGCGCTATTTACCTGCGCCGAAACGAGGATGCGAGGGAGATGGTTGTCCGCGAGGAGAGACAACGCTCGCTCAACGATTGGCAGCAGTCTTGGAGGAATTGCACGAAGGGAAGGTGGACTGCGCGCCTCATACCGGATGTGAGACCGTGGCTAAATCGAAGGCATGGTGAGACTGACTTCTATCTGACCCAGCTTTTGAGCGGGCACGGGTGTTTTCAGTCTTACCTGCACAAGATCGGTAAGTCACGGTCTCCCGATTGTCGGTTTTGCTTAGGAGAGGAGGACAATGCCTGTCACACATTTTTTGCGTGTACCAAATGGGCCAGGCTGCGAAGGGAACTCTACAGGGAGACGGGAGAGCTCACCCCGGATAATATAGTTGCGGTGATGCTCGAACCGGTTGACAAATGGAACCAGGTGGCACATTATGCTCGGGCAGTCCTAAAAGATAAAAGGGACTCACAGCAGCCGGAGGTGCTGGGGCTGGGGGATCGCTCTTCTGGCATTTCCTCTTCCCCACTCCCCTCCCGCTAGGAAAGGGACTCCTCAGCTTGAAGGCGCCCCACGGCGTAACAAAACGAGACCTGGCCCGAAGTAATGTGTCAAACGGTTCCAGGCTAGGTTCTCAGATTGACAGGGGAGGTGTTTAGTGGGTAGTCTAAGGGTATCCTCCATGGGAGTCCCACACTGCCAGACTCGGCGGTCGTAAATGCCTTCACCTCCCTACCACAAAAAAAAAAAAAAATCAGCGGTCTTTAATGGTATCAAGATGAATATTTCGGCTTTTACTAAACATGAGAAATATTATAATTCAACGTTTGTGCGGCACCCTAATAGACTACAAATTAATTGCTTATTTTCAGATCTTTCGAGGCACCCTCTGTCTCTACTGGGCCACCTCACAGTAAGGGACTTAGATGAAGAGGAGGGGTAGACAAGGAAGATACATCCTGTGGAATGAAATATAATTCTCTTTACATGCTCATGATTCCTTCATTTATAAGCAAAACAAAATAACTAAAAACAAAGTAGTAGATAAAAATTTAAAAAAGGAAAGCCAATGAAATAAAACAAGAAATATTGTACATATAATTTGAAGATCAAAAATAATTATCAGAAATCAAACATAATTCTCAGTGTGAAAAAAATCAACATCAGAATCAACAGAAACTAACAACCTGAGCGTTCTAAATAAACATTTCATACTCACCGACGAGCGTTCCTGTTTTGTTGAAAAAAGTTATTTACCCAGGTTGTTAATTTTTATACAAAGTGATTAACTTCCCCATCAGACGCGTCCTTAGGTGGCGGATAGAGTGTGTCCTAATCGGCTAGACTGCGGGTACGAGGGAATAAAAAACCAACTTAGTCGAAGTGCTGATCATAGTATATACACATAGTATCCATAGCGACCATTACCCTGTGTTGCACACTTTCTGAATTTACCCAGGGGCCGATCAGCTGAGCCGGGGCATGACGTTTTCAAAAACAAAGTAAAAAGCAAAAAAAATTTCCAACGCACGTGTTATTTTACGCATTTCAGAACATGAGAGCACTGCCAGATTCTAATAAATATTTTAAGATTGTATAGAATGAAATACCAACAATTGTAAGAACATCTACAGCTTTGCTACTAAATGCTACTTACACCTACTTTGTGGTGCCGTAAAAGGGTGAAGGCGAGTCTTCCACGCCTGATAACGGAATCGAAATAATAACTATGCCGTCAGAATCGAGGATAAGCGACGTGCTAACTCCCCATCTGTAATAAATCGGCACTACGCCACTGGCGACCAATACACATGCACATTACTACCATATGGCTTCCCATCTCGATTTAGTCGTGACGACTTCCCATCCCATTTCAGAGTTGTCGTGGAATGTCAAAGTCGAGTTGACGCAGCGACATGGTGAGTGGCTGTGCGACAAACGGTGGGAGGAAGAACTCTATTTGTCGTGCTTTTGAAGTGTCTGTTAAACGTAAAGGAGTTTGGGAAAAAGCAATTGAAGAGGCTGATGAAGTGTGCATGTATGTCAAAGAGGATCGCCAAAACAAATTTGAAGAAATTCTCCAAAAAAGTCGTTTTCAGAAATCATTACCTAAATAAGGTTAGCTTAACACACCCAGATAGAGAGATGTGCGCTAAACAGCCAAATTAGCTAAGTTGTTCAAATCTGACAACCATAATCTGGAAGAGTTTCCCTCAATATCTTAAGTTGCTAGTCTACACACGTGAGAAACTTGACATTCATTGCACGTGAGAAACTTGACAAACCCTGCACTCCCAAGAATACGCGTCCAACCTAAAACGCGTAAAGATGAGAATCAGTCCAGAGAAATTATAGCAGATGGTTTCTCACCTACCTACAAACTGGCGAAATGGATAGTGTCCCAAAGCAAGAATATAGGGAACATCTACGGAATTCACTGGGCCTGATTGAAAAAATTAAGAACCTGGAAATTTTGGAATCCGAGTCTTTAGTTTCATTTGACGTAGTTGCGCTATTTCCAAACACTCCAGTTAAGCAGGCTATACATGCATATGGCGAATGGCTTAAGCAGTTCAATACAACTTCAAGTTGGGGGGAAAAAAGTTAAACAATTTACCGATCTCGTCGCGCTGTGTATGAACGAAAATTATTTTACATTTCGAGGGAAATATTATAAAACTACTAAGGGCGTAGCTATGGGAAACCCACTATCGCCTATGCTCACCGAAATGTTCATGACACATATCGAAGAAGAAATAGTTAGGATAGGAATGATGCCTAAAACGTGGTTTCGATACGTCGATGATATTAATGCGGTAGTGCGAACGGACCAAATAGACGAAATCTTGACGGCAATCAATAAAATAAACTACAACAGAAATTTCACAGTGGAAAAAGAAATCGACATCTGTTTTCCATTCTTGGATATATGTATAAAATGGATTGGAAACAGGTTAAAATTTGCTGTGTACAGAAAGCCTACATCAACCCAAAGGACAATAACTAATGACTCAAACCATACGTATCCCCAAAAAATGGCGGCATATCATTGTTTGGTGCATAGGCTCATTAGTATTCCGATGTCACACAAAGACTATGATGCAGAACGTGGTTACATTGAAGAAACAGCGGCAAAGAATGGCTTCAGAAAGGAAGAAATAAGGCACATCGTTGATAAGAAGATCGACGAAAATACCTCGAAAGCTAATCAACATTATTCCAGCAAGACACAGCAACCAAAAAAGCGGAAACTGAACAAATCAGCATCTCGTGCTCGGATCCATTCACGGAAATACCGAAAAAGTTGGCGAAATATAGTATCCAAGCATGCGGAAATAGCAGAAAAACAATGATGAAAAAAAACAGCAGCGAAAAAGATGGTAAAACAATCGATGAGGTCAGCGGTATTTACAAAATTACGTGTCCTGAGTGTCTTAAAGTGTATGTTGGGCAAACGACCAGAATCGTAGGTACTAGGTTTAAGGAACATGTTAATGAAGCTAATTGCTATATTTCTAAAAATAAACGTAACTCCATGAATTATAATTTTAAATCGTCAATAGCTGAACATATTATTGGGTGTACAACTTAATAACCTGAATTTGAAGCTAGATGTCCGTACTTCCAAATATCGTGAAAGCTCGAACTTTATATACATGTCATTTGAAGGTACATTTGACAGCTATCAAAATCAGTCAACACAACAATTTTATCTTTTGTGCATCATTATTATTTAACTCCCAAAATTGGAGAAAAAGAAAGCATTTGCGGGAGGTTCTGATTGGTCATTTTTTGCAAAGAAAAATGTTGCGGAAAGTCATCGTTTGCTCGTAAAAGTTTATGGCGACGATGCTTTAGCGAAAACACAGTATATTGAATGGTTTCAACGCTCCAAAAGTGCCGATTTCGACATCACGGACAAAGAACGCTCAGGACAGCCAAAAAAGTTTGAAGACGAAGAATTGGAGACGGTACTCGATGAGGACTCGTGTCAAATACAAGACGAACTTGCCAAGTCATTGGGAGTGACTCAGCAAGCCATTTCGAAACGTTTGAAAGCCGCCAGATACACTCAGAAGCAAGGTTAATTGGGTCCCCTATGAGTTGAAGCCGAGAGACGTTGAACGGCGCTTCTGTACGTCTGAAATGCTGCTTGAGCGCCATAAAAAGAAATCATTTTTGCATCGGATCGTGACTGGAGATTAAAAATGGATCCATTATGACAACATCAAGCGCAAAAAGTCATACGTGAAGCCCGGCCAACCAGCCAAATCAACGGCGAAGCCAAATATCTATGGCGCCAAGGTTATGCTATGTATTTGGTGGAATCAGAAGGGGCTGTTATATTATGAGTTAGTGAAACCGGGCCAGACAATCACAGATGACCACAATTAATACGTTTGAAGCGTGCCATCATCGAAAAATGCCCGGAATATGCGACCAGACACGAGGCTATAGCTTCTCATCATGACAACGCTCGGCCGCATGTTGCCAGACCCGTGAAAAACGATTTGGAAAATAGCGGATGAGAGGTTTTGGCCCACCCGCGTTATAGTCCGGACCTTGCTCCGTCTGACTTTCATTTATTTCGCTCGATGCAAAACGCCCTCACCGGAATACACTTCACTTCAGAGCAAGGCATCCGAAATTGGATAGATTCGTTTTTGACCGCCAAGCCGGCGCAAATTTTTTGGGATGGAGTTCATAAATTGCCTGAAAGATGGGGAACTATTGTAGTTTTTGATGGACAATACTTTGAATAAAATATATTGTAAGATTTTTCCACAATAAAGCATCAAATGTCGCTAAAAAATTCCGGTTATTAAATTGTACACCAAGTATCAAAAACAAACATGTGATTAATTTTAAGGATCTAGATGTAATTAAAGTAGTATCTAAATGTTCACAATTTAATGTTATTGAAAGTACAGAGATCAATAAAATACCATTACGATTAAGGTTGAATAGCGATGTAGGTAATTGCGCTAGTATCTTGTTAAAATATACAATTAACTCTTGTTAAAAGTCTATAGTATGTAAGTAGATGGCTTAGGTAGTAAATAATCATTTGTACTGAAGAAGAGGCCGAGTGAGCCTCGAAACACGTGTATAGTGTAAAAAATAAATTTGTTCGGTAAAGGTAGCAACAATTTTTTAATTTATTTTGTAAACTAACCGAACACAAACTTTCCAACGAACTAACAAAGTTTAAAACTTAATGGTGGCTGAAATTGCGCGTTATCCATTTTAAAGACCTGCGACAGAAATCCTCTCCGAACTAGCTGGCCGACAACCAGCCACCACGAAACGGATTACGGATGCACGGACTGGTTGACCGGCTGGTACCATTCGTTGGCACGACTCAGATCTCACGTCTAGAACTGATGAGAGGTCGGTTCCGATTTCGTTCGAGCGGACGTAAACGAAAATCATTACACATCCCTGGGAAACCCTAAAATGTTCCAAAACCTGCAGTAGGGCCCCGAAATGGATTGGACTCACGCCTACGACCTCGCAAACGGAAAAAAAACTATGACATTGAATCCTGGAATATCAGGTCACTTAATTACTCTGGTGCTGTTAAATAGGCCAGTCAATATAAATTAAACATACTAGCAATCCAGGAAACGAACTGGACTGAAAATGATATTCAAGACATGAGATCGCACACAATATTAAAAAGGAGGAAGCCTGCTGGGAAACGTGAAGTCAGAGGCGCCACTATTGTGGAAAGGAAGTCCAAATCGAATGTCATTGATTTTAAGGCAGTCAATCAATGGTTGTGCCGTCCGTATACAAGCGAAATTTTTCGAAATCTGGCTGATAAATCTTCACGCCCCAATCGAAGAAAAGGAGGAATAAATAAAGAAAACGTTCTACATTCGCCTTGAAAATCTAGTTGACTCATTGCCTACAAACAACACAAAAATAATTCTGGGTGATTCCAACGCTAAGGTTGGCAATGAGCTATCTTATCGGAGAATGGCTGGAGGATGTATCCTCCACAATGAAACAAATCACAACGGCCAGTGCCCGATTGACTTTGCATGAACCAAAAATCTAGTTATACGTTCGACTTGCTTCCAACATCGACGCATACATAAAATGATCTAGTTATCAACAGATGGCAACACACAAAACCACATCAACCATGTTCTCATCCAACAACGTTGGACCTCGAGCATACTTGATGTTCGTACATACCGAGGAGCCAATTGCAAATCAGAACATTACTCGATTAATAATGTATGTCAAAGGCATATTTAGCTTGGACCAGCCCGCTACAAAAATTTGACATCAAAAGGCTCTAAATAGCGTCTCTGACTAAAAATTTCACGGAGACCCTCGACAACCAGTTGGCTCCCATCTTATCAGAGGCATCGCTGAAAACAAGCAACGAACTGTGGATGGATGTGAAAGCCGCTATTAAGACCGTGGCAGGACAGACGATAGGACATCAAGTCCGGAGCAAGAGAAATTATTGGTTTGATGATGAGATCCAGAATGCGTTAGATAAAAAGAATCAGGCGTACAAAGAATATTTAGGTAGGAAAACCAGGATGAAGAGAGAAAACTATGGAAATCTCCAAAGGGTAGCGATTAAGATAATTAGGATCAAGAAAAGAAAATAATATGACTACCAATTGAGAAGCATAGATGTAAGTCTACCGCAAAAACACAAGACAAACATATAAAGTAGTGAAAAGCCTGAAAGGTGGTTATCAGTCCAAAACCATGCTCTGTCGTGATGACATCGGCAACATCTTTGCTAATGAAATCAAGATTAGGGAAAATGGGCATCATATTTCAAGGCCCTCCTTAATCCTCCGCATAGCTCCAGAACATCGGAACCTATGAATGTCTCTGGACAAACTGTGTTCCACCATTAAATCCCAAATCAAATCATCAAATATGGAGGCAGCAATGTTCATAAACCTATTCACAATCATCCGGAAGATTTAGGAACAAGAACATACGCAGAAAGAGTGGAGCCAATCAATTATATTCCCTATCTACAAATTGGATCATACGCCAACAGTATTATTAGGGAGTATCAAGGTGGTTTAGAGCAGGTAGATCAACAATAGATCAATCGTTCACTGTCAAGCAGTTACTTGAAAAATACTGGGAGTTCAACATGGACGTACATAAAATTTTTGCTGACTTTAAGCAAGCATACGACAGTATCGATCGTAACGTACTGTACCAAATCATGCTTTGCTTTGGCATCCCAGCCAAATTTGTCTGTCTTATCAAAATGACAATGACGTCGACGCCCTCCCAAGTCTGCATAAATAACCAGCTCACCGATGCCTTTGGCACAAATATCCGACTTAAGTAGGGACAAGAATCCGAACAAAGATCCGTGGGACCTTGGCTACAAACTAGTTATGCGGAAGCTTGGCGCCCTACCACAGCCTTGCATACATGATGCAGAAAAGATGGACGAGATAGTGCTGTCCATGGTGAAACAGCAGTCGAGTGTCCACTCTTCACGTAGCCGGAACTGGAGGAGGCAGTCCTTTCATTGAAAGTGAGGAAGGCTCCAGGTCCAGATGGTGTTCGCTGAGGTGTTCCGGCTTGTCTATCAGCATTGTCCTGACTTGCTGCTCAGCACATTCAACGCTTCCCTACGGGACGGGGTATTCCCGATGCAATGGAAGGTGGCGAAGCTCGTGCTGATCAGTAAGGGGAAAGGAAGTCCCGAATCGCCCGTTATACATGCTAGACACGCCTGGGAAAGTGCTAGAGATGGGTGGATATGCTAGATACGCTGGAACACCCTTTTAAAGTTCCAGAATATCTAATGCGGCTTTTGAGGGACTACATGAACGACCGAAGCCTGCTCTAGAATACGGCACAGGGCCAACGAAGGATGGAAATTACATCTGGTATTGTCCAGGGATCTAAACTCGGTCCAGACCTGTGGAACGTGTCTTACGACGGGCTGCTGAGGCTCGAGATGCCAGATGAGTCTCGCTTGATCGGCTATGTGGATGACGTTGCAGCTCTGTTCGCTGGACGCACCGTTGAACAAGCGCAACTTAGGCTAGGTATGCTAACGCGCCGAGTGAGCGACTGGATGACTGCTCGCGGGTTCAGTTTAGCACTGAAGAAAACCCAAGTGGTCATCTTGGCAAGAAAGAGAATCCCTAGAGTAAGGATGATCAATATTGGAGACATACAAATCGAATCAAAGCTAGCGGTGAAGTACCTGCGGCTACTGATCGACTCGAAGATGAGTTTCTCTGAGCAAGGCAGGGCAACGGCTGAGAAGGCTTCTTCGGGAATATCGGCTCTGAGTCGACTTATGGCCAACGTAGGGGGACCCAACCTATCAAGAAGACGCCTCTTGATGAGTGCTGTAGGTTCAGTGCTACTGTACGGAGCAGAAGTATGGGGCGACGCTCTCAGCAAGGAGGTATACCGAAAACGTTTGGCACAGGTACAGAGAAGAGGAGCACTGAGAATTGCATCTTCGTATCCAACAGTCACCGACTCGGCAGTGAGAGTGATTGCAGATGTGATACCTGTCACCCTCCTTGCTAGAGAGCGCCACTCTATTAACCTGCGCCGAAACGAGGATGCGAGGGAGATAGTTCTCCACGAGGAGAGACAGCGCTCGCTCAACGATTGGCAGCAGTCTTGGGTGAATTGCACGAAGGGAAGGTGGACTGCGCGTCTCATCCCGGATGTGAGACCATGGCTAAATCGAAAGCATGGTGAGACTGACTTCTATCTGACCCAGCTTTTGAGCGAGCATGTGTATTTTCAGTCTTGCCTGCACAAGATCGGTAATTCACGGTCTCCCGATTGTCGCTTTTGCCCAGGAGAGGATAACAATGACAGGCGCACATTTTTTACGTACATAAGGTGGGACAGGCTACGAAAGGGACTCTACAAGCAGACAGGAGAGCTCACCCCGGATAGTATAGTCGCGGTGATGCTCGAATCGGTTGACAAATGGAACCAGATGGCACATTATGTTCGGGCAGTCCTAAAAGATAAAAGGGACTCACAGCAGCCGAGGGTATTGGGGCTGGGGATCGCTTGTCTGGCACTTTCTCTTACCCTGTCCTCTCCCGCTAGAAGATGGATCCTCAGCTTGAAGGCGCCTCAAGGCGTGACAAAACGAGACCTGGCCCGAAGTAATGTGTCAAACGGTTCCAGGCGTGGCTCTCAGGTTGACAGGGGAGGTGTTTAGTGGGTAGCCCAGTCGCCCTTTTGCGAACATGGGAGTCCCACACTCTGTGCGTAAATGGGCATTCACCTCCCTACCACAAAAAAAGCAGGGAGCTGGGTAGGCCCCTTTGCTATTCAAATCGGCCCCTTAAGTACGTCATAGGGAAGCAAACTATCGATACAAGAGGTCCATTAATATAGAAGTAGAGCCAAGTGGTAGCGCATGCAGATGACATCAATATTTTGTCACGATCATTAACAAGTGCCAAAGAACTCTTCCTGAAACTCGACAGCGCAGCAAGTAGGGCTACAAATCAATGAAAATATTACAAAGCTCATAACGCAGTGCAGGAAAAATACCTTAAGCACCCAAAATATCGCACTTGGCGAATACAGTATAAAAAATGTGGGCGAATTTCTTTATTCAGGCGCCAAAATGAACGAGAACCAGTAACCAAAGAGACGAAATTCGTCGAAGTATACAGCACGCAAATAAAATATATTTTTTTAAATTTTGACGATCTTGAAGACCAGTTGGATGCGAAGAAAAACAAAGCTGCAGGTATACAAATCTATGATAAGACCTTTGTTATACACCCATATATATATATATATATATATATATATATATATATATATATATATATATATATATATATATATATATATAAATAAGTAAATATATATATATATATATATATATATATATATATATATATATATATATATATATACATATATATACATATATATATGTATATATATATATATATATATATATATATATATATATATATATATATATATATATATATATATATATATATATATATATATATATATATATATATATATATATATACGAGTATATATATATATATATATGGGTGTGATTATGGACCATAACCTAAGCATCTGCAAAAATGTTGAACGCCTTTGAGCGGCGGTTCCTGAGACGAATAATTGGAGCGAAGCTACATGGGGACCAATGGCGAAGCCGATACAACCATACGCTGTATGAAATTTTTGACGAACCGGAAGTCTCAACAATTGTAAGACTGCGGTAGCTGCAATGGGCTGGCCACATGGATCGTATGGACGAACAGCGGAACCCAAAAAGGTATTCGTTGGGAGAACTGAAGGTCAGAGACCAGTGAAGAAATCGGGGAAACGCTGGTGTGACCCGGTCAATGCAGACATTTCATCGCTGCTCGGATTTCAAAATCGGAGAACGCGGTCAATAGATCGAGACAGTTGGAGGCGCTATTTGCAGGAAGCGAAGGCCCAAGATGGGCTGTAGTGCTACGAAAAAGAAGGAGAGGAACAGCAACATTACATCAGTTTTTCGAGCTCATTTTATAGAATTTATGTATGAGTCAAGCCTTGATATTCAAAAGACGTTGTTTGAGCTACTGATTATATTACAATACCTTTCAGCCAGGAGTTTAATATGTTCTTTAAACATAATTCTATTCTCTTTCATTTAACAATGCATACATATAAATCGGGAGTTAATTGTTATCCTTTTAAGTGTCTACTTAAGAAGGGAGCAAGGTTGCCCCCTAACTGTTTACATCAAAAACAAAACGAACACTTTTTCATTTAGGGACTTATAGTACAGAGTTCCAAAAAACTGTTATGATACTTTTAGAATGCCATAATCATGGGTTACGAGTTTTTGGGGAGATCAAGTAAATTTTTGTCATTAATGATTATATATATTTTGTATGCTGGCACTTACGAACATTATCATTTGATGATCAGTTACACGCTTATTCTTTAGCGAAGCTTGCACCCAAAAGAGAAAATATTATACCTTATGATAAGTTGTTTGATATTTCTATATCCATAAGTTCAAGTGAAACTCAGTATCGTAGTTATATTTGCTTGCTCAATCACGAAAAGATGAGTTTTACTGCTAAGTATCTAGGATTTACTTAGTTTTTTGTGAAACTAAATGATATCTATAAATTATTAAACTATTCCATTAATTTCACATGCTGTCACACTTACATATGAGTTAATCTGAAGGAACTGTGTTTTCTTCCACCCACGTTTAGCGTGAAACGGCAAATAGTGAACATGGATATACTGTGTCGACAGCTGAACACAGTACATCCGTGTTATTTTCACATTGTTTATTTTTCATCCGTGTTTTTTTTTTCATTGGCTTTATTTTTGGAACCGTGTCATTTAAATATGGGTGCATGGAAGCCCACGTTACCCACGTTAAATAAGTACGGGAAATGTTTTCCCCGTGTTAAATTTTCATATAAAATTTTTCTACGGTTTGGCAGTATATTGATAAGTCTCAAAACTATTTTTTGTCATTTTTCGATGAATATTTCTTTTATTTAAAATAGATTTTATTTAAGTACGTATTGTCCATTATTATCTATGACTTTTTGTCATTTTTTGGGTTGAGCCACTATTCCATCTGTATAGAACTTCTGTGGTTTATCAGCGAAAAATTTGGCCAAGTGATTTTCATAGCTCCTTTTCGAAGTGAATGTCTTTTCATTGAGGAAGCAAGGAAACAAATGGTAGTCTGATGGTGCAAGGTCTGGACTATACGGTGGATGCATCTAAACTTCCCAGCCAAGCTCTGTCGTTTTTTGCCGGGTCATCAAAGATGTGTGTGTTCTGGCATTGTCATGATGGAAGACAACGCCCTTTCTATTGATCAATTCTGGCCGGTTTTTTTGAATTGCTTGGTGCAATCTGGCGAATTGCTGACAGTACGGAGCCAAATTGAGCGTTTGGCTAGGTTCTAGCACCTCATGATAAACGATTCCCTTCCAATCCCACCATACACACAGCATAATCTTACTTGGTGTCAATCCTGGCTTTGAAGTCGTTTGTGATGATTCACCTTTTTTGACCATGATCTTTTTTGCACGGCATTCTTGTGTCTTACACATTTTTTATCACCCGTAAAGATTTGCATCAAAACGGTTTGATTTCGTTTCGTTTTATTAGCAGTTCGCAAATGGAAATTCGGTCGATCAATTTTTTTATGTTAATCCATGCGGCAACCAAACGTCGAGGTTCTTTGTGTATGCAGCCTTACTCATGATTCAAAACTGTTTGGTGATGGGTATTCAGTTCCTTAGCAAAGTCATGGCTCCTTATGAGTCGATCTTCTTCAATTTTTTGTAAGATTTCATCGACTTTTTTAGTGATTGAGCGAGGTGAATCTTTGATATAAAAATTTCCAGAACGAAAGCGGGCGAACCATCTCTTGGCTGTGGCTTGGGATAAAGTATCTTGACCGTAGACACCACAAATTTTTCACGAGCCTACGATGCATTCTTACCTTGATAGTCGTGATATTGTAAAATACTACTGTGACCAAAAAATAAGGTGACATTTGAATTTAAACTGCGCGCGTCGAAGGACTTGGAGAATTATTTTTTTTTTAGGTTGGCAGTACTGTCAGTGACATTTATGTCAAATTTACATGTCAAAATATTCATTACTGTTTGAGATACGCGTCGTTTCCGTGATGGCCTTCAGTTCCGTCTTCGCTGCGGCTTGAATCTCCTCTATCGTATCAAAACGGTATCCCCAAAGCGGTCTTTTGAGCTTGCTGAACAGCTAGAAGTTGCACGGCGCCAGATCAGGTGAATACAGTGGTTGCGGAAACACATGGGTTGAGTTTTTGGCGAAATGATCACGAATTACGAGTGCAGTATGGGATGGTGCATTATCGTGGTGTAAAAACCAAGAATTGTCTTTCCACAATTCCTGCCTTTTTTTGCGGATAGCGCTACACAAACGACACATAACGTTCAAATAATATTCCATGTTGACTGTTTGGCCCGGTGGAAGGAATTCATAGTGCTCAATACGACGATAATCGAAGAAGAGAAGAGGTTGATGGTCGCCCAGGACGCTCTTCGTCTTCGATACGTTCACAGCCGGCTTGGAACTCACTATACCACTTGTAAACATTTTTTTTAGACAAAACCTCATCACCATCTTCAACGTATCCGCAGCAGAAAATTGATCCCGCAAACAAAATTTTATGAAAATTCAACAAATTTCGACATCGCAAAAAACGAAAAACTCACTTTTAGAAGCTCACAAAACGACGCGTATCTCAAACACTAATGAATATTCTGGCATGTAAATTTGACATAGATGTCACTGACAGTACTACCAACCTAAAAAAAATAATTCTCCCAATCCTTCGACGCGCGCAGTTTAAATTCAAATGTTACCTCATAAGCGACAATTTTTTCGGGCATAAACACCCTCAATATACCCTCAGCATAAATGGAGGCCAGATCACGTGGCAAAATAGCATTCGTTACCTTGGAAGAAGAATAGACAGAACAGGATCTGCAAATAATAGAGTTTCGAAATCATTAGCAAGCAGAACCAACGGTTTCATTTTCTGTACCATTCAAAATTGCAGACTTTTCGAAATACTGTTCAGCGCTAGTGTATGTTAATTGCCCTTTCACGACTTAGGGATGAAATAATTATTCACAACAAAGCTCATTTAATCATATGACAGCTAAACGCGATACGCTTTACAACATGACCCACTTATGCTCTCAACCATTATTTACAAACCACTTTCTAGTATCATACTACTACAGAGTACAAACATGCATTTGGTGAAAAGTACCTACGTGTTGTGTATTATTCCGCCATTGTAGGCATTAACTACCTAACTAGTCGTGTATGTACTCTGTATCAAAAGTCGCTGATTGTGCATTTTTTCGTGGCAACCATCGCGCATACCAGAAATGTGTAATCCTAGATGGGAGCCTTTTATTTATATGATATATGCTGTTCATAGACCATACAATACACACTTTACAACTCTCGAGTAATACACTTTTATTTTTACGACATCTTCACATGACATACGTTTCGAAATCCACGACAGTTCCATTCAACTCCCAGTCATCCTATCGGCATGCAAATTGCAGCCACCACCATGGATGCATCTTGAATGAGAATCGCGTAATGCACTTACCTTCCATAGCAGACATGAAAACAAAATGGTTAACATGAAAAAGTTGAGCTGGCAGATGAGCTCCAGTTTTATGCAAATGGGAAATTCGCGGCCTAAGGGTTGGTTTGAGATGAACTTAGCTGGATTTCATAAATGGGTTTTTATGGTAGTGTGCTTGCAATGAATACTCAGACCAGTAATTGAGGAGGTTGCAAGCATGTGACAACATAGGAGAATGAGTTAATTCAAAGATTTTTAGACACTCGTAGGAATCAACTGAAAATCTAAGGCATGTCTAACAGTTTTATGCTTGAGTTTTCAGAAAATGTCATAATGAATCCAGGATGGAGAAAAAGAACGTGCTAGGGCTAATTAGTCACTACAACCGATCCCATCTCATACTTAAAGATTTGATAAAGTACACAAAAGGGTACTTACAGTCATTAAATGTGGAATACCCTTTGAAGATCTGCTTAGCAACCAGCGAACTAATTTCTGAACCGACAAGTACTCCATTATATTTTCGCTATTCCACGATACTCTGACCAACATTTTCCTAAATGCATCCTACAAATCAGCTCTAGCCTAACCAACTGTTGAGCCCACTAAGTACCCTATGACGGCAAGGGTAACGGCGAACCGAAGAGAAAGGATTCTGGGGCGGGTTATTGCTACTCAACTTTTTCCATAATGCTTCGCTCGGCTGCCGATGTAAAAGTGCTTTTAACAGCTAAAGTGTCATTATTCGTAACAGCCGTAGGTACTATCGGGATCCCAGCATAGGCATGGTACTCGTGCATGTATAGGTACGCCGATTTGCACTCCTTGTCTACGATAGGAAGGATACGCAACCTCGTCCATTCATTTGTACAACGAAATAATCACAGAATTACATGCAGACACCCAACCACCACCCGAAACCACTCCAGCTGGCATGAAAGCGTGCAAGAAAAGGAAATTTAATATTTTATACGTATGAAGTACGACAGCAAATAATGTTTTCTATTTTCATTAAAGCATTCCATGGAACTGTTTTTATTATTGACAAAGCAACGGAGTACTTGATAACTATATCGTGTATTGCTTGTAAGTCCTGGAAAGTCATTTCTTCAAACAGTCCCCCAGTCGCCCATTTTCCATTCGCAGATGTTTTTGCGATTTTCTTTATGACTTTGCCAGGCTTTCTCGTTTCGCAGAGTAATTCATCAAGCGTAAATCTTCAAGAGATTGACACGATGTTTTGCAATGGCGTAACATAGCAAGAAGTAGGTTTGTGTTTGATGTCAGCCAGACTTGCAATTGTCGAGAAAGGGAGCTCTAAGTTGAGAAAATGAGGGAATTGGAGAAAATCATCTGTTATGCTAAGTGTAGACACAAATATTGGATTTCGTGCTTTCCGAAGCTGTTGAGGAAGTGCTTCGTTATTAAGTGTGAGGGATCCTCAAGAGCCGGTTGCTTACTCTTATGTTCCAAGTAAAATATGCATGAAATTTTTCAAAAGCCCTTCATTAATGGGGTATTTGCTTAGAAAACTGACTCTTTTATAAATTTCGTTTCGGTAGCAGACGTGTCTGAAGTAGAATGATATCAGGTATCGTATACATTTTGTGCCAAATTCTTTATTTTCACTTACGTATAATTCTTCAGATTTGAAAGTGCCTTAATTACTTATAGTCATTATCCATACTGTTTAAGAAACCAAATCTTCCGTAGTACATAGATTAGAATATGGACTACGGAAGATTTGAACAGAAAACCACTCGGTACATTTAATTTGTAAATGTAAACTCTTTATTTCGCTTCAAATTCACAACCTGCACGACACGCGTCTTCTCTACTATGAATGTAATGCAATAATAATTAGTGTCAGCGGAAATGACATTGAAGTATACTATGTAACGAAACAATGGACATTCAGTGCATGTAAATTTACGTTGAAACAACTATATTCAACGAAATAAATTCAAATAAAATATTTAATTATTATTTATATTCAAACTTACACTTTGACTGAAGATTCCGCCCGCTTTGCATCATCTGAGTCAATGGTTGGTAAGACTAACAGCTTGCGGACCGGCAGCTTAAAAATTCCAAATCGAGTTTTAGTTCCGACAGCTCGAGTGATCTTGTCAGGTCCTGGATAGGTCTGTGTTACATGTCACCAAGGCCACTTAGAGGGTGGAACATTCTCCTCATGCATCAAAGCGAGATCGCCAACCTTTAAATTCGGGCTCTTCATTTTCCATTTATATTGGCTTTGAAGCATTGTTAGATACTCCAAGTGTCACCGATTCCAATAATGCTACGCCATCTTCTGGATCATGCTCCACCTTTTTGCCGGTGAAATTCATTCTTCCTTCAAATCCCGTTCGGGTAGGTATTCCAATGAATGACCAACCAAAAAATGCGACGGTGTTAAAACTTCGGTGACTCCAAAGAGAGGTCTTGAATTCAGCATTGCTTCAATTTAGCAGAGCAATGTATTCATTTCTTTGAACTTGAGTATGGTGTCGCCAAAAACGTGATACAGATGAAACTTCATCGATTTAACTGCTGCCTCCCATAGTGTGGTGCCGCAGAAGGGTTGAAGTGCCATACAATATTTTCCGTTAGAAGTGAAAAATGCAGTTTGTTTGAATGCTTCATTAAAAATTCATGAACAGCATTTAACTTATTGTTCGCTCCGACAAAATTCGTGCCATTTTCCCTACAGGTATCGGTACAGAGTCCTCGGTGTGACACAAATCTTCGAAGGGCTGCCAAAAACGCCTCAGTAGATAAGCCATTTACCAGTTCAATGTGAACTGCCTTCGTACTCATGCATACAAAAATGAAAACGTATGCCTTGTGTTGTCGTTCTCCACGTCCGACAATTGATTGAAGAGATAGTGGTCCAGCAAAATCAACTGCCACTTTCACGAATGGACGCACCAACGTAACGCGTGCTTGTGGGAGATCAGCCATGAACTGATTTGATGCCCGTTGTCTATCTTGAAGCAGATCATGCACATATGCACCACCGACCGTGCCAGGTGCCATAAATTTGTGATCCAAAACCATTGCCGAACGTTGCTGATCAAAAGCGTTGGACCTGCATGAACACCCTTGAGGTGATATTCCTTAACGATTCGTCGGGCAAGCGCACATTGTCCCGACAGGATGACCGAATTCTTGACATCATAGTTGACTTCAGCTTTGGCAAGTCGTCCACCGACTCGCAGTAATCAATAAATAATTGAACGAATGCGACTTGTTGTCTCATAGCTGTAAATGTATCATCCTCTTGAAGCAATCGGTTGAATATGCAAGACTCGCTGTCCAACCTGAAGGAGGTCATCGAAACATTTATGGTTTGCTCTTTGTCAGCGGATTCATTATTAACTGAAGCAATAATTGCATCTGGCTACGGTTCCTTTTCCTCTTGCAGCCAATCAGGACCATGCCGCCATAAACTGGAATTTTTCAACTGCAGTGAACTGACACGCCGCGATGTCAGATGTATTAATCGAGTAGTCACACTAGCAAACTGCTCGAAAACCTTCCTATCCCCTACTCAAAATTTTATGGCAGATGTAGAAAAAATATGTAATTATTTTCATTCGTAATCGTAATTTGTAAACTAATTTTCCTTCTTATTATTATTTATTAAATGTAATTTCATATAAATTTTCCTTTACATTAAATTCAAACGTTTCCCTCTAATTATATTCGTTATGAGGTTTAACTTTTATTACTATTTCAAATCCTCTTCATTTTTCTTTACTTCGGTCAACTTTAGTTTTTAAAGAATTTCAAATTCGCCACATAAAATTCAAAGTATGAGAACGCTGGTCTAGTACACCTCAACGGTGTATTAGATTGGCGAATGGAATGGAATATAATGCAACTGATGGATTGACGTCTACGTCAATTTGACGTCTACGTCGATTTGACGTATCAGGAGGTGAAGGAAGTACGAGTAGCCATGTGAGCTTTCGGAACTAGATTAGTGTTGAAGTTAATCGGTTAAAATGTAAAACAAAAGAATATCTAAATAAATTTATTTAGATGTATTTATCAGTTTGATCTCTAGGCGAGAGGAGGAATGGGATAATGGAAATGATTTGTCGATTCTGATTCTAAGGTCATGATTTATCGCATAAAAGTGAGATTGAAATATTTTTGGAGTACTTTTAACGCCTCTTAGGCTCACACTCTTGGCTCACAAATAAAATTAGACCCTCTAGTATCACCTGTTTCGTTGAATTTTTCAGTCAAAATTCATGCAATTCAAGACTAGCTGAACAAGAGAATTTGGTCACCCCTTCCTTGGAAAAGACGTCGCTACGTCCACTACACGCTTAAATAGTTTAAAAACATATAAACGAATAACATTAGTAGAAAAAAAATGGAAGAAATTGCACTGAACTATGCTTATATCTAACATTGGAAAATATATGGCAATTAGACACCTTTAACGAACATCTGTCTTGCATCGCAGATCAGTTACTGTCGAAAGTAGTTTTTCCCAATTGGAGCACTCGAGAATGATTCTAACAGGGCGATATACTACCATGTCTGCAAATTACAAATTGGAGTCATTTTTCGGAGTACGTTCCGGCAAAAAGTACAAAACAGAGCCTGTCGAAAAGGCGTTTATTTGTAAAAGATATGGAAGCATGAGTTGTCTCAGTGTTGAGGAAAGTTCTTGGTGTCTTCCGGTCGAAATTGTTGAAATCACAAGATGCAAGTCGGAACCCTGCTTTTTGATCGTCTCCCGATTGTACTTTTGACAGCCATTTTACTGAACGATTCGGAATTCTCTTAGGACCATACATAGATAGAAAATTATTTGTATAGGGATACACTTGCAAAAATTTCGAAACCGGTTATGCCCCTATAACTGTGGGCTTGCAGCCAATCGTCAAGTACGGAAAGAATACAAAAGAAAAGGAAAAAGGAATCAAAAAATTAAGTGCCGTATGATACTTCTTTCTGTGTTAAAGTTTATGTGCGTGGTGCGAAAAACTTACCAACGAGTTAGCGTCGAAAATGAATTTGCTACGACTGTCAGTGGACTTGGCAGTTTAAGATTAGCTGAGTAGAAGAAAGTGCAGCCATAAAATTTTTGCATTTGACATATGGTGACAGACGTTTCCTAATGTTGATTATATGCGAGTGCGACAAGAATTTGACGATTAAAAACTGGTTTTTGTCACCCCGAAGGAAACTTTGAGGAGGCGCACCATCGTTAAAAGTGGACCGGGACTTGCAATTGAACTTTCTCGGAATCAAAATGAAACCCGCAAAGTTCTTACTCTTCCTATGAACAGCATCATTGCTCGAGCCTGCGCTACAATAACTTCTTGCTAACGACATTTCATTTGGCAGAACTAAAAGCGGCGTGAAAGCTCTTTCATTGGTTTGTCTACTGCAGAAGCTATAGTTTCCAAATTAATTGTTTTAACGTTTTTCATAAAAATAACTTGGAAAATAGCAAATATTTACCGTCAAATTTGGTGATAGATATTTTCGGTAACTTAAATTCTTTACGTTTTACATCACTTTGTTCCTTGATATTTGCCGCTATTACTGATGGCATTGCCATGGCGTTAATTAAACGATGAAGCTCTGCAACTACTGCATAAAATGGTTCTTTGAATTGCTCAAGTTCACTCGGCTCACTTTCTGCGTCGTCAGCCTCCATGATTTGGTCTTCAATGTCAACGAATTCTTGATATTGAAGTTTGACTTATCCAGTCTCGTCGTGATTCTTCGATTGTAGCATTAGCACCCTTTTCAATTAATACCTTTGCGTTTATGTATTAATTTCGCTACCGACGACATTTTGTTTCGTTTTATTTCCGCGCGCGTGTTTGACTACTTATGCGTAGCCTCTTGCGGCTGACGCCAAACAAATGACCAAGATTTCACCACACGTTTCACAAATCTGTTCCGTATCCAGCTCGACGGACTAATGTTTCAAATCTATGGACTGTGGAAGATTTGAACAGAAAACAACTCGGTACATTTAATTTGTAAATGTAATCTTTTTATTTCTTCTTAAATTCACCAGCACGACACGCGTCTTCTCTACCACGAATATATTGTAATGCAATGATGATGTATGTCAGCGGAAATGGCATTGAAGTATAATATTTAGCGAAACAATGGAAGTTCAATGCATATAAATTTACGTTAAAACAACATTATTCGACGAAATAAATTCAAATAAAATATTCAATTATTAACTGTATTCAAACTTGTGGAATGACTGAACGAACGGGGTACTTATCAAATCAATGGAATGCTGAAGTGCACGGTATTCGTAAATAACAACCTTTTCAAATCAATCAATGAATGGGTTTGCACAATAACATACATAATTACAGGGTTTAGGAGATTTAGGGATACCATTTGGATTTTATGGGATAAAATATAAAGTTGACAAATCATACTATGTTACTAATCATGAAGTTAAGCGAATTTTGACTTCTGAGGTAGTGTTGTGTAACTCTACATATTTTTATATTCACTTAAAGATAAATACATTTCACATGAGCATAAATTCTAATTGACATATTTGTATAAATACATTTCATAGGAACATAAATTTTAATTGCAAGAATCTATTTCGAGCAATTCAAATTGTAATAAATATAACCCAAACTTATATTTCAACGCGCACATAAAATTCTTATCGTAAGAAACATTTTATGAAAATCAAAGTCAAGTTCAAATAATTATTTTGTAACATGATCACTTGATTTTGAATTCGAATGCATCGTTCATTGCATTCTTCATACAGACCTTTTCTGTGTAATGCGATACTAGTCGCGTGCTGAAGATAAACAAGTATATGCATTTTCATTCATGCGATCTGATATTACGACGTGCTATGCCGTAATGACGCATCTGTGAAATTGTCCTTATGTTTCGATAGACAATTAAAGGAATGTGAATGCATATGCTTGTGAACTGACCAAGTCAAGAATAAGGTCAAGTGGTTTCGGGTTTGTTTAAGGTGTGAAGAATGTAATGAGGATGTTGACACTTGTCGTGGAGTAAAAATTTATGAATAATAAATGAACGAAGAATTATGTTTTGAAATTGAAGTGTTGAAAGTAGGTTTTGGGTTTAGGAAAATTTATGACCAATATTTTAAGTAGGTTTACGAACTAATATTTTTGTATGTGTAATAATTTAAGTAGAGCATGACTTCTAGAAAATGATATAAATACCGTTGTGAATTTTAGAGAAAATACAGTTATACTTTTGACTTTCAACTTGCACTTTTCTCTGCGTGATAACGCTGTTTGAATTCGAAGTTATAATTGTCAACGCAATAACTTATCGTTGCGCTTACGTCTAGACTGCAAAGGAATTTAATACTCATTTGCAGTCTTAGTAACAGTAGCGTAGTGGACACTATGTCCTCGCTATTTTATCTGCGGCCCAGCCGCTTGGCTAGGTAGTTTTTTTTAAACTTGAATAAATATTCTTGATCCCACTAAAACCTACATCCACACATAGTGAGGAACAAGAACGCGTGCAAGAACGCGCATCTTTACATGGCGATCCTGCTTGTCCGGATTTGGACGCGTTAGACATTATTGCTAACCAAGAAGAGTTCGACACTGTTTTCGAGAGGTGCTGTAGAGTTGTAGAGGAGTACGTTCCAGAACCCGTGGCAGAACGGTATTTGTCACCGCCACCTTACATTCCGGCTGAAATCGGTACCCCAGATCTTCGAGGACCAAAGCCACGTCGAATTGAACCGTTCCTGAAGAAAACAAGAACGGAGCCGAAGGACATTTTGGAATCTATACCGAAGAAGCGACGACCAAGAGGTGGTCGTAAAACGAAGCTGAAGCGTCAGCGAGCCGAGCTGCATCGTGTAATTAAAATAGCGGTCGGAGAGCAGAAGAGAGTACTACAGCGGAAACTTTTGGACCTCAAACCGGCGAATAGACATTGGGCACAATGGGGAATAGCTGCTCCGTTGGAAACAGTTTCGTCGAGGAATATCAACAATCATTGACAACATCCATAGTATTCATAGTAATAATGATGGTTTTTTATGTATACCACAGATACAATAAGAATTACGTGGTAAAAAGGCTAAATAGAAATATTAATATTTGAGAATTTGAGTTGTTTTTGATGTTAGAAGTATTTAGCCTATTTTTTTTGGTTTATGGAGTCTATGGATTAAGAGTTATTTACCATTGGCTTTAGGATATCTTGCTTCAAATTTAATGATTTATGGAGCTTTTAGAAAAACTGGTGGTTGAGAATGAAAAGGTTTTGAGTAATTTAAAGAAATGTGCAAAGAGTTTGTACACTTTTGAGACACTCCAGGCTAAATTAGATGAGTTGCAAATTAGAAAGGAAAAGTTTAATGATATACTCAAGACTTGCAAAGATGAAAGTTCTAAAGTTTTAGATCTCAAGTTAAAGTTCAGAGCACTATCATCCATTTTGGAGGGCGAAATCTGGTTACAGCTGAGCAAACAAGGGTATTCGGATATAGAAGAAATCAAAGAAGATTCTATAAGTGAGGATCTAGAATCTAGTTTACAGATATTAGAAGAAAGATTCACCATGGCCGATTTTAGTTTAGAAACAGCCATGAAGATCATCCCTGTTTTTGATGGGAAGTATAAGGAATTGGACCCTTTCCTCAAAATACTAGAAATCCTCCATACAACCCTGTCTGCTAATGCTAGGGCTAGTCTCATTGACTTCGTTGTCAATGTTAAATTATGTGCCACAGTCAGACTTTCTTTGGCAAATGTTTCAATTACATCCTTCGATACCCTAAAATCAGCATTACGAACAAGATTTAAGAATAATAAAACTGTACCTCAGATTCATACCATGTTAAGTAGTACTTACCAGAAGAAATCTTCTGTGAGTTCTTTTAAGGACAAAATCTTAAACTTGGTGGATGAACTCAACCAATTACAAATACAGGAGTTAGGAAGTCAAGCTACTCCGAACGAGAAGAAAGTTATCGCACAGATGAACGACACCTATGCGCTAACCGTTTTCAAAAATGGGCTGAATGATCAGCTAAGGAACACTATTTTTTCGGCAAGACCAAAAAGTTTTACCGAAGCTGTATCACTCGCACAGGAATTAGAAAATGCAGAGACACAGGCTACTAATAGTGTAATGCATTTTAGTGGCAATGCCAACAAGAAAGGGAGAAGATACGATAACCGTAATAGGAATAGCAATGATAGGAATAATAGACATAACAATAACTATAATAGGAATAATGATAGGAACAGTAGAAGTAACGATAGGGACAATAACCACAGTAACAATAGAAGTTACAACAATAATAATAACAATGATAGGGATAATCGCTACCGTAGCAATCGCAATAGCAACAATCAATCAGATAATCACAAACGTAATAGGCGCAATGGTAGGAGCAACAACAATAATAATAGTGACAATAGAAGGAGAAATGTCCATGTTGTTAGCGACCAGGGAAACGTGCTAAGTTCCGGAGAGGACATGGAGAACCTCCCGGTATAAGAAAATTGGACACAGAGCACAATATATATAGAATAACCGATAGTTGTACTAATTTTGTGAGAATTTATAATTATAACTCTGATAGATACTTATTATTTTTAATCGATACAGGTGCGGATGTGTCTATATGCAAAGACGATGTCTATAAGGATTTAGAATATTCTATAGATAGTAAAAATAGGATTAGACTTACGGGAATAACAAAAGAGGTAACCACGTCCTTGGGTACTTCTTACTTAGAGATATTAATTGGGAATCATAAAGTAACGGAATCGTTCCACATTGTAGACAGTAATTTTCCGATAAGTACAGATGGTATTATCGGCAGAGATTTGATGGTCCATTATTTATGCAGAATTGATTATGAGACATTTACAATAACCTTCAACGTAAATGATGAAGAAGTTGTACTACCTATGGACACGAGAAGACAACAGTATTCACAGATAAACATTTCGGCAAGAACCGAAATGATTGTTCCGGTCAACATAGATATTGATGAGGATAGTATCGTGCTGAACACGGAGATTGAGAAAGGTGTATTTGTAGGAAATACAATCATACCTGTAAGAGGTGTACGGCACATTAAAATCATGAATACAACAGACGAAGATATTGTCATAAAGCATTTCAATGTTGAAGTCGAACCATTGAAAGATTATGACATCTTCAAAGGGGAAAAACAGAGTTTCGACAATGATCGATTTAAGAGATTACTGAACGTTATAAATAAGGATAGTCTGGATAAACCTGCAATGCAAAGTTTGCTTAAAATCATAAAAGAATATCAAAATGTATTTCATTTGGATGGAGAAAAGCTTGCAACGAACAACTTCTATAAACAGAAATTACAAACCGTAGATAACAGTCCGGTTTATATTAAGAATTACAGATTACCTCAATCCCAAAATGAGGAAATCCTGCAACAAGTCAGAGATCTGGAAACCAGTGATATCATCGAGCCATCAACTAGCCCGTATAATTCTCCACTGTTAGTTGTACCAAAAAAGAGTACAGACGGAAAAGCTAAATGGCGACTGGTTGTAGATTTCAGAAGACTCAATGACAAGATAGTCAACGACAAGTTTCCTTTGACGAGACTTGAGGACGTCTTGGACAGGCTTGGTAGAGCAAAATATTTCTCTACGCTGGACATGACTAGCTCTTTTCATCAAATTGAACTTGAGAAAGAGTCTAGACCATTGACAGCATTCTCCACTAACGATGGGCACTATCAGTTCAAGAGGTTACCATTCGGATTGAAAATTTCGTCCAACAGCTTTCAAAGGATGTTAACCATAGCTCTCAGTGGCCTTAGCCACGAGGCATTCTTGTATGTCGATGACATAATTGTATTCGGTTGTAGCATCAAACACCATAATGACAATCTTTGCAAAGTACTACAAAGGTTGCGTCGGTATAATTTGAAATTAAATCCTGAAAAATGCCAGTTTTTGAGATCAGAGGTAGTATACTTGGGTCATTTGATAACCAGTGAGGGAATCAGAACTGATCCAGCTAAGAACAATACAATCAAAAACTACCCAGTACCAAAGAGTGCAGATGAAGTACGCAGATTTGTGGCTTTCTGCAATTACTACAGGCGTTTTATACCAAATTTTGCCGAGACGGCGAAGTGTTTGAATGCATTGCTAAAGAAAAATGTAACTTTTGTCTGGACTGAGGAATGTCAAAAAGCATACGAAACTTTAAAAAGGAAACTGATAGAACCACCGATACTTCAATACCCAAACTTCGCAAAACCATTTATTTTAACCACAGATGCTTCAAACTATGCTTTGGGCGCAGTTTTATCTCAAGGAGAAATTGGCCAAGACCTACCAATTTCTTATGCTAGCAAATCCTTGGCTAAGCACGACATCAACAAACCGACTATCGAAAAAGAGCTTTTAGCTATTCATTGGGGCATAAATTTCTTCAGACCCTATCTATACGGACGAAAATTCGTGGTTGTGACCGATCACAGACCACTAGTATCATTGTTTACCCATAAGAATCCCTCATCAAAACTGACTAGAATTCGTGTCGACCTATCAGATTACGATTTCACAATTGTATATAAGAAAGGTAGTATGAACACTAATGCGGATGCATTGTCAAGGATCGAGTTGGATTCGGACACCTTGAAAGCGATGATACCTCCAGAAACTGATGAAAATGCGAAAAGGAAACTATTAGCGATTACAAGAGGTATGGCGAATAAGACAGAAAAACAGAAAGAAGTGGTCAACAACGAGGGCACCCAAACTCCAGTAGAACCTGATCAACTCTATTGTTGGGATTGCACGAGTTTGTCTGACATTACCGGTATTACGAAACTGAGATTTATCCTGCGCAGTGAAGTTAAAAATAAAGATGTTTATATTGTACGTACAAAAGATATTATAGAAGTACATTGTAGCGATATATCTGATGTGAAATCCGTTTCCGTCAAAGAAAAGCTAACAATGCATAATGGTACCAAAAGTAACAAGAGTGATGAGGCAAATAGTGATAATCCGAATCCGAAATTCGTTTCGATTCTGGAGAAACTATTTAAATTCGCGAATCAAGAGAACATCAATGAACTCTCACTATCTTGTGAAGACAGTATTTTTAGGTCTATAGACAAAGCAGTATTTAAAAGAATAATTAATATGTTGCAACAGAAAACGCGTACGCAAAAGAAATTACGAATTATGATATACAAACCGCCTACCAAGATAACAGATAAACTTGAACAAAAGAAGCTAATAGAGGAGTATCACAACTCACCTCATGGAGGACACCTAGGAATTCGCAAAACATTGTTAAAACTAAAACAACGATACTGTTGGAAGAATATGAACAGTATGGTTAAAATCCATATCAAAAATTGTGCAGCTTGCCTAACTAACAAACAAGTAAGGCATACAAAAGAGAGGATGGTTGTAACAGATACACCATCAACAAGCTTTGAGACTGTACAAATAGATACTGTAGGTCCATTAAGAATCTCGAATAATTACCGATACATATTAACACTACAATGTGAGTTAACTAAATTTGTCGTTGCTTTCCCAATAGAGAATAAGGAATCAAAAACTATAGCGGTAGGTTTAGTAGAAGAGTTTATATTAAAGTATGGACACTTTAAAATACTTAAGTCTGATTTAGGAACTGAGTTCACCAATAGACTTATGGGCGATATATGCAACTTATTAAAGATAAAACAAATTTTTTCTACTCCATACCATCACCAAACGCTAGGTTCGGTTGAAAGAAACCATCGGGTTCTCAATGAATACATGTATTCTTTTGCTGATGATCAGCAATGGGATAGATGGATTCCGTACTACACCTTTGCGTACAACACTACACCTCATATAGATACCAATTATACACCTTATGAATTGGTATTCGGCAAATTGCCTTACCTTCCAAATGATTTAATTGAGGATGGTGAAAAGATTTACAATCTGGATGATTATGCTAATGAACTCAAAGTAAGATTAAAAATGTCTATTTCAAAGTCTAGGAAGATAATAGAAAATTTGAAAGCAAAGAGGGTTAAAGAACAAGGTCGTACAAACCCTATACACATAAATATTGGAGATCTTGTATTAGTAAAGAATGAGAACCGTAGAAAACACCAACCCCCTTATAAAGGTCCATATAAAGTAATAAATGTTGAAAATAGCAATGTTTTAATTGATATAGACGGACTCCAAAAATCAATACACAAGAATAGAATAAAACCATATAATGTAATCATTCAATAAATGTTAATAATAAGAAATTAAATTTATTGCGAACCGTATAGTGTAATTGTACAAAACATGTAACAATATTGTATGGGACATATTGCATTTCTATGTATAAGTGAACTATATATATAAAATTTTTTTTTTTTTTTTAGATTCGTATTAATATATTGTATAAAATTTCAATATATCAACACTCATCTAGAGGATTAGGGTGTTGTGTAACTCTACATATTTTTATATTCACTTAAAGATAAATACATTTCACATGAGCATAAATTCTAATTGACATATTTGTATAAATACATTTCATAGGAACATAAATTTTAATTGCAAGAATCTATTTCGAGCAATTCAAATTGTAATAAATATAACCCAAACTTATATTTCAACGCGCACATAAAATTCTTATCGTAAGAAACATTTTATGAAAATCAAAGTCAAGTTCAAATAATTATTTTGTAACATGATCACTTGATTTTGAATTCGAATGCATCGTTCATTGCATTCTTCATACAGACCTTTTCTGTGTAATGCGATACTAGTCGCGTGCTGAAGATAAACAAGTATATGCATTTTCATTCATGCGATCTGATATTACGACGTGCTATGCCGTAATGACGCATCTGTGAAATTGTCCTTATGTTTCGATAGACAATTAAAGGAATGTGAATGCATATGCTTGTGAACTGACCAAGTCAAGAATAAGGTCAAGTGGTTTCGGGTTTGTTTAAGGTGTGAAGAATGTAATGAGGATGTTGACACTTGTCGTGGAGTAAAAATTTATGAATAATAAATGAACGAAGAATTATGTTTTGAAATTGAAGTGTTGAAAGTAGGTTTTGGGTTTAGGAAAATTTATGACCAATATTTTAAGTAGGTTTACGAACTAATATTTTTGTATGTGTAATAATTTAAGTAGAGCATGACTTCTAGAAAATGATATAAATACCGTTGTGAATTTTAGAGAAAATACAGTTATACTTTTGACTTTCAACTTGCACTTTTCTCTGCGTGATAACGCTGTTTGAATTCGAAGTTATAATTGTCAACGCAATAACTTATCGTTGCGCTTACGTCTAGACTGCAAAGGAATTTAATACTCATTTGCAGTCTTAGTAACAGTAGCGTAGTGGACACTATGTCCTCGCTATTTTATCTGCGGCCCAGCCGCTTGGCTAGGTAGTTTTTTTTAAACTTGAATAAATATTCTTGATCCCACTAAAACCTACATCCACACATAGTGAGGAACAAGAACGCGTGCAAGAACGCGCATCTTTACAGTAGGTTCAAAAGCATTCAATTGCAAAAGCAGGGATGGACGTGGAGAGAGACGCGAGTTACTTCTAGAACTCCTCCTGTGGCTTAAGTTCTATATTCCTAAAGTTTCAATCAAAACCTTTCGTTTGATACCCTACTTGACTACCTTTGTTAAAACAGTTTTTAAGGACCTCTTCAGTAAAATCCTTAACATTTTCGTTAACACGTTAGCTTTTCAGAGACTACTATTTCTTGCCTTTCCGCCAAATTTGACCATTGCAGAATGGCCTATGTGATGACTGGCCAGGCAAACGGACGGACAAACAGGACGCGTAGGATTTTTTAATTTTCGTTTTTGATGGGCCGGAACGGCAGGTCAGGGGTTCCAGATAGTGCTGACGAAAGGGGCGAGGAAAGCCACTAAGAAACTCCTTCAAAAACTGCCAGAAAATGAAATTCGCACGGACGTCCAACAATAAAAAGACCTAATGCGAAACAGAACAGAAAGAAGCCCCGACGAAGACCCCGGCAGCAGGCACTGCTCGTAAAACCCCAAGATGGTGGATCCTACGCGTAGGTGCTGCGGGACATCAGGCATTCTGCGACGCAGTAAAGAAAGCTCTCGGCAAAAGCGGAACTATAGCCTTGCTCAAGCCGATGGCAACGATTGAAATAAGAGATTTGGCTGAGGCAGAAGAGACCATTAAAAGGGAGCGTGGGCAGGATCAAAGAGACGCTGACACCAGAAAACCATAGTGGACAGTGTATGGCTATATTTGACTTGACCAAAAAGGACGCCGAACAATATCTGAATAAGGGCAATGTAAGAATAGGTTGGGTTGTCTGCAGGATACGGCGACGAGTAGCGCTTCTTCAATGTTTCAAATGCCTTGGCTATGGCCACACCGCAAAAGTATGCAAAGGACCCGATAGGAGTTCCCTATGTTAAAAATGCGATGAAATGCGATGAAATGTGACATAGAAGAAAACAGTGCACAAAAGAGGCACACTGTACTCTTTGCAAGGATGCTGATCCAAGATCGAATTTTGGGCACGTCTTGGGGTTAAGAAAATGCCGGGTTTTCCAGGAAGCCCTAGCCAAGTCAAAATCAGAACTTCGATGACCTGCATCCTGTACCTAAACCTATACCGCAGTGCAACTGCCCAGGATCTGCTTGAGTAGTTTGCGAGGGACATGAAAGCCAACTTTATGTTGCTGAGTGAGCAACACCATGATAAAAGTTCTGCATCATGGCAACCTGATGAAACTGGTACTGCTACCTTCTGGGTTCGGAATAGTGATTTTCAGGCGGAGACCTGTGCGCGGGGGGATGGTTTTATGTGGGTTCGGTGATCAGGGACCACCTTCTTTAGTGTGTATCCAACACCCAACGGATCGATATCATCTTTCCAACCCAAACTGAATGGTTTGGAGAGCGCTGTTTCGAACGCAGACAGCAACGTGCTTGTTGGGGGAAACTCAACGCTAAAGCAATCAAATGGGGCATGCTTTAAACAGATCCGCAGGGAAAACGAATCCTAGAAATGGTAGCCAGGACGGCGCTCGTCGTACTAAACACCGGAAATATGCCGACTTTCCGCCGTATTAGCTGTGAAGGAACCATACTTTAGTATGGAGGATACACAATTGGATCAGTGATGTTGTCTCCCGACGTCCATGCTCTTGGTTTTCTACAAATGGGTGGAACATCGGAAGGATGGAAGTCGAGAGGTTCTCCAAGATGCTTACAGTGGTGCCCCGCTGCAGGGAGATTGGCAGGGGACGGAAGAACTGGCAGCTCAAGACGTGGTGAACTTAACAATAAGCATCATCACGACAGCTTGCGATGCTCCTATGCCCCTTCAAAAACCCCGGCACGGCAGGCCCTAATATACTGGGGGTAGACTAAAATCGTTGAAAAGCGAAGGGAGTGTCACAAGCTTCGACTTGAGGCCCAACGAGTACGGAACGTTGAGGAGGCATGCAACTGGGTTGCAGCATATACGTTGGCCAGAAAATACCTTCGCAAATTGATCAACAACAACAAGGCTCGCTGTTGGCAAGATCTGGTGGACAGTGTGAACAAGGATTTGTAGGGCTTTAGCTACAAGCTAGTTATGCGCAAGCTTAGTGCCCCACGAAAGCGTTGTATATATGAAGCAAAAAAGAAAACGAGATAGCGCGGGCACTCTTCCCCGCCCGTTCCGACCGAGTTGAAGCTGTTCATGGTGAAATTGCAGTTGAGTGTCCACTCTTCACACAGCTGGAATTAGAAGAGGCAGTCCTTTCACTGAAAGGCTCTAAGTCCAGATGCTGTTCCGGCTGGAGTATTGCAACTTATCTATCACCATTGTTCTGACTTATTGCGCAGCACATTCAACGCTTGCCTACGAGATGGGGTTTTCCTAGTACGATGGAAGGTGACGAAGCTCGTGCTGATCAGTAAGGGGAAGGAATATCCCAGATGTCCATCTACAAACCAGCTGTTATGCTCGAGAAATTCATCAAGGGAAGACTCACTGACGCGATTCGTGCTGCTGGGGACCTATCTTTTTGGCAGTACGGATTTAGAGTAGGACGTCCCACCATTGATGCGATTGCAGAGGTGCCGAGCGCTGTCCAAAAGGCAGAGTCATATAGCCGTACCAAGCTACAGATCATCCTGTTGGTGACGCTTGAGGTCAGGGATACGGTCAAACTCGCTAGATAGGTGGATATTCTGGATACGCTGGGAAACCTTTTTCAAGTTCCAGAATATCTAATGCGGCTTCTGAGGGACTATCTGAAGGACTGAAGCCTGCTTTACGATACGACACAGGGCCAACGAAGGATGGAAGTTACATCAGGTGTTGCCCAGGGATTCATCCTTAGTCCAGATCTGTGGAACGTATCTTACGATGGGCTACTGAGACTGGAGATGCCAGATGAGTCACGCTTAATCGGCTATGTGGTCACTGAACGCACCATTGAACAAGCGCAACTTATGCTAGGTATGCCAATGCATCGAGGGCTCAGTTTAGCACTAGAGAAAATCGAAGTGAAGATTATCAGTTTTGGAGTGATACAAATCGAATCGAAACCAACGGCAATTTACCGCGGGTTACTGATTGCCTCGAAGATGAGTTTCTCTGGACAAATCAGGGCATCGGCTGAGAAGGCTGCTTCGGGAATATCGGCTTTTAGCCGACTTATGCCCAATGTAGGGGGACCCAGCCCATCAAGAACACGCCTCTTGATGAGTGCTGTAGGGTCGGTTCTACTCTCAGTAAGGATATATACCAAAAACGCTTGGCACAGGTACAGAGAAGAGCAGCATTGAGGATTGCGTCTTCCTATCTGACAGTCTCTGTTCCCCTCCTTGCTAGAGAGTGCCACACTATTTACCTGCGATGAAATGAGGATGCGAGGGAGATGGTTGTCCGCAAGGAGTAGAAGCGCTCACCCAAGGATTGGCAGCAGTCTTGGGTAAATTGTATGGAGGGAAGGTGGACTGTGCGCCTCATCCCTGACTGACTTCTGTCGGACCCAGGTTTTGAGCGGGCATGAATGTTTTCAGTTCTACTTGCACAGGATTGGTAAGTAACGGTCCCCGAATTGTCGGTTTTACCCAGGAGAGGAAGACAATGTTGTCCACACATTTTTTGAGTGCTTAAAACGGGACAGGCTGCGAAGAGACCTCTACAGGGAGACGGAAGAACTCACCCTGGATAGTATCGTTGCGGTGATGCGCGGCTGGCAAGTTGAACCGTGTGGCACACTATGTTTGGGCAGACTCAAAGCAGTCGGAGGCATTGGGTCTGAGGGATCACTTGTCTGACGATACCTCTTCCTCTCTCCCCTAGCTTGAAGGCGTCTCAAAGCGTAACAAAATGAGAACTTGGTTCTCAAGCTGACTGGGGAGGTGTTTAGTGGGTAGTCTACTCGCCTTCTTGCGAGCATGGGAGTACCACCCTCTATGTCTAAATGACATTCACGTCCCAACCATAAAAAACTGTGGCAGAAATTTGTTCGAGCCTCAACATGAAACGTAGAGCTGTTTACAAAATTCTCCGGAGGTATAAAGAGGAAGGCAGAATAAACTTAAGGGATAGTCCTGGTCGTCCAAAGTTTCTAATGACGCTTGAAGAACGCACTATCGTTTTTAAAGTCAAGTACTCGAAAAATTGGAAGTGAAGTTTCCGCTGACAAAAAAAAGTGGGATGTGAAACAATGCGCTGAGGTCAGAGAAATGCTCAGTATAATGGACTTGTTGCACCCAAAAAACCATTCATCAGCGTTGTGAATAGAAAAAACGATACGATTTGGCTAAGGAATATATTTTGAGGGATGCTGATTATTGGGATGACGTTTTTTTTTTGAAAACATCAAATTTAATGTCTTTGGCTCGGATCGACATGTTGTGTTGTGGCGTGCGCCCAATGACGAATTGAGACCGAAGAACCTCAGGCTTACTTGAAGTACACAGGCGGCAGTTTAATGGTTTGGGGATGCGTATCTAGTCACGGTGTTGGCAAATTAGTATTTATTGATGATATTATGGATTCCCATCGATACTTAGACCTCTTGAAAGAAAATCGGGGAAAAAAAGCCGCAAAAATAGGTATTTTAAATGCGTTTAAATATTAGAAAGACAATTACCCAAATCATAAGGCTCGAATTGTTCAAGAATGGCAGCTGTATAATTGCCCAAAATTGGATCATCCTCGTCCCCAGTTACTGGATTGTAATCCTATTGAAACCCTCTGTGATGAATTGGACCGTAGAACTCATAATACGCTGATTTCTTTTAAGAGGTAGCTCGAGAAAAGTCTTCGCAAAGAATGGGTAAAAATTGACATGGAATACTTGTGAAAAATTATCTTCAGTATGCCAAATCGTTTAAAATGTGTTTTTCAACAAACAGAACATGCAACAAAATATTAGTTTTATAAAAATTTTGTTTATATTTAAAATTTAGCCTATGTGTGGAACTTTTTGAGAGGTGGAATTTTTCGCTTCTTTTAAGAATTTTCCTATTTTTTGGTATAGACTCGTATAAAGTGAAAAACTTTTGTATTTGTGTAATATGTAAGGTTATTATATTTTTTCCCCCATTTTTCCCGCTTTTATTGACTTATAAAACATTTCTTTTGTGTGAGGATCTTTTTGGTAGCTCAAATAAAAACTGTTATTGGATTTCAATCATATATCCTCATATTTAACCTTACGTCCTTCTTTCTTTCAATTTCTCATGGGGGAGGAGTAGAAAAATGGGAAACAAAACACGAAAAATTGAAGGACATAGAAGCTACGTGCTTGCCGATTGCAAATGATTTGACTTTGGATTCATAATGAAATTATGGCATTAATTAATCTAATTTTTCCAGCGCAATGTTGTCAAAAATAACTGATTTTTGGTAATATTTGATGAAAATATTTTATTTCAAGATACAAAGCTAATTTAAAAAGCGGATGAAATTCGGTCAAAAATGGAGTTCTTTTAAAACAGTTTATGCCACTTATATTATATTAAATCATGGATTTATTCAATGCATTCGCTTTCTGCATTTTTTGAAAAGCGATGTGTGAGAGGATAACATGATTCTATTTTACAGCGGACGAAACAAATGCATTTGAAAATCGCTATTTTTAAGAACTATCCGCAAACATTTTTTCATAATTTTGTTCACGAATAAATATTTCAATCAATACAAGCTCTAGCGCAAGAGATGTGGACAACCCATTTCTACCATGGCTGAGAAAAATCAAATTGAAAATAGCCATTTTTCTTTGAATATGCTGTTTTGGTGCTCATGGCGCCTTAACTTTTTTGCCGGTTTTCTCGATTTAGTATAATCAAAAAACACAAAAATCCAAATTCGTAAAGGTTTATTTAGCCTCTTAATGAAATGTAAATTTAATTTTTAATGTAAAATACAACTTTTACTCTGCCGGAATTGATGGAAATTACATTTTCCACTAAGTGGCACGTTCCCAGAAAATAAAGTTAACTAGACAAAGAATTCAGTTAAAATGACTGAACTACCAAACGAAAAGAGAATACTCTATCCTTCATCTATCCGCACCTGCAGAACTTTTAAACCCAAAATAGAGCATAAAGGAATCAAGGAAGGATAAGCACTGTACCAGGAAAATCATAAACAATGAAAACGTACTTAGTTAATTGTCAATTAGGCAACCACCTAATATTTTTGCTCCTACCCTTGAAATATTTCACATTATTCAGCCGAAAGTTTTATGGAAAAGGAAGAAGGGATAAAATTTCATGACAAGTCACTAGGCATTAAATGAATGAATATCCCTTCAAGAGTTTGTTTCTGGATGGTTATTTCATGCTCCAAACGTTTTCAAGGGTTTACTTTAGGGATGAAAATGGGGACTGAATATTGGGCTTAGGTAAGTAAAGACAATAGATGTAGGTAGCTTTACGTGCTATTTATATTTACCAGCATAAGTTTAATGCATAACTAGTTCCTACTGTTAGTTACCTATAGTGTACATATACCCGGCTCAAGTTTAATCAATTAAATTGATTAACAATTTTATCACGTTTTTCAAGCTTCAGTAAATTCGTTTGGCACGTGTTTAAAGCTTATGCGTTTCTGTTCCAGAGCATTACGTGTATAATAAACCGTAGGTGTAAATAGTCATTGGTTGCAGACGACTGCATCTGATAAACTTTCATATCCTGTATTGATTTCTGCTCATTTTCAGAGAAAATTCGTAGCAATCTAATATGAAATTTTACAATATTTGATACCATATTACAATCTTCTTTTTTTTCGATTCTAAAGTAATTTTCAATGACTTTATCTATTACTTACGATTTTGTTATGTTGATTATAAGTATTTACCTGAAAAGATAAAAAAAATCATTACGAATCTTAAATTGACTTTAGCATTTTAAATTCAGTATACGAGTATTAACAGAACTACCATACAAGTTACCATGTGTAACAGGCAATTGTTCGACTTACACGCACGGGGCAATATCTGCTGACGCCAAGGCTAAATTTCGAAACGGAAATATCGATCATGGGAAACCAATTCAATTCAGGTGAATTGCACATTCATCAAAAAGTAAAATAATGAATTATAAATAGTTTTATGTCGAGTTTAAATTGTAACTTCATTCAGGAACGACGGGCTCAAACATCTAAATATACTTTTTTAACACTCCATCGGATGCAACTAATCTGCTAGCCACAGCGCGAGCTCATTGGGTTGCCAAGTCTGGTCCATAAGTCGCCTTTGGTTCTTCTCTCAGTAGCTGCCTCTCTACCACTGACAGTGGCAATTCCAGTGAGTGATTATCAATTATCAGTGCTGGTTGACAAGTAGAAAGATCTATCAGACACATTGCCACGTACGGTTTGACAAGTAAGCTTTCATAGTAATTTTTAATACTGTGTCAAGCTTTTTTGCTAGTTATTTCATATTACACAACATTATTCAGTATTCTGTAATTAGTGAACCTGTTCTTGGACTCTGGCTTGTCAAACACATTGCGCCCGATCGTGAAATAGTTAGTAGAATATTTCAATATATATTTTTTTATTTATTTTGAAGTCATTTTCATAACTATTGTAAGTATTGGTTTGCTCCAGACATCAATCTGTCAAAAAAAGTGTATTCTATGAGCAAACCTGAAGACTTTGCAGAAATACGCCGTTTATTAGAAGCATCTGACGAAGAAGATGACAAATTCAGGGAAGAACGATTTTTAGACGAAAGAAGGAAGACAATTTAGAGTAGCGTCAAGAAGGATCAGAAACGGAACAAGAATGTATTGATAGTGATGAAGATGAAATTACAGAAGATAACGATTTTTATGTTGGGAGGGACAAAGCAATCAAGTGGTATAAGACTCCTCGGGGAAATAATATTCGTAGGAGGGCTTATAACATCTTAATACATTCAGCCGGAGTTATTGATGCAGCGAAATTATCAAGAACTCCTATCGAATCTTGAAACGTCTTATTCACAGAGGACATTTTAAATTACATCATAAAGTTTACTAACCAGTATATAAATAGCATCAAAGAATCATTTTCCCGAGAACCAGATGCAAAACATACAGACTTGGTCGAAATAATAGACTTGGTCTAATCGAATGTCTCAGATTTCATGAGCCGGGGACAGGGAGACATGAGCCGGGGACAGGGAGACAAGAGCCGGGGACAGGGAGACATGAGCCGGGGACTGGGAGACATGAGCCGGGGACAGGGAGATGCTGGGTTTTCAAGGAGGCCCTAACTAAAGCCAAATCGATACTCAAATGATCCGTATCCTGCAGGTCAATTTGCACCGACACACACGCACAGGACCTACTTGAGCAGTTTGCGAGGAATAAGAAAGCTGACCTGCTGTTGCTGAGCGAGCAACATCATAACAAGGACTCGCAAGCGTGGTACCCTGACGAATCTAGTACCTCGCCCATCTGGGTTCGAGACAGCGCCCGCCTTCAGGTGCAGGGCCATGGACGCGGAGATGGTTTTGTGTGGGTGCGGTGTTCAGGGATAACATATTTCAGTGTTTATCTGACGCCTAACGAGGCAATGCCATCTTTTCGAACCAAACTCGATGCCCTGGAGGACGCTGTCTCGAACACAGAGGGCCACATGCTGATCGGGGGAGACTTCAACGCTAGAGCTATTGAATGGGGTATGCCACAATCCGACCCAAGGGGAAAGCAAATCTTGGATATGGCGGCCAGAACAGCGCTTTTTGTCCTAAATACTGGTAACACCCCTACTTTCCGCCGCTGGGGTTGCGTAGGAACCATACCCGATGTGACACTCGCTTCGGAGTCCCTGTTACCTAGAGTACACAACTGGCGAGTACTAGAGGACTACTCGGCTAGTGATCACCAGTTTATAGCGGTTGAGATTCACGACGGTGCCACTCTGCGTGCATATACCCAAACTTCAATCCTCGCATGGAGGACTGGGAGGATGGACGTTGAGAGGTTCGCTGACGCGCTTACAGCAGGCGCACCGTTGCTGGGAGCTCCGCCAGGGAGTGGAGGGCCTACAGCCAAGGACTTGGTGAACTCAACTATGAGTACCATCATAACTGCTTGCGAGTCTTCCATGCCCCGTCGGAGACCCCGACACGGTAAGCCTCCAGTATACTGGTGGTCCAACGAGATCGCCGAAGAAAGAAGCGAGTGTCACAAACTTCGGCGAGAGGCCCAGCGGGCGCGAACACGGGAGGAGGCAGATACTAGGCTAGCAGCATACAGGTCCGGCAGGAAATATCTTCGCAGGCTTATTAACAAGAGCAAGGCCCGATGCTGGCAAGACCTCGTGGACGATGTAAATAGGGATCCGTGGGGCCTAGGTTACAAGCTGGTCATGCGAAAACTTGGTGCCCAACGGAAGCCCTGCCTACATGAAGTAGAGAAGATGGACGAGATCGTACGGGCACTATTCCCCACGCACCCTGTCCGTGTCGATCCAGCTCATGCACAAACACCATTAGAATGCTCACCTTGCACAATAATAGAACTGGAGCAGGCAATTCTATCCATGGAAGCAGGGAAGGCACCGGGACCAGATGGCGTTCCTGCTGAGGTTTTGCAGCTTGTCTACAAGCTTTGCCCTGACTCGTTGCACAGTATTTTCAACGCTTGCCTTTACGAAGGTGTATTTCCGGAATGTTGGAAAGTAGCGAGGCTCGTACTGATAAGCAAGGGGAAGGGAAATTCCGAGTTGGCGTCTGCATACCGCCCGTTATGTATGCTAGACACGGCTGGGAAAGTGCTCAAGAAACTCATCAAGGGAAGGCTCACTGACGCGGTCCCTTCTGCCGGAGACCTATCTCCTCGGCAGTATGGTTTTAGAGCAGGTCGCTCCACTATTGACGCGATAGCGGAAGTAGTGAGCGCGGTCCAAAGAGCGGAGGCTCACTGACAGTCAAACAAAAGGGTTGTGTTGCTCGTGACGCTTGACGTCAGAAACGCCTTCAACTCCGCTAGATGGGCGGATATTCTGGAAGCACTGGAAAACTCTTTTCAAGTTCCAGAATATCTGATGCGGATTTTGAAGAACTACCTGACAGACCGGAGCCTGCTCTATGAGACGAAGGAGGGCCGGCGGAGGATGGAAGTTACATCGGGTGTTGCACAAGGCTCCATCCTTGGCCCAGACCTGTGGAACATCACGTACGACGGGCTACTGAGAATCGAGCTGCCGGATGAGTCGCGCTTGATCGGCTATGCAGATGATGTCGCGGCGCTAGTTGCGGGACGCACTGTTGAACAAGCGCAACTCAGACTGGGTATGCTAATGCACCGAGTGAGGGACTGGATGACTGCTCGCGGGTTCAGCCTAGCTTTGGAGAAAACCGAAGTAGTCATCTTGACAAAAAAGAGAATCCCTAGAGTAAGGATGATCAACATTGGGGGAGCACTCGTTGAGACTAAACTTGCAGTGAAGTACCTGGGCATTTTTATCGACTCGAAGATGCATTTCTCCGAGTAAATCAGGGCAATAGCTGACAAGGCTGTATGCAAGAGGTGGGAAAGGCAGCGCGGTGACCTCATTGAAGAAATGGGAGATCTCTCTCCGGATGAACTCACTGGAGAGATGCTCACATCCGTTGACAAATGGAACTGTGTGGCACATTTCGCTCGGGCAGTCCTTAAGATAAAAAGGAAAATATATGAGCGCCTGGAGGCGTCCAGGGCGGAGGGGTCTCTTTTCAAGAAATCCCTCTCCCTTCCCCTCCTTCCGTTGGAAAAGGGATCCCTGTAGCCCGGTGGCGCCTAAACGCGTAGAGAAATGAGGCTTAGCCCGAAGTAATGTGTCAAACGGTTCCAGGCTAGGTTCTCAGATTGACAGGGGAGGTGTGTAGTGGGTAGTCCAAGGGTATCCTCCATGGGAGTCCCACACTGCCAGACTCGGCGGGCGTAAATGCCTTCACCCCCTACCACAAAAAAAAAATATCTCAGATTTGGTGATCGAGAAACACGATCTGCTAGGAAAGAACTGGATTGGCTTGCTGCAATACAAGGTGTATTCACAAAATTTGTAAAACATTGTCAAGCAAGTTATTGTATTGGAGAAAACGTTACAATCGACGAAATGTTTCCTGCTTTTCGTGGCAATTGTCCTTTCAGGCAATATATCCCGTCTAAATCCAGTAAATATAGGATAAAAATTTTCTCTCTTCAATTTGGAAATATATGCTGAAAAGCAAAACGAAGGACCATTTTCTAAAGGGTGATTCATAACAAGTGTACACATGTGAATGGGCCTTAACTCTTATTTATCACCATCTTTAGGTCCATATATTGACCGATTATGACAGATTGGTCTTTTACAATTCTAACCATGGCGTCATGCACATCAGCCGAACGTTTTATTATTGTTGAAACTTTTTACAAAAATAATGAATAGCCAGTGCAAACATTTCGCGCTTTACGTGAAATCGAATAATTTCACGAAATGGACCCATAAATTGGCGGCGAGATCGTGTGATTTGACTCCTTGTGACTTCTTTCTTTGGGGATTTTTGAAGGATTGTGTTTATGCTGATGCTCTCCAGACTACTGAAGCATTAAAAAACAATATTCGAGCCAACATACGCCTAATAACGCCGGAAATGTGCGAAAATGTCATCGAAAATTACAATCATCGAAAATTACAATTGTAAGGGACCAAATTTTCATAATAAATAAACATTACAGCTCAATCTTCACAAAAACTATGTTTTTTTTTCGACAAAAATGTGTACACTTATTATGAATCACCCTTTATAAGCAACAAGGCACCCGATGTGGTCAAAAGGTTGGCGGAGCCATTGCTTCGTGCAGGAAGAAACATAACTGCCGGCAATTGTTTCACGCAAGTGAGTCTTCTAGATGAGCTGAAAGAAAAAAAAACTATCTTACGTTGGTACGATCAGAAAAAATAGAAAAGAGCTACCAAGGGATTTTATTGCTACCAAAGGCAGAACACAGCACTCCATTTTTTTTGGTTTTAGTAGTGATGGGAATACTTTGGTATCATACGTTCCAACAAAAAACAAAAATGTCCTCTTTATATCATCATTACATGAAGACCAAGTGATTAATATTCCCACCGGCGTTGAACAGAAACCGGAAATAATCAGTTTTTACAATTTGACCAAGTTAGGAGTGGACATTGTAGACAAAATGTGTGGAGCATATGATGTATCTTTTTAACAGCGTTGAACATTGGTTCAATAAACTCGCAAATCATTTATGTTGGCAATGGACATACGGATCTGAAAAGAAGATTTTTCATAAAACAGCTAGCTAATGAGCTTTTCTTGGTCTACTAGCTCAACGAAGTACAAAGTTATTTGGAATCCCAGTAAATCTTCAACAAAAATTGAAAAATTTTACTAACACCAATGAACAGGAAAATGATGATGACAACCAGGTACATCCAAAAAGACGCAGATGTGAAACGTGTACCATAGTATACTCAAATAGTAGCCACACCTTTCATTTACCCTGTGTTGCACACTTTTTGAGTTTTCCCAGGGGCATTACAGCTGATCCGGGGCATTACAGCTGATCCATTTTTGGCGCGCTCAAGAAACAAAGCAAAATGCAGATAAAATTTCCGACGCACGTGTTCTTTTACGCATTTCAGAACATAGGAGTGCTGCCAGATCCTAATAAAAAACTAAAAGATTGAATGGAACGAATTTGTTTTTCTGCAATGTTATTGATTTTTTAGCTCTGGTAGCCCTGAAACCTCTCATCGAAGCATATGTTTATATTCGCGCCATTCCTCGCATCAGCGTTTACCATCTACCTGCTACCGAAGATTTATGGCTTGCTGTTCGGCTTGTGTTCGGATTTTTCCGGAGGGTTGATGGAGTGTGGTTACTATTTGAGTATACTATGCGTGTACTTTAGAGACACGTAAAAGAAGATTGAGTCAGTATGAATGCAAAACGTACAACACTGCTACTTACCTCTCCCATGCTGTTTTCATGTGCCCTCCTTGTTATAAAAAAGAGGTAAAAGGATATATTCCTTCTGATGCATCTGATTAATGAGCTGAGAAGTATTTATAAGTATATGTATTCTTGTTTTTATTCAGTTCAATTTTCATTCGTTTCAACAATAAGATAAGATAATTTTGTATACCCTATCATGCATACAATAAAGATTTATCGTTTGAAAAATACAAAAAAAAACTTTTATTGTTTCTTGAGTTTTTGTAGAACTTGAGGGTGTAAAATGATAGTAATTAACCTTTTGTGTTTTTTATGAAAAAGTTTGTATGTTTACAAAAGGTTAGCAGTACGTCACAGGTTCAATGCGCCCGACGCCGTTTCAAAACATATTGCGCCCGACGGAGTGTTAATCAAATTAAAGGTCAAATGGATCTTTTAACTGGCGCCCAAGGTGGGACTGCTTCACACGCGCAATAGTGATTAGGATAAACCAGATAATTTAAAATTATCAAGTCTTAATAAGTCTAACAAAAGAGCTGAGGCTGGTCTCAAAACGTAAGTTAACGCGTCACTTCGCAAAAGATAAAAGTTAACGCGTGTGGAATTCCTGATACAAACCCAAAGTGCCGAAGTGCGCGCTTGTTCGAAGAGGCTCCTATGTAACCCAATAGGCAAAAAGAATAACGCCAAATTGTAGTTGAAGCAGCCTGGACACAAAATAAAGAGAATTCGTGAAAAGCTAATCGGCACCAGGAAAAGTAGACGATCCAGAATCCTTTCGGAAAAGCAAAACACAGGAGAACTTTTTAAAATTACAAAGGAAGAAGTATCCTCTTAGATGATCTTTATACTGTAAGTAATACACTCCAAATAGCGGAAGAACTGGTTACATTAATTGAGTATATATGAAAGTTGCACATTTCAAATAGTTCTTTATAATTGACCGAAACTGATTACATTAAATAAGTTCATATAGAAATGGAAAATGTACTCGTAAGGAGAATAAGAGTGAAAAAATTAATTAAATTTAAGTTGCATCGTATATATTAGCTTAAGGAAAACCAGAACAAATTTTGGATTATCTGTGAAAAGCGGTTTCCCAAAATTTGAAAAATTGTGATCTCTTGATTCAGTGTTAAATTAAATTAATTCTTTAAATATTTCGAGCCCGGAAAACCTGATTCGACCACCCTGGTTGCAATTCAATGAGCCTCGTGATGTTCTGTCTGAGCTTGACGCTAGTCATAGCGTCAGAAATCATGTCTCAGAAGATCACGTTCAAATCATCACGCAAGTAGTTATGGAGACACTACAAATGCAGAGAGGTAAGATTTTTAATCATTCGATGAATCCGGCATCTAATGCTAACCTTGACGCCGATATATATAGCTTCACTGATGACGAGAATTTTTCGGACATGGAACGTATCGCGTATATCGTCAAATGCTTAAGATAATTTTTGGGAGAGCCAGATGAGTTTGGCTCCTGGCGTAAAAGCGTGAACAGAGTCCTGAAAAGCTATGATCATCTCAAAGGACCACCTAAATATTACGGGATTCTCTCGAACATCTGTAATAAAATCATCGCAGATATATCACACTGGAATCATATAAAACTCAGTAGAGTTGGGACAGAATCGCTAAGTGCTTAACCTTGCACTTGCCGGCAAAAGGGACTTAACTACTCTAGAGTACCAGATGAGCACTCTGGTGCACGGTGGAAACACAGTCCTTAAATTCTGCCAAGCCGTGTATTATCATTTATCACTCATTCTAAACAAACTAGCGTCCGTTGAAATGTGTCAGGAGTCCATGATAATATGACCCAATTGTATCAAGGCAAGTCCCCTGACACCTCACCCAGGCTTCTTAGTATGCGTGAGCCAGTTGACTTACCCCAAGCTCTGCACTTGTGCCTTAAACTACAGAACATGGAATATAGGGTATAACACACGAATTCCTCGTAAACACTTTTACGAAAGAGCCACCATAACACCGCCACCAATTCAACCACGAAGGAACCTACCGAGCTATTCAAGGCCAACCCCCCTTCCAGCCCTTAGCCGCGAAATACGCTCGGAAGTGTTTCACAACCCACATGTATTTACGCAACAAAGCACTCTCAACAACAATCCTTGCAGCAACAGCATAATCATCCAACTCTGCCACCCAAGCCCCCACGAGGCCCAGTATATTGGGTCACATGCAATAAATTATGCAAATAGGCCACAAAATCCAGGATGGACACAAAAACGCCTGCAAATGACCATCTAAAGATTTCATGCTCCACAAAAAGTGCAAATGCTGCACTTCACAGACACAAAAATAGATGCTAGCACTACAGAAGAGCCATACGGAAAGGACATGAAAGAGGAAGACGAGAACCACATTCACACATTAAACGAGTATACCGATACCCGACCTTAGAACAAAAAGAACAGCTCGACGACATATATTTTTTAAATGAAGGCGCTCTTTACTTCCTTATTTTGAATATACCATCTCAAGTGGAGAGGGTTTAAAATTTCTTGTCGATACTGGCAAAAACAGAAGTTTCATCCAACCCAAAGATATCAGAAACCCTTTGCCTAATAATAGGATTTTCTTGGCGCGTTCAGTAACAGTAAGAATTTAAATCACGCATAACACAGTTGCCCGAATTTTCGGCCCAAATACTAAAAAATAAAATAAGAATAAAACCTTCCTTCCAATTTTGCGTGTTTAATTTTATTTTCGTAATCGATTTTCGACCGTTATCTTTCGATCTTCTTCAGTAAATCGCTGAAGAAGATCGAACGATAACGGTCGAAAATCGATTACGAAAATAAAATTAAACACGCAAATTTAAAAGGAAGGCTTTGTTCGTTTTTTATTTTTCAGAATTATTTTGCGAAAATGTACCCAAATACTAGCGAAATTTAATTTTTTATGTTACTCAGTTTCGTTTTGTTAGTTGGTATGACACCTTCAAAAAATTGTAGGCCATTATTCATATAAACGGTAATTTTATGACTCTACATCCCAACCAGTTTCTACCTCTAAACCAGCATCTTTTACAGAATGTTGATATCATTAATTTAAAATTGACTCCTTTCTGAGCCCGACGAGAAACTCACCTTTACAACCAGCGTTGGGGGCGAGATAAGAACTACGAATAACGACCCAGTTTATTCCAAGACGCATCCTTACCTCATGGCTTTAAAAGGGGAGGTAGAAGAGGAAGTTAATAAACTGCTGGCGGACGGCATCATAGGGCCATCTAGATCAGCATACAGTTCGCCTGTCTGGATTGTACCAAAAAGTCAAGTAACAATGAGAAGAATTATAGTACGATAATCGATTACAGGAAACTGAACTCTGTTACATTAGCCGATAAATACCTAATACCAGAGATCGGCGTAATTCTCGCGAACCTTGGCAAGAATTATGACTTTTTAATTAAAGATTTGAAAAGCGCTTTCCTCCAGATTCTGCTTCGGGAGGATGATAGTTTCAAAACTGCATTTTCAATCAATAACGGGGAATTTGAGTTCATGCGGCTCCCGTTCGGACTGAATAATGCATCTTCCTTCTTTCAAAGGGCGCGCCACGATATCTTTCGAGAAAACATAGTGAAGCGGTGTTACGTGTATATTGACGACATTGCCGTTTTTGGGAAAGACGAATGTGAACATTTCGAAAAACTCGAAGGCATCCTGAAAACGTTAGAAGCGGTTAATATGAAGATTTAGCTGGAAAAGTGTGAAATTTTGCGATATGAGGTCAAATTTTTGGGGTACGTGATTGGTCGAGAGTGGATCAAAACCAACCCCGAAAAGGTGCAAGCAATCGAAAAACTTCTTCCACTCAAAATCCTAAGGGACCTCCGCTCGTTTCTAGGAAAGTTAGTGTACTTGCCTTATCTCCCAAGCAAGATAATAGCGACGGAAGTTTGTCACAGAATTTTATCCCAACAGTTGAGACGACCATTAATGTATTCAGGAATCAGCTTGTCTTAAGGATTGGTAACGAGGATAGCTACCAATTGCAGTAAGCTTTCTCCAACTATACATGGCACACGTTAATTAAATCTCGTAATTCGGATATGAATATTTTCAATATTTTTAAACGTTACTTCAATCCAGTCGCTATAAATGGTCTCCTGACTGACGAGGAAACTATGGGGCAAATCTAACAGATCCTTTTCAGTCATTTTGTTGATTACCGAAGCAGAAATTCGCTGAGGATATACCAAACAAGACAGAAGAAGAGGAAAGCATACTAAAAGAATAAAAATGTGCACATCGTAATGCAGAAGAAAATTGTTTACAGCTTAAAAAACTTCTACTTCCCAAAAATGGCTGTCAAAATGAAGAATATTGTGAAAAACTGCTCGTTTGTAAGGAAAACAAGTATGACGGACATCCCAATAGACTGTTTGCCGACCCTATACCGATTCCATCTTACACCCGGCCATACGATTCAAATAGACCTTTTAAGTACCGCAAAACACTGCGTATTAACTGCCATTGATAAATTTTTCTTAGCTAGGCCAAGCCTCTAAGCCCATTGAGGACATAAAGCAACCCCTAACAGACCTACTTATCTTTTTCTGTGTGCCAAAGTGTGTGCCTTACGATGCGCCTCCATAACTTCACTTATGGAGGAAAACCTTCGAATAAAGGTATTCAAAACACCCCCGTACAAAAACGAGGTCAACGAACAAGTCGAACGATGGCATAGTATCCTCACAGAGATCATGAGGTATCAAGGAACGATAGCCCGGCTCACCTAGAACTTTCGAAAATGTATTACAGCACGCAGTCAATGAATATCATTTTAAAATTCACTGCATAACTCGGAAAAAGCCTGTAGAGCTACACTCAGGTCACGTCCCTGGAATTCGCCTTGACGAATTTGAAACAATATGGCTTTCAAACATAAAAAAATAAAACAAAAACAAAAACAGCCGAATGACATCCTGACACACAACAAAGCAAGACAGTCAACAATACAATACGTAATTGGGAGGTAAGTTACGTTAAGCAAACCAAAAGAAACATATCAAAACCAACTCCTAGATATAAGCAAGAAATTGTAGAAGAGAACAGTAATTCAACAGTTCTAATCGAATCTGGCAGGTTTGTTCATAAAAGTAATATACAAAGTAGATCTTACCTTTCAGAACACTACCGTACATCGTGCTAGCGAAGGTCGAGATCCTGCAGTTCTCAAACTCTCAAATTATCTCTTTACATACTGGACAGACCGAAATACAGGACCGTAATGTTAAGCTCATACATATAATCAAAATCAATCAATACCAACGCCTCATTGAGGAAATCGAACAAATTCTCAATCTTACGGTTGTCCGACATCAAACTTTATTCTTACATTTATCCTACGAATTTCAACAAATGATCAGCCTTGTGAAAAATTTGAAATCGCACCGAATAAAGAGGTCACTAAATTCTATTGGATCTGCCTGAAATGGATCACCGGCAATCCATACCACGAAGATTTAGTTACTATTAACGAAAAATTAAACAATGTATTCGAAAATAACAATAGACAAGTAATTACAAATCGACTATATTGTTGCATGTCCAAAAACTTCTGCGAGCTACCGTCGCAATTGTTGTCAACACTATTAATAACATCATGATCATTAACGAAACGCACTCGAAAATACAAGAACCGGCCAAGTAGATCCATAATCAATATCTGAAAGTGACGTCACTGCGGGTATTCAGAATCGCTTGTATATTCCAGGTAGTTCTCGTCAGAATATTCGCCAATATACGAGAAATGGATTGAATGACTAGAGACTCTACATAAGGCCGAGCTGAATGAATGGGAAAGGGGGGTAATAGTAAAAGCTCCGATAAGAGTAAAGCGCGAATTTATTGCTAGTAAAGTGATTTTCGTGAGACAGACAGTTAGACTACAAATTGATAGACAGAGAAAATTAAATTAAAAGGCGATTTTTGAAATAGTGAAATAAATGGTTGTGCATTCTTCGTGAATCAACTTTTTTAACTTAATTTAAAAGACAGTGCATTTTCACTTTCCCAGAACATTAAAATTATCAGCCGAACCGAACACGCGACAGTGGTGTCAGAAGTGACAAAGTAAATTTTGAAAGTGAAAACTTTTAAACGTTTTGAAAGTGCACAATCGTGAAATTTAACGTGGAAAATGGTGGAAAAATAGCCGAAACAATAAAAATGCCACGGAACTTACATCTAAAAATTAATGAATTGACCATATCGGAGCTTAACGAGGAGTTGCAACAGCGAAATCTGGTTACACAAGGTACAAATGCCATGCTGATTGCACGCTTGTGTGACGCGATTGAGTCGGAAGGCGTGTTTCTGGATTCAGGTGAGCCCTCAGATATGGAAAAAGCTGCAGAGGGTGGAGAAGCAGAAACATGAAAATCAAAGGAGCCAGAAAATGCACTGATGCCAATGTTGATGCTGATGCAGCAAGAGCAGCGACAGCAAGCATTCGAAATCAAGGCAAACATTACACAAAAGCTGGAGGGGAAATCAACGAAGCTGAATGAACAGTCATCCAGTTTAACTCCGATGCTAAATGAACAGACATCTAGTCTAACTGCGAAGCTAAATGAACAGTCATCCAGTTTAACTGCGAAGCTAGACCAGTAGCTGGACCAACAAGCATTGGAAATCAAGGCAGGCATCACATAGAAGCCAAAGAAACAGTCAACTGAAATAAAAGCGGAGCTCGGCAGTCAGAATAATCAAATCAAATGCGTCGAGGAAAAGGTTTACCAGGTCGAGGAGAAGGTCAGCCAGGCCAAGGAGAGAATCAACCATGGCACAGAAAAAATGAAAAACGAATTGAAAACAGTGAAGGCAGTAGTAACCACCTCACCATCCCCGCTTGTAACCGCAGCGCAAAACACATCCAGAAATATGAAGCACCAGTATTCAATGGGCAAATGGTCAGAAGTATTTACAAAACCCAGTTTGAAGCCAACGCCAGAACCAATTACTGGGATGAGCAGCAACGAGCAACTGCGTTTATTTTTGCTCTAAGAAGCCCAGCTACCGAGCATTTGCAGACAATCCCCGTTGAGTTGCACTCAAACTCGGCTGCCATAATGAATGCGCTTGACATGCATTATGGAGACGATCATCTGAAGCAGATTTATCGGTCACAGCTACGGCATCGGATACAGAAGTCTGGCGAAATTTTACAGCAGCTAGCCCAAGCCATTGAGCGACTTGATCTGTTGGCTTATCCACCCTACGATTCAGAACATCGAGATGACGCAGCAGCAGCAGCATTCATCAGTGCACTAAAGAATCTGGTTTAGCTCAAAAGCAAACAGTTAAGGACGCATTGGCTTATAGTTTGAGCTATGAGGCAGCGATAAATGCGACTCGTACCATTGCCCGAGTTTGCGAGGTAGTGACAGGTGAATGCAGGTAAGAGCGCATGGAAATTGAGCGAGACCCGCAGGTAAATGGTGCGCCTAGATGCTGGAATTGCAGTGAGAAGGAGCACCTGAAAAGTGATTGCAAGAAGTGAAGAAAACCGAGCTATTGTCCAGGGTGGGGGTGATCCAGAACGAGGCAGAAGCCCAGAATTGAAATCCTTCAAACCGTAGGGGCCAACTTTGTGGGGCAGAGGTTATCTGTCCCCAGCACCACCATCACCGTGTCAAGACTACAAAGTGGAGAAGCAGACTTATGTCTTCCAGGTCAAGTTGACGGAGAGCATTGCACCATAACAATCGACGCTGGTGCAACCCGAGCGATCATCCGACCAGACCTAGTGAGGCAACAACTACTTCACAAGGGCAGAATTTTCTCACTACGGGCAGCTACAGGAGAAACAGCACCTGACCATGGAGAGGTCAACCTCAAAATACAGGTAGGAGACCTTGCGTTCCGACATAATTTTCTAGTCGCGAACATTATGGATGACGGCATTCTTGGAATGGATTTTCTGCGACCACATGGAATCAAGTTGGATTTGGGCAAACGGGTATTGAAATGGCAGAATGTCGAAGTATTGATGGAGGATCCCAGCGTCCAAATTCCCAAGATGAATGTGGTAGTATGTACCAACATTGATGTATTGAAATCTTTCGAGAGCATTGTATGGGCCAAGTTTGATTGTGATTTTCGAGACCACCAACCTTATTTGATAGAGCCAACGAAGACATCTGCATTGAGCGATTTGATTGTAGAACGAAGCCTTGCAAGATCTATAAGCAACGAATACGTGCCAGTTGGAGTCCTTAACACGGCAGACTCAACCACGAGCATCGGCAGCAGCCAGCTTACTTCAACCATCACCTCTTTGGAAGCTACTCACGAGCATCATTGGAAAAAGAGGAAAGACACGGTCCGGGAATTGACGTCTGCAGTATTGTACCAGACGAAATTGCCAGTGCAGCTATTCAAGCAAGCTTCTGATCTGGTCACCAAATACAATGACATCTTCTCAACAAGCCCAGATGACCAAAACCGAACGAGTATGGTAACTCACGTCATAGATACACAGGGAGACAAGCCAATCGACAAGCATGGAGATGTCTTCTATAGCCAAACAAGGAGAAGTGAGCGCACTGGTCTTGGAATATGGTAAAACAGGGTGTTATCAAGCCTCCTGTTAGTCAATGGGACGCGAGTTAGGGTAACTATGGAGTTATCCCTTAAAAAAAAACAAAATTTTAATTTATAATTCACTATTTATTTTAGCATAGCTTCCGCTTGCTCCAGAAAAATAACTGAACTTTACAATATTGTACATTTCTATTTATCTAGAAAAAAATGCTTATGTTTAATTTTGGCTTAGAATTACAATTTGCATGAAATGAGTTTACTTGGTGGATAATGCAAACGACATGTCTGGGAATTCTATTACATTAAAGATGAATTTGGAAAAGTGCAAAATACATGAAAAGTGCAAAATACATGTCTGGGGTTTAAATTACGTTATGAAAGATAGGTTGAATGAATTGTATGAGGCACGTGTCGGCTAGCTATGTCGTTGTTATGTATGTTAGGCAGATAGTGCCGTTACTCCTCCCCCCTTAGTGTAAGGTGGCCGCCAAAGAAACTGTGTCCTTGCAGGTTCATTGGTTTGAACTATTACGGGTGAGGTATCTTGCTGATGGTTGAGCTTGGTGACAATTTTGCAGAAGGTGTAATAGATGATGATTGCGACGAGGATGATGCTTGTAGCTGCGGTGATGGTCATGTGCAGATCCTTGAGTTCAGCGTTGGTTGGGAACTCCTTCGTAAGGTGAGTATGACTGAACTGGTAGCTTCCCAAACGTTTCAGTTGAATTTCGTTCCTATTTGGCGATTTAAAATTTATTTTACTAAAAGAAGTTGGAAGAATATTGATTTGGTCCCAATAGGTTGATACTTTAGCGTTGTAGGTAATGCTGTTTATCGTTATCTTGCAGTCCTCGAAACGTATCAAAATTGTTCCTTTGACTTGGAATTCTTTAGGTCCGCATGTAGTGTTGATGATAGTCTCAGGAGCGTTTATAAGCAGCAAATGGTTTGGCTCCGGCTCAAAAATCTCCACGTCCTTTTCTCGTTCGTACAGGTGACATTCGGCAGGCTTATGATTCAGGATATTGGCTAGGCATTTTGATTGTGAGACGTCCTCCCAGTAGGAGGTTTGCGAGCAGTAAAAGGTTCCTTCGATACTCTGGCATCTTGCGTCGAGTTCTTGGATGTGTTCTTAGCCAAGGATGACGTAGGGTTTGGTTGGAATTGTTTTTGTTTCGTTGATAGGTAAGGGTATGATGTGATATAAGGAATATGATTCGTTTGAAAGGATAGGGATTTTTATGTTAAAGATGATGTTTGAATTGTTAGAATAGGCCTGTAAGCTCAATAACTCGTATATGTGTTCAACGGACATTACATTTATGCCTTGGCTTTCAAATAAGCGGTATATTTCCGTTAGTTCTTGCGGGTTAAGAATCATTTTTGAAATAATGTTTAGTTTCGCCAAAATAATTGCTTCAGAAATTCCAGTTAAATGGTTATTGAGGAGATCGATATTAAAATTAATTTGATTTATATACTGGAAGTACTTTATATTTCTACTGTCGTTCCTAATTTGATTTTTGGATATTTCATTGATATATTTTAAGTAATCGGTTATTGTTTTTTGTTGTTGATTAATGTGTGTAGTAATATTTTCAAATCGTTCAATCATTTGCCCATTTATTTGAGTCTGTTCAATAAGTTTGTTTTCGAGTTTGCCTTCTTTAGCTAAAATTTTATCTATTTCGTCATTTATTCTGATTGCGTCGTTTGCGTCTAAGTTCCCAGTTATTCCTTTTATGATGGTACCTAACCCATTTATTAATCCTCTTTAAGCTCGTTTGTGGGGTAGTATTGTAAGGAGTTTATTTTTTACTTCTTCAGCCTTTCTTTTCGTTATTTCCAATGATTCTGTAAATTCTGTACTGTTGCCAAAAGTTGCCAATGAGTCGTATATCATGTCAAGGTTTTCTCTGTATTTGTCAAGTTGTATGATATGTACGAGGTTACTGTAGGATGTTATTAAACGTGCGTCTCCTAGTTTTATTGGAAGTAGTCCGTTCCTATTCGATAGATCCTGTAGGTCAATCTTCTGTCCAGTTACTAGGGTCAGTATGACCAATTGCCTGAAATTTACGTTTTTTCTTTAATTTAGATTTGTGAAGTTTTTGATTCTTATCTGTAATAACTGTAACGTAATTATTTTCTTTAATTTTGTGTTTGGTAAACCTGCGATTTAATTTATTTCGTCTACACTCTTTCCTAAATACTACAGATCCCTCATTATAGTTTTCGGGCTCCTCTCTATTTTTGTTAAGTTTTGTTAATTTTTTATTGGTTTGTTCAAGTAGTAAAGATTCTATCTCAGGGTAGAGCTGTGCTTGAAATTCTCTTAATTTTTCTAAATATTCGTGACTACTAGTATGTTGTATGGTTTTGTCAAATTTGTATGTCCTGCCGTAGAATAGTTCAAATGGGGTGTATTTTGTAGCTGAATGAATAGCATTGTTATGAGTAATTATAACTTCGTTCAAAATGTCCTCTGGGTCCTTGTCTCGATACTTGTCACGTATTATTCTGTATGTCTCTGTAATTGTTGAGTTAAGTCTTTCTACAGGTCCATTACTGCTTGTTTGTTAATATGATACTACGTGGTGATTCAATTTATATTGTTTACAAAAGTCTTTAAAAATAGAAGATTTGAATTCCGTACCTTGATCGGTCACCATGATAACTATATTTTGGAGAATACCATGAAGACTGATAAAATTTTTGAGAGATTTGATAATATTTAAACTGTTTCGAGCTGAAAGTATGTAGGCTGCCGCGATTTTTGAAAATTTGTCAATGATCGTTAATATGTATCGTTTGTCAATTGTGTAAATATCCATATGGAGAACGTCTAGAGGTTTTTTGGGAATATCTGGGGTCTGATGCTTCGGTTTTTGGGGGTTCCTATCATATTTTAGTGTTTGGCATTTTTCGCAATTATTAACAATTTTTGTGATTTTATTCTTCATGAAGGGAAAGTAATATTCTCTCTTGAGATGAGCTAGGGTCTCGTTAATGCCTCGATGGTTATTATTTAGATGGTATTCATTCATTAGAGCATCTTGTTCGTCGTCTTCAGTGATTTCTTTTAGGATTTCCATGCATCTGATAACTTTGAAACTATTAGATTGCGAAAAGTGGTTTGTGTAAGTATCCTGTACTATTTTGAAAATTTCATCTGTGGTATATATTGCAGTTAATCTATTGGGAGGGATAAATTTCCTGAAGATTTCAACAAGGGTTGCTTCCGTGTATAGCCGTGTTCGAATTATACGGCGTTGTTTGTTCCGAAATGGCATTTCTAGATTTGAATTGGGTGTTCTATTAGATTCCTCAAGTACTAATTGAAGAGAAAATTCGTTCAGGGGACGTTCAGAAATTGGTATACCAGTATTGAGATTTTCCTCTGCAGAGTGCGCAGTGGAACCTCTAGTACTCTGTGTAGACGGCCCAGCAATATCATTCACATTAGTTTCGACATCTTTGTTAGTGTTTTTTGTGATTTTTATGCGACTTAAGGCGTCTGCATTACAGTTCTGACTACCCTTTTTGTAGTATAATTCATAATCATATTCTTCTAGTTTGAGTCTCCAACGTATCAATCTCGAATTTGGGTCCTTTAAATTCATCATCCATGTGAGTGGCTTGTGATCTGTCACAATCTTAAACTTCCTACCAAAAAGGTATGGCCGGAAATATTTTGTGGCCCAAACTATGGCCAAGAGCTCCTTCTCAATCGTAGAATAATTGATCTCAGAATCAGTCAACGTTCTACTCGCATAGCAAATTGGCTTATCACTGCCGATTGGGCCTTGCGATAATATAGCGCCAATTGCGAAGTTACTCGCGTCCGTCGTGAGAACAAACGGTTTGTTAAAACCCGGGTGTTCGAGAAGAGGATCGTTCATGAGAATATCTTTGCAGGAGTTGAATGCTTTTATGTAGCGATCGTTTAGATCAATGCGTCGGCCCTTTTTTAAGCATTCTGTAAGTGGTTTGGTTAGTTTCGCGAAGTCTCGAATGAGCTTGCGATAGTAACCGAGTAAGCCGAGGAAAGATTTTATCTCCTTTGTGGTTTTCGGGATGGGGAAATCGATAATTGCCTGAACTTTATTAGGATTTGGTTTAATACCTTCGGTTGTGACCAAATGACCGAGGAAAGCTATTTCCTTTTTGAGAAATTCAGACTTATCAAGCTGGACCTTGAGATTTGCTTGACGAAGTCTTTGAAAAACCTTCTTGAGGTTTTCAATGTGCTCCTGTAATGAAGTGGAGAATATTATTATGTCGTCCAAGTAGACGAGACAAACTGTGCCCTGCAGTTCCTTTAGCACATTATCCATCACCCTCTGAAATGTCGAGGGTGCATTTTTTAGCCCAAATGGCATGCGCACGTATTCGTAATGACCTCCCTCGACAGTGAAGGCCGTTTTCGGAATATCACGAGGGTCCATCTCTATTTGGTGGAATCCGCTCGCTAAGTCTAACGTTGTGAAATACATCGACTTTCCTAATTTGTCTAGGATATCGTTAATATTCGGGAGAGGGTATCGATCACCTATCGTCTTTTCGTTCAACTTCCTATAGTCAATAACCAACCTCCATTTCTGTTTGCCACTCGCGTCTGGTTTTTTCGGGACGATCCAAACTGGAGAGCTCCAAGGCGAATAGCTGGGGCGAATTATGCCCTGATTCAACATATCAGAGATTTGGTTACGGACTTCCTCTTTATGGATGAAAGGATATCTGTATGACTTTGTGTATATAGGTGATTCGTCGGATGTTCTGATTCGATGTTTTACTTGGTTTGTGAAGGTCAAATCTTGTCCTTCTCGAAAGAAAATGTCGTCATACTCTCGACAGATTTTAAATAGTTCTTTCTGTTCTTCGTTGTTTAAGTGTGATACTCGAAGTAGACTAACGATATCACCACATGAAGTCAATGGTGATTCTTCGTTTTCGTAACATATATTTAAATTATTAATTTGTTCGTAAAAGTCTGAAAGGTTTTCGACTATCACGGGATGTTCAAGTAGAAGGGTTTGTTCTTTCCGTGAAAGATTAGAAACTTCAACAGGGGCGTACCAATTGACTGCAGTATAGACACCTTCTGAAATTACCAAGTTGGGGGATATTTTGGTTGATTTGATGTAAATATCTCCGTTCTCTATATCAACGGGAATCTTGACAATTGCTTTTGTTTCTGGTAGAATGATGTATTTATTAGACATGAAATTTGGCTTGAATTTTAAAGGGAGTACAGCATTATTGGTGACAATTACCTGATTGCCTAAATCGACTTTGGCTCCAAGATTACTCAGAATATCCACTCCAAGTAATCCGTCAAAATAACCATGAAATTTGAATATCAGGAATCGTGAGTTGCCAGGTTCATTAAATTCAGTGAAGTTCGGCAATGAAACTTCTTCTTTGACTTCATGTTTAGAGAGGACAGTGGTTATTGAAATGGGTTTAATTAATTTTATATCGCAAGGATCAATATATTCAGGGTTTATAAAGGACGAAGATGCTCCCGTGTCTATTAGGAACCTCAATGGTCGTCCAAAAGGGGATGAAATATTAACATAGGGTAGTAAATTGCCGTGTTTATTGATGTCTAGGTATCCGATTGGTCCAGGGAGGCAATTGTATGAAAATTTCCTTCATCTATTATGTCTTCTTCTGGTTCGGTGTTTGGATAATAATTTTCATTTGGGTTAAAGTAGAAAGAGGGATCCTCATCTTCGTAATAATATTGGGAGTAATAGTGATCTATATTATAAGGGTTGCTAGTTGGATTACCACTCCCGGTATTCATTTCTTCAATATTTAAAAGGGTTCCTTTTGGATGATTCCTATACTCCGGTTGTTTGAGAGCAGTGTTGTGCTGAAATTTGAGGGACTGTGAGTCTTGTTCACCAGCGTTGAATAATTCCTCTGATACGAAGTTGGGTGGTCCTGTTGGGCGGAAAAAGTTACTTCCTGGAGTCCTTTGTTGCGGATGTGTCCTCCTGATTGTACCCGATATTTTCATAGGTTCCGGTTTTTGAGTAGGTCCATTGTTTGATCTATTAAACATAGGTGGTCTTTGTTGGAAGTTAGGGTGGTTAGTTTGGAATGGTACTTGTCGTTGCATTAACTGTGTATTTTGTGGGAATCCAAATTGTTGCTGTCTAATGAAGGGGTTTTGAAATGGGTTCATACTTAATGGTTTTTGTTGGGGTGTAAAGTAAGTCCTATTTTGTTGAGTAAATGGATGGAAATTTGGTGGTGGTATTGCAGAGAATACAGGTTTAGGTTTAAATGCGTCTTGTGGGTAGAACGATTTAGGAGTCTGTGAAATTAAAGGTTTAGGTGCGCTAATTTGTCTTGGATTTAGCACGTTTCTGTTTGGATCTGACTTGGAATAGAACATGTTCTGCTCCTTAACACAGCATGCATATGCATCAGCTAGACTTGTGGGCTTCATCGCACGAATGGTGGAGCCAAGAGGTTCTTTTAAACCCGACAAAAATGTGTTTAAGCACATTTCCGCGAAAAGATTTTTCTTAGCAGAAATGACACTTTGATCTTTTTCGTGAATACTCACATGATTGTTCATGCTACTGAGTATTTCTACTATTTCACTGTAGAACTTTTGCACAGAGTCACTATTTTGCTTCAATGCGTGTAAGTCACGTATTAGGGAAGTTTCATTCCTCTTGTCGGCGTAATGGAGGATGAGATTCTCTTTAATAAGATCCCAATTTAGTGGTGTACCATACATGTTGAGGACCTCGTTGGCCTCTCCAACAATTTTATTCCTAATGGCTCTTAACAACAGATGGCCATAGGATGTACCACTGGTGACCTGAATGAGGTCAAGAATTTCTTCGACATTATCGAGGAAATCGAAAAGTAATCGAGGGTTCCCTTCGAACCGAGGAAGGTCTTTAATTGCGTCGGGTACCCGTAATGAATTAAAAATATCTACAGTTGTGATTGTAGGTTGAGAACTAGTACTGGGATTCGCCATTGCACTATTTTCTGTTTGATTTTCACAATTAATAATTGGGTCGGATAATTTTGTCAAACTACGTGATCTGAACAAATTAGGAATATCTGATAGAACGTTTGAGAAATTGATTGAATGATTTGAGTCGTTTAAATTAATTTCACTCGCGGAGAATTTAGTTTCAGCACTTGAACTAACGGAATCACTTAATTGAATTTTAGAATCACTTAATCTAGAAGAGTTATTTTGCTAAAATAGCCTTGGGAACGTATTATAGGGTTTGGGCGGTTTCACTTTAGGAAAAAGAGGCATTTGACCAAGAACCTACTTGAAGATGATGATGTCTCTCATTTCCTTCCTTGATTTGTCTGCTCAAGTAGCGATATGCCTTCGCTGAGCCTGCTTGCGCAACAATAATCCTTTGTCACTTGCACTTCACAAATTAACGTTACCGAACCGTGGGCGATTAACCTTCGCGAACCGATAATCCGTCGGAACTTTTACGGTTTTAATGCAACTTTTAAACGGAATCGTCCTCCGCCCTTTACTTTTACGACTGCGCCAGTTAGGGTTACTATGGAGTTATCCCTTAAAAAAAACAAAATTTTAATTTATAATTCACTATTTATTTTAGCATAGCTTCCGCTTGCTCCAGAAAAATAACTGAACTTTACAATATTGTACATTTCTATTTATCAAGGAAAAAATGCTTATGTTTAATTTTGGCTTTGAATTACAATTTGCATGAAATGAGTTTACTTGGTGGATAATGCAAACGACATGTCTGGGAATTCTATTACATTAAAGATGAATTTGGAAAAGTGCAAAATACATGAAAAGTGCAAAATACATGTCTGGGGTTTAAATTACGTTATGAAAGATAGGTTGAATGAATTGTATGAGGCACGTGTCGGCTAGCTATGTCGTTGTTATGTATGTTAGGCAGATAGTACCGTAACTCGCGCCAGTAGTTCTAGTAAAGAAAAAAGATGATAGCACCCGTTTTTGTGTGGACTATAGGCAGCTTAACGACATCACTAAGAAAGATAGTTATCCACTTCCACGCATCGACGACATCATGGAAACTTTAGCCGACGCAAAATGGTTTTCTACACTCGATCTCAAGATTGGCTACCGACAGGAAGAAATCGACAAGAAGGACCGAGAGAAGACCGCATTTTCAGTTGGGACTGGATTGTGGCAATTTGTGGTGATGCCATTTGGGCTTTGCGATGCTTTAGCCACCTCCAAACACCTGATGGAATTCTTACTACGACACTAACCTGGAAACCCTGCTTTATGCACCTAGATGACATCATTGTTATCGGGAGAACGTTCGAAGAGTATGTGCGGAACTTAGAAGAGATGTTCTCTTGATTGCGACTGGCAAATCTGAAACTTAGTCCTGACAAGTGTACCCTTTTTGCAGCTGAAGTAAAATACCTGAGACAAGTTGTAAACAGACCCTGAGAAGATTGAAGCCGTGAAAAGCTGGCCAACACAGAACAACAAGCGCCAACTACGAAATTTTCTGGGTTTGGCGACCTACTATCGAAGCTTCGTCAAAGACTTTACCAAAATAGCTAAGTGTCTCCATCAGCTAACCGAGAAAAATCGTCCCTATGTCTAGAATGAACAATGCCAGGCAGCCTTTGAGACCTTGAAGGAGAAGCTGTGTGAATCAACCGGAGCTATTAGCTATAATAGAGGCCACAAAGCAGTTCCACAAGTATCTATATGGCCAGAAATTTGTTCTTCGAACAGACCATGTATCGCTGAGATGGCTGCTTAACTTAAAAAGCCCCGAGGGACAAGTTGCGAGATGGATCGAAAGATTGCAGTCATACGATTCATCGGAAGGGCGGAGTTCATGGAAATGCTGACGCCCTCACTTTCCCGGAACATTACAATTATCGGCCGCGAACCGTAACACGCGACAGTATTGATAAATGCATATTGATTAATATATTGATCGTGTAGGGGGTCTAGAACAAACAAATGCTCGACTTACACACGTGGGCCAATAGCTGCTGGCTCCAAGTCTAAATTTCGAAACGGAAATGCAACCGCAGCAAAACCGCGCAATTCAGGTGAATTGCACATTCATCAAAAAGTCAAATAATAAATTGTAACTAGTTTTAAGTTGAGTTTAAATTATAACTTCATTCAGAAAATACGGGGTCAAGCCCCTAACTATTTTTTTAAATCAAATTAACCATTTGATCTTTAAACATCCCCACCGTAATCATCACCTTTTATAACTGTTTTTATGGTATTGTAAAATATACATAACAAGTAATTTTCAAAACAGATCTTAAACAAGAGGCATTTGCAAGGAGGGGTGAAGGGCAAAGGGAAATGTACGAAAAGATTGTGCCTCCCTCTCCTTGAATAGACATCTTGAACAGTAAAAACTGAAAAAAATCACGAAAGTAGGCCTTTATGAGTGCAAGGCCAACAAACATCTCAAAAGTCAAAATTAGACCAATTTTGTTAATAATATCAACATTTTTTAACATATATCCCATATTATCTGAAAGATTCGTAAAAATCAAGCCGTAAACAGCTAAGTAATAGAAAGTTTATCAATTACAACAATAATTACGTGATACTATGTAAATAAACATTTGCAAAGGCCCCAAACACTACAGATGTGTAAGGGTTTTGATGAAAATTTTAAGAATATTTTGTATCATTGATATGTTATCAGGACTACTCAAACATTGAAGTCAACAGACTGAAAATCAAAATACGTAATGGAATATATCTGTGATTTAAGTTTTGATATTCAGAAGACGTTATTCGATTTATAAATTATTTTAGAATACTCTTCTGGCAGGAGGACTCTCCTGCTACTTTTTTACAAAGCCAATCAACTTATTTTATTTTGTAAAGCAAGTCAGCACCTCATATTAAAACATATAAGCAATTACCGTGGAAAATCATCAACGTTCCACTAAAGTCATTTTAACAAGCGAAATTGTTCCTTTATGTTCATGGTTGCAAAACCTTCATTACACGCATCTTACTCGTGTAACTAACCTCCAGACAACGTAACACTCCTGCAGAGTATGCCTCCTACATAAAGACGATGGTAACAATAAACCGTATCAATAGTAACCATTTCGCCAACAGATCTATAACACCTGTCCCGATTGGTTGCTTACCTTTTCAAGCGGAAAGCGATTACAATAATAAAATCCACAAGCAAAATCTCAACATTTGACCAAACTTCATCCAGCACACTCAAGTACCCTTGGCGTTCGAAAAGATAAAGACGCAAAAAAATATTCTTGAGCAGAACCGGTGAGCAGGTGCAAGAAAACAAACAATCTCCGCTTAAGGTGAAGATGTTAAGATTAAAGTCGTCGTTGCTTACAGTGCAGAGAAATAGCAGCCATAACAGAACCGAGTCGTTAAGAATCCGCCGAGTCCTGCAATTTCCTATTGTGTAGCTTTTCTTATCCTCAAATACTCTTTGTATTTGCGGATTGAGCAGGTATGGATTCTAAGGAATCGGAGTTAAAAGAAAATTTGTATTTATCTTTACGGGGTACATCGCGAGGGTAACGACTTGAACGTCATTGTTGAAAGTTGATCGATTTTACTGTATCCAGTTCTATCTTTTATACTGTAGAATGGGAGATATACCCGGTCCTATTCCAGAAGTAAATTACGCTCCAAATACTATGCAGCCCACCACTGGTCTCAACACATAGTGGCAACGCTTTAATCATCTGCCCAAATCATCATTATTCAAACAGGTAAGAAGAACTCAAGGTGCAAAATTTCAAATCTAACATGCAAATGGCAACCGAAACGGCCACGAATTCTAAAGATACCATCACAACTTAATTCTGCAACAATGTCAGGACTACGGCTCTTGACCAGGGCAGGAATGTGGGCAGGCAGGTTAGCAATATATGTTGCACGAATTCAGGCAAGATAACAAGCATAATGACACGGACTTGGCATCCTCTCCTTGAACTTGAATGTGCAAATTATGCAAAGTTAGTGCACCTTGACGGTAATGGTCATAAGGATTGGAACTCGGAAGCGCAGACATTCGATCAATTTGCATACAAATTTTTATTATGCGAATTTCCATTTCATAAACGTACATTAAACCCGAAAATTTACATAAGTTTTAATGTCTTTTGCTTTCGAGAAGGAAGTGAAGCGAACGGTTTCAGATGCTGATAAAATTTTCAAATTTAATTTGTTGCACATGTTGGATGAAATTCAATGAGTTTGGGTTGAATTTTATGTTAGGTTCATTGCAAATTGGCTTGTGATGATTAATTAGAAAGTTCATGTTGTAAGTAAATGAAATTTTGTTTTAAGTACCTCCATTCCTTATTACTTTCTCCATCATTCTTTCTGCATTCACATTTCGCCGCTTCGTCAAGAAGTGTGCCTCCCAGAAATTGTTCAATTAATCGGTATGAGGAGGCACACAAAATAATGTGAATCAATCCTTTCATGAATATCTAGTCCAATCTGTAATCAGCTCTCATAGATAAAAACAAGTTGGGTAAACAGACCTACGCTCATGTCAGAAGGGTTTTGTATTCAATTTGCAATATGCAGTCACCAGATTGAATCAAATCAAGAAACATGTCAAAGACGATTTTATTGGAGAAAATATGAAATACGAAGATCATACTATTATTAACAAAGTTGAACGAATTTCGACTCCTGAGGTCTTTGTTATTGTTATACTCATAAATATCTCCCTTGATAATTATTGCAGATGTCCACTCCCGAGGGAGGAAACACATTTTACATGTATTTGCCCCCTGTGCCCCCACTGAAGCAAAAACTGACAGATTAAGAACTGTTTTCAAAAGCTCCCATGAAAACTTTCATTTCATACTCATATCGGCTACGTTTGATGATTTTTTTTTCCAGGGGCCACTCTCCTGTACTGTTATCATCGATTAATGGCCAATTTTTTCGAATCCTAGAATGGTTACAAAGCCCTTTTGCCAGGAGCTATCTCCCGCCTCCTTGACTTGTTTCACCTATGAGCATTAATTGTAGGTACTCATCTTCAGTCATTCATTAAATTGAATCGAGTGTTCAAAGCATGCACCTTTAACGTTGAAGTTGGGAAAAATAACTCGAAATTATCCAATCTTCGCATTTAAAACAGCCGCTATTTTGTCTTACGATTACTGATACCACTAGCTGAACTGATTCTCAAAGATATACATGACACCTATCATTCCTGAAATTTTCATACAAATCCTAGCAAAACTGTAGTGTCTGAGTCGATAAAAAGCGCATGTTGTTCCATAGCCATATGTTGCCATAGTAATACATGCAGCGCATATTGTTCCATAGTAATACAGGAAAATTCAAACCGCTATAACTTCGCTAAATATGATTCAATCTTTATGAAACTTTCAGGATAGATCAATCTTATAAATAAACATCTGTGTACTAAGGGTACTGTTAAGATTTTATTCAAGAAAACATAAAATCGATAAATCATGCTATTACTAACAAAGTTGAGTGAATTGCGACTTCTCACGTATTTGTTGTTGTTGTACTCATCAAGGCCTACATTCCTGATTTTTTTCAGATTTTTCGGATCACAGGTGTCCAATCGCGAGGGGGGGGGGGACACAAATTTTTCATGTATTTCCCCTCCCTGTGCGCCCCTCGAAGCAAACTTCGCCAAACTAAGACCTGTTTTGAAAAGATCTCATCAAGACGTTTCATTTGATACCCATATAGGCTACTTTCAATGAAATTTTTTTTTTCGGGGGGTCACTCCCCTATATGGGGAGACCCCCCTTAAATACCTTATAAAAATTTTTTTGTAGTTGAACTTTGAGGAGAACACCACTTTACACCTACATACGAAATTTGATGTTTCTAGCTTAAGTAGTTTCCGAGAAAAACTGCTGTGACACACGGACGGACGGACGGACGGACAGACAGACGGACAGACTGGACGCGATTTTAGTAGGGTTTTGTAAAATTATTTTACAAAACCCTAAAAATCATACAATTAAAAACAACTCTGAGTAACTGTTATGGAAGCACGACTTATTATATTGTAGCGGGCTTTTGTATTTAATATGTATATAGTTGTGCAACTCGGCTTTGAAATAAATGTCAGTTCACTTTCAGTTGTTAAAGCAAAACAGTATTTAAGAAATAATTAGCGGCTAATAATTGCAGACAAAACAGCGAACTAATTAAGCTTTTATAAAAGCAAATAAAGCAATCCGAACAAAATTTCTAACAATTTATACCAGAATCTGAGTACCGTGAAAATACCATAACGGAAACATTAAGAAGACCGTGAAGGACGAAAAAGTCGTACTTGCAAGCAACAAAGCGATTTTCAGCATCATGACTCCGCAGGCGGGAGAAAGTTATGATGACATCAAAGCCATCTGGAAGACAGTAAGAGATGTCGTAACAGAAGCAGCCGAAGACGTGTTCGAGCAACAGCCAAAGAAAAGTAGGGAAGACTGGTACGATGAAAAATGCAAGGAAGCGATTAACAAAAGGAATCAACTGCAAACAAAAAAATACACCCAGCGACTAACTCGGGCGAAAGAAGACCACTATATAAATTGAATCCGACGACAAGATAAAAAAAATGTGCCGAAGATAGAAACAACTGACCATCAACACCAAGATCTAACTGATAAACGAAAACATGACCCTACATGAAGTCAGATCAACGTATGCTCCAATCAAACAATTAAGAAACGGCTTCAATCTACAAACAAGTCTTTGCAAAAGTGCACAAGGAGCAATCACTGGTAACCCAGTCGAAATTGAACATAGATGGTTGCAATATTCCCAGAAGCCATTCACAGCGTCTCGAACAATGACTGAAGCTGTGAACATTTCAGAAGTAGGACAAGAGATACCAGTCTCAACACGAATCAGAGAGGAAGTACAGGCAGCAGTGCCGGACTTCAGAAAAAATAAAGCTCCTAGAATAGATGGTATACCAGCAGAAATGCTCCAGAGCGGGGGGTCTCCATCTAAATAACCTTCTGCATTGGCTAATATACAGCATATGGTCAGGGGAGCAGTTATCAGAGGAATGGACTGGACTGCTCTACTGTGCACATCTTATAAAGTGCGTTCCAAAATCATAGAAAGTAAACTTAAGCCGTACTGTGAAAATATTATAGCAGAGTATCTGGGAGGCTTTTGTAAGTGGACGGTCTACGATAGACCAAATATTCTCAGTAAAGCAAGTGCTCAAAAAGTGCTGGAAATATAACATCTGTGTGAACCAACTCTTTTTAGACTTTAAGCAAGCATAGGACAGTGTCGACGGAAATGCGTTGTAAAAAATAATGCTTTACCTTGGCGTCCCAACAATACTAGTCCGCATCATAGAGCTATAAGATATAGAGTGAGCGTCTGAAAAATTGGTTTGTTCTGTTTTTCCCCTTTCGTAGCTGCTTCACCTTCGGAAATTTTCGGTACTTCCATATTTTGAATGCAAAATATAATACAACTTAAATGATGAAAAATTTTATATTTTTAAAAAGCCCGCCCAATTATCTCTTTGCACAACAACTCAAACATATTGCCTACAAGTTTCTTTAGCCCTCAAATGGGAAATCTACTATTTAATTATTTAAAAAACTAAAGCTGAGTTGTTAAGGATGATACTTTTTCTCGTGAAATTTAAATATTAACATCTAAACTTTGTCAAGATTTTCCTCACATCAATTGGTGGCAATAGAATCTTATTCATATTTTTTGGGAGAACGAGGCATTCTTGCCATGCAAAACATATATTTTTATTGATAAAATTTAATTTGAAATCAATGTTTGCAAATTTTGATGCCATGAGAATATTCGGATACATTCGTAATTTCAATTTGACACTGAGCTGAATAAACAGTTGGATAAATAATTCTACTTGAAGGTATGCGCACGCTCAAAAAGTATATGGCCAAAGTTTTTTCTAATATTTTGATGAAATCGAATTACCGGCGGTTGGGTATACTCTAAATTAACAGAAATTTTACTGCTTAATCATTGAATATCTACAAAAAACCAGCTTGAAAGAAATTTATTTGTTAAGTCTTTTTTAATTCAATGTTGGTAGAAAAATATACATACATCTTTAATTCGTTGAAACCATTTTTCACATTCAGTTGGAGAAATGCTCGCGTTTTTTCGATTGCAGCCGAACTGAACGAATTGTCAAAACAAAACTAATAATCTGTGTTTTGATTGATGTTCGGTGTGATTTAAGGGCAATTTTAAAAAGTTACTTGTGTCCGACTAATTGTTCAGCGATAAAAATTACAAATCGTGAGTGCTATTTAATTTGTGATTGTGGAAAAGTGTGAAGACAAAAGTTACAGTGATTTTTAAAGACAAATATAGACAATGAAGTGTGTCATTTTCACTTGCAGAAATTACACTTGCTCGTGGCCATCCAGGGTGTCGTTTCGTAGGTAAATTTAAGATAAGTAATGAATTTTTAACTTTCGCGTTGATTAGGCCAAAACAGATGCCTTTTTCAATAATAATGTAGAAATTATTGGTTTGTCGGTCAATAATATTGTTTACAAAGGCGTGGCTTAATCTTCGGCTCGAGCTTTTGACACTCACCTGAATTTTTTGTGCGCTAAATTTTCGCGGACCCATTGGCATAGTTCAAAAGTTGTATTCGTTCCTACGAAGGGGCAATATAGATTCAGTCGAATAGTTTCGCTCAGTAATTAGTATAAAACTAAAGATAATTGATTTTTACAAGTGTAAAGTTCCGCTGAATACTTACATCTATTCAAGTTATAATGGTTTTTAATATTGAAATTGATCTCATGTATCCGATGATAACAGCTTTCCTGGAGACGAACCCAGAGAATCAATTCGGATCAAGCGATTAGGAAATGCAATCTCAACTCTAAAAAAACACAGTGTGATCTGCAGTAAACATTTCAAAGAAGAGGTTGTGTTTCGATATCCTTGAAAAACTGTTTTGAGGGAAAATGCACTTCGTGAATTATTCGTCTCATTTGAACAAACAATATATAATATAATATAATAATTTTTAGAGTAATATAATATACAAAATATTTCCTTTTCTCAGAATGTTCCTGGAATTATGGAAAGTGTTGCTTCAAACAACAGTAGTAGCACATCTTTGTCCCTGGAATGTTTTCGATCTGATAATCACATGGTAAGTTTATTAAAACTTTTAGGAATTTCTATCAAATTGAGTTTTAAATGGCACGAAACATGAAATACTTTTATGTTTTCCCAGAAATCCATGAACCTGAGACTAGGGAAATGGTTTTTGGAAGTGGGTTAAGCTCTAACCACCAGTTACAATTAGGAAAGCTTTCATTAGTAGGGTTTTAGATACATTTCAATTGGTAATAACAATATTTTTGCACATGTCTATAGTTTACTCCAAAATTCGAGTGATCCAATACCAGTCAGATATTTAATTATTAGCTACGTATTTTTGCCCATTTTGGTTAGAAATAATTTAATTTTCAGTATTTGGAAAGCAGACCATTTGAAACAATAATACTGGAATCGTTGTCCGGTCAAAATGTAAAGAGATAGGAAGCAATAAAAATATGTGCTTTTACAGGTATCTCTAGATAGAAGCTGCAGCTCCATACTATCGGCAATTCTTTCACAGGAAAGCATAAGTTCAGCAGGAAATATGGTACTTATGAGTCTTAATTTTTCATCGAAGTTTTTATTTATATTATACATTCTTACTATTATGAAGAGTTACACAGTTGTTTGTCCGTCAACACTATCGACCAGCAATGCTGAAATTTTAGATCGAGGTTTCACAATGGATTGTTATGAAAGCTCAGAAGTATACTTTTATTACAGTATGAATGTAAAATTTGCGTCATAATTTTTTTTACAGGGATTCGATATGACCAATTTGCCTGCACTAAGGACATTCTGTGGAGAAATTCGTGACAAGTCGGGATTTGATGTAAGAAATTTTTAAAATATGAAATTGATTAACTATACACACATATGTTTGCTTTATTTCAGAATACTACAAAACTTTTCAGTATGCAAAATGATGTTGCACTTGAAAATATTACTCAGGTGAGACTGCATATTACAGAAGGAATGGATACTGCAAGTGATTTTATCGAAAATATATTTGACGTAATAAAGTTTACGCTAAATTTTTGCCCAGATTTTCATAAGTTTTCTTGTAGGTTGCGCCTAACCTAGATGCAAATCAAGACGATAATAATGGACTTTCAAAAGTAAGTTTCGTGTATGTTTTCAAGATTATTGGGGCTTTTGTATTTGTTTTTAATGTTTAGAATTTTCAATCTCCAGCAAAGAATGAGCATTGATTTCAAGCTATTTTATATTATCATAAAGACGATATGGGCTCATATCTCAAGTAAATCACTTGTGTTCCTGAAAGCAAAGCATTTCATAACTATTGCAAATTAAAAATTCACATTTATTTTATCAGTCCGGTTAAAAAAGTATAAGGTTTATGTAATGAAAAGGTAATTTGTAAATTGAATCAGATCTCATAATTTTTGCTGAATAATCTGTGTGCCAGTTTTTGTAGAATTCACTGTGTTTAGATTATCGTGGAATATATGCAGGGTACATTTAGCTAGTTACGAATTAATTCTCAGGTAAATCTACATTTATATAAGATTTAAAGAGAAAGTGCCAATTGCCAACGTGCAGATATAACAGGAACAAAATTGAAAAACTGCAGGCAGAGTTGGCTTCAATGAGAAGAAAAATCTATGAAAAAAACAAAATTATCGATTCGCTAATAAACCGTTTACTCCGCAGTAAAAAGAAGACTTCTAATTTGGAGGATTTGCTTAAATCCTTGAAGCAGAAAAAACTTATCAGCAAAGATATGCAGCAAGTGATACATAATATAAGTGAACCCTGTAAGCAAACGCAAGAGAAACAATTATTCCAGCGAAGAGTTTTTAGCGCTTCAAAGCCATTTGATCCTACGTTACGAGTATTTGCCCTTAATTTAAATTTTTTGTCGCCAAAAGCCTATGATTATGTACGGTTGACATTTGGTAAGCCGTTGCCACATAGCAGAACGATTCAAAGGTGGTGCGAAGGAATTGGATGTGTACTAGATTTCACTAGCGAAGCGTTTGAAGCTATAAGCAATGTCGTACGAGTAGCTGACAACTAAAAAAATTGTTGTAAATATAGTATTTGATGAAATGAGTATCAGGCAACACGTTGAATGGGATGGCCAACGGGCATATGGATACGTAGATGTTGGTGATGGTGGAAACGTGGACAAGATAGCCACGCAAATGCTTGTATAAAAGGTGGTTTTCATAAATAAATCTTAGGAAATTCCGATAGCACTTTTCCCAATTGCGTTAATTAATTCAGAACAAAAGGCCAATCTTGTTTCACATTGCATTAACCATTTAGTTGAAACCGGGGTTGAAGTTGCTGGAGTGGCTTTTGATGGACTAGCATCAAATTTACAAATAGCTAAACTGTTAGCTTTAGATATTCACTGCTTGAAATCAAAAGGCTACATACAAATAAATGATTCACTGGCAAAGCATATAGTTCACCCTAATAGTTGCCATATGTTTAAGTTGTGCCGCAATGCATTGGCAGACCTGAAAATTTTTAAAGATCAACACAACAATAGCATTAATCGGGAATTTATCATTTCACTGCTTGAGCTACAGAAAAATGAAGGTCTGCATCTTGGTAATAAATTAAGAAAGGTGCACAATTATGTCCATTCTCAAAAAATGAAAGTTCGTTTGGCTGTACAAACTTTCAGCAACTAAGTTGCGGATGTTTTAAATTTTTTTAAGGTGTCTTTACAGTTGCAACAGTTCACTGGTAGCCAAGCAACAGCAAATTTCATTCGTATCTTCAACCAAATATTCGAAAATTTAGACTCGAGAAAACTGTCAGCATATCCTCCATCAAAACAAGTTACATGTCAGAAAAATGCAGAACTCATTTATGCCTACTGTTGTGATTATGTTCAGTACATAAAAGAATTGAACTTCTTGTAGGATTTATAAGCCTTATTGTTGGCTTCCAGAATATATAGATTTTGTACGAGCGTTTCATTTTGACAAAAACATTGAAATTTATTCCCCTATACAAGTTCAGCCAAGACCATCTAGAATTATTTTTTGGATCAATACGAGCAGTCTTAGAAAATAACAATAATTCAACAGTAAGACAGTTTACATCTCGATCCAAAAAAATTTTATTTCGCACCCAGACTGAAGATGGAGGAATGGGCAAATGCATTCCATTAGAATACATCCCTATGTTAAATGTAAAAAAAGTTGTACTCTGAGTCAGATCCATTTGTTTGTCGAACGCACTTCAATGATTGAAGAGATATCCTTCGATAAAGAACGCAGCGAATGACGAATTTATTGCGGAGCACAACTTTGCTACACAATTGGAAAAACTTTCATCATATGCGAAACATGTTGTGGAATATATAGCAGGTTTTATTGTTTTCAAATTATTCCACGTTCTCAAATGCACTGAATGTATTGCTGTAATACAAGGTAAAGTTAATGCAAACTCTTTAATCAAATTTAAAAACAATGGAGGTTTGAAAGCGCTATCTCAAAGTGTTGTAGAAATTTGGTAAAGGACCGAAGAAGAAATAAGAAGAGATCAACGATGCAATAGCCAAGGGATTCTCAATAAGGAGTTTTTTGACAGAATATCTATCACAGTTCAAAAAACTGCATTGGAAATAATTTATGCCAAGATAAGTCGAAGCACATGCTGGAAAAATGCACTATAGCCTGCTAATCAAATTAGTTACAGAAAAATATTTGCAAACTAGATATTCTTTCATCGCTAAGAAATCGTGAGAAAAAATATCTCTAAGACAGAAATTCAATAAATTAATTCATTTTAAAAGAATGTAGAGCCTACTTCTAAAACGTTTGTCCACTTTTTAAGCACTTCAATTTTTCCCTTTCTAAAGCCAGTGCCTTAATTCCGCCAAAGTCGGTCCCATGCCCGGAAAAGGAAGAAGGAGGTGTGGTATAATGATTTAATCAATGGTTGAGATAAAATTAGTTGCATTTTCGTTTACATTCAAACACCTAAGAAACTACAAAACATTTTTTCAAATATTGCTTAACTTTTGTCTGATTTTGATACTTGCAAATAACTCATACGCTCCTATTAAGCCTCAGGTTTGAAGAACGAATCAATAATGCGTGTCGTTTAGTTTGTAGTTTTGAAAGGAGCTTAATTATTTTTATTGATTTCATATTAATGCAAATCCAATATGGACGTTTGAGTAAACGTTTTCGATGCTACTCTTTTTAAGCTAAAACTTTTTAATATGAATTCAACATTTTACTAATAAATTATTTACCCGAGAAAATTTGCGGGAAGCAAACATATTCGATGTATTCTTACTGCGCCAAAACTCTATAGATTGCCACAGGTTCATTGCCCGAAAATATCTACGCCACTGTCAAAATTTTGTTGGTATTTGTAAATTTTTTCAAGTATATCTAAAAAGGGGGCGGTTAAGACGCAAAAGTGGCTTATCGTCCTCTCTATATCTTATAGCTCTATGGTCCGCTTAGTCAAAGTCACGATGCTAAACACAGAGTCCCAGGTCAAGTTGAACAATGAACCAACGGACTATTTTATAATGGAAACAGGCTTAGACAAGGAGACGTTCGATCCTAGATGCCAAAGGAGCATTTGTGAGTCTAGAATCTAAAGCAAATCGAATTGCCCTACGAGTAAATGAAACTAAAATTAAATTCATGACTCTGACGAGAAGGAAAACTCCAGTTTGATAAAATCTTATCGTAGACGACTACAACCTTGAGAGTATGAATAATTTTGTGTATCTTCAAGCCAACGTGAATAGAACAGGCGCCAAAAAGACCGCAATTGAACGCCACATCAACACCCTAAATAAAGTCTACTACTTCTTACTTCCCATTCTAAGGTGGAGATAAGAGCACAGGCAAAATAAGCTCTACATTTACAAGACACTAGTCAAACCTACGCTGTTATATCGAAGCGAAACATGGACTTGACGTGCGAATCCGAAACGGCAGAGGGCGTATTTAAACGCAAAGTGCCCTGGGAAATCCATGCCCCAGTTAAACAAGAAACAGAGTGGAGACAACGTTACAATGATGAAATATTTGACGATCCACCTGTTTCCTCTTGCGTCAAGTCACGTGAATTGAAATGGGTGGGCCATGTAGAAAGAATGGAAGAGAACCGGCTACTCAAAAGGACACTGACGGATAGAGCACAAGATAGACGTAGAGTGGGAAGAACGAGGACTCGATGGGAAGACACGATAGAAGCTGACAGCAGATCCTTATTTGGAGTAAACAACTGGCCGAAAAGATCACAGAGCCGTGATGATTGGAGGAAGGCCCGAGCAAGGCCTTTGCGTTATAGATGATGATAATGAAGATGGGTTAAGTAGGTAATCCCCAGCATAGACAAGGGATTACCTACTTGCCCGAGCAAGGCCTTTGCGTTATAGATGATGATAATGAAGATGGGTTAAGTAGGTAATCCCCAGAATAGACAAGGGTGAAAGATATAAGGATTTGTCTTTTCGGTTGTTGAATATCCGTCTTCATTAGAGAGTGTGGTTTAGTACCGAAAAAATTGCATCGAAATGTGTCGCAAGATTTTGTTGATAATGCTACCATCTGTTTATATATTTCAAGTTTTTCTAGGACACTCAGCCTCGGTCTTTTGCTTTGTTTGTGTGAAACTGTCATAGAATTTTCCATAGCGTCAGGCTCATGTGCGTAGTTTTGTGGCTGCATCACGCAGATTGAGTTTGCCTTATTATGCAAGCAAGATCATAAGTGCTCTTTATATCCTGTCGTTAGTTTCCATATGGTCCTTCCTATGTATACCATATCGCAGTCCTTGCATGTCAACTTATATATGCCGCTGCTCTCGTATATTGATTTGTGCTTCAGGTATATTGTTGGTGCTTGGACGTTAAGGCTGAACACACGTGCCAAATCGTTAGTATCGAAATTGTAAAAAATTTATTAGAAAACTAAAATTTATAAGTATATCTCATCATACAAGATTAAATACATAAATTTTAAAATTTTAAGACCAAAAGTAACCAGCAATTTCATCTTGGACGAGCGTCCATCGCATACACCGTGGGCAGAATTTCAGAGGCGGTAAAATGTACTAATTATTGTTAGCAAGTAAGCAAGATGGTGGAGCAACCAAAGACCAAAGCTGCCTGTAAGGAAACCCCTTTAGACATGGTGGATGAGGACGATATGACAGCCCAATCCCACCCACACCTAGCGCTAATACTTTCAGCGCACTGGCAAACGATAACCATAATAATCAAACAACTGCAAATAACACTCGAACGAAAAACGTGTGCTTCCTGTCAAATTTCCCAGAGAATGTGGAAGCAACAGTGCTAAAAGACATTCTGGACAGATATACCCCAACTGATGGTACTTTTGCACAATACCAATACACCCTATGTATACTGGGATGCGCTGGGAGCTTGATATGATGTGTATCCTATATACACATCAAGGCTCCCGGGAAGAGAGAGATACGCCTGTGTAACACTTACCTGCTACTTTGCACTTGCCAATTAGATCATTGAAAAGGTGTTCGTTTATTTAATGAGTTAAGTTTTTATTTCCTTCTTTGTTTGGTTATACAATCACAATGAGTTCTTCGAAGCTAATTATTTTATAACAGGACAAGATATTGCAGACTTATGCCGGCATGAGTGTGTATTTAGAATTTTAATGGAAGAGTTAATTTACTCAATTTACGTTTACTTTAATTAAATTTGTTAGTTATTCAGAGGGAAAAGGAAATTTGAAGAAACCAATCTATTTATTAAAGCTTTCACTGTTGCTCGGGCTGACGCCTTGAGCACATAGTTATATTTATGTTCGATTGATTAATAATCCAACTGCTAGCCCCTGGTGCAAAGCCTTGGGATGCTAATACTCGGGCTAACGCCTTGAGTATGCAGTCAGATTGATAAATCAATCAATTATCAGTTCAACTGCATGCCCTGGGCAGACCTGCAGACCCTGGGCGCTTACACTCAGGCGGATGCCTTGAGTATGCAGTTGAACGTATTCTCGATTCGCTTATCCCGGGCTAAGTGCCTTGGGATAGAATAAACTCCGGCGCACGCCTTGAGCCAGCGAATGAAGAAATATTTTTCGATTTTTTTGCTTCTATAATTTTCTTTTATAGTATAATTATGCTGACTTAATTGCTTACCAACTGAAATAATGAAGACAATTTAACAATTAAAAGATCAAAGTTCAACTGTGATATTTTTGTTTAATGCTATCTCTCTGTGACTGGTGTAACCACAAAGGTAAAGCTTTCGCTTGATTTGCCTCATTGCAAATGCGTGTAACCAATTCGTTCCACTGAGTCGGTACGTTCGATTGCGAAGTCTTGTGTGTATATGTTTAATATTTAATACGAGTATGGATAAACACCGACTTCTGCTAATCCATGATACGACGGCGCGCCCACAGATACTTTGATGACAATTCGCAGCTTTTCGTATATGTATGTTGTCATTTACAGTACACAGAGAGGAACGACGGAACATGGACCTAGTAATATTTGGACTGCGGCTCCCGTAACAGTACTTGTCTAGAGTATAGAATAACTAAGCTGTTGAAGTTCCGACTGAAAGTCACAGTCGACAGGCTCGAGGCCCACGATTACATAATGAATCTCTTTAAGAACACCGAAGCAGTGGAAGTACTTGTTCACCCACAAAGAAAGAAAAAAGTGTGTCGTGCTCCCAACAGGCATTAGCTCAGACTTTGGAGCTGATAAGCAGTGGCATCGGAAGCAGATAAGAATGCAGTGATAAAACTGCGCTGCATTCGAAATCAATGAGCTGTATGAGAACACCCCAAACGTTACCGCTGTCAAAGATTCGGGCACGTGTCTACCAATTGTGGATTCAACATGCGATTTGTAGCATGTGGAGAGGAGGGTATTTCAGGAAATTTCTCCAGGAAAAATATGGAAAAGCCGGAAACCATTCCGCACTATATGCAACACAGGTGGACATCCAGCAAATTTTCCCGGCTACCCGGAACGAAAAAGATTGTTGGACAGAGCAATTGAAGCTAATGCTAAACGGATGAAACCTTCGACGTTATACTCACCACTCGCCAGCTATCAAAATAGTTCACTAGCCCCTACAAACTCTCATCATTTTTCTCCTCTTACCAACCGGACCTCATATTCAGAAGCCCTAAGAAACGGAACTCCCCATCACACTTTGACTTCACCAAATCTTAACCCCGTCGAGCACCACTAGCAGATAGCCGTGGAGTGGATGGGAGTCTCTCCCAGTGAACTTCTATCCAAGTTCAGGACTTTCCTCCCATACTTTGACACCAGTTCTGACAAGAAAACCAATGGTTCTCCTTAATTTTTATTTCAGTCTTTATGGTTGTTTGTATTCCTATTGCTTGCCATTTTGTTAATTTTGTTCGTTAGAATTGTTAGTGTCACGCTTAAGTTGATTTAAGTAATAGGACTGGGTTTTCCAGAAAAACTACGCAAATTACACGAAAGGGAAAGGCATCCTCAATCCGCTCAGGGGCTTATTCGTCTAAAAGAAAAACTAACCTTGGAATAAGGTACACGTCAACACTTAAAACACGAGACACCAACCAGTAACACCTTACAAGGCACTCCACTGATCGAATCCTAAACTTTCTTGAGCACTGCAGCCCAATCAAATGCGCTTGACACCGCAATTTGAATAGTATCAAAGCAGAAGTGATTAACACAGCCCGAACCCGAACTCAGAAATGCGAGTGCAACACGGGACAACATTCCCCAGTACATTGCGAACCAAATTCTCGCGAGTATTCTCCCACCAACGTACGCAAATGCTTGGTGAAGAAAGCGATGCAGTAATTGACCGGCAAAAAAAGTAAATGTCAAACGGCAGGGCAGCCATGAGAAGTTAGCACCCGCAAAACACAAACTACATCAATTTCTTGGAAATATGATAATTAAAATCGCGAATAGACGGAAATGCTCCCAAGCCTGCCATAGCTGCAAGTGCATTGGGCGTGAATCCAAACTTCAAGACAATCGTCACTTTATTAAAGTTCTTTTCCCAAAACATTTGCGGATAAAAATGCGCTGGGGAAAGTTTATCAATAGGAAATGAACATACACGTATGTATGTATGTATGTTTGTAAGTATGTTCTCAAGTCTTTCAGGTGCAAGTTTCCAACAAAAAGACATCCAAAAAATGGCAGCAACTAATAGCTGATCATGAAACATATATAAGTTAGTGGTTCAAAATGATTACAAAGCGAAAAGGGTTGGAATGCGATATGAAAATGATTAATATTGGACCGGAATAATAATTTACGTGCAAAACTTGATATACTGCAGGACAGCAGAGTATGTCGATCATCAATTTGATTTGATTGGAAGTAATAAATCCAACTTACCAATAGAGGGGCAATCCATCATGACATCACACAGCATACAACATCAATTAAACTTTAACTTTGGAATTAATTTTATTTTGGCAGATGACAGCTGCCTTACTGACGTTTGTTGATTTCATCTTTCCCCAACACAGATGAGTGAGCATGTGAAATTGTCATTGAGGTGAAAATCAGTTGCAACATCTAGAAAATGAAATAACCTCTGAGCGGAAATTTAAAACAATGGAGTGGGACGAGAAACAATACGGAGGTTTGAATTTGGAAAAGTGGTTGACCAGCGAAGTCCCAAAAAAGAAGGCGCTAGGTGAAGGGAATATAAGCTGGAAATTTTGGCGCATTCCTGGCTGTTATATTCATCCTGGGATCTTCTCTCGAAACAAGCAGAGGTGGCAGCGGAAGGTGAAGTGTGAAAGGGGATCGTGTCACGGAAGTTTAATCAGTTTCTGGAAGGCGATTTTTTCCGGCATCTGCTGCAAATGGGCAACAAAAAGTAGGGTTTAGTGTAGGTAAGTCAACTAAGTTATTGACCACATGTGAATTGATTTCATTTGACTTAACCGACAGGACTCGCTTGCATTATATAATTGGCTGAGTTAATGAAGAAAGTGCTGGTCAACTGAGAGGAGACCGGATGAATTCCAAGTCTAGGAAGAAAGTTTCTTTTGTTTCCAATTTCCTTTCGATCGTTTCTTAGGGAGCTTCAGGTTTTGAAAAATAAAAATTTCAAATCGGTGGAGCGCATTCCACATCTTCTTATGAGTCTTTTTTTTTACAGCAGTATTTAATAATTTTCCCCGGCGAAATATACGAGATGAAGATTCCGGTGAGTGGCGCCTGCGATTCATTCTCCGAGGAGCTTACCAGGACCAAGCAGCATCATAAGAGTATTCTCTGTTTAGGGGATAACATCAGTAGCAGTCATGGGAATGTAGTGGAGTCTCTGCATCATTGATCTATATGCTGCTAGCATATATTCTGTGGGGTGATTAAATGTTACTTGTAAGACATGATCAGTTGTAGTTAGTTGTCTGTATACTCTATATATTTGAGTTGTCTATTTGTCTCTTTTTTCAAAGTTAAATACATAAACTAGCAGCAGAGACTCCAGTCCATCCCCATGATTGCTATCAAATGCTCCAACATATTAAACAACATTTAAAAATAGCAAGTAATAACGGACACAAATAACGTGACACTGACAAACTTATTACACGATACAAATAAAAACAGGAATGCTAACGGACTCAAATGCGCAAGAACGACTAACAATGGATTTCTTTGACATACGTAGGTAAAGAGACATAGAAACTATCATCCTCGAGTTGTATCCCATACATTGTATACATTTTCATTAGTCATCACATTGTGGATAAACTGTAATCAGCATCCATACACGCGCTCCACACGTCAGCAAAATTGCAGACACTTGTAACCCAAGTGATCGTTGGCTTCCGCGATATCACGACCACAACACATGCAAATGTGCATACGCGGCAAATTTCCATGTAAGTGGATCGCGTGCTTGGATGGTGAATTTGTCCTATCGTAAGATATTTTAAAATCGAAACAAACGCTCAGTCTACATCTAACCGGCATTCTATTCACTTCGATAAGGCACCGGAAAATAGTAAAGCAGCAATACAGAACATCTTCGGTTAAGGTAGCCGAATCAGTGCACGGTGGAAAGGAAGGATTAAGTTCAAAGTGAGGTGCCATTCGACGTGCATCCCCAAAGTGTGTGTGTGTGTAGTGATCTAGTGCGCACGGACGACCTGCACGAAAGGAAATCTTGGTACTGCACCAGGACTCATAACTGGACAGTCTTAGTAGTGAACTAGGACGACCCGAACAAATCGTGCTAGGTCCCCTCAACGCAACGGCAAGTAGGACATCGCACGTTAGAGTCTGGTACTGTACCAGGACTCAACCAGCGGACAATACTGCGTTAGGGCGACTCATCCGTAGGTGTCCTACCCAAGAAACGAGGAAAAGCCCTCGTTGTTAACAATATACATAGGATAGATCACGCGGAAACGTGATGCAGCTTCAAAACTTCGCATATGAGCCTGACGCCATAATAAACTATATGACATTGTTAGACAAACAAAGGAAAGGGCCAAGATTTGACAATCAAACCTTGAGACTTGAAGTATATATAGTATACATAGAAACGCAGATAACTTCGCTGTAGACGGTCCCATTTGAGGAAGGAGGGATCCCCTTGTTTCCTCTACCTACACCTTTCATGAATCCTCATCTTAGCTCCCATGATCAAATGGTAGTAAATGGTCTAGGGTCGCACATTGGGTTCACTAGTTCCCCAATAATGGGACCCTAAAAACCAAGAAACGCCAATAACTGTAAATGTACGTACAGCTTTGCTACTAAATCCTGCTGACACCTCTTTGTCGTAACGTAACAGGGCGAAGGCAAGTCTAATACGCCTGATACCGGAATTGAAGGTAATAATCATGCCACTGAAATGAAAGTCGGATGGCAAGCTAGCTCCCTGTCCCTGGAAACCCCTACATTGATTTGATACCTGCAGTAGAGTCTTGAAATGGATTGGACCTACAGCAACAACCTCGCAATCGAAAAAGGACTATGGCATTGGATCCAGGAAGGTCAGATCACTGAAGAATCCTGGCGCTATTAAGGACTATTAGCAGCGAAGTGGCTTGCATTATGGATAGAGAGTTCAAATTGCACGTTATTATTTTTAAGCAGTCAATGAACGATTATGTGCGATCCATGTTAAAGCGAGAATCTTCAAAATTCGTAAAGACCGATTGTTGATTCGGCAGTCTCTACAGGGCCGAAAAAAATTACTGAAGGCCTCGAATTAGCCTTATATGTAGCAAAGGGCAAACAATATAAAGTATAAAATGAGAAAAAAAGCTGAATTAAAAGATTGCAAAGTAGGGAAGAAGCTTGGCTGTCGGAGTGCAATAAGAAAAATCGATTGAAGTGGACCCTCAAACATAGAGATTGCACTGTGGAAGATTGATTCAACGTACTGCAGTCAAACGAATCAAACCTTGAGGTATTGTTATTTACTTTTGGACTACAGCAAAATAATTCATTGTCTTTTCGATTATTTTTTGAATCCAGAGAAGGGGTCCCTATTAAAGTAACTTTCTCCAATGACTAAATGCAGAATGTGATCAGAGGAGCAGGTACCAGAGAACTGGCGAAAAAATATGGACTATATCCAAAACGCCAGACAAGTTGAGGTGCGAAAATTACAGAGGCATCGTATTACTGTGAATGAATTATATAGTGTTCTACAAAATCATAGAAAGAAAACTAAAGCCGTGCTATGAAAGTATTATAGGGAGGCTTTCGAAGTGTATGATAGACAATAGACCAAATATTTTCAGTAAGACAGATGCTCGAATAGTACTGGCAGTACAAAATAATGCTTGACTTTAGCGTTCCAACAAAACTAGTCCGCATGGTCAAGGTCACGATGCCAAACAGGTCAGGTTGAAAGGCGAATTAACAGCCAGCTTCAGAATTCAGGTTTGAACATGGGAACATGCTTGCCTTAATGTCCTTTACTATAACACTGCAACACGTCATCAGGAAGACATCAGCTGAAACCTCGGGTACACTAGTGTTCAAGACCACGCTATTGTAGCATATGCTGGTGACGTCAATACTATCGCACAATCAATCTCAGATACCAAAGTAACATTCCTGAGCCAAGAATCTGAAGCAAACTGGATTGGCCTACCAGTTAATGATAAGAAAACCAAATTAATGACACAAACGAGGAGGAACACTCCAGTTGAACAATGTTTGACCATAGGAGACTAAAATCTTGAAAGTGTGGGTAACTTCATCTACCTTAGAATCAACATGAATAGAATGGGCTCCGAAAATGTCAAAGTGGACGCCGCTTAAACACCGCAAAAAAAGCTGATTACTCCATACTTTCAATTTGATTGCTCCGTACTGACAAATTACTTGTCAAATCTGTTTTGCTATATGGTAGTGAAACATGGGTTAAGACGAACAAATCCAAAAAACCGTGAATATATTTGAATGCATAGGGCTCCGCAAAATTTATAGCCCAGTGAAACGAAGAACATAGTCAGGACAATGTGAGTTGCATGAACTATCTGACGAACCACCTGTATCTGTTTGTGTAAAGGTACGGAAATTGCAATTTATGGGGTACGTAGAAAGAAAGAAAATTGGTTACCCAAAAGAATATGAAAGGGAACAGCACAATAGAAGCTAACAGCACATCTTTTCTAGGAAACGAGGTGGCAGAATCGTGATGATTCTTCATAGCCCTACAGCCACTTTTGAGCCTTCACTTTCTGCAACAATCGCCTTCAACTGACCGCGTACTCCAATTCCGAAACCCGAGCAGCGATAAACTATGTTCATCGACCGAGCCAGACCAACTGCTTCAGTTTCCCCACTGGTCTCCACCCTTCAGCTCTCCCAACGAATACCTTTTTGGGTATCTGTTGTTCGTCCATACGATTCACGTCTCCAGTCCATTGCAGCTTCCGCAGTCTTAAAATCGTTGATACCTCCGGCTTGTCAAAATTTTGTAATGTTCATGATTAAATCGTATTCGCCATTGGTCCTCGTTTAACTTCGCTCCAATTATTCGTCTTAGCACCCGTCTTTCGAAGGTGTCCAATACGTTTGCGGATGCTTGAGTTAGGGTCCAAATTTCACACTCATCGCATGACACAAGTCTTATCACAGATTTGTATACTGGGAGCTTTGTTTTCCTGTATATGCAGATCGTCAAAACTGATTAAAATATTTTTTTGCAGTTTCAGGAAAAGTTCTTTGGTGGTTGTTAACGACTGTGACGAAATGTTGATGACATCCAGATAGGCTAACACTTGGCTCGACTTGTGCAATATAATAACGTGACTCTTGTATCGACCGGTAGCTTTCTTATGACATGTTCCGGAGCCAAATTAAATAGCTCCGGGGCCAGACCATCCCCCTGCTTTAGTCCGATGTTTGTGGCAAAAGTATCGGTGAGTTGGTTGTTTACTATGTGAACTTGAGAGGTTGTCGACGTCATTAACATTTTTGTAAAACGAACTAATTTGGCTGGGATACCACAGCAAAGAATTATTTGGTACAGTACGTTACAGTTAATACTATTGTATGTTTACTTAAAGGCGAAGACGATTTGGTCTACGTCTATGTTGAGTTAATATCAACTGATTTCTAGTAAACGAACATCAGGGAACACAATTTGCTCCTTTGTCGTTGAATGATACCAAAATATATCTTCATTTTTTTTGCTTTTCTAACTACTCGTACATTAAATTTGTGCTGTGAATGGGATCAGGATGAAATAAATCATTATTATCTTTTTCTTAAACAGATTCGATTTAAATAAGTCGAAGTAGGAAGAGAGTGCTAATTAAAGCGTTAAATAATGACTAATATTTTTGGTGGTATCCCTTTAAGCTCTAGCCAAAGCGTGAGTACAGCACACACATCACTTTAGAATTGGGCAGACTTTGGTATGCTATTTATAACCACTTGAGTTTAGCCAATGAACATCCATTATAAGCAGTTAAAACTTGGTTAAGTCAAAGAGTGAACAAATATTTAAAGAATTTAAAGACATGTGGAGCTACAAGCCACTACTAGAGCCATTATTTTGATTCAACAAGGCCATTCACTTATTTTGTAGCGTTACAGCACGGTTTTTCGAGGAAAGCGATCCAAAATGCTTCATATGAATTTCAAGTAATTCGGATTAGAATCAGAAGATGAGGATCCGGTAGGACTTAAGCAGCCACTTTACAGGAGGTTATATACGCTTGACTGCGTGAGGAGAGCGTGTGTCTTTGTCCGCTCTTCACAAAATCGCTTGCTTCAGACGTCTGGGATCAGTTAGTGATCAAACGATTTGAAATCAGTTGTATGAATACCAACGGTTGTGTAGGATTATTAGCATAGTGCGAGTTCCATTGACAAGTGTGCACTGCGTAAACCGATTACCGTTAGCAAAGCAGCACCTGGACTGGAACATAAGCGATTGGAGCACAGTGTTGTTCACAAATGAGTGCAAAGTAAAATTTTTATTTTCAGTGATGATCTCTTTAGGGTGAGCGATTTCTGGATGCATATATCCAGGAAAGTGACAGGTTTGAGGGTCCGAATGCAATAGTGGTGTAGTAGTTAAAATGCTGACCCTGTAAGCTGAAGATATAAATGTGTGATAAGATCTGTATTATGCTATGGGTATGAAATATGGACCCTAACCCAAATATATTGAATGCCTTTGAGCGACGGATCTTGAGGCGAATAATCGGAGCAAAGCTAGACGGGAACCAATGGCGAGTCCGATACAAGCATGAGCTGTATGAAATTTTTGATGAATCGGAGGTCTCAACGATTGTAAGACTGCAGAAGCTGCAATGGGCTAGACACATGAATCGTATGGATGAACACCGGATACCCAAAAAGTATTCGTTGGGAGAACTGAAGGCCGGAGACCAGTGGGGAGACCAAGGAAACGCTGGTCTGACTCAGTCGACGAAAACATCGCATCGATGCTTTGATTTCGAAATCGGAGGACCCGGTTAGTAGACCGAGACAGTTGGAGGCGCTATTTCCAGGAAGCGAAGGCCCGAGAGGGGCTGTAGTGCTATGAAGAAGAAGAAGCTGAAGATTTCTGGTTCAAATCCCATTAGTGGCAATGCGATTTATATTGAGTGATTCTTCGGACAGACTTTAAGCCGATTCAGTTATTATACGTACTAGTTTGAAAGTACAACGTATCCTGTATGGACAAATGCACGACCAAAGCGTGGTACTGACCACTTCACCTTCTCGAGTGCCAATACATAGGATGAAGATATTGAGATATTCTAAAGATCTCTAAGTGAGAGCCCGAAAAGGACTGTAGTGCTACAACAAAAAAAAATGTAATGGTGTGAAGAGAAATCTCTCTATCAGGCCAAAACGAACTGGCAATAATTGAAGAAGAAACAATAACAGCTCGACAATACGTTGAAGCAGTCATAAGACCTCATGTAGTGCCTTTTGCGTAAAAAATTGGAGCAAGATTCAAAAACATCCATGACAATACCCAAGCTCATACAGCCAGGGCCACTAGACAAGCTCTTGAGGACTCGAGTATAAATATCTTACCGAGGTCTGCTAACAGTTTAGACCTTAATCCTGTCAAATGAATGCAGTATTCCTTAAAAAAGCATTTTAAGTGCAAACCAATCCATGCATAATGAGAGACAGCTCATTAACATGCACAAGCCAAGCTGGGAACAAATTTTAAAAGAAGCAGTGCAATATCTTGTGGAAAATATGCCATTCAGGCTTCCAGAATGTGTTTTTAGAAGAGAGAAGACACAGGTTACTAAATAATGGCAAAATATTCTACTTTTTTTTTAAGTGATAGCTTCTATAGGTACGTTTGCCCTACATCAAATTTCTGGATGTGATAAAATCGACGAGTTTACGTGACGTTACAAAAATGCAATACTGTTTAAGGAGCAGGCAGATAGCGACACGATAGTCGCACGGCAATCAGTCTCAAATAGTGAAAACAACTTTAGGCTAATTAGGTGGTTTTTGGATGGGTTAAACATTATGAGTTCGCGTCATATCACGAGAAAGCATAAAAGCTTATGGAGCGAGGATGAAGGATGCTGGGTAATAGTTGGGGTACGATGCGGGTTGCGGGTTATGCTGGATGTTGGCTGATTATTGTGGATGCTGCTTGATGGTAGTGGATCATATTGGTGATATTGGACGATTGCAACCCGGATGATGGCTAATGGTGGTTCATGGCGACAATTTTTGCTTATGATGGCTGATGATGACGGATGATGGCCGATGAGAGCAAATTATGCCGGGTGATAGCTGATGACAGTAGAGGATGGCTAATGATGATAGATAATTGCTGATGATGGCGGATAAAGGCAGATGATGCTAAAGATTGCTGTTGTTGGCTTATGATGCTTCCCGATGGCATATGATGGAATGTAATGGAGGACAATGACAGATAATGGCTGATTATTATAGATGGCAGATGAAAGCCAACGTTATAGTATAGAATGAAGGTATAATGATAATCAGCTGATAAGGGTGGGTGACGGCTCATGATATTGGGTTACGTCTCATGATTGTCAATGTTGGCTAATTATGATAGCTAACAATTTCAGATCATGGTTGAAAAGAGTGGATGATGCCGGGCGGTGGCCGATGATGGTGGATATAGCTGATGATGACTGTTGACAGCGGATAATAGGGTGATCACACGGCATACACACGGTGGATAGAGGACGTTGTATAGTGGTTTATGTCAGGATTCTCAAAAACACAGTTATTTTCTAGTTTAAGTTTTCCCTTCTATTGGCAGTCCTCAATAAATACCGTTTGATTTTTTGTTGCAAAAAAGAAATATTCTTGAGTTTTTATTAAAAGCTGATCAACAAGTTTAATTGAATTATATTGAATACACATGTAAGAATACTGAAAATACACAGTGGCTCTTACATTTTATTGATTAGTATTTATTAATCTTATTCCAGTGTCTTAAGAATGTAGACATTTATACTTCGATGAGAAATTTGCAGTCTATACATAAGAAAGAAAAATTATCTCTCTATCTTATTGGCTTGTGCCAATGTTATCTTGAGGTATATTTGTCTGTTCATATGGGGTTACGGGTGAACTTTGAGGTTTCATAGTGTTCCTCACTCTGAACGCTACCATACGCAATTTCGTGAGATTTAGACCTACGCAATATCGAGCCGCACTTTATTAAATTTTGTGATAATCTAAGAATGCAGCCAATAGCAAGAAATTTTAATTTTCATTCATAAAACGACTACTTTTTAGATTACGGAAAGCAATCCACATAATATTTTTTGTCTTTTAACGTCATGTAATTAAACTTAAGTAGCTAGGTCATTTTCGGTTCACACGCCACATTATGGATAGCGCGAGCAGTAACAAGCACCAAACGTATCAACGACCAACGCGAGCTCGAAACGAAACACGAAATTCCCGGCGCTACGACTACATCACAAGGAAACGGAAACTTTCTACATTAATTCAACATATGCGGCAGCAGAAAATAACCCTTCAAAGCAATCGAAATCGTGTAGCAAACAAAATGACATGCAACGATGGGAGGAAATCCGAAATTGGAATCGATGTTCTCGCCATGCGCCAAGAGGTATTCGTGATATTCGCGATAATTTGCGGGCATTTACATCAATTCCTAAATCAAAGTTTTCGTACTGTCTGTGCCATTTTCGTTGATTCTACTTTCCGGCATAGACTCCCAATGAAGTTTGATGTACTATATAATTTGATTAAGATTAAGTGCTGCCGAAATTTACATAGGAACGATTTTGAGTGCGGATCTAAACGTGAGGCTGTCATTAAAGTCGACATTCCTATCAGCTGTGCAGCTACTGAGCTTCCGGCCAAGGACACAAACTTAATACTCCCCCGCCGCAAACATCTTCACAGCCACGCAGATTCAGCAGAGGTCCACAAAAGCCACCAAAGAGGAACGAGCTGAATAATGAAGCCAGAGCTGCTGCTGAGGCAGCAATTGCACCCATATAAAAGGAAGACACTTGTGAATTTAACACTTGATTGGCAGCAATTAAAGCACAAGTAAAGCGCGAACTTGAGACGGAACGTAAATTAAAAGAAGACGAAGCAGCAAGAAGCGTTGAACTCAAAGAACCCGATCAATCAGAAAATAAAAATCTAGCATATCAAGGCATATATTTTCATTGTCCGTCAATCAGCGATGAAATTTTATCCAGAAAGAAATGATTCTCGATGACAAATTAATCTTAATTAAGCGCCCACAAGTGAGGAGATTACGGGGGCCAAATGATTTTTATCTTACCTACTCTCCTGACTGCCGAAGCACACCATTCACTTTCCCCGCGCAAAATCACTAGTATCCACCACGCAAGTGTAAATGGGCAAAGTCGCGACATTCCCGAGGAGAGGTTCGATGACCGAAATGACGAGGAACTGGTGGATAAATAACACGTACGATCCACAACGTGTTGGTACAGCGATACACCTATCGGCTCTTTTCTGCGTTTCCCATCAATTGGCGGAGGAATGAAAGGAGCGGTAATACGACGAGAACATTTTTCGAATTGGAAAGCCTGGAGTTTGGACAAGGAATTAGACCGAGACGACTGATACCCGGCGGTGGCTATATCAAGGAGCGGAAGAAAGGGGCCCCTTGCTAGCGTAGTAAATGAAATTATGTAAGTGGCTTGTATTTTATAAGAGAAATTTTTATGTTGGGAGAGACTGTTGAAAACAAGAAATATAATAGAACAAGTTGGGTAGACAGACCTCTGCTCATGTCAGAAGGGTTTTGTACTCAACTTACAAAATGCAGTAACCAGCAACAAATAAAATCAAGAAATACGCAATGTTCGAGGATCATACTATTAACAAAGTTGAAAGAATTTTGACTTCTGAGGTATTTGTTATAGTTATACCCATAAGCATCTCCCTTGATAATTTTTTCAGATTTTTTAGATCACGGGTGTCCTTTCGCGAGGGAGGAAACACATTTTTCATGAATTTCCCCCACGTGCCCCCACCGAAGCAAAAACTGACAGTTTAAGAACTGTTTTGAGAAGTTCTCATAGATAACTTTCAATTGATACTCATATCGGCTACCTTTCATGAAATTTTTTTCCAGGGGCCACTCCTCTGTACTGTAATCATCGATTCATAGCCTATTTTTTCGAATCCTAGAATGGTAACAAGCCCTATTGCTAGGAGCTCTCTCCTGCCTCTTCGACTTGTTTCAATTGTATGTACTCATCTTCATGATACCTATCATTCCTGAAATTTCCATGCAAATCCTAGCAAAGCTGTAGTGTCTAAGTCAGTGAAAAGCGCATATGGCTCCATAGCTATATGTTTCCATAGTAATACAGGGCATATTGTTCCATAGTAATACAGGAAAATTCAAATCGCTATAACTTCTTTAACTACTATTCGATCTTCATGAAACTTTCAGAAAAGATCAATCTTATCAAAAGTCATCTGTTTGCTAAATTATATTGAATTTAAGGATACCGTTTATATTTTATTCAAGAAAACATAAAATCGATAAATCATACTATTACTAACAAAGTTGAGTGAATTACGAATTCTCATGTATTTGTTGTTGTTGTACTCATTAAGGCCTACATTGATGATTTTTCTTAGATTTTTCGGATGGAAAGTGTCCAATCGCGAGGGGGGTACGCGAAAAGTTCGTACATTTCCCTTTCCCCTGCCCCCCTCGGTACTCATAAGGCAATTTTAGGACTTGTTTTGAAAAGATCTCATTGAGACCTTTCCAATGACACCCTACTCGACTACCAATGGTGAAAAAAAAATTTGAGGGGTCACCTCCCTATATGGGGAGACCCCCCTTAAACCCGTTTGAAAAAATTTTCCACCCTTGAATTTTCAAGAAGTTACCACTTCTGACCTTTCCACAAAGTTTCATGGCTGTAGCCTCTATAGTTTCGGAGAAAAAGTGCTGTGACATAAAGACGGACACAGGTCGTGATTGCAATAGGGTTTTGTATTTTAGTACAAAACCCTAAAAAACTAGAATCCGAGTAACGTTAAAACTAGATTTCATTTTCTTGCTGCCATATACATTTCATTCATTTTCAGCGTGTGTAAAGTGTGGCTCGGGAATTCTTTTCCCAGGACGGTAAGCAGGTAGAAAGACCTGGGGAGTTAATTAAGGTGGTAGTATTCAGCGAGTGGAGGCAACGATCATGTGGTTTTAATCATATCTCGTGTTGTCGGTGCTAAGAGATAAGGAGGAGGGCAAATTTTGTGTGGTGGTGGTAATATTTTAAATCGTACTGCGTGGTGTTTGGAAGGTGAAGAGCGCTAAAACGTTTTCAGGTGATAATTTCGCTCCGGTTGGTTGTTTTCTCGTTTGGACGACCTTTTGGAGGCTTGGTAGATCGAACGAACACGCCCACGCCCATCTGCGGGTGAGTTAGTTGGGTCGATGGAGCCTGAGCAAGAGTACGTCCAATCTATCGGTGGGGCGGCAACAGAATCGGTAATAGTGATTAAAATTTTGAAACCTTTTATTATTAAACCTTCACAGTGTGTAGAGATACGAAAAATATTTTTAATGTGTAAATTGTTAAGAGTGATTTTTTAGGAAAATCAAGAAAGGTTATGGAATCTTAAGTATGTATCAGTCTAACATATAAATTTTAAATTAATGATTTTATTTAGGCTCCTACACAAAACTAATACAGTTCCCAATAAAGAATAATTATATAATAAATTGGTAGTGACGAGCTGTCACAGTCGCTTATACTTATTTTAATAAGCTCAGCATCATTCTTAAATGAAAGTATTGAATAATATCAAAATATGAACGCTGTCCTTTAGAGTCGATAATATAATTTGTTAGCTCAAAATCGAAATCTGCTGTTTATATGGAAAGAACTAGGCCACGGTTCGATAATTTCGTCAATAATTTAGATAACGATCATTACATATTCAGCATGAACCCTTGTTGATATTTTTTGGCAAATTAGTAATAAATAATGAAATAAACAAATTGAAGTATCAGGAGAGAGTGTTCTTTCAAAAAGGGTTTTTGAATAAATAAGTAAATCAAACAATGTACTACGAATAGCAATTTCACTTACAAAACAAGATAAGGTGTGGTTATCGTGTATTTTAATTAACCGCCATTTTGTTTGAGATTCGCTGACCTCACTGTTTGAGGAGTCGTAATGACCTACCAATATTACACGTCATTCATGAAATTTTGAAGACATCAGTCCGCTTAAAAACGCCTATTTCCCCCAGTATCACATATTATTATTGTGGCAATTGTAACATTTGCAATAGGCTATAATTTAGTTGTTTAAACCTTGTTGGTTTGAAATTTTCAGGATACATGCCCCCATCATTAAAACAGCTGCATATGTGTTTTTTTACAAATTTACGGATTTCTTTTAGATTTATTGACATATATTCAAAATTTTAAATTTTGACTTTGAAGGTATTTGTTGCCTTTGTGCTTTAAAAACTAATATTCACAACTTTTTACAGAGTTTTAATCTCAAAGATGTTCACTCTCAAGCGGAGGGCAAAAATGTTTCACATACATATATTTACTACCTCCGCTCCCCTCAATGCAATTTCCGCTCTTATGTATTCTCGCCAAGACCTTTCATTTGATATACCTTTAATAAAAAAATTGTTTAAGGGGTCATTTCCACATATGGGGGGTCCCCCTTGAAAACGTTAAGAATTTATTTTTACCGAGAATTTGGAGAGTTTGCAACTTTTGATCTAAATACCAGTTTTATAACTGTAGTTGTTGTAGTTTCCAAGAAAAATTGCTGTGACACACGTCAAACTGATAGGGTTTTGTAAAGATATTTTCAAAACCCTAAGAAAGCTTGTATATAAAAATGAAAACTGACTTCGAAACGCACTAAAAACTATGTTTAAATTTTATAGAAGCATTGCCTAGACCCTAATTTGAAAAATCGAGTTTATAAATATAATGAGGAAAACGATTTGCCGCAGATTCCACAACATTTCACCCGTTTTTGGGAGTTATGAAGTACATACGGTTTCTAGTTTTTAAGTCTTTTTAGATCAAAACTTTACGGCAAAGTCATATTGTACAATCATAACTTCTAATTCCTAATTAAAAAATGTAATGAAATTTTTCATTAGCCATAAAAAGTTTTGAAGCCTCTGCTGGCATAAAAACGGAACATGTTCCATGTACAATATTGGCTCCTGGATTTCTGCGAGATCCATTTAAAGGCATACACCCAAGTGTATTAAGCATATCCGAAGGAGGAAGCATAGAACTTGGGACTTGGGTTACTACAATAAAAACGAAATGAGCGGAAATTGTAAACATTTCATCCAAGTCGTCAACCTCTGAGACAACACACGGCTACGTAAAAGGAAGCAGAATGTTGCATGGACATCTAAAAAGGCACAAACATGCAACATATCGTTTTGTAGCCATATATGATATGTATGTTGGTTGCGTCCACGCAAGGTATCCAAAATAACATGAAGAATGGGGATACATAAAGGGGGGTTGCGGTCGCATAGTGCACATTTCATAGTCTAGTCTAGTACTTGTCGCACTAGTGAGAGTGATTTCAGCTGAAAATAGCCATGAAAGTAGTTCTTGTCGAGATGGGAAATCACGTGCAAATGCCATTGCCAAAGTCATTTCCATCTAAAGATGTCACAATCAAGTTGCACTGTGGGATACCCCAGAGGGCTGCCAGTCCTCCGGCACGGGAATCTCAGCCATTTGAAAAACAGATTGTCTTTTTTTTTATGTTCGCGATAACAATAACATGGGGTTGAGGGCCATTTTTGTATGCAAGGATCATAAAAGCTTTTATGAGTTTTTGAATATTGCAAAATTCATGTAGAGCTGTTTAGAGATTATGGCAAAGGAGTTTGTCGTAGCGTTTCTCCAGGTGATAATTTGGCAAACTTCTTTTTAGAATTGCTAAGTGGGTGGTTATGTCTCGCACCGAAATATTTTCATTTGATACCATAGATTATATCAGGCATTATAGGACAAAAGCCAGCGTCATCATTCAATATTTGAATATTAATTATGAGGAAGAGCAATAGACAAATACAAGCAGTATTCAGTTTGGATGCGTTCCTAACAAGATTTCTAAGGATTCCATTTTCTAATAACAACTTTATAGAAGTGTAGGGGAGATAGCTTGCTCACGGGGTAAGTATGATTGCAGACAATTTTTTCGTGTGATACTTTTGACATTTAAGTCACGACATCTAACAGGTGATTCAGAAGGTCCCATCACAACGATTTGCATGTCAAATGTGTCCTCGGATCCTTAGAATTTTTCGACTTAAAAGTAAACAAAGAAAAATGGCCATTATCGGCCTAATATTTTCGAGGAAGTATAAAAATAATTCGTATTGGATAAAGTAGCTTGTAGTTGAATGTATGGGAAGCCAGGAAAAGGCACAATATTTTTTATTTTCGGTACATTCACTAAGGTTTTTAAATACACTACCGGCCAAAAGTTTAGGACCAAGAATAAAAATCTTTGTTGACTGGAAATTATTTCAAAAGGACATCTGCTGAAGATCTAATTTGAATACCTGAGTATTCTATTGCTACTAAAGAATATCTAACAAGTGCCCTCCTTGCATATTTTTATGTTGGCATCCTAGAAAGGTCGATTGTTCCCAAGCATTAATTAAAGCCCCTTCAATGACTAACAGGTAAAGTCATTGTAATATTTCTCTGACCCACCCATTACGAATCTTTTTGGTCGTATTTAGTGTTGACCGTAATTAAGGATAATTTTAGCTTCCTGAAACGTATTTATTTCCTGAGTTTTCGAAGAGTTCATCTTTCTCTAGTTTGATTAGTCTCAGTTTGCCCTTGTTATAGTCAAGACACTTTAAAATGGGAAAAGCCCGCGAAATTAGCAGTGAAATTCGTGCTGTCATAGTTGCTTTGCACAACGAAGGTAAAACTGAACGTCTAATTACGTCGCAACTCAATTTATCGAAGACTTGTGTTCATAACGCAATAGCCCGAAACAAAGCGACTGGCAGTAATCAAACCCGTTCGCGATCAGGAAGGCCAAAATGTACCACTCAAAGTGAGGATAATCTAATCGTCGTTACCAGCAAACGAAATGGACTTCTAACAGCATCACAAATCCGCGAACAAATGAACAGCTCTCGATCGAAACCTGTGTCAGTGACTACAGTAAAACGACGATTAAGAGATGCTGGGTTATTTGGCCAGGTTGCAGTTCAAAAGCCGCTTCTAAGACCACAAAATAAAAAGAAACGCATGCAGTGGGCCCTTACCCATTGAGACTGGACCGCAAAAGACTTCAAAAAAGCTCTTTGGACAGACGAATCCAAATTTCAAATTTTTGGATCAAGACGACGAACTTATGTTCGACGTATCGCCGAGGAAAAGATGCTGCCAGTCTGTGTGGTGCCAACAGTCAAGCAGGTGGTGGTTCCATTATGGTCTGGGGATGTTTCTCGAGCTGTGGAACTGGGGATCTGGTACGAATCAATGGAATCATGAAAAAGGAGCAGTATAAACAAATACTTCAACGAAATGCCGTTCCGTCCGGCCTACGATTAATTGGAAATGGATTTTTTTTCCAACAAGATAACGATCACAAACATAGTTCCAAACTATGCAGGAACTTTTTAGAGGGGAAAGAAGCAAAAGGGATTTTACAAAATATGGTGTGGCCCCCTCAGAGTCCGGGCCTAAATCCGATTGAGCTTCTGTGGGATGAGCTGGATGGAAATGTGCGGAGCTGTTGCCCCTCCTCACAGGAAGACATGTGGAAGGCTCTACAAGAAAGCTGGAACCAAATTTCTTCAGAAACTATTGACAAATTGATGGACCGTTTGCCAAAATTAGTGAAAAAGTGATAAAATGCAAAGGAGACTTTTTTGACGAAAAACCTGTTGAACATATAAGTGGCAATTTTAAAGTTAAGAGTTGACATTTACTTATTCTTTTGTTTGATTTATAATCTATTTGTAGTAGTTAATAAATATTTTAATCAAAAATTAAACCATCTACTTAATATTTTGAGTTTTGGTCCATTTTTCTCCTTTCATGGTGTTGGTCCTAAACTTTTGGCCGGTAGTGTACATCCTACTATTCGTGGTCGCCTATTTAATTTTTTCGTCGACATCAATGAATGGAGTGCATGATTAATGTTATGTTCATTATTGTAACTGCACTGACTATTACCGTCAACGAATAACATGTGCAATGGTGCCTTTTAGGCCTAGACGGACAGTCGGCAAATGAAAGTGAATGCGCAAAAGTTCGAAATTTTGTTCCGGTCAATGCTGTGGTTGGTAAGTCAAGATCTTGAGAAACGGTCAATTAGTGCTAAAATGTATGGGTAACGTCCTGATGGTGGAAGCGGGCCAATTAAATCAATATTTATGTGTGCAAATCGCTCTGGGATTTCCTTATAAGCGTGTGTGGGTGCGCACGGCGGTGTGTATGGCGGTGCGCTTTGGTCCTTTGGTAAGATATGCAATTTTGTACGAAGTTTTTGCTATCGCGGTATCGATTCGGCCAAACAAAACGCTCTTTTACGAGGCGTGTAGCTGCTCTTATTCCCGGATGGGATAAAATCGCAGTAGAGCTTAATGTCTGAATAAGGGAGTGTGATGCGTTCATCATCAGTTTCTTGAACTCTAGCTATCGCTTCGAACTGAATTTCGGCGAAATTGATTGAATTAATCCGTGATAGAAGATTGGGGATGATATTTTAACGGAAATGTAGCGAATATCGGATGACAATTGACTTATATAGTCTTCTTGACGAGGTGATGCTCTATCATCTTTTTGACCATAGGCAACAATAAGTGGCTTATGGTCAGTATACAGGGTATGTATAATAAGTAAGCCTGCCCCACGCTGTCAAAGCGTCTGCTAACCGGTATCTGGTGCTGTAGTGGTGGTGGGGGTCTAGGCAGTTGCCTCCAAGCGCTTGGAGAGATAGCATCGAGCGAGAGCGGAGTGCGTGTTCAGTTACGTCGTCGGAGTGAAAACGGAGCGTACGATCGAGCAACCGAACCAGAGTTTTTTAACCACGTTATTACAGGAGACGAGACGTGGGTTTTCGAATACGATCCTGAGACGAAGCGGCAGAGTCTTGAGTGGCACACACCGGCGTCACCACGACCGAAAAAAGCGCGCATGAGCAAATCGAAGGTAAAGTCGATGCTCATTGCTTTCTTTGACGTGAAAGGCATTGTTCACAAAGAGTTTGTGCCACCCGGCCAAACTGTAAACGGCCAGTACGGCAGAGAGGTGCTCCGTCGACTAACCGTCCGGGTTCGCCGAGTCCGTCCGGAGATTGCCGATTCGTGGATCCTCCATCACGACAATGCTCCGTCGCACACCTGCCTACTCGTCACCGAGCAGTTGGCCAAACAATCGAGGGCAACGTTGCCACAGCCTCCTTACAGCTCGGATATGGCACCAGCGGACTTTTTTCTGTTCCCCAAGATCAAGAGACACCTTAAGGGGACGCGGTTCGGGACTCTGGAAAAGTTCAACGTGCTACGACGAGGGCTCTAGACAGCATCGAGGTTGCCGACTTCCAGGGTGCGTTCGGGGATTGGAAAATCCGGTATCAGCGTGTTATCACCTCCAATGGGGACTAGTTTGAAGATTTCTAAAGAAAAATTGTACATATTTTGCCAATGAAAAATTTCCTGAGGTCAGTCCGGTTACTTATTATTCTGACCCTGTATATGGCAAACTCTTTTCCCTCCAACATGTGCCGGAAATATTTAATTGCTTCATCGACTGCTAGCAGCTCTCGATCGTATGTGCTGTATTTTTTTCTGAGCATTATTTAAAATCCTCGAGAAAAGGGCCAAGATTTACATCCTTCGTCTTCAATTTGGCGCAGAACGGCACCGATTGCGGCATCTGATGCATCAGTTTCTAATGCAATGGGTGCTCATTTCGATGGATGGAGTGTTGCATTGGCTAGCGATTTTTGGTATTCTTCGAATGCATTAGATGCGTCTTCAGTCCAAACGATAACAGAATTGCCATCTTTAACATTGCCTTTGATAAGAGATTGCAGTTTGTCTTGAATAGTTGCGGCGTTTGGAATAAAACGCCTATATAAATTTATCATTTCTATAAATCTCTGGAGGCGTTTTGCAACAAGAGGCTTTTCGAAATGGATTATGGCTTCTACTTTACTGGGTAATGGTTTAATACCTTGGGGTGTGACTAAGTGACCCAAGAACTGCAGTTCATTTTGTGTGAATTTGCACTTGTTCGGATTTGTTCTTAGTCCAAGGTGTGAAAGTCGATCCAAAAAGATTCTAACATGCTCTTGATGTTGCTCGATATTCTGACTTGCGATGAAAATATCAGCTATGTATGCTATGACAAAATCAAGTCCACGAAGTACCTCATCGATTAGTCGTTGAAATGTCTGCGCGGCATTTCTGAGACCAAATGTCATAAATACAAACTCAAATAGGCCAAAGGGCGTAACAATAACAGTTTTTGGTATATCGCACGGTTCAAGTGGAACCTGATTGAAATCTTTTTTTTAATATATATCTTGCTGAAAATATTTTTGCCATGTAAAATGCATACAAAAGCTTGTATGTGCGGTATCGGGTACTTGTTCGGTACCGCAATAGAATGGAGTTGGCGATAATCGTCACATGGTCGCTAAGTACCATCAGGTTTTTTGACCATATGAAGAGGTGTTGCCCCATTGCTCTTTGATGGACGGCATACGCCCCTCGATAGCAAGTCATTAAACTCTGTTTTAGCCGCGGCAAGGTTTTCGGGAGACAATCTTCTTGCTCTTGATGCAACTGGTGGACCTTTGGTAACAATGCAATGTGTGACCATTGTTTTCATTTTTTCCATCGGTAACACATGTTCATGCAACATTTGCTTATAGCTTCGTAAAAGTTTTACGAATGGATCCTTAGAATTAGTAAGCATTACTTGAGGTGTTGAAGATTTGATGACGATGCCTATGCTGTTAAGTTTAGTTGATGTACTACTAGTGCTCGTTTTTGTTAGTCTACTCCAAGGCCGTGATACTTCAGAAAATCTGCCCCTATTAGCGGTGTGTCGATATCAGCCACAATAAAAGTCCTGTCAAAAGTGCTGCGTAAGTTGAGTGAAACGGCAAGTTTTCTCTGGCCGTAAGTATTTACCAATGTTCCATTAGCAGCATAGAGTCGTTTATAATTGGCATTACTGACATCGTACTGTTTTGATTCTAGTGTTGATGGGATGACGAATACGTCTGCACCCGTATCTATAAGAAATCTACGCTTAGTAAGGGCATCGCATATAAAAACGCGTGATGTGGATGCGCCAAGTTGGTCCGCCTGGAAACGAACTTGGTGCTTTAGTTTTCCAAACTCCTGAACTGGCAAGGTAGCGCACATTTGGTTGAAATCTGCCCGAACTTATGATGATACCAACAGTTCTTGTATTTGGGCTTGCTAGAGCTGCGGCATAGTTTACCCGAACTGGACGATGGTTGATTACGCTGTCTTGCGTTACGCAGCTTCTGAGCTTCTACTTCTAGAGTCTCAATTTGTCTTTGAAATGATCCAGTATTTTCGTCAGAGGTTGTACGGTTTGCAGTTGTACAAACCTGATGGACGTCAGTTGATTCCCAAATTTTGTCGACAATTTTCGCTAAAACAAGTTATGGTTCCGATGATACAGAATTGAAGGTATAATTTCAGGCAAGCTCTGTAGCCATAGAGTTTTTAGAATATCGTCGTTGACGGCTGCTGATGCTAATTGTCTCATTTCAGACAGTAAAAATGAAGGTTTTCTGTATCTAAATTGCAATTGTGATAATAATTTCCGTAGGTTGGTCTATTCGCTATCAGCAAATTCCGTGAGAAATTCCGGGAGCTTTAAATACAAAGTATTACATACAGGCTGCTGGGGCTCCACTGGCTTATCACTTTTTGGATTGTTCGGATGATTTTCTGACGTTTCATCTGCCTCGTTGTGTATTTTTGGAAGCATACTTAACTATGCGGTACGAGAAGAGTATTTTTATTAAAGTTTTTCTTTTTAATTACAAAAATCTATATTCAGGGGTCACCAATACATTGTGCACTCTTCGTTTTGTAAAATAAAAACTCTCAATTATGTTTTCTAATTTAGATGTAATTTAATTTTATTCTCGATGTACGTTTTGACTGCGCCCATTAACTTCTCTTTTTCTATTTAAACCGGATTTTTTGTCACTGCTGTTAGTGCAGTGGTTGGATTATTAAATCTTTTAATGCAATGGAATAGTAATAGTAAAGTATACTAATAACCTTTCTGGCAAATATTGATATGTAGAAATTAAAATGTATAAAATTAATTTAAAAAATGAAATTAATTTGTAGTCGCTACACATAAATCGCCACCCCACGCCCGCGCATTGAGCTAAGCTGGTATATTAAAGTAGAATTCTTCGGCCGACCGCATGTGCCCCTTGCGTTTCATTGGCTTTCACATGTAAATTTCTTGCTATTTCTTCTTCTTCACTGCAAGTATGACACATGGGTCGCACTCGACTTTTAACGAAATGCAACAATCGCCCAGGTCAACACCGATAGGAAATCAATTACAGGTGAATGAACATAAAATCCATTAGTTGCAATTCTAATTATGGAGGTAACTGATGATTTTGGGATGAAAAAGTTGTGATCGAAGATTGTTCCCAAGAACCTTTCTTAGGAGCAAAAGTATTTGGCCTCTAACGGGATCGCCATGTTGCAACAGCCGTCTCATTTGCCCGATATGTCACCCTATGACATGTTTTTGTTCCCTAGAACAAAATTGGTGGTCAAAGGACCCATTTTGAGTCGATTACGAACATCCAGGCGGCCGTGACGAGGGTACTCGTGGACATCCCAGTCGAAGCGTTTCGGAAAGTTACGAAGTATGGAAAACGCGCTGGAATCGTTGTATAGCTGCCCAAGGGGACTACTTTGAAGGGGATGGCAGAATTGTAGAATAATTTTTAAATATATGGTTTTCATGGAATCAGCCTCATTACTTAATTGTCACACCTCGTATATCTAACAGGGTTATATTGACCATATCACCTCAAATTCCGTTACGGTCGGAAAAAATTTCGGGGGCATCAGCTTGTCGATGTGTGAACACTGCTTTTAATTTGTGGTCAAAGGCTCATTCCATAGAGTTCTTAATTTGATATTTTATGTGTAAGTAAGAATTTTTCGTAATACTTTTTTTCTCAAACGTTCTCAAGGTTGTTTAAGTCGTATGTTATTTTGGAAATATTTTTCAAACAAACTTTTTTGCCTTTCGTTCAAACTTTGTTCATGCTACTGAGTGAACTTTGAAAATCCAGAAATTGAAACTATTTAAAACATATTGAAAAAAATATTTAAAGAAACTGTTTGAATTGCTTTCATGTCATTTCATTTAAACTTATTAGTTAACAGTTTGCAATAACATGATAAAATAAAGTAAAAACATAAGAAATTTAGCAGGCGGACTGGGCAAGTGGTTTTTTAAGCGAAATTACAAAAACAAGTCCCTTTCCCAGGTTGATTTTCGATTGATTAATTCATAATGTTATCGGTATTAGCCCTATTAATGTTCAAACGTTTGCCTCGATTTTGTTTCTAGTGAAGCAGAGATGGAAAAAGATGCATTTGAATAGTAATTAATGCTGTTGTTGCAATAATTAAAAAATTTAAATCACTATAAATCCGCTGAAAATCAATTTAACCATACCATATTAAGTTAACATTAATCAAATAAATAATAAAATTGGTGGATCCAATGAGCGTATGTAAAGGAAAATCGATGATATGACCTTAGCAGTTATTCAATTTCAATATCTTGCCGATTTTTTAGTAGGTCTAGTCGAAGGTTGATCCCTTTAGCGACAATTTTTAATATATTCTAGCGGCTAAAAATAGTTTAACGAGTGTTTTAGCATTCGTATTTATTCTAAATTTTTTGCCAGTTAGACGGTAGTCTGTACAATCTCGAGGATAACAGATTAGAAAAATAACATTTTAAAGCTTATTCGTCAAGTCACATTAAATATCCGATCTATTTGAAAAAATTCGGTCATAATATTGGCGTTCCATACCGATATTCTAAATTCAATTCTTATTCGATAGTACTCATTAGCAATCAGCTAAAGGCGTTGCCATATACAGGGTGCGCCAGAGAAACTTACTTATTTGAAAGGTCAATAAAAACAAAAGTACTTCAGTTATTGTTTTAAATTTTTTTTAATTTGAGAATACAATATCCCAATTTTTTTTTTCATGCAGTCTTGAAAAATACATCGGATAAATGGCGACCACCATTGCGCATACAGTCATGAAGTCGATTTTTGAAATTCGTATCCACTCTGTGCAGCATATCAATTGGTATGTTGGCAATGGCGTCGCGAATGTTGTTCTTGAGGTGTGCTATGGTCCGTGGTCGATTGACATAAACCAGGGATTTCAAATCACCCCATAAAAAGAAATCGCATCGAGTCAAATCTAGAGAGCGTGCGGGCCATTGGAGATCGCCTCTGAGAGAGATGAGGCGGTCGGGGAACTTTGTCGCAACAAATTTGTTGAGTCTCGTACTGTGTGTGCTGTGGCTCCATCTTGCTGAAACCACACGTTCCTAACGTTCATTTCTTCGAGTCTTGGAAGAAATAATTCCTCGATCATGTTCCTGTAACGAGCTCCATTCACGGTAACTGCGCGTTCGTTTTCTTCAAAAAAATAAGGACCAATTATTCCCATTACCGGCAGAGTATGATGGCAACTGACTGGAGGGAGAAACAATCTTGGGAACTTCTCCCTCGAAATGCGCCCCCTCTCGCCCCTCTACCCGCCTAACTCACCGCGCGGGAATTTTTTCAAATAAGTAAGTTTCCCTGGCGCACCCTGTAGAACGCTGTTGGCGGCCACGGATAAAATGAACACCACGTTTGCTACTTTGCTTTGTTTTCTGGCAAATTGGTCACCGATCTGGCCATCAGGTTTTTAAATGTTGTTTTCAGAGCGCTGCGCGCTGTGGTCTATGATGGACCGTTGCCCCGTGGCAGAATGCGTTCTGGGTGGTGAAGACTTTAAAATTTTTAAACCAAATTGTCACTAATATAATTATTGCATTCAATAATCAACTACTGCCAGATCCCTTTTTTTCATGATACACCACAAAGAAAATATAGCAGAAAATGATGAAAATTTCAATTCATACCGTTTTAACCGGGAAAAAATATTGAAATTTATGGCTACATATATTTTTTTTTTCTCCTTCTGAATTGTTTGCTTTTTAATAAAAACATATTCATATAAGATTCAATCTTAAGTAAGACAATCTTACAAAAAATGAATGAATTTTTTTATGATCTTACTTTAAATGTAGATTTAAAATGTATGTATTGGCAATAAATGAAAAAATTAAGAAGCCTTAGTAATTTTCTTTAAAGAATATTACTTTGTCAGCAGTTATAATAGTTGTTGTGTAATTTTTTCCCTACACTATAGCTCTTTGGCCTTTCCTTTTTTAGGGTTTTGTACTAAAATACAAAACCCTATTGCAATCACGACCTGTGTCCGTCTGTCCGTCCGTCCGTCCGTCTGTCCGTCCGTCCGTCTGTATGTCACAGCACTTTTTCTCCGAAACTATAGAGGCTACAGCCATGAAACTTTGTGGAAAGGTCAGAAGTGGTGACCTCTTGAAAGTTCAAGGGTGGAAAAATTTTTCAAAGGGGTTTAAGGGGGGTCTCCCCGTATAGGGAGGTGACCCCTCAAAAAAAAATTTTCACCATTGGTAGTCGAGTAGGGTGTCACTAGAAAGGTCTTATTGAGATCTTTGCAAAACAAGTCTTAAAATTGCCTTATCGGTACCGAGGGGGGCAGGGGATGGGGAAATGTACGAACTTTTCGCGTACCCCCCCCCCCCCCCCTCGCGATTGGAAACCTTCCATCCGAAAAATCTGAAAAAAATCATGAATGTAGGCCTTAATGAGTACAACAACAACAAATACATGAGACGTCGAAATTCACTCAACTTTGTTAGTAATAGTATGATTTATCGATTTTAAGTTTTCTGGAATAAAATCTAAACGGTACCCTTAAATTCAATAAAATTTAGCAAACAGATGATTTTCTATAAGATTGATCTTTTCTGAAAGATGGAATAGTATTTAACGAAGTTATAGCCGTTTGAAATTTCCCGTATTACTATGGAACAATATGCCCTGTATTACTATGGAAACATATGGCTATGGAGCCATATGCGCTTTTTATCGATTTAGACACTACAGCTTTGCTAGGATTTGCATGAAAATTTCAGGAATCATAGGTATCATGAAAATGAGGACATACAATTGAAACAAGTCGAAGAGGCAGGAGAGAGCTCCTAGCAAAAAGGCTTTGTAACTATTCTAGGATTCGAAAAAATAGGCCATGAATCGATGATTACAGTACAGAGGAGTAGGCCCTGCAAAAATTTCATGAAAGGTAGCCGATATGAATATCAACTGAAGGTTCTCTATGAGAGCTCTTCAAAACAGTTCTTAAACTGACAGTTTTTTTTCAGGGGGGGCACAGGGGCGGGGGAAATACCTGAAAAATGTGTTTCTAGAAAATCTGGAAAAATTATCAAGGGAGATATCTATGGGTATAACTAAAACAAATACCTCAGAATTCACAATTCTTTCAACTTTGTTAATTATAGTATAATCCTCGAATTTCACATTCTCTCCAATAAAATCATCTTTGACATGTTTCTTGATTTTATTCGTTGCTGGTTTCTGCATTTTGTAAGTTGAGTACAAAACCCTTCTGACATGAGCATAGGTCTGTCTACCCATTTTGTTTAGATATTGCATCACGAAATCACGTAGCTGAGGTTTTCAATCGGTCTTTGCACCCAATCACCAATTTTATACTTTAATTATTGCATATCGCCAGCGAAAATGTCATGACATGATGATCATTATTAACACGTTGTTGTGGATCAGCACCAACTCTGCAAATTAAGTTCACTTGATTCACACTTTTTTCCATTTTTCATTGAATCCTCACTATGATATTTTATTTGTGCTCATCCTAAAACGAACGGCTGACAAATCTTAGTAGAGATACTCTGGATTACGTTTTGCGTCAGATTCCGAACATTTCTGCACAATGTTATGTGATGTTACGTCGCCTAATTAACTTGAAGGATTTAGCACCAAGGTTTTTAATTTTGCGGCTCAGTCTAGCGTTACGGGCGAATTCGCGCGTATTGGCTTTCCCTCGCCTCCAAGTGGCGTCGGTGGATTCTAACTGGTGGCTCTCACACGGGAATTAATGGTCATTCTGTGATAAATACGTGCGCGGGCGGCGATTATGTGACGGATGACTGCTAGCGGGCTCAGTTTAGCACTCGAGAAAACGGAAGTGGTCATCTTGACAAAAAAGAGAATCCCGAGAGTAAGGATGATCAGTATTGGAGACATACAAATCGAATCAAAGCCAGCGGTGAAGTACCTGGGGCAACTGATCGACCCGTAGATGAGTTTCTCTGAGCAAATCAGGGCAACGGTTGAGAAGGCTTCTTCGGGAGTATCGGCTCTGAGTCGACTTATGGCCAACGTAGGGGGACCCAGCCCATCAAGAAAACGCCTCTTGATGAGTGCTGTAGGGTCGTTGCAAATGTATGAAGCAGAAGTATGGGGCGACGCTCTCAGCAAGGAGGTATACCGAAAACGTTTGGCACAGGTACAGAGAAGAGGAGCACTGAGAATTGCATCTTCGTATCCGCCAGTCTCTGATCCGGCGATGAGAGTTATTGCAGTTGTGATACCTGTCGCCCTCCTTGCTAGATAGCGCTGCGCTATTTACCTGCGCCGAAACGAGGATGCGAGGGAAATGGTTGTCCGCGAGAAGAGGTAGCGCTCACTCAACGATTGGTAGCAGTCTTGGGTGCATTGCATGAAGGGAAGGTGGACGGCGCGCCTCATCCCGGATGTGAGACCGTGGCTGAATCTAAGGCATGGTGAGGCTTACTTCCATCTGACCCAGCTTTTGAGCAGGCATGTGTGTTTCCAGTCTTACCTGCACAAGATTTGTAGGTCACGGTCCCCCGATTGTCGGTTTTGCCCAGGAGAGGAGGACAATGCCTGCCGCACATTTTTCGCGTATACAAAATGGGTCAGGATGCAAAGCGAACTCTACAGGGAGACGGGAGAGCTCATCCCGGATAATATAATTGCGGTGATGCTCGAATCAGTTGACGAATGGAACCAGGTGGCACATTATGCTCGGGCAGTCCTAAAATATAAAAGAGACTCACAGTAGCCGGGGGCGCTGGGGGATCGCTTTTCTGGCACTTCCTCTTCCCCTCTCACCTCCCGCTAGGAAAGGGATCCCCCAGTTTGAAGGTGCCTCACCAGGTAACAAAACGAGACCTGGCCCGAAGTAATGTGTCAAACGGTCCCTGGCTGTGTTCTCAGGTTGACAGGGGAGATGTTTAGTGGGTAGTCCAGTCGCCTTCTTGCGAGCATGAGAGTCCCACACTCTGTGCATAAATGGCATATTGACCTCCCTACCACAAAAAAATAAGGTCTAGGGAGCTAGGTGGCCATAGGTTTGGTGTTATGTGGTCATGAAAATTTTCGGCCATCCACTCATGTGTCGTTATCGCTCTATGTGAAGGAGCAGAGTCTTGTTGAAAAATATATGGTCTACCTCCGCTTACATTGTCTATCCAGGGATTCACTACCGCCTCCAAAACCTCGATGTATGCAGCAGTGTTCAACCATAACAGTGGCTGGAAATTTTGCGTGAATAACAACAGGAACCTCCGTAGGATTTGAACATAGCCATCTGTCATTTCTGCGATTGGTCTTTTGATCTTAGTCAAAAAATTTTTCGTCGGAAAAAAACCATAACATTTTGGGCGCCTCAGGGTGTTTGATTTTGTTTAAAAGACGTTTTGATCGGAGAACTCTCTGTTCCCGTGTTTGTTCCAACATGAACTGTCCTCTGCGCATCACGTAAGACTTATACCGAAGGTCTTCGTGGACAACTCTACGAATAAGGCGCTCAGAAACATGAAGCTCACTCGCAAGGACCCTCATTGATTTTGAAGGTCTATGATCGCTTGCACTTGCTCTAAAAATTCTGCAGATCGGACAGTGTCAGAACGTTGTTCGTGCGTTTTGCAACCGATTCTGAATCACTTCCTGATGCTTCCAATTCACGGCGAACCTTATGCATGAATAAACGGGCGCAATTAAGAAAATTAGAGATCTCTAAATCTGTATGCTTGGTACATAAAGCGAAGATGACAGCACGTCTCTTGATTTCTTGAGTGATGTTGTAGTCCGCCATTTCTTATCTGAAAAGGAAAAAATTTTTAAAAAAATTCGTGAAGCTAGAGTCACATTTATGCATATCCTCAAATGCCGTACGCACCCTGTATATGATTTCATAGTGAAATGGGAGCAATGAATTTGAAGCAAGTGAGCTTGAATAAAATGTGCAAAGTAGGGAATCTATTCTTAAATTATTCGTTGTAGTTATGAACACAATAGGTAATAAGTTCTCAAAAAAATTATTTAGTAGTACAACAGATAAACGCAACAATTATACTCGTACTTTGCCCACTATTTGTACTTTCCCTCCCGGAATTAGCTAAAAATTTAAAATTTTCGAAAAGCAAAAGGATTTTTCAACATAAAACGGAATATTTTGTGCTTGATAATTTGCAATCTTTCAAGGCTTCACTCCTCTGCACGGCTGTAATCTGCGTGTTCCATTAGTATACTCGATTGTTATTGAATACTTTATACATATCTGGGTTCAGAATACAATTATATACGAGTAACTTCGAAATTGCCCAACCCCGTTTATGTTATTTAGGCGTCTTACAGAATTATACCCCTACTATAATCAGAAACAAAACATAACTCTTCCCTTCTCAGTAGGTTTATATTTTATTCCTTTTTTCAGTGAAAACATGAACAACTTACTTTACGACCTTTGCATGACAAAAGCTACTGTATTATGCTGTCTGCACGCAGATCCTAAAAATAAACATTTAAGAGCTCCTTAAAATTAGCATAGCCAACTGAATGGAGCGAAATTCAATAAAAACTCCCTCGCTGATGTGCCGTAAATTTTGAAAATATTGGTTTGCTTGCCATAATATTCATTTTCGTTAATGAAAAATTTACCTTAATGCGCGGGCTTAAATTTCCAAAGTAAATGTACGCCGTGGTAATGAAACTCTTCGAACTCAAAAGAAGCCGAACGCGAACGTGACCCTAAACGTTAAAAACTTCTTATTTTAGCAGAGTCAAAGAACTCTTTTTTGAGCGGCGCTAATAAAAACCTCCGCGCGGGTGGTCTTTGATTTTATTATATTTCCATTATCTGTCGTGGAAGGGATAAAAACTGTGAAATGAATACGAAATGAGGTTTTCAGAGGATTTTGCGTTTGGCTGAAGACACGGCGTGAATTATGAAGGATGTAAAGTTGATGAATTTAATTGGGAGTCAAAAGTCAACGGAATTCGTGTAAATTCTCTTTAAATGACGAATCCCATGAAAATTGAATAGCCGAAAAATACGCAAATATAAATTGTTCGGAAGCCTTGAATCGGTAAGTTCATCAACATAATGTACGATACTTCCTTCATACGAATTGTCCCTTGTGGAGAAATCTCCTGTTAATAAAGTTTATTTGAAATACGTCCAAAACAAATTCAATCTTCGGGAGAACAAAAAGCATGGAGAGCTCTTGTTTGAAATTCTCCGATTTTGCCTTCGCCAAAGAAAAAAGTAAACACGCAAAAGGAAAAGAAAGAGCAACGACCTTTTGTTTGGCAGCTCTCGAAAAGAGTGATTTGATTTTCCCATCCCCATAAATAATTGAGAACCGACTCGAAAGGTTTGTCCTTGGCAGCACACGGTCCCGAAGTAAGCGTCGAATCAGCTATTCGCCTATTTTAATTCAGAAATGTTGTATTTGCTGCTGGTTTTATGACGCTCGAGAAAATAATGGGGAAACTTCATACATGGTATGATGCGCACAGGGCAGGAAAGCATTCACAATAAAGTCTCACCCCATAAAGGAGTCTCGTGTAGATAAGGCACTGAAATTGCGTCGTTTTGAAGTCATAAAGAAGTTGGAAGTTGCGTATCGATATGTGCGTGTGTTAAGTACGCCTTGAGGGGGAAAAAGTGGGTTATCAATGGATCCAGGGATATTGGATCCGTATTAGAAGAACGTTCTTGAAATTCTTATCATCAACTGGAAACCATTTAATGTACATATGTATAATGAAGCACTTGTGAAACTTGAAAACTTCACATGAGCAGTTGTAATATCTGTGGCAGTATTTCCTGTATTGCATATTTCCTTGCAATATTAAAAATGTGTAGATTTCATTTAAATTTCGAAGGATTAGTATACTTCTCCCAGGAGAAGGCACTCTAAAAATATATCAACGAAAATTCCACTTTTCTAGTTAACATGACTTCAGAAATGATTTACCCCAACGCCAGCCTAAATGTATCACCTTTGTATTCTAAAACAATCAACTTAACCTCAGGACTTTAACACTGCTGGCATTTTTTCGAGAGTGTTATTCAAGTGGATTTCCTCCTTTCATCCCAGTCGACTTTGACCCAAAAATATTCATGTCCCTCGTCGTAACTCATTCAGCGCGGGACTTGAACCGTCCTGTCACCAAACAGGATAAATATGTTAATGGCCAAGCCATCAAATTATCTAATCCTTTTAATCTGAACCTTTTTCCAGAGAGCTCTTGAGAAGCGTTGAGGCCGCACCATCATCAGAGTGTGATGGTGTGACACTTGAATGCACTTGAGATTTTGCCGTTCCTTAAGTGCCCGGCGATGGATAAAATATACGCGAGCTGAATAAATTACCATCGCAGAAATTTTGTAGGAAAGGAAGTACTGGCCATAGCGTCTTCCCGAGAAGTCATCATGTTGGACGAAATCAATTGAACAAGTTCATTATGCTTACGGCTAAACATTTTAAGAAAGAACAACAAAGATTATCTAATCCATTAAAGATCAATGGATTGTGTTGTAATATTGCTCGCAGACGAAAACAATTCCTGAACCGGAAACGTTTGTTCTTTATTTGGCCGGTTGAAGGCCTCTTTGAGCATTATTGATGTCCCCTTTGAACAATTGATTTTTATTGTTGCATAACGCACATATGTACGAGTATGTACATGCATGAGCGCTTGGGGCACATGATGCATGTTTATTGGACGTCAGTGGGCCCGAACATAAGCTAAGCTCCAGTCGTTATCCGCTTATCCAATGTAAAGGCCAGAGCATGTGAAGAAGACTAATTAAGACATGAGCAAGTAAACTAGGAGAATCATTTTAAATGAACAGAATTGTTTCGATGCAGAATCATTAGCTGCACCTTTTTAGGGTTTTTTCGAATGATTTTAGAAAGCCCTACAAAGATCGCATCCTGTCGGTCCGTGTGTCACAGCTATTTTCCTCGAAAACCATACAAGCTAGAAACATAAAACTTTGTAAGTAGGTTTAGACTTGTTTTCACTAAAAAAAATTTATAAGGTGTTTAAGGGGGTCTCCCAATATAGAGGAGTGGCCCCTGAAAATTTTTTTATTAAAAGTAGCCAATTTGGGTATCAAATGAAAGCTCTTAACCTTCGGTGTACAACTTTGGATTATTTTAACCCCTCAGTTTTTAAATACAATGGTATATATTGGGTTTTATAATACTTTTGTTAGTGAAAAGAAGAAAAAAAAAATATTTGAACACGTTCAATCAAAGAATCGATACAATGTGTGATGAGGTCAATTTAACGCCATCTTGTATGTGCAAGGACTTATCTTCACGTTGCACACCAAGTGTTATGAACTTTCGGCATGCAACGTGGAAAAAACTCCTCGCCCATACAGCGTGGGGTTAGATTTACCCCATAAAATATTGTTTCTATTCTGTGCATGTATTAAATAGAACGTGCACAATCATAGTTTTTTTGTTCTCTGTATTTATAAACTATTGAAAAAACTCAAAAAATAGTTAAAAATATTCCGCCTTTAGTAGAACTTTCAAAAAATAAAAAAATGAAAGAAAGTATATACCCTTTAATTCTACTATTTATTTTAAATTTCGTATACAATTGTTTCGTTCTCTACTTGAGAACTTCCTCAGTACTACTATTCCCTAAACTATAAGTATCCTAATATTTATACTAAACTCATTAACGTATTAATATAAATCTCTAATTACACCTAATCCCTCAAAGTACTTTTACTTAATCTCTAATTACCTGATCCTTTACCATTGAAAAATTTGTTTTTCCTTAATTACTACTTAACTACCTTCATTATTTTGTAAGCTTGAATAGCCAGGTGTATCCGTTACCTGGGTCGCCGTTCCAAATGTCCTGCGTCTTCCGATTGAATATCTCCAAGCTTTCTGCTACATCAAGCTTCCATCCGTTTGTAACCGTTTTCAGCATGCTTACGTTGTCCGCAGTGATGTCATGTTTTTCAAGGACTATATGCTCTGCTACTTTTGATTTGAAGTTTTTTGCATCCTGCTTTTTGTTTTTGTTGACTGCTTCCCTTAAGTGTTCATTCCATCTGACACCTAGTGATCTCCTCGTTTGTCCAATGTAACATCCATTACATTTCGTACACGATACCTTGTAGACTCCACTGCGCTCCATTTTGGGAATGGGGTCCTTGGTTGATCCAAGCAAGTTCTGTATTTTTGTGGCCCGGCTCGTATAAACTAGGTCGATGTCTACGTTCTTCATAGCCCTCTTCATTGTTTCCGTCCTTGAGTCAAACGTTACAACCAACCTCTTCGGTTGCTCGACTTCCGCAGTTAGCGTTGTGAACTTTTTATTGAAGATCTCCTTCGTTCGTTTGGCTATCAATTTGGTAACTTCATCCGTAGGGTATCCATTCCACTCGGCTAGCTTATAAATGTGGGACGTTTCTCTTTTCAGGCCTTCCTTATTCAATGGAGGAGATCACTAGGTGTCAGATGGAATGAACACTTAAGGGAAGCAGTCAACAAAAACAAAAAGCAGGATGCAAAAAACTTCAAATCAAAAGTAGCAGAGCATATAGTCCTTGAAAAACATGACATCACTGCGGACAACGTAAGCATGCTGAAAACGGTTACAAACGGATGGAAGCTTGATGTAGCAGAAAGCTTGGAGATATTCAATCGGAAGACGCAGGACATTTGGAACGGCGACCCAGGTAACGGATACACCTGGCTATTCAAGCTTACAAAATAATGAAGGTAGTTAAGTAGTAATTAAGGAAAAACAAATTTTTCAATGGTAAAGGATCACGTAATTAGAGATTAAGTAAAAGTACTTTGAGGGATTAGGTGTAATTAGAGATTTATATTAATACGTTAATGAGTTTAGTATAAATATTAGGATACTTATAGTTTAGGGGATAGTAGTACTGAGGAAGTTCTCAAGTAGAGAACGAAACAATTGTATACGAAATTTAAAATAAATAGTAGAATTAAAGGGTATATACTTTCTTTCATTTTTTTATTTTTTTTTTCTCAAAAAATAAACTATTAATCAACATTAGTTGAAAAATAACAACACAAAACTTGTCTCGGAAAAATCAAATCTTTTTTTATGTAAGAGTATATTATTTTCATTTCTTTATATAAAATAACACATATTTGGCTTTATTGAAAAAAGTACATCCAGATATTTGCGTCAGTAAAACTAAGACAACTCGCTCCTTAAAACAATCCAATTCGGCACAACAGTTTCGCATGTTCTTTACATATAGGAGCATTCCTCGGACAGAATGAACATCTTTGTGATCTTCTTGGTTGCTTTGGTGCTGGTCCTGGGGCTTCTTCATTCCAAATTTCATGCACGCGTCTTCTTATATCTCGTGGCATATGTGGATTGTCTTTCCTTTTTCTGATATGGTCTTCAAACAATGAAAGTCCCATGCGCTTGATAAATTCCCTTCTAAAGTTGGACTTATTCTTCTCAATACCGTTGTTTGTTTGATACACGAGGAAGGAGTTTATACCAGTATGGTTGAACATTGAGAAAAACACCGTTAAAGGCCAGCGTTTACTATTACTTGAAACATCATACATAAGCGCTTATTCATCGACATCAGCGTCGCTTGTTGTCAAGTTATAAAATGTTATAAAAGCCGGATTTCTTTGATGACCGGTTTTTGGATCAATTTCAATATCATGATGTAAGGAAGACATCATATTTATGCACTTTCGTGGCTTTGATACGTAAGAAACAATGGTAATGTCTTTTTGAAATCCAAAACGATAAGATTTTTCTTCACGTTTAGCCTTGAATTGAGGTGGAAGGCACGCTTTGTTCGATCTTAGTGTACCAACAGTAGTCAATTTGTGGCTCTCGAGCAAGTTTTCAGCAACTTCGTAGCTCATGAAGAAGTTATCCATGGTGATGTTCCTTCCAGATTCTGATACATATCTCACCGAACGATCAACTACATCAAAAGGCTTATTATTAACTGCATATGCGCTATTTTCAGGCTGTTTCCCCACAGTAAATTTCCAAATTTAAGGTATACAACGTTTTGGCATCTCCGAGAGCATACATTTTTACCCCTTATATTGCCGGTTTGGAAGGAATATATTGACGAAAAGATCATTTTCCTCGAAAACTTACTAGTTCTTCATCAATCGTCAAATATTCGGACGGTGTATAGGCATCTTAGCAGGTTTTAACGAGCGTGTCAAAAACAATATTAAACAAGTTGAGTAAGCAGGAGAGTGCTCCTACCAGAAGGTCTTTGTAAACAACCTAGGGTTAGAAATAAGTTTTCTAATGGTGTGAATCGATAATTTGAATTATTCGTCCAATACTTGGATATGAAATCGTTCAAATTTATGCAAAAGATGTTTATGCAAAAGATGCACAGTGCTGCTGCCATTTTGACCTAGCTTAACTGATTTTCCTGAATGCTCCAACGCCAACAGCCCAGCGTAGATTCAAGACCTTAAAGATAAATTCGTGAGGCTATCGAGGACATAGAGCAGCCATTTTGCGATTAGGGTATGGAAAATTTCATGAAGAGGATATGGTCCTGTAAGCGTGTCGTAGTAGTTATTTGCCTGATGTTAGATTTTGCTAGTAACGGCATATCTTTTTCTTTGTAATGAAATAAACATCCGATCATTTGTATTAAAAAAATGCATTATTCTTTTAATATCAAAATAACACCTCTTATTGGAAAACCCTATATCAACCATAAACACGTGTTATTGTTGGTGTAATTCCATATAATTGAAATGGCTATAACTCACTTGATTATGATTCGATCTCAATTAAATTTTGTATACTTATATAACTAATATCAGTCTATATAACTGCAAAGTTTCAAGAAGTTTAAAGGTACCGTTTTGATTTTATGGGCAAAAAAGGAAAATCTACAAATCATACTATTATTAACAAAGTTGAGTGAATTTCGATTTCTAAGGTATTTGTTGCCCTTGTACTCATAAAGGCCCATGTTTGTGATAATTTTCAGATTTTTCAGCTGAAAGGTGTCCAATCGCGAGGGGGGGGGGGGACACAAATTTTTGGTACATTTTGCCTTCCCCTGGACCCCCTAATTCATAAAATGATTTTTTTATTCCAGATTTTAAAAGTTCTAATCAAGACCTTTGATACCCCACTCGACTACCTTTGATGAAAAAAAAATTTTAAGGGCGAATTCGTTATTAGGGGGACCCCCCTTAAATTTTTTTTAAATTTTAGTTAAGACCTTAACTTTTGAGAGACCATCACTTCTGACCTTTTCACAAAGTTTGAGCATTCTAGCTTCTGTTTCTGAGGAAATCAGCTGTGACGCATGGACAGACGGACAGACGGACGGACGGACAGACGGACAGACAGGTCGCGAAACTAGTAGGTCTTTGTAAAAAAAATTTTTACAAAGACCTAATACTACAAAATACTTCATCTGTTATAATCCTAGGTACTATAAATTGGTGTAGCCTTCAACCCAGATTTCTACAGGACTTTTGGGATAGAAACAAGCTCATGAAGCAATAAAACAAGGATATCACATTGCACTCTATATGAAAACCGTCTTGAAAAATACAAAGCAATATAAAAAGGATAATAGATGTACCAAGTGTGAAGAATTTAAGCAATTTAATTGCCTCAGTATCCGACTCTAATGACACTTTTTCGCCACGTCCCGTACAAAGTGGGATCAAAAACACCAACAACCCAATTATTGCGAGTGCCTACGGGGCAACATTGCTAGCATCACTTATTTAGCACTCTCAACTGATGCACCAACATTCAACTACCAGCTAATGTAAAATTGGAGCGAGGAAGGCTCCAGGTCCAGATGATGTTCCGGCTGAGGTGTTGCGGCTTGTCTATAACCATTGTCTTGACTTGGTGCTCAGCACATTTAACGCATGCCTACGGGACGGGGTTTTCCCGGTACGATGGAAGGTGTCGAGGCTCGTGCTGATCAGCAAGGGTAAGGGAGCTTCCGAATCGCTGTCTACATACCGCCTGTTATGCATGCTAGACACGGCTGGGAAAGTGCTAGAGATACTCATCAAGGGAAGAGTCACTGACGCGATTCGTGTTGCTGGGTCCTATCTCCTCGGCAGTACGGCTTTAGAGCAGGACGCTCTACCATTGATGCGATTGCAGAGGTGGTGAGCACGGTCTAAAAGGCAGAGGCACATAGTCACACCAAGTGACGGATTGACCTGTTGGTGACACTCGACATCAAGAACGCCTTCAACTCCGCTAGATGGGTGGATACGCTGGAAAACCCTTTTCAAGTTCCAGAATATCTAATGCGACTTTTGAAGGACTACCTAAAGGACTGAATCCTGCACTACGACAGTCATTGCAGGCGGGATACCTGTCGGTCTCCTTGCTAGAGAGCCCCACTCTATTAATGCGAGGGAGATGGTTGTCCGCGAAGAGAGACAGCGCTCACTCAACGATTGGAAGCAGTCTTGGGTAAATTGCACCAAGAGAAGGTGGACTGCGCGCCTGATCCCGAATGCGTGACTGTGGCTTAATCGAAAGCAACGTGAGACTGACTTCTATCTGACTCAGTTTTTGAGCGGGCGTGGGTGTTTTCAGTAGTAAGTGCACAAGATTGGTAAGTCAAGGTCCTCCGACTGTCGGTTTTACCCTGGAGAGGAAGACAATGCCTACCACACATTATTTAAAAGCATAAAGTGGGACAGGTTACACAGCGCCCTTTACAGGGAGACGGGAGAGCTCACCCCGGATAATATAGTTGCGGTGATGCTTGAATCGGTTGACAAATAGAACCAGGGGGCAGATTATGGCCGGGCAGTCCTAAAATATAAAAGGGACTCACAGCAGCAGGAGGTGTTGGGGCTGGGTGATCGCTTGTCTGGTACTTCCTCTTCCCCTCTCCCCTCCCGTTAAAAGAGGGATCCCCCAGCTTGAAGGTGCCTCACGGCGGAACAAAACGAGATCTGGCCCGAAGTAATGTATCAAATGGTCCCAGGCTGGGTTCTCAGGTTGACAGGGGAGGTGTTTAGTGGGGAGTCCAGTCGCATTCTTGCGAGCATGGAAAACCAACACTCTGCGCGTAATAGGGGTACCGGTTAATTCATGCGGTTTTCGAACAGATGGCGTAACTTGATTTTTATTCCAGTGATTCACCTTTGCAAATATGTGTTGGGAAGCTACTGTCATATAGTTTCAGAATCAGTATGTGCCATCTAGCTGAAGCGTAAGCAACAATACTTTGTTTTACTCTGAAAATGTCGAATTTTGTGCCAAATAAAGTGTTTTTGTGGGGAGTACTTCTTCATTGAAGAATAAGGCTGCCAAAAGTCATCGTATTTTAGTGGAAGTGTATGATGTGCATCCTCTAGCTGATCGTACGTGCCAGAAGTGGTTTGCACGGTTTAAAAGTGGTAATTTTGACTTGGAGGATGATGAACGGCCGAACAGCCAAAAAGTTTGAAGATCACGAATTGGAGACATTGCTCGACCAAGATCCATTCCAAACTTGCCAAATCACTTGGCGTCGCTTTAACAAACCATTTCCGATCGTCTAAAAGCAATTTTTCACAATAAAGCTTCAATTTTCGAAAAAAAACCGCACGAATTAACCGGTACCCCTAAAATTTAAAATTCAATACATATGGTTGTAATTTATATAAAATTTGACGCATTTTATAAGTCTTGCGGTTAAAATAAACCCGTGTTGTATGCTGAAGGTTAAGAACTTTTTAAAACAGGTCTTAAAGGTCGAGGGGTGCAGAGGGTGGAAAAATTTATGAATATTTGGTGTCCGCTCCTCGTAATTCGATACTTTTGATTTGAAAAATCATTGCAGTAAGTCTTTAGAGGTACAAGGCCAACAACTACCTCAGGTGTCAACATTCGACCAACCTTGTTAGCCATAGTATATCATATAAATTTCACGATTTTTTCAATAGCAATCGAACCATTCCGTATGGGGCATCCAGTCCCTCAGTGAACGCGTTCTTAAGTGGCGGGTGGAGGTAAACCTAATCGACTAGCCGGCAGATATATGGCAAATCAAATACGACTCGTCGACCAAAAATCGACAAAGTCGAAACGCGCCATTTAGTATTTACTTTTCAGCGAATCACAACAACAGCCTCGGATCAGATTGGATATTCGGCAATGGATGTCGCAACGCATCAAGGACTATTCGGTTGAAACTTGGAATGTTAGATCATTGAACAGACCCGGTGCGCTCCGACAAAATCTGTATGAAATAAAGAAATACAGGATCAGAATCCTCGCAGGGCAAGAAACTAGATGGCATGTTGAAGACATACTTGACATGCAATCGCACACCGTGTCTAAAAGCGGACAATTGCAAGGAAGCCATGAGTTTGGAATGGCTTTCATAGTTGGCTACACAATTAAATAAATTATCACCGACTTCAAGCGTGTTAACTGATGGATGTGTGCGATCCATATAAAGCCCAAATTATTTAGTGTCAGCCAGGTCAAATGACACATACCCGCAGAAGATAAGAAAACGGCAATCAAGGACAAATTTCACAGCACTCGGGAATGTACTGTCGATGCATTGCCGTGAAACGACATTAAAATTGCTCTTGGTGATTTCTATGCAAAAATCACCCAAGAAACGGCACATAGAGGTACAAACAGGGGACAGAGCCTCCATGCAGATAGCAGCCACAACGGACAATACCTTAAGACTTCGCTATTAGTAGAGGATTTACAATAAGCTCCACATGCTTTTTCCATCGATGCATCCCTAAGAGAACGTAGGCATCCCCAGACGGTCGCACATTCAACCAGATCGACCACGTTCTCATACGAAAAATGAGCAGCTAATCAGCCTTCCCGACATGCGCTCATCCCGTGGCGCTGTCTGTGATTCGGACCAACCTTATAATGGTCAAGTTCCAATGCCACATCTTCAAGAGCTGTAAACAAAGAGCATGAGTTACTCTGAGCTACTGGATACACAAGCTAAATGACAGCTCAGTAACGTCCACATGCATGTCAGCGCCGGAAAATCGCATCAACATATCCCCACAGGCGGAAGAAAGTAATTATGACCTCAAAGCCATTTGAAAGACATTTAGAGATGCCTTAACAGAATCGATCGAAGAGGTTTTGGGGCATTAGCCAAAGAACAGTAGGAACGACTGGTACGACGGAGAATGCAAGAAAGCTATTAAGAAAAGGAATCAAGCACACAAAGAAGACATTAAGCGACCAATTCGTGCCGCAGAAGAGTAATATAAAACCCTCCAGCGTCTAGCCTAAAAAAATGTGCCGCGGAAAGAAGCGACTGACCATCAACACCAAGATCTAACATATAAACGAAAACATTACTCTACATGAAGTCAAGGTCACGATTCTAGACATAGAATCCGAGGTAAAGGTAAATGGTGAACTTATGGACAGCTTTGTAGTTGAATCAGACTTAAAGAGGAGGTTAGACGCCCCAATTCCCTTTGATTTGCGCTGGAATACGTCATCAGGAAGACATCAGCTAAGTCTCGGGTACACTGACGTTTAAGACTACACAATTGGTAGCGTGTGCTTATTGCACGTTCAATCTTAGATGCCAAAGAAGTACTTCTGAGCCTAGAATCTGAAGAAACTAAATCTGCCAACGAGTTAGCAAAACTAAAAGTAAATTTATGATTCAACCGAGGACGAAAACTCAAGTTCGACAAAACCAGATCGTAGGCGACTACAACCTTGAAGGTGAGGATAACTTTGTATAAATTGGACCAACCTGAATAGAATAGGTGCTGAAAAAGACGAAATTGAACGCCACATGAACGCGCGAATAAAACTTCGTACTTCCTATTCTAAGGCCCAGAGTTGTGCACAGGAAAATAAGCTCCACATTACGAAACAATTGTCTAACCTGTACTGTTATATGGAAGTGGAACATAGACCCTGATGAGCGAATCCGAACAGGCAGTGGCCGTATTTGACCACATAGTGCTCCGAAAAATTGATGCTCCAGTGAAATAAGAAACAGAGTGAAGACAACGCTCCAACAATGAGTTATATGAATTATTTGATAATCCATCTGTTCCTTCTTGCGTTATGTTACGTAAATTGCAATAGAGGGGCTAGTTAGGACGAATGAAGGAAAATCGGCTACTCAAAAGAGCATTAAAGAGTAGATTAAAAGACAGGCGTCCAGCAGGAGTACTGAGAAATTTGACAGGAGTGAACAACGGACAAGGACGCGGAACCGTGATGCTTGGAGGAGATTAATCTTGGAGCCAAATGCCCAGCTTGGGCTGTTGTGCCATAGATGATTATGATGAACCAGTGGAAAGAGCCCAAGGTATTTCCGATCTTGAAGAAAGGAAAGAAGTCTTCATCCCCTAAAAGCTATAGCTCAATCAGCTTGCTGTCAAGCCGCAGCAAGGTGTTTGAAGTGATACCGAACCAAACATTAGACGCACATATTGAAAAATATGAGTTGATGCCGAGTTTCTAGTTTGATTTCCATGCCAGGCATTCGGAGATGAAATAATAGAGAATGTGTTGGAGCATTTCTTATTGATAGGAAGAAAGCATTCAATTCAAGTTTATTAGACGACTAATTTTTAAGCTCCTTCAGGACTGGTTCCCCAGACACATTGTTGCCTTGATGTGTAATCTATTGTATGGAAAATCGTTTCTTGTGACTGATAGAGATCTGACGACGATGCGCGACTTTAAGGTCTTGAATAGTCTACAGCAACAAACAATTTCTGCGCATTTGCTCTTCTCCATATTCAATCGCAACCTCTTTAAAGGCTTTGATTTCAATGAGTCACCAACATGATCATGCGGGCCGAAAGGCATCAATCGTTCAAAAGAACATTCACAAAATGTCCAACGATGTGGAGGCCTACATGGACAGTTGGCGAATGAAAGTTAATCCACGAAAATGCGAGACAATTTTGTTTCGGACAATGCTGCGGTTGGCTTGTCAAGATCTGAAACATAATTGGAAGTATTCCCACATTATGGCTAACGAGGGTAGTTCAGGACGGATTCCACATAAATCCTGGATTCGATACCAGGATGATTATTTCAGTCACTATTTGTAGTTTAATGGATATCTCAAGAATATGCTCAGAAAAGCGCTAAATGTGTTTTGCCCCTTCGATGACTGTTTCATCCCAGATACATTTATCAAAAGTTCAAAGTGATCTATTATAAACCTTTCGTTAAATCTGTTTTGACATATTGTAATGATTTTCTATCGCTCGGGTTGACTACCTCCCGAAGGAAGTGTGAATCATCCTCTCAGCGATTCTAAGACGTGAAGTCTCTAGCCACACGAATGAATCGTATCCGTAACGTCAACGGGTCAGGGCACTCATAGCTTACTCCGTGGTGGCTGCTTGTCGGCCAACTAGTTCAGGTAGGAATATGATCATATTTCTTTTCATGAGTACTCTACGCTAGTTTTTCCTTTCCGCCACCGTATGATTTACTAAATGAACATTTAAAACTTATCTTATAATTTACCGTTCCCTTTTTAGGATTTCCAACAAATTGAAAAGAACAAACTTCAAATTCCCGGTTTCCCGATCTGCCTACTGACGCGGTGTCAGACTTACTCTACTTTAACTCTGAAAATTTTAAGCTCCAAGCTATGACACTATATACCAAACTGAAAGCCTGAACGAATTAGTAGCGGATTACCTACAACCCCGCCCACTCGACGCCATACTCACCTTCCACTACCGTTTCCCCTGAAAAATCAAAACTACTGGAAAGAAAAAGAACGGTTGAAGCTAGCAATTAACCGCCCGCTTACACTTTTTGTCACCCTGCTTGTTTGCATTAAGTATAGCTAATTTCAGGCTTTGTTTTGTATCGAGTGGATAATTGAGAAGATAAATAAACAGTTAGACTCTCGAGTTGGTTTTAAAATAGATGAGTCATTTTTTGACCTTATTACCGTGAGGTTGCCAAGATAACATTTCTTGTTCTATTTTCACCGAAAGTGTAAAAGTTGTTTGATTTGATTGTACTTAGTGTCTAAAATAATAAAAATGTCGTTAGATGCGATTTGCACAGCTAGGGCTGTCACTTTAGCTGATGCTGGATACAGTCAACATCGTATCGCCCGAATGCTCGGTGTACCTTGAATCACGATCATGTGCCCGGAGGCTAGTTCAAGGCAGATATCGTTGCCCTTCCACCCGTTTTATCGTCAGCAACGTGTTGAGAAATCGCTTTTGCACTGCTACTGAAGCTCGTACGCGTCTCTTCGAGGTCAGAAATGTTAGTGTAAGTGAACGTACGATTAGAAGAAGACTGGGTGAAAGTAATTTAAGGGCTTTTCGTGCAGTTCGTGCTCTACAATTTCTTCACAGCACCGTAGAGGTAGACTTGGTTTTGCGCGAACAAATTATGATTGGACTATGAAGTTGTGAAAGAACGTACTGTTTTTAGTGAAAGCAGAATAGCCTTATGTGGTCCAGATGGGCGTCGGCGTATCTACAGACGTAAAAATGAGAGGTTTGCTTCCTGCGCAATAGCCGAAACAATGGGTTTTCTGGGCAGATAAATAATGATTTGATGAAGCATCTCTTATGAGGCTCGTACTGATCTTTTTGTCTTTGATGTGGCAGTGTGAATGCTTAAAGTTACGTGGAAGAAGTTCTCCAAGACCATGTCGTATCATTCGCTTCATTTATTCAAGAACATTTCAGGCGGATGCATGATAATGCACGTTGCCATGTCGCTAGATCTGTGACACAAAACCTTAATGAATTCGGAATTCAAACTTTGTCATGGTCAGTACGTTGTCTCGATCTCAATCCTATTGAACACATTTGGGACAACTTTAACAGACGTGCAAGAGCACCAGTGCCTATTACCCTAGCCATAGAGCTTAAGACCACAGTTTTAGAGGAGAAGCACAATATCCCGCAGCCGGACATACATGATGTCATGGATGGTCTTCCAAACAGGCTTCAAGAAGTTATTAAAGCCCGAGATGGTACTACCCAATATTAAATTTGATGTCAGTGACAAAAAAATAAACTTTTCTTTAATCAAACAAAAATAATCAATTGAAAGAAATCTTGGAAAAATCGATTTTGTGGAGGAACATTTTATTAAATAAGTTTTTTCAATTTTTTCATTTGTTTTGATGTATCGAAAGTTGCTTTTAACATATCATTCATCAAATTTGTGTAAAATTTTATAGTTTTGAAAAACTATAAGAATTGCAGGGTGGGCGGTTAATTGTGCCTCTGAGTGTAAATACTCTCAGTTTGATGATTATGCATGCTCATCCTTAGTATTTTATAGAAATCTTTCTAGAATATAGTTTTAAGCTTTCAAAAAGAGTGTTTGCAATTCGATTTACTTAGGCCTTTATACCAAAGCGGCTGAAATCTTCATGACTATACCAGGCACCAAAAAAAATCTTATCTTATTCTCAATCACCTAACAGAGGTACGAAAATGTCAACGCTTTGTTTTTTAGACCATCATCAATTAATTTTTCACTATGTGTATTCCAATGAATTGGGATATTCATTAGATTTTCCATTTGAAAATTATTCATATTTAAATGTGAACATTTTAGATCTAAACATTTCATTGATTAAATTGTAGAATTGATAAAACAATTTAAAATTTAACTTCATAAGTTATTAGTCAGTTGTCACCCGAATTGGTATGCTTTGATATTTTGACGTTAGCCAATCAAAACAGTCAGATTATTAAATCAAGAAAAATATTCAAGAAATTGACTGTTTAAATAAAAAGGCATTTAGATAAAGGAAAATTTATTCGTAAGCAGCAACATAAAGCGCTTTGAAGAGTTAAAAAGGCAGCAAAAATCTTACAAACATTTAGAATCGCATGCATGCATGTTATTGCTTTAGTTAATTCTAAGACTATTTCAATGTTCAAACCGTTTTAAATGTCTTAGTTTATCAACTCGAATCGAATTTTTTCTAAATTTTTTCAATGTTCTTTCCTTTATTTAATCTCATCTTTAAATGTTACAGAGAAGCACCAGCAAAAACGTATTGTACTGCAAAGAATCCACTTCTGTGCCTTTTGTAAAGGGATAGTTATATACAGCATGTACTAATGATTATTAACCCCAGTAAGAGAAAAAAGATAATGTACCTCGCGTATCGACAGGTAGCTTACATTACTATACAAGTTGAGCCAAGCAGTAGCATATGCGGACGATATCAACATTTTGTCGCGGTCATTAACAACTGCCAAAGAACTTTTCCTAAAACTCGACAGGGAAGCAAAACTAGTAGGGCTACAAATCAATGAAAATAAAACAAAGCTCATGACGCAGTCGAGGAAAAATACCCCAAATACACAAAATATCACACTTGGCGAATACAGTATCGAAAATGTGAGCGAATTTGTGTATTTATGTATTTAGATGCCAAAATAATGAAAACGGACAATGAAAGAGACGAAATACGCCGAAGAATACAGCTCGCAAATAAAATATTTTATTCATTATTGACGATATTGGAGACCAGCTGCATACACAGGAAAACAAAGCTCCAAGTATACAAATCTGCGATAAGACCTGTGTTATGCTATGGGTGTGAAACAAGGACCCTAACCCAAGCATCCGCAAATATATTTAACGCCTTTGAGCGACGGGTCCTGAAGCGAATAATTGGAGTGAAGCTAGACGGGGACCACTGGTGAATTCGATATAACCATGAGCTGTATGAGATTTTTGACGAACCGGAGGTCTCAACGACTGTAAGACTGCGGAAGCTGAACACATAAATCGTATGAACGAACAACGGATACCCAAAAAGGTACTCGTTGGGAGAACTGGAGGCCGGAGACCAGTGGGGAAACCGAGGACACGCTGGTTTGACTCGGTCGACGAAGACAGTTCATCGCTGCTCGGGTTTCCGAATTGGAGGACGCGGTCAAAAGACCGAGACAGTTGGAGGCGCTATTTGCAGGAAGCGAAGACCCGAAAGGGGCTGTACTGCTAAGAAGAAGAAAACATAATTATGGATGTACTAGGTACAATATCTGAAATATTCCAATTTTTCAGGCAACACAGAAATTAATGCAATGGTAACCTGCATATTCAAATTAGGTTTTTTATATAACAAAAATGCACCTATCATTAATTGAACGTACATCCAAACATCGTTGACCAATTAAATCAACAGCACATTAATATATCGAGAAGGAATCTGAAAACGTACAAATGGGGAGGAATAATCAAAAGCCCCTGAACTTGATAGCACCTGGCACTGCGTCAGAACAGAATAACATGAGAATGAGGAAAAAATCGATTTTATGTTGATTCCCATTTAATTTAGCTTGCTTGTAGGCACATTTTGCAGTTTGACTCCAAGGATTATCCATTCACTGGCAATGGGTTCCATAGAACAAATGGAGCCGTTGGTGTAAGTTTATTTTGCCTACTTCAACCTATTTGAATGTCAAGGTTGCACTTGGATTAATGGATTTGCATGCATGCACGTACCTACCTGCATGAATTGTAAAAACGTACGGGGCGGTATGCAACTGCCGATAATCGTTTGAGCGACATGTTTGGAAAAAGAAATCCCGGCGTCACCTGTCTCGAACGGTTGTGTACTTCAGGAAACCTTATAATAATGCAGAACTTGCAGAATGACGACATGGATGCATTATGTAGGCGTTATGCATGTTTTCGCTGCAATCACAGGGTGACAAATATGAAATTAGTGAAGGGTCACTTTCTTTTATATTTCTTCTGATTCAATTCATTTTATGACTGGCCGAAAAATTTGTTTTGTGATGGCATAAAGGGTAGATGCAAGCAGTTAAGACTTCAGTGTTATCATATATCATCTTCTTATTAGGGAAATTGCTAATTATGACTCAATTCATAATTCATTTATTAATCCATCTAAGAGACTTAACATAAAAGGCCAATTGAAAAGTCCCTGGTCTGATACACAGATGGCGGTGCTAGTATTAAATCCATATCATTTTTAAGTTAGTACCAACCTTCAAAGTTTGACAGCAGTCCGACCATTAGTTTGTGAGATATTGCGTTGTGAGTGTAACTGCTTTTGTTATTTGAAAAAAGATGAAAAAGAAGAATTTCGTGTGCTAATAAAATATTCCTTTTTCAAGGGAAAAATACAGTTGAAGCAACATCTTGGCTTGATGAAGAATTTCCGGGATCTACACCAGGAAAATCAACCATCATTGGTATGCTAAGTTTACACGTGGTGAAATGAGCACCGAAGATGGCGAACGCAGTGGCCGCCCAAAAGAGGCTGTCACCGACGAAAACATTAAAAAAGCTCACAAAATAATTTTGAATGACCGTAAAGTGAAGTTGATCGAGATAGCAGACATTGTGAAGATATCATCTGAACATGTACATCACATCATTCACGAATATTTGTACATGAGAAAGCTGTGTGCAAAATGGGTGCCGCCCGAGCTCAAAATCGATCAGAAGCAACAACGTGTTAATGATTTAAGCACAATAAACCAGAATTTTTGCATCGATATTTGACAATGGATGAAACATGGCTCCATCATTTCACTCTGGAGTCCAATCGACAGTCTGCTGAGTGGACTGCACACGATGAACCGAATCCAAAGCGAGGAAAAGCACAACAGTAAGCTGGCAAGATTATGGCATCAGTATTCTGGGATGCGCAAGGTATAATATGCATTGATTACCTCCAAAAGGGCCAGACCATCAACAGGGATTATTATAGCGTTATTGGATCGTTTAAAGGATAAAATCGTTCAAAAACGGCCCAATTTGACCGGGGACTTATCAATTGGCTTGTTCATCCAATAACAAAATGGAACGCACAGAATAAATAAAGCAATATTTAAATGAGAAAATAATAAAATGAATGGATTAGTTGCAAGTCTCTTAGTTTTTTCTTAAATGCCATGTCAAGCTCGAGATTATTATGATTTTGTACGATTCTTAAAATTGGCGAATAAAAATATAAATCAGTTCTAGCATATGGGATAGCGAAATAAGGGCTCTTCCGAGATGAACGAGATGTTTGTCGGAAATGCAGCTCAAAAAAAATATTTAACGGGACTTGATTGAAGCAGAGTTTATACAAAAAACTTTCTAAGGGCTAATATTGCAAATTAAACTTAAGGAAAAGAAAATGCGTAAACTTTCGTTGGGCAGTTTCTAAAGAAGAAACGGGAAAGGAATATCGGGGGGGCCAGATAACAGAACAGTATTCAAGCATCAAAAGTTACTCCAAGGTCTTTACGACTGAATACTTCAGAGAACAAAGTATCATTTAAAACACAAATTAATAGGAGAGTCCTTGAGAGAAAAAGTCATTTTATGACATTTAGTAATGTTAAGACATCAATAGTTTGAAGCACACCATTTATTTAGAGCATTCAGATTTGTTTGGAGGAGCTGACAGTCTAAATGAGATTTGACTGCTCGAAATACTTTGAAGTCATCATCATACACGAGACAAGAGGAATTAATTACAAAGGGGGGATCATTTATGAACAACAGAAAGAGAAGGAGTAGACGTAGTACTAAAGAGACTTACTCGACAAGGGCAAAACGAGAGATAAGATGACATCCAAGATAGAAGATTACCCGAAATGCCAAGAGCTTCAAGCTGCAAAGAAGAAAATGATTCACAGTGTAAAACGCCTTGCCGAAATCTGTGAAGATCACGTCAACTCTATTAAATTAGAGGTAGTGGCGTACCCTTTGAGGTAGCCACGCTGCTCTGGAGCAATAATAGGAGCTAATGTGTTTGAGAGCCGATTATGAACCAGCCTTTCAAGTAACTTTGGAAAGTAGGAAATTAAGGAAATAGGGCGATAATTGGAAACTAAGGTAGGATCACCACTTTTAAAAATAGACACAAAATTAGCTATTTTCCAAGCGTTAGGGGAAAGTACCAGTACTCAAACTAAGCAAACTAAGATTGAAGAGGAGCGAAAAAGAAAAATTTAGCGATGACGCTAATAACTTCACAAATATATTTGGCAAACCATCCGGCCCAGGGCTGGTATTAAGATCAAGAGCATTGATAAAGATTCAACTTTAGGTACGTCTTTACGAATACAGAAAATTGAGAAGGAAAGACGATTAGGTAAGAAAACAGGATGCACAGCTTCAACGAGAGGAGAAAAAGTCGAAGAGAAAAATTGGGCCAATGAGTTAGTAATTTCTTGAGGAGAAGAAACTCCTGCACCATTCCAATGGACTTTACTAGGACTAGAAGAAGGTGATTTCAGCGACCTGATACAAGATCAAAAAGGCTTTGTATTATGAGCCACAAGAGAAAGATTACAGGGTTATAGGAAAAGGATCAAATGACGAGATAGAAGAAGTATGATAATTCTTCCACTCTATGAATGGTAAGTTAAGATCCCCGCAAATCAATATTTTGGCGTGAGGGTGTCGCAAAACTAGATAAGAGGATAGATCACCAAAAAATGTCTCATAAACAATTAATAGTGAATTACAGGAAATATAAATAGAAGAAATCACGAACTCTGTATTATGAGGGACAATAAGACATTCTGAAGTATGAGAAAAACAGAAATCAGAACAAAGAGAACTAGGTAGAGTTTCGCTAACTGCAACTAAAATTCCACCACTATCTGCCATATTAGTAGCAATTAGATCGCGGTCACATCTATATAAAATATGATTAGTAAACATTAAACTACTCAAAATTTTTACATTCAGAATAGAATCATTACTAAGTTGGTAGGAGATAAAGAGTTCCTCAAGCTTGGTCCTTAATCGGTATCAAATAGAGATACACATTTTATTACGAGAAGGAAGTTACATTGAACAGTATTAAGGTTTAAAAGATTCATTTATTTACTTATTTTTAAAAAAAATGAACTTACAGACTAGTAGTCCAATTACAGGTCAATTAATAGATAAATACGAATATACGAATTCAAAATATGGAAGACATTAAAGAAAAAAGATGGCAATACGATATCAAAAATTAAGACTTATAGGAGTATTTATAAATTTGATTTTTCATTAAGTTTTGAATACGCCAAGAGACTGTGGTAGAGGACCAAGACTTCACTGGTTGAGCATACGAGGTAAGCGTGGTAAGAGAGAGTGGAAGAAGGTGTTGGTACGTGCAAACAGAACCTGAAATTGAAGCACGGATCTATTAGGGCGAGCAGCGTCGAATGTTTTAATTCGTCAAGGAAAGATCGTCTTGACTCGAGGGTAGGAAGGTTCAAAATATGTCGGTCATCATAAGGGGAGTAAGGAAGATTGAATTTGAAGAATAGAGACCATGTGAATCTGCGTTGAACTGACTCAAGAGTATCGATGTGCTTCCTGTGGTACGGACTCCGAATTTGGGAGCAGTACTCCAAATTACTACGTACCAGTGAGAAGTAAAGAAAGATACAGGCTGCGGAACGTAAAATAGATCGAGTTAAGCGGGAGGCTTTCTTAATAGTTCGAGCAATGTGGAGATCAGACTTCAGTTTACAATCGAAAAGCACACCAAGATCCTTAAAGGAGGTTACATTGCTCAAAGGGATACCAACAAGCCTATACGTTGAGAGAAGAGGAAATTTTTTACAGGAGAATGTTATCTGATGGTATTTGGAAACACTTAAGGAGAGATGGTTTGATTCACACCAGTCACTAAGACGCTGAAGATCAGTTTGAAGGATATCTACGACTAAAAGGGAATCAATAACTCGAAAAATCTTGAAGTCATCAGCATAAAGGAGACAGGGGGTGTTATAACAGAAGGTAAATTATTGGAAAAAAGTAAAAATAGTATGGGACCAAGTATTGAACCTTGCGGAACTCCCGAACTCGGGTGAAAAGAAGAAGAGAAGCAAGAGTTAAAAGTGATTACACATTGCCGATTCAGGACACAGGAGAGAAGCCAGGAATGGAGGCAAATAGGGACATTGAACCCTAAAAGTTTCTCAAATAGGAGAAAACGATTCATTGAATCAAATGCTTTAGAGAAATTCGTAAAAATAACGTCCACTTGTTATTGCTGATTGAGGGCAGCTGCAATATGATGGGTGAAAAAAAGTAAATTTGTAAGGGTAGATCTGCTTCTGACAAAATCATGCTGTTGATCTGCTAAAGATGAGAGGACAAGTGGATACAGCCCATCAAAAACTATATTTTCAAGAATTTTACCAAAACAAGGAAGAAGGGAAGTAGGGCGATAGCTTGAGACGATATTACGATCGGTCACCAGAAGAAAAATGTGGGCAATTTTCCATTGGGAGGGGAAAACCCCTCACGATAAACTCAATTTAAAAATAATTGAAAGGGGAGCACAAAATGAAGAGGATAAAAACTTTGCTAGAAAATTTGGAATGCCATCATGGCCCACACTGGTACTGTTGTCAAGAGTATTTAAGAGTACCTCAATCTGCAAGGGGTTTGTACGAAAAGTAGTTGAGGAAAAAGAGCAAGAAGATTAGTTAAACGAAGGGGAATGCTTAGCCCTGCCAAAAATGGAAGAAAAATAAGAAGCGAAGAGCTCACAAGATTCTTGAGCAGTAGACAATGTCACGCCATCTAGACTAAATTTATCAGGGGCATGATGAGAAGTCCGTAAAGAATTTACGTACGACCAGAACGCATGAGTTTTGTACGACATTAACGTAGTTCCAATGTGGTTAACATATCATGAAGTACAGAGGTGGCAATTTTTCGGCCGCGGCACAACACTCTTTGAATTAAGCAAGGTCAAATGGTAGACCACTGGATAAGAATTTTCTGCGGGCAGCATCTTTAGCTTTAATTGCAATGGCAACATCTGCATTAAACCAAGGAGCATCTTTAGGTCTTCTTGCTGGAAACACAGAAGTAAATTTCGAGATTAAGAACGAAAGAAACATATAGAGCTTATCAACACAATCTTCAGTGAGGAGGTTGCTGAAGAAGGAATACCAAATCACGGTATTAAGGCTAGCTTCCATGCTCGATAAATCGGCTTTTAAAAAATTAAAGCGGGAAGGTGAGGAATTCTTCAAAGAATGAGAAGATGTGATAGCAAGCTCAATAGAGAGCGTGGATGGTGGGGATCAAGTTTGACAAACAATGAGAGTACCACCGATGCGGACATAGAAGAAGGTGATAAGTTGGAAAGAACAAGACCAAGCAATTTGTTATTGGCATTAGGAAAAGTGTTGCATTAGATGAAAGAATAGAAGGAAATAAAAGAAAAAAGAGCAAAAAACACGCTACCACCAGAAACTATGGAGAAATACATATCATTCCAAAAAACAGAGGGCAAATTGAAGTCACTACAGACCAATATAGGGGTAGAAGGGAGACGAGCATTAATGTAGCTCAAGAATCCTGCAAAGAAACGTTCGTAAACAGGACTGTTACAAGGGATATACACAGATGATACGAGGGAGGGAAGAGAGTCCGATAAAGAGACTAGCACAATTATGCACTCAACAATTGAAGATGGAGTGAAATCATCACAGGATCTGCTAGTAAGGGAAACATGTACTATATACCCACTAGAACGCCTCCGCCGTCAGGCGTACCAGTAGCATCACGTTCTCTACCTCTGCGGAAGACTAAATGGTTTGGGAGCAGCTCACTATTACTAATTTTATCTATCAGCCATGTTTTCATTAGACAGATGATATTATACGGGAAAAGGATTGGAAGAAATGCGAAGTTGAGTAGTCTGAGTCCTCAGGCCACGAACATTTTGGTTTAGCAAGTTAAGAATGAATTTCGAGGCCTAAGAGATGTTTCTTCTGGGGCGAAAGGACACAGGATGATTCCGCTTACGAATCCGAGAGAACTTCTTGACGAATACGCCAAGGGCCCAAAATTCCTTATCAAGCAAGATACTTAGGTTAGCTGGAACAGTAATTTTGAAGAGGTTTTAAGAAGATACAGCGTGAAAAATGTTATGACTATAAGAATATTCATCAAGATAACTTGTGACTAAAGCTTTGGGATTCCGTTTATTGACCAACGAAAATTTCATCATCTCATTTCAAACAGCTTAGCAAGCACACCAGTAGGCCAGTAATTTGAATTAAGGGTAATATCAGTATTTGCAGAAATCACCAATTTAAATGAGGCAACTGCTTTGTCCGTTAAATTTTCCTTAGTCAATTTATGCCTACCAAAAACTTTAACGGGTGACCCAAACTTTTTGGTAAGAAAACGCTTTAAGTCTTCAATAGAAGTTTCGTACGCAATTCTAGAGATGAAGATATTCTTTAAAGGTATAGAAGCACGAATGACAGGAGAATCGAGATCTGTTGAGGAACGTGGTCACTCGATTTTTAATGTTGAATTGGAGGAGGTATGTTCTTTGGAATCACTCCCCGGCTGTTGGACGACGAACCAGGTGAGCTGATGATAAGTAAATCAAATTGTTGATTAAAAGAAAGCGGCCTCAATAGTGAGTTGCACCTAGTGACAATTGATTAACCAGGTTCCACTGTTTCTACATCGTCGCAGCAATCCGGAAGTACGACGAACGCTGGCTGTAGCTGCATATCTTCTTGAGGAGCTAGTGAGGTATCAGGTTACATTTAAATTGCCCGCTTCCGAAACTGCTAGTTCTTGGTTAATAGATAGCGGCTTCAACAACGACTTACTCCTAATAACCATTGAAAGACAATGTTCAATCATTTCTGCGGAATTGTGGGAATCTGGCTGCAATAAGAACGCTGGTTGAAGCTGCATATCATGTTGAGAACTCACGTTCTAACAAGCCACGCAGGTGCATTGAATATAATTATATGAGTATACGCTCAAGGCTCAAAACACTCATTCGTTGGCCCGAAGGCTTGGAAATACGTTAGGCCACGCGGTTTAATACAAATACTTGTTTTAAATGAAAGCATAAAACACAATCGATGAGTCATTAACAAAGTTGACTAAATTTCGACTTATTGTGAATATATGAATAGCTATCTCCGTGGTTTTAATGGTTTTCACAAGATTTCCTTCCCTGCAAACATCAGAGAAAGAAAATGCAGCTCTTCGATTAAACATAGGAAGACTCCGTTAAGACATTTCATTTGACAGCCCATTTAAATATTTTAGGTGGAAAAATATATTTTAAGGGGGCATATTCTATTGCTGGGAGGCCCGTTTTGAAATCCTTTGAAACCTTTCTCTCATTCATAATGTCACAACTTTTGGTCCATACCTTAATTTTCATCATTCTTGTTTCTGCATTTTATGAGAAAAATCGCAGTGATTTTCAAATGTATTGCAAAGTTTTTACACAAAATCCTGAATATGACTACATCAATAAAAAATAATTTTCAACTCTTTCTATATAAAATAAAAGCCTCATCATAATTTTTGCCATCCTGTAATTTGAAGCTTCCGACACACTTCAGGTTCTCACACAGAAACCTTACCCCACTTTACTAAGTATTTAATGAATAATTCCCAAAAGCAATTCTATACTCTTGTCCAAGTCGCATCGAGTCTTAAATAGTTAATCACACACTCTTAGCCGGATTTCAGGGGTAACTTAGCATAATAGTTAAAAATCGAAAAAACCGCATTGCAATATTGGCTACTGCTTTGGTGCGAGTATTCCACTTCAACTGAACAATGTGACCACCTAAGGATAACACTCTTTTGCGTTGTATTTCAATTGTTCATTCCACTCGAAGTGGGCTCACTCCTTTGAACAGGCGCTGGATGGCCATGGGCTCCAGTTGTTTCACTAACAATTATTTAGCGAATAATTTGTCAAGGATTCCATTTAGAAATTCGATGCCTTATGCCAGCGCGTTCCAAGGAGGGTGGATGTTTTTATTATTAGGTTTCCATGGAAGCCTGGTAAATACTTAGGATACTTGGCAGTATTTAACTTATAGACTTGATGAGTTAATGGTGTGGAAATTAATGGTTTTGTAGAATTCTCGTTTGAATGAATGATTTTGAAGGGTGACGTTCATGATGAAATCTGTTTGAAGTTGATATTAGAATTTTTAGTTTGATGAGTAAATGGGATGATGTCTATCATTAATTATGATTACATTTAAATTTTGTTGAATTAAAGTTCAGCGTATATTACTTTAATTTACGTCAATAATAACATTGAAATTTGTTTAGATTGAGGAAGGTAGTCTCACTTTAGGCTCGCTTACTTTACTATTTATTTACAAGTACTTTTCGTTTAAAACAAATTGTTCATATAAATAAATATATATATATATATATATATATATATAGGGTCATTCATTTTACTCTTGGGAAAGTAATGCTAAAGAAAAGACATTAAATATTCAGATGGAAACGAAATTTTTTATTCAATATAAAGATTGAACCCTGCCATTGTACGTGAAACACAACATCATTCAAATGTCCTCCACGGGACTTCTTACAGGCCTTAATCCTTTTGAAGTAATTTTCAATGACTTTTCGGCACATTTCCGGCAATATCTCGGCCATAACTTCATGAATATTGGTTTTCAATTGCTCAAGATTTTGAGGATTGTTCACGTGAACACGGTCTTTCACATAGCCCCATAAAAAGTAATCCAAAGGTGTTAGGTCGCAGGATCTTGCGGGCCAATTGACATCACTCAATCTCGAAATTACGCGTCCTGAAAATTTCTCTTGCAAAAGTGCTCGATTGGCCTGTGTTGTGTGAGTTTTGGCTCCGTCCTGTTGGAACCACATCTTCAATTTCTCTTCAAAAATAATTGGTTAACATCCGTCCATAGCGGTCAGAATCGACTAATGGCTCTTCCTTGATCGTTTGCAAAAACATACGGGCCAATAACACGACCCGACCATTATGCACACCAAAAGGTCACTTTTTCCTGATGCAAAGGCCTTTCTGCGATGACCAGAGGATTTTGAGAGCCCCATATGCAGCAATTCTGTTTATTTACGTAGCCACTGAGCGAAAAATGAGCCTCATCACTTAAGAAAATTTTGTTCGAAAAATCGTTATCAATGGCTTGTTTTTCAATCACCCAATTCGCATACATTCTTCGTTGTGTATGGGCTTGAGGCTTGTTCTTGAGGGAGTTGGATTTTGTATGGATGGAGATGCAAATCCAAATGCAAAATCCGCCACAATGAGCCGTAAGACAAGCCCAAATGTTGAGCACGTCGAGGAATCGACAAATTCGGGTCTTCCTCCACACTTCGGGCAACGACAGCGATATTTTCAGCAGAACGAATGTTGTGATGATGCACAGGCCTTGCAATATCAATAACCGATCCAGTCTCTTCAAATTTTCTCACTTTGTTCGAAATCGTTTGCTGTATGGGTGGATTATATCGACCGTAGTCGGCTCGTAAAGCCCTAAATGTTGATACAGCAAAATCACCATTTTGATAATAAAATTTAATAATTTCAACGCGTTCTTCGACTGTTAAACGATCCATATTTCTAGATGCCAAATGGCAGCGTTAAACTTTCCTACCACGAAATGGATAACCCTGTATATAGGCATATATATATATATATATATATATATATATATATATATATATATATATATATATATATATATATATAAGTCAATAATTTCTATCGGAAATAACCAATAAACCGGAAATAACCAATAAATTAATTCTAAATGAAGCATAAAACAATTCATCAATGTTTAGAGGGAACATTTTAAAATGCTTTTCGTTCCGCATTCATTCTTTGCTTACTTATGAACTTGGTAAAGGATCCTTTTTAACATCCTTAGACGTAAACGTACGTTACACATAGGAATTATAAAATTCCCCGAAGAAATAATATGGATTGAGTGATTGAAAATTATGGAGTTGATTCGTTACTTTCTATTTATATTTTTTATTATACATTATATGCACAGAAATTTAAAATAAGTAATTTCCATACTAAAGACCGGCGAGGGTCGCAACCTAAAAAGACGATACTTTTCCTTCTATAACTGATCATAACTTTAAAGGTGAACATGAAAATGCATAGTCGAGCTTTCATTGAACTATTGGGTATAATTTTCATGGAAATTATGTATCATAGTTAACTAAAAACGAAGGCGATGGATATCGAATAAACGTGAACGAGTGATACGATTAAGAAAGATCTTTTTAAGTAAATTTGTTGAGATTAATTGCGGAGCTATCTTCATGTTTATATATATATATATATATATATATATATATATATATATATATATATATATATATATATATATATATAAATACATATATCTATCCATATAGATACATATATGTATATCTGTAGGAAGGGAGAATGAATAAACCGTAAGAGTTATAGTGTAATTCAGTGTTTAAATTAACGAAAGTCGAGCGTTGCTATCAACGCTCGACTTTCGTTTCTACGTGCGCTTTTACTGACGGGAGGTCACCAACTGACTCTCTACAGTTGGTAGGGTTGCCATCGTATCGCTATTACTGCCTAAACTCGGCCATCCGACTCCGCATCTGATCCAGATGATAGGTCGCCATCAATTACTGCGTAGCTCCAAAGTTTCATATGATCGTTGCTTGTTGAAATTATGTTTGGTCCTTTGAAATTGCCTGCCTTCTGGACATCGTACCGGCCATTTGGCTTCACTTGCGTAACTTCGTAAGGAGCTAGGTATTCGTTCGCCAGCTTTTTACCCGAAAGGAACTATGTGCGCTTTATAGCTATCAAGTCGCCTAGTCCAGGTTGAAGTCCTGCTTTCGTCTTTCATCAAATGTTTTTTTGTATTCACCTTGTGTGTTTTGTATCTGCTGCTTTACCTCTTGCCAGAGAATACGAGTATTGTGCTCATCATCAAAATTTTCGACCTGCTATTCTTGAATGGTTTGTACCACACTGTCATCTATTAGATCATATCGCATTTCAACTCCAAATATAACTTCGAACGGTGAGTATTTAGTGCTTCGGTGTACCAATTTGTGGATTGCACGCTGAACGTCATCTGCGAACCGATACCATTTTTCTGAGCATTCCCATGAAAGGTTTGAAATAACGCTAAGAATAGTCCTGTTTACCCGTTCTATTTGTTCATTTCTTCTAGGCACGCCCGTTGTACGCCAAAAAAATTCGCTTGGTCCATCCACCATTGCAACAATGTGTTTATACTTTTTCGCTCTAGCGTCTATTGGACCTTCATGATCTACGTGTAGTGTGCATAAGGGTTTATTCGCTTTTTCGATTGTGTACAAAAAGCATTCAAGTTTACCTTGTTTCTTGTTGCATAAGATACATTTGATGCAGTTTCTCATTACTTTTCCACTTTCTGTTCGAAGTGTGAAATGCAGCATAGCTGCTTTATTTGATGTGCGGTTTTCATAACGCCGAAATACCCTTGATCGTGGACCACCTTTATAACTCCTTTCCCCATCATACGCGGATTCTTTAAATAACACATTTTCGATTTTTTTATAATTCATACATTGTTTCCACTACAGTATATCTATAATCACTTTCAAGTGTTCATCGCATTTTTGAGCCTTCTCCACTCGTAAACGCAACTTATTCTTAGAGCCGACTGTTAGTACCGCATACCTGCTTAGTACATCTACGTGTTTTATTTGCGTACCCGTACGATGCTTAAACGTGAAATTAAAATCTTGTGTGTACATTATGTAACGTGATACTGAAGTCGATAAGTCTTCCTTTGTGATTGTGTGTTTATACGCGTTGTAATCCATAATCAAGTCGAACACAGTACCAAGTAAATAATGCAGTTTTTTCATCGCCAAGAATGCTGCTTTCGTCTCTAATACAAAGCTGTGTTCTTTTGCCTCTGTTGTTTTTTTTTTTACTGCAGAAATATATCAGATGTATGTTTCCTTCGAATTCCTGCACAAGTATAGCGCCAAATCCGTCTTTAGATGAATCCGTATGTAGCTCCGCCCGTAGATCTCTTGAAAAACTTCTCAGTACCGGTTGACTGGTTAATGCTTGCTTAAGTTGTTGTATTGCTCTTTGTTCTTCTTCGCCAATAAAAAATTTCACACCTTTTCTCAGTAAGTTTGTTAGTGGTCTTGCAATTATCGCATAGCCTTTTACAAATTTCCAAAAAAATCCAAAAAGTTCAAATAACGATTGTACTGCTCTTACATTTTGGGCTCAGGAAAATTTTTTACTACTTCAATTTTCTCATCGCTTGGTGTGGTGGTTCCCCCTTCAATTATCATAGCCAAAAACTGAACTCTTGTTAGCAAGAAACTGCATTTCTTCCAGTTAATCCGTAAACCGTATTCCGCTGCCACCCCAAAAAATCGCTCCAGCTTTTCCAAATTGTCTTCCTAGTTTTGGCAAAAATAAAGTTGCTGTCCATGTAGATTTCCAAAGCGTCTTCGTTAATAAGCTATCGTAGAGTGCAATTAATATACCTTATAAAGTTCGCAGGTGAGTTGCAATATCCAAACACAAATAAACCGTCTTGTGTAGTGAAGGCCGAGTATTTACGGCTAGATTCCTCAATTGGCACATGTACCAAGTGTAACAATTAAGTAATGAGACTGATTTTTCATTGGTAAACCTGCGGCCTTGAAATTCCCTTCCCCTTCCTCGGCATCCTTCCCCTCTTCATTTATATATTTACCATCGCTCTAGGTTGTTTAGTTTGCCTGCTGTGTCGTGTTGAGTAGACGTGTGTTGGTGGTGCTTGCCACGAAAATCGAGAAACGAAATCAAGAGCAATGCGTCACGATAAAATTTTTCGCCAGATTGGGAGAAACAGCTAAAATTATAAAAGGGCATGGTGATAGTGCTCTTAGTCGTGCCCAAAGCTCACAATGGTTGTCTCCGCACGTCCCCTGCCCGAAAAAAGCTCGGATGAGCAGGTCGAAGGTGAAAACGATGATTATTGTCGTTTTTGATAGCCGTGAAATCGTCCACAAAGAATTTTTTCCATCGGGGCAAACCGTAAATCAAGTCTACTATCGCCAAGTACTCGAAAGATTGCGAAAACGAGTCAACAAGGTGTGCCCAGACATCGTTCGTAACTGGATCCTTCATCACGACAACGCACCGTCCCACACCGCCCTCAGCGTGTCCCAGTATTTGGCATCTAAAGGGATCGCCGTGTTGCAACAGTCGCCTTATTCGCCCGATGTCACCCTGTGACTATAAAATATACAGAAAACCAACCACAACTGATCATACCATACACAAAACATCTAACCATCCCACACAACATAAGCTAGCAGCGTGCAGATCAATAGTGCAGAGGCTTCACTTCATCCCCATGACTCCTACTAACCAATCCAACGAACTAAACAACATTTACAGAATAGCTAATAATAATAAATACCAACAATACGGCATTGGCAATCTTGTTGCACAGTACAAACAAAAACAGGAACGCCAACCGACTGAAACTCATAAGAACGACCAACAGTGGATTCCGTTAACATACGTAGGCAAAGATACATACAAACTATCAAACTTCCTTAGGAAATACAAACTGCATTCAAAACAACATTGGAAACAAACTGAAACCAAAACTGAATGATACATCAATATTCGAAAACAGCGGCATATACAAACTGATATGCAAGGACTGCGACATGGTATATATAGGAAGGACAATACGGAAACTAACGACAAGATACAAAGAGCACTGACGATCTTTCTTACACAACAAGGCAGACTCCAATTATGCGACGCACCTACAAAACTACGCATGAGAGCCTGAAGCAAAGAACCGAGACTTGACATCCTAGAAAGGCTTGAAATATATAAGCATAGAAAAACAGACGGCAACATTATCAACGAACAACTTTTTACAAATTCCGACGCAATGTTCTCAGTACTAGACCACACACTTAAACGAAAACGGAAACGAGATGGAAGAGAACAAACGGACATCCAACACGACAAAAAAACAAAAACATAAAATCTCTTCCTGGGCTAATTTAGTACTTGACGTAATTTACTACGTGACCTTATTACCCATCCGCTTAACCCATCCTATGACTATATAAAGTCAATCCCTTCAACTCATTCCTTAGACACTGAAGGTGACTGAAAGTTGTCCAGACGCGACCGCTCACACAACAAAGCAAGGCCCGACGGCTTTTAAAGAAAAAAAATGCATAAATTTAGGGCCATTAAGTTTTAGTAATATATTATTATTGTTTAAAATTTGCTTGAACTTCTTCGAAAATTTATAACGATTAGAGTTGAATGAAGCGCTTTTAACTTTGACTTGACTATGCTTTCTCGCCAGTACTCTATTAACTACTCCTCTGACCATATTCAAAATAAATTTAATCAGAAAAACAATATCAAATTCAAACTAATATGTACCGGCAAAATAAACTCCGTATTTACGCATCACTAGTCAATCCTGTGTTGCTATACGAGTATGATAGGGAAATATGGGCCCTGACGCGCGAATCCAAAAAGGCAGTGGACATATTTAAACGCAAAGCGCTCCAGAAAATCGCGTGAAACAAGGAACAGAGTCGAGACGACGGTACAACGATGAGTTATATAAAGTATTTGATGAACCACCTGTATCTGCTTGCGTAAAATTACGCAAATTGCATAGATAATAGATGACGAAAATGCAGAATAGATGATGTGAACTACATATTCATGTAGTAGTGATTGCGTGGCTTATATTATTATATGATATTTCAAAAATTAGACTCTAGGACTATCTTCAGTCAAAAACTGAGCGTCATTAATAAACAACGAGTTTGTTAAAAATTAACTTAAAAATGGACAATCAAAGAGAGCATTATCGGCATATTTTATTGCTTTACTTCCAAAGGGGCAAAAATCTGGTGCAAGCTCGAAAGAAATTGTGTGAAGTTTATGGTGAGGACCGCGGTTTACCCACTTTTGTTCTGGATACACCACATACTGGTCATCTACCCACTAGTGATGACGAGAAAATAAAGGTGTTAATCGAAACTAACCGGTATATGACAACTCGAGAGACAGCAGAGAAATTCGACATATCGGATCCAAATCGTTTACTTGCACTTACAAAACCTTGGCTACGCAAACAAACTGGATGTTTGGGTTCCTCACGAATTAAAGGAAATCCACCTCACCAAACGCCTTAACATATACGACTCTTTGCTAAATTCTAACCAAAACGACCAATTCCTAAAAATTTTCATAACGGGTTATGAAAAATAGATTTTTTACGACAATGTAGTCCAAAAACAATCATGGATCAAGCAAGATGAGCTCCTACAATCGACATGCAAAGCCAATATTCTCCAAAAAAGATTATGCTCTCTGTGTGGTGAGATTACAAGGGTATAGTCTATTTTGAACTGCTTCCAAGAAACCGAACTGCTGATTCGAACGTTTACTGTCGTCAACTATTAAAATTGAATGAAAAAATCAAGAAAACACACCCTGAGCTGGTCAATTGCAAAGGTGTGATGTTTCATCATAACCCCCTCGTCTTTGATAACCCATCCAAAATTAATGGAGCTCAATTAAGAACTGATGCCCCATCCACACTGTAGATCAGACTATCATTTATTTCGCTCCCTTCAAAACCATTTGAATTGTAAAACTTTCAATTAGGATCAGGCTGTTAAAAAAGAGTTGAACCGCTTCTTCGCTTCTTAAAACCAAGGCTTCTTCGAACGTCGAATTTTTCAACTTACTGAAAGATGGCAAAAAGTCACTAAACAAAATGGCAAATATATCATTGATTAATGTTTGTTGATAATATGAATAAATTCAGTAAGGAAAAAATAAAAAAATAACGCCATTAATTATCGAACAACCCAATAAAAACAATGGAAGAAATCCGGCTTCCCAAAAGGACTCGATGAAAAGATACGATAGAAGCTGACCGCAGATCCTTGCTGGGAGCGATCAACTGGCGAACACGGTCCCAGGACCATGATGATTGAATAGATTAATACTGCAGGCCAAGACCCGGCTTGGGCTGTCGCGCCATAAGTGATGAACATACATATTCTTAGTTATAAATTTAATCACGATCAAGTTTGGCTAAATTATTTGATTCTTGAATTTCTTCTTTTGCAATTATGTGTTGTGGTATGTATTTTCTTCTTTCTTGCTCAGATTATTCGGTTGGAGCACTATTTATCGAAAGGTTACCGCTGGACATATTGGGCTGAAATTTTATATACTGTAGCACTTTTTGATAACAAAACTGGCGACGTAAGAATTAATTAGATTTAAACGTTTTTTCAATTGAAATTAATGTATTTTTGTTTTGAAATGACAGATGAATATCGCCACATTCTATCAATTTAACTCCCTTTAGAAGGGTGTCCTACAAAAAAAACGGGTGCCCTACAAAATAGAAGGGTGCCCTTCTAAAGAAGAAGTTTACATCGTTTGTGGCAAATACGAGTATATTAAGATAAGGAGACATTCGATGTTAACTATTCTCCTTTACGAGGGAGGGCACCCGTCTATTTTTGAGAAGGACACCCTTCTTCCCTTTAGAAGGGCACCTTTCTAAAAGAAATAAATTTGGTAGCTGTAAACCGACTTTGTCTGGGTGGCACAAAGGACCAAGCGACGTAAATGTGAATGCAGATCGCACGAGCGTTGTGCGACGAAGAAAGAGTGATGGAGAGAGTGGTAGGGAATGGAGGTAATTTAAAAAAAAAAGGGGGTCCTTCTTATCTGTCATGTCAAAACTAAAATACGTTAAATTTAATTGAAAAAAATCTTAAATCTAATTTTACCTCACCTCATCGGTTTTCTAATCAAAAAGTGCTCCGGAATATAAAATTTCAGCCCAACTGGCCTAGCGGTAAAAATTCGATGAAACACTACTTCAACCGAGTATTCCAACAAATACATACGAGTGACGCTGGACAATATTGAATACGTCAATATTCCGACTTTCTCAAAATTCGAATGGGGAACCATTACGTTACAGCTTCAATCTGACAGCTTAAACTATAAGATAAAACATAACGCAAACTTTGTAATCCAACCCCCCAATAAAAATTAAAAATAATTTCGTCAAAAACAGCGAATCTCTACCCATCACACCACCCGGAATACTTCCTTATAAACTCACTGAAGTCAAAGCCGGCTGGATTTTAGATTTCAGCAAATGAATACGATGTTTGAAAATTATTTTATATTCGATGCAGGAGTTTTCCATATGAACAATATGAATTAATGACTTACCTAGGTCATTAAGCTGAAATTATCTATTCCTCAGCGTAAGCAATCCAATTTATTAATAGCAGGATTAAAGTCAGCACAAATTCACTCACGCAATATGCAAATATACAACACAATTCTGCATACGTTTTTTATTCAATGATTCTAATCACGAAAATCATCTATCAGGAAAGCACGTAAATATGTTTCCGGAAAACGTTAAACAAATTGCACTCACGTCCAATAATGGACTTTAACACTGTAACTAACCCTGAGGGTATGTATTGGGCATCCACAAATATACCAACAGAAACTTCACACGAAATGCAACTATCGTTCTTCAACGTTCTTTGCAGTCCCGCGTAGCCCGAAACACCAAGAACGTTTCCGCGTCACGATCTGGTCAGCAAGCCATAAGGCGACGAACTACTCTTAATTAAATTAGCCGCCCGCAGGTAATTGCATTGTATTGCAACGCAAATTACCATCTAATTTCGACCCGCATTCAAACATTTTATTTACTGTAATTTTATATCTGATAACACTGAATTGAAAATTCCCAAATGAGTCCCGCGACAAACTCGCGGTCTATTGAACTCGAACCGTTTCGTTGTGGGGGTGCTCGGCGACTAGCGACTAATGCAAGTGGGCCCTTTTCAGTGCGGTCGCCGAACGATAATCGTTCACATACACCGAGTGCGGAAATACAGTCGAAAGTCGAGTCCTTCGAGGGGGTGGATGCGCCCGGCCTCGATGGCGAGCAACGTACACAAAATAAAAAATCGATACGCGGCCAAAAACCGATAGACCGTACCACGACCGGCCTTCTCGCACGAACGCGACCCTCTCCGTGTTGACTTTAAGGTTTACTTTCCGCACCCTACACTTCAACCACCCACTTTCGATCTTGAGGGTAGCAATCAGCAGCCAAAACAAAATCACTTTTCCACTGAGGACGTAGTTCACTGCACAAAAATCGCCGACATACTACCACACCGACTCAAAAGAAATGCGGAAGAGGCACTGAACGCACCGAAGGACGAACAAGCGAATGTCCTTGTTACCCTCACCAATTCTCCACCTGCTCACTGATTTAGCCGATGCACAAACCACTGGGACAACAAACTACAGAAATCAATTCGCGGAGCAATGCCCAAACGCTCACCTCGGCACTCCACCTGAAAGTGATGGACCAGTTCCGCGTTCGGAGTCTTCAGCTTACCGGTCTCTTCCTTAAGTGGAAGAATGCCATTAACCATGTTACCATGTATAGCACTGGCCATTTCCTATCCTGGCTGGCATCGTTGCAGGAAGGAGCGATGTGCGCTGTGAGAGCGAGGATACAAAGGCGCAGCTACGCGCGGCGAATGTTGTGCTACACTGCAATGGCTATGATGGGGAGCTTTTCCACTTCTCCACTTTTCTTGCTTTTTCTCAAGACTGGGACGTGGGAGCCTCACGGGAGTCAGTTGGTGTCTCCGTTTGTTCTGGTCGCATTGCCGCCAGCCGGTCTTAAGATTTGTGCGTCTTGCACTCGAGAACTATTTCGAGAATTCAGAATGACTGGGTATTGGGGTAGCAGCTACAAGGCCTTTGAGCAAAGATGCCGCGTAATTTTTCACTGCAGCAAAAGCGCAGAGAATGGGAAGGCATGACTACATTCTAAACTCGATCACATGAAATTTCTTTCGGGAAGTGCGCGCAGTACAGAATTTGCGTGCTATCCGTTGAAATCGATTTGGTGAAAGAACTTCCCGTAAACAATTGCATGGGTAGACACACGAAAGACAATTTGGGGTGGCATTATACCCCGTGTCGGCATACTATCATTGCTTTGACTATTTCCTCGATTAGTTCACATCTGACTGCTCCTAATTGTCTGCCGATGGTAAACCAAATATATACGAGTATTATTGATTTATGTACTTATGTGGATGTGGTGGAATATTTACTACCCGCGGAATAAATTTCCTCTACGAATGGTAGACTAAAGGCGAATTTTGTGTTAAAAGACATTTCTTTGAATCCGGCGATCGAAATACTTTGAAAAATTTTTATTTTATGAATATATGCCAAGAGAGAGATACCTACTAGATGAGCTTTGGAATCAATTTAATTTTATAGGGATGAAACACAAAAACTTACTTTATAGACTTTTTCATTCTTATAGAACACGTAAATACATGACATAAGGGGTAGTCACATTTCTGATTTCTTTTCTGAAACAATTGCTGTGTGTAGATGTAGTGCAATTGGGTGCATTGCCGCCTTCGGGTATCCCGGGGACCCTGGGCCCACAACAATTAGAGGCCCTAAAAAAATATAAAAAAGTGCATAAAAAATTCCCTCTTTTGATAATATATTATTATTGTTGCGAGTTTGTAAAAAAATCCATCTTATCAACTGTTTTAAGAAATAGAACTCAGGGAAACAGAACTTGATACAGAGAATTAAGGACCTTGCAGCAAAAGGGAGGCAAGTCCAAATTTCAAAGCTGTTGGGTATTAAAGAAAAATGTTTTTTAAAAATGGAATAATGCATTTATGTTTTGGAGCTAATGATATCAAATAATATAAACATTTTTACTATATTATTCAAGTTTTTAAGATGTACAAATAAATTTAAGAATTACTACGATTTTTTAAAGTTTGGATCTGCCTCCGATTTGCACCAAAGTTCAAGAAAAGTACTACCCTTTATTGTACTATGGATAGTAAAATGCATAAATATAAATTTTTTTTAATTCAAGAACTGTTACTCAGCATGTGGAAGATAAAACAATTTAAGGAAAAACAAAAACAAACAAGTGCTTAACAAATATTATGAATTTAGAAGTCAACTTCGCGAGAAACGTCATGATTCGGTCCAAAAGCTTCACTTTTAAGGGCGTTGTGGAAATAAAATTTATTTGTTGGAACATAGTTCTTTACCAGCTGCATAATATCTTTGTACTTAGCCGTTTTCAACGGCAATGCATTTTCATACAACCGTTTGTAATAAACATAAGCAGTCGAGGAGCCCCGTGGTGATCAGGAGTGGCTGCTCCTGAAGAGATAAGGTGGGCACCCCGTCGAAACTGCTTAGTTTGTTGTTTTACTAGTGTAAAGTAAACTACATCCGTCAAGTTTCCATCCTTGACGCAGAGATGAGGGGTTCACTTCAGCCACTTCTACGTCTTTATGTTTGACATTCCCCTTGTAATGCAACGACCTTCTTCAGAGAAAGTAACGGTTGCTTTTTGTGTAATGTTTGCGTTTGTCTCAAGCCTCCGTGTCCACTAACTTTAACGAGGCAAAAAATATTGAATTACTGTAGAGTAGCTTAATTAACACCAAATAGAACATTTCTAAAGATAATAAAAATTGATCGGTACGTCTTGTAGAGTAGAGTACGCGTGATAAGTATTTTGTAGTGTAGCTTCGTGGCTCGACAAGAACCCGCCTCATATTATCCCGCAAATGCTAGTCGTCAAACACGCGTACGCGGTCGTTAAGCGAAGCTAGTTAGCTGAGCTCGGTGTTGTTTTAGCTCGCTGACACTTGTGCCAGACCATCAGCACCCGTGTCCTACACGGACGTTTCGAAATTCATTACACGTTGCTGAGGCAGAACCGATAGGTCGGCTTGTACATTTCTCGTTAAGGAAAAATTATAAAACATAGGCGTTCCAGTAGTAATACTAACTGCAATACTTTGAATGTGGTCCTTAGTGTATTCAAAAATTCGATATTGAGATATTTTGAACCGTATCTTCTCTGCATTTGTTATAAATTTTTTTAAATGACATTCAAAATGTTTACTAAAGTTGAGAATCATGTTTTGATCCGCATTCACAACTTTAAAATTTTTAGATGCGGAGTACTAAGAAGTTGTAAAAATGTAGTCTTTCTAACTATTGAACTTCTCTTTTACGCCAAACACGTTCACATGGCAAAAAGCTGTGTCGTGGCTCAGAAAATCTCAATAGATGAACACCGCATAAGAGTATACAGATACTGAACTAATGTCGAGTTCTTATTTTGTGCTGCTGCATTATCCTTGAAGAAATACAGTATTTTAGCTGCGATTGATAAAATGTTATCTATGTAGCGATTTATGAAAGATACTACTTCGTTTTGTGATTTTCGAGCTATGGTTTCATTTAATAAATAACAAGTTGGGTAGACTGACCTATGCTCATGTCAGAAGGGTTTTGTACTCAACTTACAAAATGCAGTAGCCAGCAACGAATAAAATCAAGAAACATGTCATGTTCGAGCATCATACTATTATTAACAAAGTTGAAAGAATTTTGATTTCTGAGGTATTTGTTACAGTTATACCCATAAGCATCTCCCTTGATAATTTTTTCAGATATTTTAGATCCCCATTCGCGAGGGAGGAAACACAATTCTCATGTATTTCACCACCCCCCCCTGTGCCCCCACTGAAGCAAAAACGGTTTAAGAACTGTTTTGAAAAGCTCTCATGGAGAATTTTCAGTTGATACTCATATTGGCTACCTTTCATGAAATTTTTTTTCAGGGGCCACTCCTCTGTACTGTAATCATCGATTCATGGCCTATTTTTTCGAATCCTAGAATGGTAACAAGCACTTTTGCTAGGAGCTCTCTCCTGCCTCTTCGACTTGTTTCAATTGTATGTACTCATCTTCATGATACCTATCATTCCTGAAATTTTCATGCAAATCCTAGCAAAGCTATAGTGTCTAAGTTGGTAAAAAGCGCACATGGCTTCATAGCCATATGTTTCCCTAGTAATACAGGGCATATTGTTCCATAGTAATACAGGAAAATTCAAATCGCTATAACTTCGTTAACTACCATTCGATCTTTATGAAAATTTCAGAAAAGATCAATCTTATAGAAAATCATCCGTTTGCAAAATTTTATTGAATTTAAGGGTACCGTTTAGATTTTATTCAAGAAAACATAAAATCGATATATCACACTTTTACTAACAAAGTTGAGTGAATTTTGACTTCTCATGTATTTGTTGTTGTTGTACTTTTTCAGATTTTTCGGATGGAAGGTGTCCAATCGCGTGGGGGTGTGCGAAAAGCTCGTTTATTTCCCCTTCCGCTGCCCCCTCGGTACTCATAGGGCAATTTTAAGACCTGTTTTAAAAAGATCTCTCCAATGGCACCCTACTTGACTACGAATGGTGAACATTTTTTTTTGAGTGGTCACCTCCCTGTATGGGGACACCCCCCTTAAACCCCTTTGAAAAATTTTTCCACCCTTGAACTTTCAAGAAGTCACGACTTCTGACCTGTCCACAAGGTATCATGGCTGTAGCCTCTATAGTTTCGGAGAAAAAATGCTGTGACATACAGACGGACGGATGGACGGACAGACGGACACAGGTCGTGATTGCAATAGGGTTTTTTATTTTAGTACAAAACCCTAAAAATGAGCGATGCCGATTTTTGCTGAGTAGATACAAACATTATATGCCCAAAGTTTACGTTTGTAAAATGCTTCACCTGCTGGAATTTTAGGTAATTGCATATTCTGTTGATAGTCAAAAGTTATCACCTCACACTCGTCATTAGAAATAGCAAGTTGACTCTTCTCTTTTAAATCAACTAAAAACGTTTCAGCTTCAGCTTGGTGGAGACTCTTTTCTACCTGTATTTGCTAGATTTCATCACTATCTAATATCTTATCTTTTAATTTGTTTTTCAACATGTCGCAATTCTGGCATGTATCTCAACGTGGTGATCCAAAGCTTGTAGTGAATAGGAATGTTCAATAATATCCGTAAAGGACTGCAGCGATGGTCTGCTGCCTCGGCAGAAGAAGATGACAATATCTGCCGAGAATGCCCTCGTCTGGAGACGCGTGAATGCGCTGGCAGGCTAGCATTGCGGTGTCGTGGGGCGGGTTCATTTCCCCAGCACGAGGACCCACTACAAAAAAGTTTCGCATTCACGAATTGGACTGCTGGAGATCAAGAGGCGACCGAAGTCGCAAAAAGTGTAGATAACTACACCGAGGGAATTAAAGCTTGTCACGAGAACAAGGGGAACCTGAAAAGAAAGGCGGACTTGGGGTAACCTCGTCATTACCTGACGAAGTTCATGGCCCACAAATGAAAGAGGGGCAAACGGGTGATGGTGGAGCCCCTTCGCACCCACCCAACCGGAATAAATCCATATATATTCTGTTGCAGTGGCCAGGTATTCCTCTTCTGAGTGGAAAACTCATACATCTTGAATTGCATGAACTTTCCCATCAGAAGGGGAGTACCCCGGTGACCAATTTATGCCATAGAATTATACAATTTGATTGCATAACTCTATGCCATAAAGAGGCACTCTGCTTGGGCCACTCAACCCACGACGTCACCTGAAACAAAAGATGGATTAATGCGTACCCGGTGGCTGGTTCATGTTTTGAGGTGGAAGCCTGCCACCGTACCGGGTCCTATACCCGGTCAGAGGGGAAGGAAAGGAAAGACCGAAAATTACGGAGTATTAATTCATTTTATTTTTTTCCCCATATATATCACAAATATCCATTTCCTTTTTCCCGTACTGAATTCCTCCTTGAACAATCTTTAACGTTGTATCAATGTATTCATATAATCTAATCAAAAATAAGATTTTTTTTTTTATACAATAATAACTTTAACAACTCTCCCTCTTCTTTATAAATAGAGACAGAACAAATAATAGTAAAAAATTTTAATTTACAAAATAAAAACAAATTTAGAAAAAGAAAGCTAATTCAAGTCAAAGATATGAGAAAGAAAAAAGGCACTTACCCGCAGGGTCCTCCGAGCGCTCGATGAAGAATGCGGGGGTCCACTGAAACGTTCATTAATAATATTGATTGGTTATTTCTATGTATTGCATCAACTCATTAAACACAATTCATTCTCATTACAATCACTGTTCTTTAAAAAAATTTTTGATAAGAGAGAGCGTCTAATTAGATCATTATTTTCATTTTTTTTTTTTTTATATCCTTCTCCAAAAGTGTTTTACTTGTATAAACAACAAAAATTGATAAGCTATTAGATTTCAAAATATAAGCGCAAAATTATCTTCCTCTTTCAATTCATCACTATCATCCGTCGTTACAGCATTCTAACCTCCTTTCTCTCGGACACGCCAAGTTAGAATCAAGACCAATAAGATGGACGTGGCTCTATTTTTGCACCCACACGAAATATAAACACTTCGAAATTCGAGTGTAGGAAAGACGGAAAATCTTTTGGCGCCGATCAAAATGCACAAACGCATGTGAAATAGGAAACGTGCTGCACAATCCACTGATACTGTTCTGTTTCTATATCCCTTTCCCGTATTAAATATATCAATTCTGTATTTTGTTTGGCTAAACTGCTAACCGATAATAACAAAGGAGGCAACACTATTTCCATAAAAGTTTTCTGATCACATCTTTCCTGCTACTAATTAATATTTAGCGGTCTATTCGATACGAAATATTTATAATCCAAATTAGGTTTAGCTTCCATAGGGTGCAAAGAGACTTGAGATGGTAAACTAACTAAAGTTGATAGGATTGTGTCATTATCATATTCTATTCGTTTATTTTGTTCCCTTGCTTTGTTCGAAACATCATTAGCAGAACACTCTTCCCGCCACAAATAATCTAAATCACTCTAAAGAACTTCATGGATGAATCGTAAGTCACTCTTTTAATCAAAGATTCCGTTCACTTTTCATTCCTTTATGCACGTCGCTTCCTACTTTTGATATTCCAGTCCGCCTTGTTGACTTTTCCCATTGTACCTCGTAGACAAAATAATGCAAATCAGGTGAAACTCGAAGCAGAACGCACGCAATAAGTTCTGTTCTCAATCACCCGTGAATTCATTTTTACCGCTTATTGCAAATAATTTCAATTGGCACCAATGACAAAAATACTTTCTTTTGCCAAGTCGAAATGCAACACAAGTCACAATTGCACATTTCACGGTACGGCACTCTGCGATTTTGGAGTCTTTTCTAATAGTCCGATTGCAAAAGTTCCGAACTATTCTTACAGACAGAATTCGCACAAATTAGGAACCATTTTACATGGAAATTCGAGGATTTTCCACTGACCGTCACACACATGTGCTTCGACGCCGAACGTAAACCCTCCCGAAAAAACTCAGATCGCATTCACGCGTGACTACCCGGTCTCACGATCTCCAGCTGACTCCCATAGCACGTCCACTTGACACTCCTCCCAATCTATGCACAATAGATAGCGCGTGAAACAATTTCATTTTACCGCTTAGCCAATTTCCCGAACGATTCATCTGTTGTATTTGTTGCATTTGCTGTGCCTGAAGCATTTGTTGTTGCTCTACCGTTTTACGACTTTTCACTATTATATTGTATATGTAATAAGTTTTACAGTGATTGATTTGTTGATTCATTTCATCGCATTAAAACGATGTATCATTTTAAGATGCTATCCTTCGAAGCGTTAAGACTGCAATGACTTATTGTATGGCCGTTTTGTCCACAAACGTTGCAAATACATTGGCGTAAAACGGGGCATGTAGGCTTTCCATTTTCATATAATGAATGCGATGTATAAAAATCAAATGATTCTCCATTTTTCGGCAAAACGAACAACACTTGCGCATATTTTTCTTGTGATTATAGAAACTGTTCTCTGTGCGTGATTGCTGATGTGGATATTGCGGATGCGGCTGACTGAGGTTCATATTTGGCATGAACTTATTATGGGATGGAATATCTCTCCACGAGGCTCTTGTAGCGTATTTATTGTTAAAATATTGTGGTTGTATTTGTTGTTGAATTGGATTAGACACATTTCTATTGCTCGTTTTAAAGTTTGTGTGTGGAGTGAAGCAATCATCATAGTTTACAGTGTTACTATATTGATCCCAAAAGTTCGTACTTCTATGTTTATTACTTTTTGCTGATCGTAGAATAACTTCTTCATGTGTATATTGCCCTGAATCACCAGCTGCTGGTGTATTCAAAAAGTTAACTGGTTGTGTCCCAGTACAGTCATTGTTAGACCAACGCTTATAATTGATGTTAATTGAAGCGACGTTGTAATAATTTATATTTGCGTTTACATTGTAGTTTTGTCGTGGTCGATATGGATATCGCTGAGAAGGATCGACTGCAACTAGATCTAGAACTTTTTGAACTATATCTAAAAGAATAACTGAAAGCTTTTACAGAATGGAAGATATATTTCATTTTTTTTTTTTATTCACGACGTCGGAACTTAGCGAACTCGGACAGAAATTTTTCTCCCGTCTTCTCCGTTTCTGCGCTCGACTTTTCGCACAATTTTCTTACGGTTACGGCACAAAAAAAATCACAGCTTTTTCTAGCTTATTTCACAGTAATGACGCTCGCGTTGATAAATTTGGTCCTTGCAGAATTTTTCAATCGGTCGCGTATATTTTATTTGTTATCCAAAGCCTGATGACATCTGAAAATTCTTATGACAGTGCAGCCATTTTGTACGGAGTGTCGGCTGTGCCTGTTCTTGTGGTTGCTGCGCTGGCATTTTGAGCCATAACTCCTCTATTACTACAAGCTGTATTTAATATTTTGTTTGAAATATCTGTAGTTAAAAATCAAAGGATACTATTGGCTTCGCAAATGCTTCGAGACTAGGCTCATTCTGCTTTCAACATAAATCGTACATCCTCTTTACATTTAACTCAGGTGATAGATAATAACGAGAGCTTTTATTTCTGCTGTAGTGAGACTCGCGTCGTGGAAAACTTCTTATCTGAGAGTCAACTTTGGAAACCCAATCACTCGAAATACGATTTGGTTGATTTTGATGTTTTCCACGCTTAGATTCAGCTAGTATGGTTACAGTAGGGTCACAATACTGCTTAAAAATATTGTCTACTCGCTTTTTGGAGATTCCACGGATAGATGCAAAGCCATTTCGACAAACTTGTAAGTTTCTATTCCCAAATGCAATGAACAACTCCGTTCCTTCCTCGTCCAGTGTTTGGTCTTTCCCTTTCAAGATTTCCAGTTTTAATAAGACCTCCTAAATACACGTTTTGTACGTAAGTTTCTCCCATTTATTAAAATTTTTCAATATTATTTTTCGCATTTGTCCTCAATTAATTTGTACACAACCTTCATACTTTTTGCAACAGCAACCCGGTCCTGTTTTTGTTTCTCCCTTTTCGCGACCTTTATAGTTTAGCTTATAGCTTTTCTCAGTAGCAATAGCCTTTTTTAATAACATTGCGTTTCCATTGTGAAAAATTTGCAGCTTTTCTTTTTTTTTGAGATTACACCATTCGTTGATGGGCATGAATGATTTACATCAGATTCGTCCGAAATATTCATACCTTTATCGTTGTCTGCACTAGTTTGGTTTTGGAATGTTGACAAATCACGATCAATTCTATCACCACTTGAACTTGAGTCATGTTCAGGAGGCTGGTAAATATCAGATGATTCACTACTAAATGCTTCGGACTCATTCATTTTATGCACACTTGACACATACAAAGTATATATAAAATACAAAACAAAACGTTTATCCGTTTGGGCCAAACTCAAAGCATGCACTGTATTGTCACAGATGATGCAATCGAATCGTTGGTTGCAAAAAGAAAACAGGTCAGGATCTGCTGCCTTCTTGAACCAAACGGAATAGGGTGGCACATACTAATTTTGTTACAGTGCGCTTGTTTTTAATCGGACCTGCCCCGTTCATGCATTAAACTATAACCCTAATTTTTTTCAAATTGTTGGCAAAAAAGGTAATTGATAAAAATTTGGATCTGCACCCCTTTTGCTGCAAGGTCCTCAGTTCTATCAACTATTTTAACTCTAGGGCACGAACGTTTGCCTGTGAGGCGAAAATAATCGTTTTTTTAACGATATCTTCCAAGCTGTTGCTTCTATCATAGGCATCGCTTATACCAACTCAGTCTAGTGCTGTGCGAGTGTGTATGCAGAAGTGCATTAAGATCTAGTTTTGCGTTATCTAGTTATTATTATTTTAGGTGCCTGTGAGGCAAACTTTAGTGTTAAGTAAGGATTTTTTTCATATTAAGCGGTACTTCATTTTTGTGATTTTATTAGTAACGTTATTATATTTTAGCGGGATGACATCAGAAAAACAAATATTCGAGTGGTTGAAAGAATTAGAGTCAGAAGAAAGTGATATCGTAGATCACCTGGAAAAAGAAAGCAATTCAGAGGGAAGTGGGGGTGAAACACATAACCTTGTGAACTCAGACGATCACGAACAAAACATAACAAATAAGGAACTAACAGCGGTTGGTAATCCTGGAGCGCTTGAAACGAATCAGTTTGATTTAGACAAACTGATATTAACACCATCTGAAGCTGTTTTAAGAGGCAGGAACAACTTTGTGTGGAATATAACACCAAATTCTTTTAGAAAAAGCTCACAAAGAACACCAGCCAGGAATTTCGTTGACATTGTACCTGATCCAACGGTCAACGGAAAAAGTGCCATGACGCTAATTCAACGTTCAGGAAATTTTTGACAACGGAAATATTAGATATTATTCGTCAGCGAACTAATGGGGATATTGCAGTCAAAGCATATAAGTACAAAGTAAAAAATGCACAGTTAGACCGGTTGCGGGAAATGAACTCGAAGCTCTACTAAATATATTGTGGCAATGAGTAAAGATCGCTTCGAGTTTTTGCTAAAATGTCTTCATTTTGATGACCGTAGGTAGAAAAAGATCAGGTAAATTTGCACTGATTAGAGATATTTGGGAGTTGTTTGTCAAACAGTGCAGAGATATGTATAAACCTGGAACATATGTTACAAAAGACGAACAACACACTTCTAACTGTCAGTCAAATGCATTCAGCGCGTAGTACACTCAATTCCCAAAAGGATCGCCACCAAGTGGAACTTATGATGAGTGAAATCAAGCGAGGGGGATTACTCGCCTCAATGGAACAAAAGCACTCAAAACAAGATTTTCCCGGTGGATGGAAGGGAAAAAACGTTAACCTGGGAGATTATTTAAGCCGGGAAGATTGACGCGCTTTTTCTCTTTTGTTCTGTCGAGGTTTTACTTAAAAGCAACGGTGGAGCTGCGTGATACCAAGTGATAGGGAATCAGAATTTAACCCGATGAGTGAATTCAAACGGAATAATAGTGAACGAGTGATCAGTGACCGCTTTTCTTCTGCCGAGGAATTGGAGTCGGCAGTAAAAATTGAATCAGCACACGGAGACGAGACAACTGGGCAGAATTTCAAGCGGATGGAAGGAAGAGGCCGCTTACTAAGATAGGGATTAATTGTAAGTGGCTTTCCTTTAATATCTAATTCATCGAAACATTTTCTTGGAATTAAATTAACGTAGATTGCTCATTTTTCTTTTGCTTCTCGCGACCCAAGAGCTAAACCTTTTTTTTCATCTGTAAGAAGTGTGGCTCGGGAAATCTTCTCCCGGTGCGCTAACCAGGCCGGAAAACCTGAAGTACTTAAATCAAGTGACAGTGGATAAAACAAGTGGTAGTGTTTGTGGGTGGGTAGTTTCAGTTCCTCTGGTGTAGGGGAGCTCAAATGTGTGTAGGTGGCGGAATACCTTAGCTCGTTCCGCGGGGATAGTTCTTCATTGTAGGCGATTCTCGTGGATATTTTTCCGTTAGCAATGACGGAATTTGTCCCGGAGCAAGATATGATTTGCCTACAATCTCTCTATCAAGTTCGTGCGAGATAACGTGTAATATCTGGTCCACAAGCACTTAAAATAGTCTTATTAACACGGCTCACATCACTGCCATCCGGCTTGTGAAAAAATTTTTGGGATAAGTTCTGTGACACCAAAAGCTACCGTCTAGACTCAACATTGCGATCAATGCATGATGTGCTCACTGATCATAAAACAATTCAGCCTAATCGTGATTAACGGTGTAAATATGGTGTCATCTCGTGAATTTGTTTGATATGACGACGAACCGCGATTTCTACGAAAAGAAAAATGTGCCGGGACAATATAAAATGTATACAGAGTATTTTGTTTTGTAATTTAAAAAAAGAAAAATCATACTTGTTTCCCATCGACTTTGAATTTTGTCATTAGGGTAGGAAAACGGTTATTATATTGTTAGAATTATTTTTCTCTTCCTACGCCAGCGGAGAATCGCACCACAGAGAACATGGTGAGGACATTACCCCCGACGTCACAATTTCTAAGTCCGCAAATGTAGCTTCGCGGAAGGGAGATTTGCAATGAAACGCCAAGACGATTCGATTACAATTCTTGACTTTATTTGATTTTACTTCGGTACTTATATAATTTTCTTTTGCTTAACCTACTCGTATGTCTTATCCAGCTAATTTGTTTTTCTCCTTTTTTTTAAAGTGTAAGCGGAAATTTATTACTTGACAAACTTCCACTTACGCTTTCCAGTAAATTGATTTATAGCCTCATAAACAAAAACTCACGCGTTTCAATATTTTCAAAGTCCAAACATTTCAATCCTATAGTTCTAGTGCTCTTATTACATTCAATTGCATTTATTTCGTTCAATGGATACTTTATACATGCACTCATATGTCAACAACCCATGTTCGTACGCATCACTAGGGTATGGTCGCAAACCTCTTGATGAGTGAGATAATTAACGTGCATTGAGTGTGGTCAGGGAAAACTTCCACACGTGATGAGTTACGAATGAAATGCAATGCGATACGGACACATTTGATATTTAGAATGAGTGTAGAAGAAATTGCATTGAATGATTATATAATTGGTATGTTTACATGTAGCCATGCGATAGGATTGATATTCCATGAATGTCTTTTTTTGTTTGTTTACGTTGGACTTTTGTTAGTAAGCAAATGACTTTTGTTAGTCAGCAAATCAATTGAATGATTTACAATAGAACATGTGTACATATGTTTGCTTATGATATGTACGTATGAATGTTATTATGATTGTTGTTTTTGTTTATGATATATGTACAATATATAGGAGTTCAATCTATTACAACTCTCTACAGATTTACATTTAATGTTAACGTTTTATATTTTAAAGAATATGCGAGTTTCCATATTTTAACATTGCACAAGTGTTAACTAAATGCCTTCCAATTTTGCAAACGGTTTCCAGTGATAAATAAGATAAGTTACGCAATCAAATATCTCAGTGAGCGTTGAAGCTTAAGCTAAATTGATAAGTTCAACAAAACGTTGGAATACTCTCCGACTATTTGTAAAAATCATCAGCATTCAGTTAATTATTCATTACACTTTCGACTTGAAGGCCTGGGCAATTATGCACTCAGAATTTCCCAAAGAGTTAAGCATTTTAAATGTATATTGAAATCTGCATCAGCAGAGAACCGCAGAGATTTTAACAAAGCCACCAAGCGTGCAGAAATTGAAAACAAAATCAAGAATTAACTACAATTTCAACAACGTTTTCCAAATTTTTCGAATTATGACCGCTTTTAAATATTTTTATAAATTTTTAAGATCTTAGACCCAATGTGATGTTAAAGACCATCTTCAATATTCAATTGGTCGATAAATCTAAAAAAAAATCAATGCTAACAAAAGCTCAAATAAGTTGATCGATTTTAACATAGATCTGCCTATACCTTTTGACAATAACCGTTGATTCAGGCCTCGAATCTGTTGCACGATCTCACAATAGAGACTTCGTTTTGAGATCACTTGAGTAGTCTTATACCTACTAATCAGTTGTGGTTGGTTCCTACTAGTGATGGGGAAAATCGTTCATTTCGGTGACTCAGTATTTTCGAGTCATTCCGTTTTAGTGACCGAAGCAAATGATTCGGTCATTTGAGTCATTTCGTTTTGGAGTTTGCTTTGTAGTTGAGAGAATAAACGAGCTACATTTCTTATGGCATTCCAATAAAACGAAGTTGTAATTAAGCTTATTGCATCATTTAAAAAAAAGTCAAATAATATATACAAAACAAAGCATTCAATTACAGATTAAACCTAAACTAAGAAAATAATGTTGGGCTACGACAACGAAGAAATCAGTCTTTTATAAAATGTTCAGTCTTTTTGGAAAGATGAGCTGGATGCTGAGAAATTAGAAATTCCTAAAAAAATGTCAAGTAATTAATGTAAAAGTGTAATTTTAGTAGTACTGACCTGTCTCTAGGAGTTGTAATTCAAAAATAAAAGTTTGGAAACTTTTCCAGCGGAAATGCAATTTTTGCGATCCGTTAAAATTTGCCCAGCCTTCGAAAAAATCCTTTCACACGGAACGGAAGTAGCAGGAATGCAGAGCTTTTTCTGCATGACGTTGTAGAGCTTTGGATACAGTAATTTGTTTTGACTCCACCATTTTATAGGGTTCACTTCACGGCCAATATAAGGTTCATTAAGATACTGTTCTATTTCTTTGTTGGCTTCTGCTTCAGGAGTTTGTTTGGATATTGAATTTTGTAGCAGCACATCCGAATCGAAGTCACCCCAAACTAAGGAACAACATGCACTTTGGTTGGTGTCATTAGGAGTAGATGCAATCATTTTGAGACTGTCTGGCCGTGCCTGCCAGTCTACAACACAACAAATTGCTTCATCTACAATTGACTGCTTAATTTGTGAAAAATGATCCTCCTGATAAAATGCTTTCTTTTTAAAGCGCGGATCCAAAAAGGCGGATTGGCCATAAAGATGGTTTTGCTCAACGCTGTTTAATCGTGCCATTAAATCTTTATGAATGCATCTTACCATATTTTCGACCTCCTTTGGAATGTTTGCTGCATTTATAAATTTTTCTACATATTTTATCAAAGATCTTCTAAATTAAAGAACCTTTGAAAGAGTCACTGTTTTCTCACTAGAAGTTTCTTCCGTAATTTCGAAGAAAATTCTCAGTACTTCGCAGGCTTTTTCTAGGATAGCGAAGTCTTCCTCAGAAAGTGTAAACAAACTGCGATTCATCTGGCTTAATGAATAAAGCAATGGTTCCTTCATTTCTAGAACTCGTTGGAACATCATGTAAGTTGAATTCCATCTAGTTGAGATATCCTGTATTAACTTTTTCTCGGTGCCTAGCATTTGTTTTGGCAAAGAAAGAAACTTGCTCATTGCGTTTGGGCTTTTTTTGTAAAACTGGATAATTGATTTTATTTTTGATTGAGTCGTCTTAATTTCTTTTATGCCGTTTTGAACAAATAAGTTCAAAGTATGGGCAAAGCATGGAATATGATTCCAGTTACCTTGTCGAATGGCTGCAACTATATTTGCTGCATTGTCACTTACGACACTCACAACTTTTTCGCCCAAATCCCATTCCTCGATGATTCGTTTAATTTCACGACTTAAGTATTGCGATGTATGACGTTCATCGCTGCATTCAAAGCAATCCAGCAATGCCGATCGCAAATTGGTGTCATCATCATCACCGGATATAAAATGAGCTGTTAAAGCCATAAAGTTTTGATTATTCAATGACGTCCACCCGTCTGTGGTCAACGATACATAATTTGCACTGCTCAATGTTATCTTTAATTTTGCTTTTATCTCTTCAAACATTTGCGGCATTAAAACAGTAGATACTGTTTTTCGACAAGGGAGAACATAATTGGAATTCAACAAACCGACGAATTTTTTAAATTCCACACTTTCCACTATTAAAAACGGCTGATATTCTTTTGCCATCATCTTCACCAGCTGTGTATCAATTTTCTTTGACACGCTTATTGGTAATGGCTTTTTTAAAAAGTGGGCAATTGTTGTCTGTGCTTCCACACCGCACTCCTTTTACGTGGATTCTGCATATTTTCGCTATAAAATGTGGACTGGTAAATTTTTACTGTACATGAAAGTTCATATAAGGTCTTTACTGTACATTAAAGTCAATATAAGGTCTTGCCAATCAAATTAATAAATATTTCATCGATTCTAACAAATATGCTTAACAAAAGCTTTTGAATTTATGTTTAAAGTGACTACAATAACATCATTGTGATCAAACGCTTTCACCAAAAATTAAATATATACCTGTTACCTTATTCTTTAAAACTTCTTTTTTGGACACACTGAAATGAAATAATTAACAATCCAATTTTAGCACTAACACAAATTAATTGCTCCACTATTCACAAGCTAATGGGAAAATGTGTTCTCGTGCCAAATCGCACAATCTAGAGCTATTCATATGCCAACATAATGTTTAAAAATGCATACATTTAAAACCTTTCATCGACTCCAGCAAGTCGATAGATATCATCCTACCGCATCGAGAAACAATCGGTCGAAGGAAATCAAAATCAAGTATGTACACTAAATGTGACTCAGTTGCAATCCACAGCATGTATCGTGTTGCATAGCATGAATGGGTCACCCCAAGGAACGATATCACACAGCATAAACTGATTATGAGTCGGTCGCGACCAGTATCGGTCATAATATTGTGTGTTGTGCAAATGCGTATACACTGACCGAAAGAACGACTCATTCTTAATTGCATGATCGAGTCATTTCGGTCATTGCAACTGACTCGGTCTATACGAACGAATCGTTCACGACCGACACATCACTAGTTCCTACTATGACCACATGAAGGTTGATAGCTTCGTTTTTGGGTCTGAATAAACTGGCAGTGCTTTTGGTCCCACGCAAATAACGAATTATTAAATTCAAACTTAAATGTTCTTAGGCAAGTATGCCTTCAAATAAGATGAAAGGTAGCCTAAAAACAAAATAAGCTGTTAACCTATCGATCCACGGAAACAAAACTATTAAATAGCAATTAAATAGGTGCTGTGAAACAAATATTCAGGCGTATTAACTAAATAAAAGAAAATCTTTTAATTAGTATCGTTAAAGAGAGGCGAAAACAGCCGAGAAAGGACAAAAAACATTTTATAAACTATTTCCAGATTTTTAAGAAACGAAAAATCACCAAAATAATTTATACGTTCTGATATATACAGGGTTTGTCTGGAAAGTAATAAGACTGATTTTCTTCCGCCTCAACTGTACTTCGGAGTGCGCGCGCACCAACTGGATTCGGTAGAGGATGTTCCTAGCTAACAAATGAGCGGCTGGTCCAAGCACCAGAAAAGTCAGGATAGGCTTTTTCGCGTGACGTGTTTCCGTGAGTGGTACAAACCAAAAATGCAGCGTACGTTAGAGCAGAGGTACGCAATTAAATTTTGTGTGAAACTCGGTAAATCTGCGACAGAGATGAAGCAGGCCCACCCTGATGAAGCTTTAGCAAGAAGTGGTGTGTTTCGGTGGAACAAGGCCTTTTCGGAAGGCCGGGAAGTGGTCGCCGATGTAGACCTTGCTAGGAAACCTTCGGCATCGATAAACACCCGACAATGTGACTCGTGTACGCAAAGTTTTGAACTCAGACCGTCGACTGAGCATACATTTAATTGCCCAGATGTCAAAGTTACCAAAATCTGTGGTTCATGACATTGTGACGGAGCATTTGATCATGTGCAAAGATGGTCCTAAAAGTGCTCACTGACGACCAGAAATCGCGGCGAGTGGAAGTGTGCCAAGAAAATTTGAACATGTGTGAAAGTGACCCCCAATTTTTTAAAACATAATCAGATGGATATTCGAGTATGATTCCGAGACAAAGAGATAATCTTCCAAGTGGCACATGACGGCGTCTCCTCGCCCAAAAAGGGAAGAATGAGCATATCCAAAGTGAAAACGATGCTCATTGTCTTTTTTGACATCAAACCGTCAACGCCAAGTTTTACGTGAAAGTGCTCAAGAGACTCAAACGAAGGGTCAATCGGGTCCGAGAGGATATCGCAGCTGACTGGAAGTTGCGCCACGACAACGCCCCAGCTCACACCGCCTTTCTTGTGAACAGCCACCTGACCAAGGCTGGCATCCCAACGCTTTTGCAGCTAACCTACAGCCCAGATGTGCCCTCCTGACTTCTTTTTGTTTCCTCACCTGAAAAGACCAATTAAAGGCAAGTATTTTGAGATGACAGAGGGGATCCAGCCAGCTTGTGCCGCGGCTCTCAAGGCTATTCCGGAGAATACCTTCCGTGACGCCTTCAATGCTTAGAAATTGCGCTGGCACCGCTGCATCGTCGCAGAAGGAGCCTACTTTGAAAATTTTTAAAGAAAAGGCTCAATAAATTTTTTTAAAACAGCTCAGTTGTATTGCTTTCCGGACAAACTCTGTATAGAAGACATAAATCCAGTCCAAAGACAAAAATTCTTGTATAAGTAACAACTATTAAGAAAGAAGAGATTAATATAAATGACTAGTTGCTAGGTTTATATCCATACCATTCATGTGGGACAATCAAAAATGGTTAAAACCGTTTAAGATTTTGCAGAAGTAAAACCAATTTTTTTTTGAGAGAAATAGACTTTTGGCATAAGAAAAAAGAAAAAACAAAATAAGTAAGGAAAAGCGAATTTAACTTGAATACGAGTTAAACCTTTATAACGCACCTATCTATGTATTCATTTTCTACTTTCTGTTGATTTCATATGTCAATAATTCAATACAAGCAATACTGGTATACTAAAATGTAAGTAATGTAAAGTTACATGATAAATGCCTTTTAATCGTACATATAGTAGTAAGTAGATTAATCAAAATCTAAAAAGAATGAATAGAAATTGAAACAAAAAATAAGGAACTTTTTGGAGGAAACTTGACTTCCAAAACACAAACATACATTTAAGTATGAAGAGTCGGCTCGGCAGTGCTATTATCCTATAATTGAGTTTTCATTGTACTTATTTAGCATATCCACAACTGTTAAATTGGCATTTTCTAATATTTAAATAGCTTACGATAATCCAATTGTATATTATGGCGATTTCAGCAATGATGTAGAGTAAAGAAAATGGAAAATATGAAGTCGATTTAGTCCTTAAGAAGGTCATCAATTATACTCGAGGCCCAACATTGATGGATCGGAACATGATCGATCTGGTTTCGCGTATCGCCATCCGTTGATACCCAGGTCATTTTATGAATACGTCGATGTGGAAAGCAAGTCAAACGTATGACTAGATTTCTGCTGCAAGCAAAGTCAATCAGGCGCAGGCCGTTGTCATTTGTTCCATCGTGGAGGCTATATCCTCCCAACGTTCTCCGATCAGACAGCTCATTGCCGACCTTAGCGTTGAAATCACCCAGAGTTATTTTTGTATCGTTTGGAGGCAATGAGTCGACCAGTCTTTCCAGGTGATTGCTGAACATTTCCTCCGTTGCTTTGTTCTGCACTTATTGCGTTGTTATTTTTAAAACATGGTAATTTCTTCTTAAAGGTCTTTCGACCAGTTTGTCCATGCGAGCTGCTTGATTACTACAAAAAGCCCTCCTGGATTACTTCTATAATTTGTCTTAATTATTTTCTACAATAGATTAACTTCACAAGGCTGGTATGCATCCTCTACAAACTCCATTAATTCACAGGTTTTCAATTTAATTCGATTATATTACTATTATTTGCAAAGTTGCATCGTCCACTTAGTCATTAACGTACTAAGAAAAACATCAAAACCTTTCGATAATAGTTTATGCACTTCAAACTATCCGTTAACTTCGTTCGTGCTAATCACGTGCCTTCTCGTCTCCCTAGAAGTTTATACGTTAAATTAACTCTGCGTTGTGATAATCTACGAGAAAACCAGGTCACATTAACGAGATTTAAAAATTGAATGGACAATCGGAATATTGCACTGGGTTGATTCATAGCATTGCAATAATCGTAATCACCTGTATCATAATATTAACGACACTTGTTCATTACAAAAACGCGCTAGCGATGAAATGGTGTTTTTTAGCGCACACGCCTCCCTCGGCCAGTTTGTTTGCTCAAATTGCTTTGAGCAGCTCCGGTTGCTGGGTGGTATCTCTCGTGGATTGCTTGGCACCGTTATTGATCGACCCCTCTTCCAATCATTCTCGGGACGGGTTGTCATGGCTTCAAGCAAGCCGGTAATGATATGGGAGATGAGGATATTTTGATTTGTGTAGGTGATTCAACCTTCGGTACTGTCTTTGCAGGCTGAATAATAGTCTGCAACAAAATAATCGAACTACCATTTATACGAGATGCGTTGAAGTTTCACGTTCGATTTTCAAATCGATTGATACGTAATCTACACTCCTTAAAACATGTATTTACTTCGTATTGGATGGAGTGACACCTTTTCTAATAATTATATCACTGAAACTTCTGTTTTCATTTATTTTTGCGAAGAATTTCGAAATCTTTGGCGGGCAGAAAACAAACAACCATGATATTTTATTGAAACACTATCTTGCATTTGTACCTCCGCTAAAGACGGTCCCAAGCATATTTGAGAAAGGAGGGGGGAACCCCTTGTTTCCCCAACTCACAGCTTCCATGATTCCTCATCCACAACCCCCCGATTAAATGGTAGTAAATGCTCTCAGGGTTGCACATTGCGTTTACTGGTTCTAATAATATGCTAATAACTCTAAATACATCTACAGCTCTACTAGTAAATCCTACTTACACCTCCTCTGTGGGGACGGCAAAGGTTGAAGGTGAATCTTCCGCGCCTGATAACGGAATCGACGTAGTAACCAATCTGCCGACGTAATAACCAGTCTGCCTTAAAATGTTTTGAAACATACAGATGGGCCTTGGAATGGATTGGACTTACGGAAATGACCTCGCAAACGGTAAAAAGGACTATGACATTGGACCCTGGAATGCTAGATCACTCATTTACTCTGGCGCTGTTAAGGGCCTTTAACAACAGCTCAGTCAATATAAATTAAAAATACTGGCAATACAGGAAGCGAACTGGATTGGAAGCGACATTCAAGACATGAGGTCGCACACAATATTTAAAAGTGGGAAAACAAGAATGTGGAGTGGCCTTCATTATAGGTAGGGAGTTCAAATTACACGTAGTTGATTTTAATGCAGTCGATGAACGGTTGTGTGCGATCCGTATAAAAGTGAAGTTCTTCAAAATCTGGCTGATTAATGTTCACGCCCCGACCGAAGAAAAGAACGAAGAAACGAAGGGATCGTTTTTCAATCGCCTGGAAAGACTAATTGACTCATTGCCTACTAACGACACAAAAATAATTCTGGGTGGTTTCAATGCTAAAGTTGGCAATGAGCTATCTCATCTGGGAACGACAGGAGGATATGGCCTCCACGGTCAAATAAATCACAACGGCCAGCGCCTGATTGACTTTACGTATAGTAGAAGTCTAGTCATACGTACGCCTTGCTTCCCCCATCAACGCACTCATAAAATGACCTGGCTATCACCGGATGGCAACACACAAAACCAGATCGATCATGTTCTGATCCAACAACGATGGGCCTCGAGTATATTTGACGTCCATACACACCCAGGAGGAGGTGATCAAACTAACCTATCGATGTCGTATGTCAAAGGCATATTCATCGAAGATCAGCCTGCTACGAAAATCTGCAATCAAAAGGCTCCAAACGGCATCTGTGGCCAAAAATTTCTTGGAGACCCTCAACAACCAGCTGGCTCCCATCTTATCAGACTCATCGTTAAATGCATGTAACGAGCTCTGGATGAAAGTGAAAGCAGCTACTAGGACCGTGACAGAACAGACATCAAGCCCGGTGCAAGAGAAATGAATGGTTCGATTATGAGTGCCAGAATCCATTAGACAAAGAGAATCAGATTTCATAGGTAGGAAAACCAGGATGAAGAGAGAACATTATGAAAATCTCAGAGAAGAAGCGAATAAGATAATTAGGATTAAGAAAAGAAAATACTATGACGACCAATTGAGAAGCATTGATTCAAGCCTAGCAATCAGCAACACAAGACAAGCATACAAAGTAATGAAAAACCTGAAACGGGGCTATCAGCCCAAAACCACGCTCTGTCGTGATGACATCGGCAATATTATCGCTGATGGAACCAAGGTTCAGGAAAGATGGGCATCATATTTCAAGAACCTCCTTAATCCTGCAGTCAGTTCCACAACATCAGAACATATAGCGTCAGCAGAGAGCATCTATTGGCCTCACCAACTCTGAATGAAGAGTGTTCTATTATCGAAGCCCAACAAAAAATTAAGCGCCAGGCATCGATGAGATTCCAGTGGAGCTCATCCAATATGGTGGCAATAGTGTTCATAAAGCTATTCACAAAATCATTCAGCACATTTGGAAAGATGAGTATATGCCAAAATTCTGGAGCCAAAAAAAGGTGATAGGCTACAGAGCGAAAATGATACAGGCATATTATTACTTTGTATGGCGTACAAAATATTTTCAAAGATCTTAGAAGATAAAATTGGATCATATGCCAACAGTATTATTGGGGAGTATCAAGGCGGTTTTAGAGCAGTTAGATCGACAATAGACCAATTGTTCACAGTCAAGCAGGTACTTGAAAAATACTGGGAGTTCAACATAGATGCGCATCAAATTTTCGTGACTTTAAGCAAGCGTACGACAGAATTGATCGAAACGTACTGTATTAAATAATACTTTGCAATGGCATCCCAGCCAAATAAGTCCGTCTTACCAAAATTACAATGACATCGACGCCCTCCCAAGTCCGCATCAATAACCAACTCACAACTCAACTCACACAAATATCTGACCAAAACAGGGAGATGATTTGGCCTTATTGCTATTCAATTTGGCTCTGGAATACGTCATACGGAAGCTACCTGTCGATACCTGAGGTACATAACTATACAGGGTTATCCATTTTACGCTTGGGAAGTAAAGCTAAAGAAAAGACATTAAATATTCAGATGGAAACTAAATTTTTTATTCGGTATAAAAATTGACATTATACGTGAGACACAACATTATTCAAATATCCTCTACGGAACCTCTTACAGGCCTCAATCCTTTTAAGGTAATTTTCAATGGCTTTTCGGCACATTTCCGGCGATATCTCGGCCATAACTTCACGAACATTGGTTTCCAATTGCTCAAGATCGTGAGGATTGCTCGCGTAAACCTGACCTTTTGCATAGCCCTATAAAAAGAAATCCAAAGGTGTTAGGTCACAGGATCTTGGGGGCCAATTGACATCACTCAATCTCGAAATTACGCGTCCTGGAAATTCCTCTTGCAAAAGTGCTCGATTAGCCTGGGTTGTGTGACTCGTGGCTCCGTCCTGTTGAAACCACATGTTCTTCAGATCATTATCTTCGATTTCTCTCCAAAATTAATCGGTTAACATCCATCCATAGCGGTCAGAATTGACTGATCGTTTTCAAAAAAATACGGGCCAATAACACCACCAGACCATAATGCACACCAAACGGTCACTTTTCCCGGATGCAAGGGTTTTCTGCGATCACCTGGGGATTTTGAGAGCCCCATATGCGGCAATTCTGTTTATTTACGTAATCACTGAGCGAAAAATGAGCCTCATCACTTAAGAAAATTTTGTTCGAAAAATCGTTATCAATGGCTTGTTGTTCAATCACCCAATTCGCATACATTCTGCGTTGTGTATGGTCTTGAGAATTAAGTTCTTGAGTAAGTTGGGTTTTGTACGGATGGAGATGCAAATCCAAATGCAAAATCCGCCACAATGAGCCGTGAGACAAGCCCAAATGTTGAGCACGTCGAGAAATTGACAAATTCGGGTCTTCCTCCACACTTTGAGCAACGACAGCGATATTTTCAGCAGAACGAATGTTGCGGTGATGCACAGGTCTCGCAATATCAATAACCAATCCAGTCTCTTCAAATGTTCACACTGTGTTCGAAATTGTTTGCTGTGTAGGTTGATTATGTCGACCGTAATCGGTTCGAAAAGTCCTAAATGTTGATACAGCAGAATCACCATTTTTATAATAAAATTTAATAATTTTAACGCGTTGTTCGACTGTTAAACGGTCCATATTTCTAAATGGCAAATTTTCAACCAAAAAAAACACATTCCATGACATTTAAGTTTGACAGATGTCAAATGGCAGGGTTATACTTTCCTAACACGAAATGGATAACCCTGTACAAGTCGAGCCTAGTAGTAGCATATGCGGACGACATCAACAATTTTTCATGTACACCAACAGCTTCCAAAGGCATCTTTCTGAAATTTGATAGCGAAACAAAGCCATTAAGGCTACAAATCAATGAAAATAAAAATCATGACGCAGTCGAGGAAAAATACCTCGAGTACACAAAACATTACACTTTGCGAATACAGTATCAAAAATGTGAGCAAATTTGTGTACTAAGGTGCCAATGTAAAGAGAACCAGTAATGTAAGAGATGAAATACGCCGAAATATTTAGCTCGCAAATAAAATCTTTTATTCAGTTTTGACGATCTTGAAAACCAGCTGCATACACAGGAAAACAAAGCTCCAAGTATACAAACCTATGATGAAGTCTGTGTTATGCCATGGGTGTAAAAGATGGGCCCTAACCCGAGCACCCGCAAATATATTGAACGCCTTTGAGGGACGGGTCCTGAGGCGAATAATCGGAGCGAAGCAAGGGGGGACCAATGGCGAATTCGATACAAATATGAGCTGTATGAAATTTTTGATGAGCCGGAGGTCTCAACGATCGTCAGACTGCGGATGTTGCAATGGGTCGGACTCATGAATCGTACGAATGAACAACGTATACCCAAAAAAGAAATTTGTTGGGAGAACTGAAGGCCGGAGAACAGTGGAGAAACTGAGGAAATGCTGTTCTGACTCGGTTGCTGAAGACATTTCATCGCTGCACGGATTTCGAAATTGGAGGATGCAGTCAATGGGCTGAGACAATTGGAGGCGCTGTTTGCAGGAAGCGAAGGCCTGAGAGGGGCTGCAGTGCTACCAAGAAGAAGAATCTTGCATTTGTATTTTTTATTGATCCTGTGAGGAGTAGTAATTACGTGAACCGAATTCAAACGGTGGAATGTGGAATGTACGTTTCTGCTGACTTACGAACGAAACCGTTGTTGGTTTCGATAAATTAGAGTTTTGTCTTGTATCGGAAGATATTATAATTGTTCCATTTAGAGATGATAACTGATTATATATAAACGTTCCCATAGATCGCATTGGTAAAGAAACATTTTCAAGTTTCGGTTCACCATTTTCTTGTTTGATTTCTTTTAATTTTATCACGGTATTCTCTGACTCCTGTTGTCTTTTAGTGGAAGTTACCCGACCAGTTTGCGCAAACAGACCGCTCGATGACTACAATCTTTTTGAACAACATAGTCCCATGCGATATTACTACAAGACCACCAAATTTCAAGATGAGTTTTGAGGCTAGCAATCCTGTCTGTAACATACATACTCGTATAGCCCAAATGGGAGGTGAACTGAATGATAAAGCTAATAGTTACGTTAATTACTTGAATAGAAACTCTCCATCTTTTGCATAAATTTGAATGTTTTCTTCTATGAGTATTGGATGAATAATTCAAGTCAGGCTGTGAAAAAACTTGCTTCGAACCCTCGGATAATTACAAAGCCCTTCTAGTAAGAGCAAACTCCTGCTTACTCAACTTTTAGGTAAATTTCTCGAGAGAAATTTACCTATTGCGGAGAGCATCATATATATATATATATATATATATATATATATATATATATATATATATATATATATATATATATATATATATATATATATATATATATATATGTATATATATATATGTATATATATATATATATATATATATATATATATATATATATATATATATATATATATATGGGATATAACGAAATTTGTGACCACGCTAGAGGTTGCAATTTCGCTTCGATTTTCACCAAATTTTCAGGAAAGGTGTACTGGATAAATATCTCAGTTAAGTTCGTGAACCAGCTATACCGGCAGGGCAAAAACAAAATGGCGGGCATTTTAGACGAAAAACCGTGATTTCTGTTCTGGCCGAAGTGTAGCTCCGATTTGGATGAAATTTTATACAGAGATTCATTGACATGTATAATGAACCTCACAATAAAAAATCCAAAGTCGGTACGGCTCAAACAAAATGGCGGCCACTCAAAGGTCAAAAAACGTGCAATATCTTGTTGTTGTAGTTGGGACCAAACCTTTAAACAGATATTGGTGGCTATTCGGTGTAAATTAAAATTATCTAAAGAACTATGTAAAAAAATTGGAGGTCAAACTTAAAAAAACAAAATGAAACTTTAAAAGCTTTTAAAAGCCGCAATTTTGATCCGATGTATATGAAACTTAGTTTTAAGATGAAACCTAATTAGATCTACAGAATATATTTTTTTGGTGATCATTCATGAGCAAGTTTCAAAATGGCGGCGGTTTAAATATGTGATTTTTTCAAATTTTTGTGGCCCTCTAGCGGCCACATTTTTCAACGGATTTTAATGAAACGTGGGATTATGGATGCTTGGTACTAGTTCTCATATTCTGCAAAATATTGTCAAAATCAGATGAAAAATAAAAAACTCGAAAATTTCAAACCTAATATTTTTAGCTGCCATTTTCATTAAAAATTGAATGCTTTTGCCCTGTGTACAGTGAAACTCCAATTTGAACGAGACTTGGCACATTGATTGATGAGATCATAAGACACAAACTCTTAAAAGATTCCAAAATCAAATGCATGCATTAGAAAGGGCGGCCCCAAAAAAGTTAGAAGGTAAGCACGATTCACTATTTCGTGGAAACGGACATAATGAATATTCAAATTCTTTTTCGAAACCTTACGCTACATACGAGAAATTTACCTTTCCGGCTGGTGCTGCCAACGGGAATTTTTTCAAATAGCACAGTTACTGAGCTCACTTATTCGCAAAATAACGATGAAGGATTGCCAGTGGGTTGTTTCGCTTAATGTTTATACAATTTCACTATCACGTCAAGAGGCTGCCTTCAACGGTAATACCACTTTTAGTGTTTCACCGCAGGAGTCAGAGAGCATTCAAAATTAAGCTGAAATGTTTACTTACATTCTGAATATTACGAATATCGCAATTAATAAGCTAATTTTCCGATACTTCTAAGTACTTCTCGTTGATTTGTACTTTGACACGGTACATTGAGCTGATGGTCTTTTGAATTGCAGCCTCAGGTGAACGTTGAGTACCTGTAGTAAGTGTTGCTAGCGAATCCTCGAGTTTTTTTTCTTTACTAGCTTTTATTTGTTGGAGATAGGGTTAAATGTTTGCTTTTATTTGCAACAGAACTCCTTTCACGGCTACATAGCATTCACAGTAATTTTTCAGCCAATCTGAGCCAATTACTACAACTTTCTTTAATTGAATCATATAGAAATAATTGATTACAAAAAGAAAAATTGCTGGTTTTTCTCCTGTGTGAGCTTTCTATCCAATCAATCAACACTGTTTTGATCATATTTTCTCTAAAATTTCTGATATGAAAAATAACAAGAATATCTTAAGGATCACTGAATCAGCAATATTGTAACAAAATAGCATAAGTATCTGCATTTGATTGGTTGAGTACAAAATCCTCCAGTCAGGATCACAATTCTGCCTACTCTATTGTTTTGTCATGTGAAAAGTAAATCTTAAAATCAGACCACTTAAAAGTGGTCTCAATTATGTTTACTTTCAAATAGTATCACAAATTCCTTTCTAACAAATCGGAATATATCGAAACTCTAGCATTCATAAATTATTCCACGAAATTCCAGGATCCGAGCTATTTCTATTACATTACTAAATCAGTATAAATTCCCCTATTTCTTCCTGTATTTCGCCTTCATCCCACCGTATGAACTCAAAAGATGCCTCTTGCCAGTTCGTAGCCCACTTGTCCATTGGTACAATTTAAATATGGAGTCAGCTTTAAACGATTTCCACGCTCAGACATTGACATGTCTGGAGGGAAAATTAATGGGAACAGTCCACAGCGATGCGACGAAAGAAAAGTGTGAAAATGAAAAACAACTGAAAAGACCAACAAACGCAATTAAGCAAGTACTTGTTTCGTGATTAAGAGCGCACAAAGGAGTATGTTCTGGGATATGATTTGAAATGTGGAGCCTTAAATAATTTGGGACTCAGGCAGTCTCACAATTAGAGAGTTCGTAGTTGGCACTTATAAATCAGGACTGTATTTTTCTGGGAATGTAATTTATTTGAAAGTTATTTGACAACGCTTGAAATTATTTTTATACAAATTTTTTCTATTGGACTAATTGAATGGTTTAAGATCTGGTATCAAATAAAGCTGATTCAATTGATGCATAGAATGGATCCATAATACTATTCAAGTGATTCTTCAGACAATATCTCCTGAAGTTTTCTTTGTAAATGATTATTTTGATGGATTTTATTTTGTATAAGTTTTGAAAAAAAGCCTTTAAGAAAAACATGTGTCGTAAGAGGATACAATAATTTTCATGAAATCTAGTGTTCAATAATTCTACCTTCGTAATTGTTGAAATTTTCGCGTTCTGTCCTTACGTCCGTTAGTCCACAAATCGCAGCAAGTTATAATGGTTAGATTTTGTGGAGAGGTCAGAACTGGTGGACTCTTGAAAGTTCAGGTCTTATTAATCATTTTAAGTCAAGTGGCGTATCAAATGAAAGTTCTCGATTAGAACTCTTTTTTTTTTTAAATACCTCCATTCCCTACCACTCTCTCTATCACTCTTTCTTCGTCGCACAACGCTCGTGCGATCTGCATTCACCTTACGTCGCTTAGTCCTTTGTGCCACCCAGACAATGTTTAACACATCGGTGTAAGGGGGTACACAATATAATGTGAATTAGTACTTTTCATGAACATCTAGTCCAAAAATTATGATCAGCTGTCAGAGATAAAAAAAATTCAATATAATACGACGCATTCAAAAAAACTCTGAGTAACTGTCACTTAAGTATTTCGCCGATAGGGTCAAAAGAACGTCCTAAGATACTGTGCTCATAAAATCAGAATAACACCTCCACGCTTCAATTAGTGCTCATTTAATGCTCCCTTAGTCTTTTTTTAAATACCAAAAGTGAGTTTGCTTCCTTAACAATTTCTGGTAGATTGTTATATATACGCAGAATATCATTCGTTGCATCGTTCTTTAGTCGATCCGTTCTGGCAAAAGGTATTACGAATTTATCTGCATTCCTCACATTATATGGGTTGATGTGTGGTACCTTAATTAATTGCGCTCGTTCCGATCCATTAGTTTTTAAATTTCTGTAGATAAACTTAGCTTTCTCCATTATAATAATTTGACTAAACGTTAATGATTTAGGCAATTGGTAAACCAAACTAGTTTGAGTAAGCAGCTTTGGTCTGCAGCCTGGATGTACTGTTTAAATGTTGCTTTGCTGATTGACTCCAAATAAGTACTCTATAATGCAATTTCTAATCTGAAACAGAAAATGGGCCAAAAGAACGAAAAATTAGTGGTTATCTCCCTGGCGAAAATAAACACCTTTAAGACTGATGTCTGAAAAACACCCTGGAGGTCTCTATGAGTATAAGCACAACAAAAGCCTCAAAAGTCAAAATTCGGTTTAATTCACTAGTTATAGTATAATTTCTCAAGTTTACGTTTTGCCCCATTATATATAAACAACTACGTAAGAATGCCAAAATGGTCATCAAGTGCGCAATGCATTCATATTTTAACACCATCGAGGCCTCTTTACAATCAAACAATCCTAAATCTTTCTGGACATATGTCAACTCCCTCAAATCCACTTCAAATATACCTAGCTCTGTTAGCCTGCATGGGAAACACGCGTTTGATGGTCAGGCCATATGCGATATATTTGCAGACCATTTTGCTTCTGTTTTCCAATCATCTTCGTCACCGTTACCCATTCTTCCAACTAACCATTCCTCTCATTTGAGCACCATTTTGACAACACCTTCCGAAGTCGAAAGTATAATCGACCCCATTGATGTTTACGTGAGTTCGGGCCCAGATGGAGTCCCGAAATTTTTTGTGAAAATGCTGTCCTCATCCCTAAGCTTACCCTTGTCAATATTATTTAATATCAGCCTGACTGTAGGGACATTCCCAGCAATTTGGAAAAGAGCCAACATCTTTCCAATTCACAAATCAGGGGACCGTAGCTTCGCACTTAATTACAGGCCTATATCCCTACTCTCGTGTTTTGGAAAACTTTTTGAGAGAATTGTTCATAACCGATTATATGATGCAATCTCCAATGACTTCGCTAAACAGCAGCATGGTTTCGTTAAGGGACGGTCAACGGTAATCAATTTGGCTGAATTTACCAATGCGATTGCCCTATCACTTGATGAAGGTCAGCAAATGGACGTGATTTACATGGACTTCGCCAAAGCCTTTGATATGGTAGACCATAGTCTATTACTGAAGAAACTTGAGGTTTTTGGCCTCTCTGGCCCTCTTCTTACATGGCTATCCTCTTTTCTGACAAATCGTTCTTCATCGGTTACTTGGTGTGGTTGCTCTTCGTACGTTTTCTCTCCTTCTTCTGGAGTACCTCAAGGTTCAATCCTCAGCCCTCTTCTATTTAATGTTTTCATAAATGACCTACCAACTGTGTTGACATCAGATTGTCTGCTCTACGCAGATGATTTTAAAATCTTTAAAGTCGTTTATTCACAAATGGACTGTAGTGACCTTCAATCTGACTTAGACTCACTCTATTGATGGTGCTCTATGAATCGCCTTCCTCTCAACGTGTCCAAATGTCTGCATATGTGTTTCACCAATAAGCGTACGCCTCTTGCCAATGCGTATTCAATTAACGGATCACTGCTATCTACGGTGGATCATTATAAAGACCAAGGTGTTATACTGGATACACATTTAAAATTTGATGTACATATAGCTGACATAACCTCTAGAGCATCGCGAATCGCTGGTTTTGTACTACGATGCTCTCATAGAACATTCAGTATTCATACCTGTGTTCGCCTTTTCATCCTGTTGGTTCGCTCCATTCTCAAGTATGCCTGTCAAGTATGGTCTCCCCGTTTCATTTATCTATCGGAAGCTGTTGAATCAATCCAGTGCAAGTTCACACGCACTCTCTTATATAAATATAACCTTTCGTATCGCTCCTACAGTGAACGCCTAAATTTCCTTCATATCCCACTTCTCTACATTAGAAGACAATTTTTAGATTTATGCTTCCTTTTTGAGCTCTCCAGGGGCCTCTTAGCATCGGACCTATGCAATGCATTACATGCACGTGCGCCATTGAGGACACGATCATCCGATCACTTTACCGTTCCATTTGCAAAAACCGACACGTATCTGTACTCGCCTTTGGCGCGATCTATAAGAGCCTACAATAATCTTCAGCTTGGTCCTCCACCGCATTCTGTGCGAATTTTTAAATCAACAGTACGGAATGCTCTCAATATTAATGGTTAACGTAGCCTTCTTTTTAGGGTTTTGTACTAAAATAAAAAACCCTATTGCAATCACGACCTGTGTCCGTCTGTCCGTCCGTCCGTCCGTCCGTCCGTCCGTCCGTCCGTCCGTCTGTATGTCACAGCACTTTTTCTCCGAAACTGTAGAGGCTACAGTCATGAAACTTTGTGGAAAGGTCAGAAGTGGTGACCTCTTGAAAGTTCAAGGGTGAAAAAATTTTTCAAATGGGTTTAAGGGGGGTCTCCCCATATAGGGAGTTGACCCCTCAAAAAAAAATTTTCACCATTGGTAGTCGAGTAGTGTGTCATTGGAAAGGTCTCAATGAGATCTTTTCAAAACAGGTCTTAAAATTGCCTTATGAGTACCGAGGGGGGCAGGGGAAGGGGAAATGTACGAACTTTTCACGTACCCCCCCCCCCCCCCCTCGAGATTGGACACCTTCCATCCGAAAAATCTGGAAAAAATCATGGATGTAGGCCTTCATCAGTACAACAACAACAAATACATGAGAAGTCGAAATTCACTCAACTTTGTTAGTAATAGTATGATTTATCGATTTTATGTTTTCTTGAGTAAAATCTAAATGGTACCCTTAAATTCAATCAAATTTAGCAAACAGATGACTATTTATAAGATTGATCTTTTCTGAAAGTTTCATAAAGATCGAATAGTATTTAACGAAGTTATAGCGATTTGAATTTTTACTATGGAACAATGTGCCCTGTATTACTATGGAAACATATGGCTATGTAGCCATATGCGCTTTTTACCGACTTAGACACTACAGCTTTGCTAGGATTTGCATGAAAATTTCAGGAATGATAGATATCATGAGGATGACTACATACAATTGAAACAAGTCGAAGAGGCAGGAGAGAGCTCCTAGCAAAAGGGCTTTGTAGCCATTCTAGAATTCGAAAAAATAGGCCATGAATCGATGATTACAGTACAGAGGAGTGGCCCCTGAAAAAAATGTCATGAAAGGTAGCCGATATGAGTATCAAATGAAAGTTCTCTATGAGAGCTTTTCAAAACAGTTCTTAAACTGACAGTTTTTGCTTCAGTGGGTGCACAGAGGGGGGGGGGAAATACATGAAAAATGTGTTTTCTCCCTCGTGAATGGACACCCGTGATCTAAAAAAATCTGAAAAAATTATCAAGCGAGATATTTATGGGTATAACTTTAACAAATACCTCAGAATTAAAAAATTCTTTCAACTTAGTTAATAATAGTATGATCCTCGAACATGACGTGTTTCTTAATTTTATTCGTTGCTGGTTACGGCATTTTGTAAGTTGAGTAAAAAACCCTTCTGACATGAGCATAGGTCTGTCTACCCAACTTGTTTAATTTTGTTTTTGTATTTTCCTTATTTTCGCCTATTTTGTAATTGGATTAAGTAAATCTGTAAAAAGGATTTTCTAAATAAATAAATATAAGCAGCATATTAAACATGCTAAAATTTTAGAGACACGTACACTAACATAAGGTCCTTATCTCCATATAACTTTGTACGAATCTGATCATAATTAATAGAGATAAAGTCATTTTAATTATATGGACTTACAACAACAACACACTTTCTGACGTCCTTTTCAAAGGTATTTAACATGAAAACCAGCACTCTGCGAAAGCTTCACATTAAAGGGCTCCAAACGGTGTTTCTCATGCTAAAGCTCAGCGGTAAATAATTGACCTAGTCAAATAACGCAGAAAAGACCACGATAAAATCCCAGTAGATTTCTCACTTGTTACAAAGATGGTACTGGAAGAAGCAATCTTGTCTATGAAGGCAAAGAAGGCTCCAGGACCAGACGAGATTCTGGCTGAGGTTCTGCAGATTATATGTTACTTTTGTTCTGACTCGTTGCTCGGTACGTTCATCGCTTGTCAGCGTGAGGGGGTATTCCCGGAGTGTTATTGATGCTTGTAGAGATGGTATTGTTTTCTCGATTTTAATATTTAAACGTCATCATCTGACCACAAAGCAGTTTTTCTCTGAAATTTCCCCATTTACAATCGCCAAACTTGGTAGGTATATCAGACGTGACTAAATCTTGAAAATTTGGTTATCAAAATTGGAAGAAGAAGACAAGCTGATATTCGTCAGTGAATTAGTGTCATATGCATGTAAAAAGTAGAAAATGCCCGGAGGTCCGCCAAACAATGTAGTATCCTTATAAGTATCTGAATATGGGGACATTTTTGTCAAATATTTCACAAAATACTCAAAAGAGAAATCAAATCTTTAGCATCTGTTCATCAACATTATTTAAACCCAAAAGTAAAAATAGATTTATTCTAGGGTGAATTCTAGAGCTAACCTTAGGGGGCAAAAAGCTACATTCATTTTATGAATAATCATAGAAGTGCAAGAAATCCGTAAAGGAGAGCAGCGAGGAATTGCTGTCTCAGTGAGGAAAGGGTCAGTATTCAGCTGGAAACGACACGGTCTAAGGAGCCGTGTAGGTACTGACAGGCTGGCTATCTCCGGCGCCATGGGGCGGGTTCTATCCCGTAGCACCGACTCCACTACACAGCAATTCACATGCACTAATTAACGGTGGGGCTCATTGGACTAATTAGAAGGAAAAAAAGGCTAAGGCCAGAACTAAAGGTTGCTAGTTAATATTCTACCTTCTCGTCTTATTATATCCGCACGACTTAAGAACTTTAATATACTATCGTCCAAAAAAACAAACGTTGATTTCATTTTCAGGTAAAACTTTATTATTACTTTATCTCCCTAATTACACATCAAGACTGGGCAAGTGCATGAAGTGTTTGAATTAATTTTAGGTTGAAATGTGCTGACTCTATTACATGTGTCGGATATATGAAATATGTTAACCATTAAATTCGCGTTGTTGCATATCTGCAACATACCGAAATTCAACTGATTTAACCGAAACCGTTACGTACATTCGAATTCAATATACCATAATTTAAACCAAATTTTATGGTTGTTTTAACAGTTGACGTGGCGTCTTGATTTCAAATTTCTGCACTTGGGAATCATACTTTGTTAGATCGAGGGCGCGTGTGAATGTGAACAAGTGATTAGTGCAAAGTGTAATTCAGTTTTTTTCGTAACTTTGTTAGGTAAGTGCTGCTTATTTTTTGTTTTTAGACATCTTATAGCACCAAAAGAGCAAGAAATAAATATTTTTACGGAAATTCAGAGAGTGGATATACATTTTTCGTCAAAATCAGTTTGTTGCATAAGTGCAACATTGCGCACTGCACTCAAAGCAATTTGATTTCCGGCTGACTTACTTGCTGCATTCCATCCAAATTCTGGTTGTATTTCTCTGGGATGTCAAGAGGGCTGACCATCCAAGAAATCGAGGAATACCTCCAGAACCTAGATCAGTCTGAGGATGACATGGAATCCTCAGAAGGAGAAGTGGAAGATGAGGAAGTTGAACATAGGAATAATCGTCAGCTATTGGCGGAAGCAGATGCTGAAGATATGGACATCCCTATGGAAAGTACTGTTGATGATCTTTATGTAATTTTTATAATGATAATGCCCCAACTTTAGGAAATGTAACTAAGGCACCACAGCCTTCCGTTCAGCAGAATGAGGCAGCACGTCAACGATTTGGCAGCGTAGCCTGGAGACGCATAAATCTCAGCACCAATCAAAACATTACAAATTTTCCACAAAATATTCAATATCCTGACAGCATATTGGAATTAGAAACGCCTCACAAATTTTTTTCTTTCTTTTTCACTCAAGAGCTTAGGGAAAAGATCAAGTCACAGAGTAATTTATATTCTGCACAGAAAAATATTTCAAATCCCTTTACTATCACTGAAAATGATCTCAATAAGTTCCTTGGGATTCTTATTTATTCTTCTATTGCTAAATTCCCAAACTTCCGGATGTACTGGTGGCTATGAGCCTGTAAAATCAACCATGACACAAAAGATGACAATAGCACTCACTTACCTGTTGATCATCCTAACCATGATAGGTTGCACAAAATTCGGCCAATAATTGACGATCTAAATAGCAAGTATGCTGCTGTACCTTTGGAACAACGCTTGTCTATAGATGAACAAATGTGTGCTACTAAAATGGGCCACTACATGGAGCAATACCTTCCCAATAAACCGCACAAATGGGGTTTCAAGCTTTTCTTGATATGTAGCATATATGGATTTGCACACAAATTTGCGATCTATACTGGCGCTGGCAATCATCCTCGCATAAATGGCGAACCAGACTTGGGACCAACTGGTAACACAGTTTTGCGGCTAGCGCGGATTGTTCCAAGATGTGCAAACCATATTATACACTTTGACAATTACTATACATCGGTGCCCTTGGTCACTTATCTTGCAAAGGAAGGAATATATTGCTTGGGAACAATCCAGTCAAATTGTATCCCAAATAACAAACTGCCGGATAAGAAAAGTGTGATGAAAAGAAAAGTACCAAGGGGATACCATGAGGAACAGGTAGCCAATGTCGATGGTATCGATATCAGTGCAGTAGTCTGGAAGGATAATAAGCCAGTTACTTTGTTGTCAAGCTATACCGGAGCCTTGCCTGTAACCACTACTTCGAGGTATGATAAAGCACCGTAACAGCGGGTACCAATAAATTGTCCCAATATAATAAAAGACTACAACACCCATATGTGGGGAGTTGATCTGCTTGACAGCTTTATTGGAAGGTACCATATTACTCGAAAAAGCAGAAAGTGGACAAATCGCTTGTTTTTCCACCTTTTGGATGTGACCATATTAAATTCATGGTTATTGTACAAAAAAACTCTGAAACAAACCAGACCTAATACGAAGCCTTTGAATCTGTGCAAATATAGACTTGAGCTGGCAAATACCTTATGTAACCTCGGCCTACAGAGCAATAGTGCAAAAAGGGGCCGCCGAAGCACTTCAACTTTAGAAGCTGATTTGCAGCTGAAGAAGAAGCGTGGACCAGCACAAACTATGCCCACTAAAGATGTCCGCCAAGACAAGATAGACCACTGGCCAAAATGGGGTGATCGGGCCAGGTGTAAATACCCAAACTGTAAGGGCTACACATTCACATATTGTGAAAAATGTAGAGTGAGCTTATGCCATAATAGAGATAAGAATTGTTTTTGTAAATTTCACTAAGAATAAATAAAGAATTTCAAATATCAACTTTATTGAGTGTTTAGCATACATCTTCATCCCTGTACGTAGCTATAAGTGTACACTGTTGCAGGAATGTAATAAATGCGTGCTGTTGCAGATATGCAACATATGGTTTTTTTCATCTTCAGTGGCTACAAGTCAATGCTATATTTTTTTAACTATTTTTCCTGTGCTTTATAGACCTTAATGTAATTAAAAATAATTATTCTAAATCAATAACAAAATTCACGCATTTAAGGGTTAAGTCTGAAATGAGGTGAAACGTTATGATTTTCATGTTTCATGTTAAAAGTACAATTCGTGTCAATCTGAAATTTCTGAAGTCGCTGACATTGCTGTTGAAAGGGCTGCAACCCGGGGATCGTGCAGGTATCGTAACTCCTCCCCCTTGGAATGGAGATACTAAAGAAACTGAGGTATCGAAGCTGCTTTAGCTGGAGCGAGATGCTGTTTGATACGTATCCAGATTGCAAAGAAGATGGTTTGGATGACCAATACGAGTATTATTGTTGTTGAGTTTAAAATAATTTGTCCATTGTAGGCTACGATGTCCGAAAATTGTATTCCTTTGGGTTCCGGAAAATCGTAGTTCTAGAGGATGCGTAGGTTGACTTCTCTTGTGGTCAAAGTTGCCTTAGTTTTGGTGACCGGAAAGACATTTATTTCACCCCAAAATACTGAATTTATGCTGCTGTGCGTTATTTCGAAGATTTCGATCTCGCAGTCCTGATAGCGTATCAGTCCTGTGCCAGATATTACTCGACATGTAAGGCCGAATGTTGATTTGATCGTGGTTTCTGTGATGTTGACGAATACGATGTAGTTGGGTTCGTGTTGAAATATTTCTATCGTATCTGGAATGCTTTCGAGCCGGCAGGTTGTGGGTTGACAATTTATAACGTCTGCAATGCATCTACAATGACTGCAGTTTTTTTCTGGCAGTAAAATATCCCTTCGATTTTTGGGCATTTTGTGTCAAGTAGTTGAACACTTTTTAGGGTGGGAATTGTCTATGGTTTGGTTTGTATTCTGTAGGTCTGGTTGATTGGAAGAGGGATAAAATGGAAAAGTGAGAAAGTTTCGCTAGTAAGTATGGGTATTTGGATGTTGAAAATAATATTTGAATGATTATAATATACCTGGAAATTTAGTAGTTCATAGATTTGTTCATCTGATTCGATAGTCACGGATTAATTTTGTAGTGTCAGCGAAATTTTTATTAGTTCGTTGGAGCTCAAAATTTGTTTTGATATTATGGTCAGCCGAGCAAGGATCACTGCTTCCGCAATATCGGTAAGGTAATTGCTCAGTAGGTTTATGTTGTAATTATAGTGTTATGTTCCCATTTTTTTGATTTTGAGAGGTTTTGGAGTGTTTATAAATGGCATCTCTTTGGCTGTTGATATGGTCTGTGATATTGCTAAATCTCTCCATGAAAGCCCTTTTTAATCGTGTTCGACCGTTAATTTGATTTTGAAGACCAGATTGGTTCAACGTTAGTTGTCTGACTTTGTTGTTAATTTGGGCTGCATCGTCTGCGTCCATGTTTCCAGTGATTCCTTTAATAACCAAACCAAAGCCATTGATCAGTCCCCTTTTTGATCTTATGGTAGGTTTCAGTGCATTGAGCTTATGGTCTAATTCATCAAGCTTAATTTTAAGTATCACCAATGTATTTGGTGCCTAGGTTTCGTTATAGTTAAGAAGTGTAGTGTGAATGTTGTCCAATATCTGTTGGTATTTGTCTAGTCTTACTATGTGTACTAGGTTTTCGAACGAGCGAATGATTCTAGTTGTCCCTAGTTGTAGAGGTAGAAGACCTTGGTTGTTGTTGAGGAGCTATATTTCCATCTTCTTGGGTCGTGCTCCAATTCCGCCGTTGCTCGCATCGGTGTCAACTACAAACATTTTTCCAGGTTTTGGATATACCAGCACAGGTGATTCACACAGCTCCCCTTCAAGGCCTCGAAGGCTTCCTGGCATTGTTCAGTTCAGACATACGGACTTTTCTCGGCTAGCTGATGGAGACACTTAGCTATTTTGGCAAAGTCTTTGACGAATCTTCGATAGAAGGTCGCAAGACCCAGAAAACTTCATAGTTGGCGCTTGTGGTTTGCTGTTGGCCAGCTTTTCACGGCTTCAATTTTCTCGGGGTCTGTTTTGATTTTACTTCAGCTGTGACACTTGTCGGAACTAAGTTTCAAATTCGCCAGTCATAACCGGGAGAAAACCTCTTCTAAGTTCCACACATGGTCTTCGAACGTTCTGCCGATAACAATGATGTCATCTAGATACACCAAGCAGGTTTTCCAGGTTAGGCCTCGTAGCACGTATTCCATCAGACGTTCGAAGGTGGCTGGAGCATTGCAAAGCCCAAGTGACATAACCACAAATTGCCACAATCCGGTCCCAACTGAAAATGTGGTCTTCTCTCGGTCCTTCTTGTCGATTTCTACCTGCCAGTAGCCACTCTTCAGATCGAGTTTAGAAAACCATTTCGCATCGGCTAAAGTGTGCATGATGTCGTCGATGCATGGAAGCGGGTAAGTATCTTTCTTGGCGACGTCGTTAAGCTGCCCATAGTCGAAACGAAAACGAGTGCTACCATCCTTTTTCTTTACTAGAACTACTGGCGTGGCCCATGGACTGACAGAAGGGTTGGGTAACATCTTGTTGTCCCATGTCCGAGATAAGTGCGCTCGCTTCTCCTTGTTTGGCTATAGGAAGACGTCTCGGTGCTTGTCGAATTGGCTTGGCTTCCTGTGTATCTATGACGTGAGTTACTATACTCGTTCGGCCTCATCCGGGCTTGTTGAGAAGATGTCACTGTACTTGGTGACCAAGTCAGAGCATTGCTTGAATAGCTGCGCTGGCAATTTGGTCTACTTCAATATTCCAGACGTGCGTTCCCGGGCTTTATATGTATCTTGCCTTCTTTTCCAATGATTGTCGTAAGTAGCTTCCAAAGAGGTGATGGTGGAAACAAGCTGGTAGCTGCCGATGACTTCTCCCGCTGTGATTCTCGTGGTTGAGTCTGCAGTGTTAAGGACTTTAACCGGCACGTATCCATTTCTTATATATCTTTCAGGGCTTCGTCGTACAATCAAACTGCACAATACGGACGTCTCTATCAGATAAGATCGGTGGTCTCCTGAATTACCATCAAGCTTGGCCCATACGATACGCTCGAAAGATTTTAGTACATAAGTATCGGCTTATACTACAACATTGTTCATGGGAATTTGGACGGTGACTCCATGTGGTTGCAGAAAATCCATTCCGAGAATCCAGTCATCCATAATGTTCGCATCCAGAAAATTATGTTGGAATTCAAGCTCTCCCAACTGTATCTGGAGGTTGACCTCTCCATGGACAGGTGCAGTTTCTCCCGTGGCTGTCCGTTTTGAGAAAATCTTGCCTTTGTGATGTAGTTGTTGCCTCACTAGGTCTGGTCGGATAATCGATCGGGTTGCACCAGTGCCGATTGTTATGGTGCAACGTTTCCCGTCAACTTGACTCAGAAGGCATAAGTCTGCGTTCTTCGATGTAGTCTTGACATAGTGATGGTGATGCTGAAACGTCGATTCTCCTTGCCAACCTCTGCTCCATGTAGTTGACCCCCTCAGCTTGAAAGGCTTCCATTCTGGGCTCCTGCCTCGGTCTGGATCTCCTCCACCCTGGACAATAGCTCGGTTTTCTTCACTTCTTGCAGTCTCTTTGAAGGTGCCCCTTCTCACTGCAATTTCAGTATCTAAGCACACCATTTACCTGTGGGTTTCACTCAATTTCCATGCGCTCACAACTGCACTCATCTGTCACTACCTCACGAGCCCGGGCAGTGGTACGAGTCACATTTTTCGCTGCCTCAAATTCAGACTATAAGCCAATGCATCCTTAACCGTTTGCTTTTGAGCTAAACGCGCGGCTTATTCCAATTCCTAGTCCTTTAATGCGCTGATGAATGCTTCTGTTGCTCCGTCACCCCGACGTTCCGGGTCGTAGGCTGGGTAAGCCAAAAGTGCCAGCACTCAATGTCTTCGGCGAGCTGCTGCAAGGCTTCGACAGATTTCTGCATCCGATGCCGTAGCTGTGACCGATAAATCTGCTTCAAATGATCGCCTCCATGGCGCATGTCAAGCGCATTCATTATAGCTGCCGAGTTTGAGTACAACTCAACAGGGATAGTCTGCAAAACCTCAGCAGCTGGGCCTCTTAGAGCAAGAAATAGTGCAGTTGCTCGTTCCTTCTCATCCCAGTGATTTGTCCCAGCAGTAGCTTCAAACTGAGTTTTGTAGATAGTCCAGACCCTTTACCTGTCGAATATTGTTGTTTGCACATTTCTGGATATGCTTTGCGCTAAGGTTATTAGCAGGGCTAGTGAGGTGGTTACTACTGCTTCCAATGTCTTTCTTATTTTTCCATCTCATGGTTGATTCTCTCTTCGACCTGGTATACCTTTTCCTCGACGCATTGAATTGGTTTGTTCAGACTACCGAGCTCCGTTTTTATTTTGGTTGACTGTTTTTGCAAATCTGCATCCAAATCAGTTGAGTTTGAATGCTTGCTTGTCTAGCTTCGTTGATAACTCCTCCAGTTTCTGTGTGATGCCAGCCTTGATTTCAAATGCTTATTGTCGTTGCTCTTGCAACATCAGCATCAACATTTGCATCAACATTTGCATCAATGCATTTTCTGGTTCCTTTGATTATGTTGTTTCTGCTTCTCCACCTTCTGCGTCTTTTTCCGCATCTGAGAGCTCACCCGGATCCAGATTCACGCCTCCCGACTCAATCGCGTCACGCAAGCGTGCAATCAGTAGGCCTTTGTACCTTGCGTAGCCAGATTCCGCTGTTCCAATAACTCTTTAAGCTCTGATATGGTCAATTCATTATTTTTTAAATGTAAGCTTTGTGGAATTTTTATTGTTTTTTGCACCAGTTTCCACGTTAGATTTCACTATTTGCACTTTTAAAATGTTTAAAAGCTTTCACTTTCAAAATGTTCTTTCTCACTTCTGACAACACTGTCACGTGTTACGGTTTGCGGCTGATAATTTTAATGTTCCGGGAAAGTGAAAACGCACTATCTTTCAAATTAAGTTAAAAGAGTTTATTTACTAAGAGTGCACAATCATTTATTTCACTACTTTATAAATCGCATTCTACTTTAATTTTCACTGTCTATCAATTCCTATTCCAACTATCTATATCACGAAAATCACTTCACTATCAATCAATATCGCCTTTAATTCGCGCTCCACTCTTATCGCAGTTTTTACTATTACCCTTCCCATTCATTCAGCTCGGCTTCATATAGGGTCTCTAGTCATTCAATCCATTTATCGAATATTGGCGAATGTTCTGACGAGAACTACCTGGAATATTCGAGCAATTCTGAATACCTGAAAATGACGTCACTTTCAGATATTGATCATGGATCTACTTGGTTAATTTTTGTGTTTTCGAGTACATTCGTTTTGTAAAATCCAACGGAAAATATATGAATGTAATAGTTCAATGATTGCAAAAAACAACGACTTTATTCTTCCATTCACTTTCTTTTATACATATTTTTTGTAAATATGCATTTTTTGCCTTACATTAACTTCATATAATTGGGTTGTGTGATTGTACTTTAATTTGCTTGATTAAGCAAATTGTTTAATTGCATAAAACACATTGCGAGGCGTTCGCCTCATGATTTCTGCAGTTTAAGGTACTTTGTACTTTCGAGCAATTTGCTAAGCTAACATTTTTATTGATTGGTTTTAACATAAGACAGAAATGATAGTTAAGGTTTTGTTATAATGATTTTCGGGCTATTTTCTACATTAGCACCCACCAAGAACCGTTAGGGACTTAAAGCCGATGTTCATTATACCATGTTGTGGATGAAGGTTTTGGGGATATGGTCCTTTTTATTTTGGTAGTGACAATTGGGCGCCACATCCAATAGATAGTGGTGATGGTGAGTCCTGCACATATTAAGCAGGATAAACAAATTGAAATGGTCGATATTGTCGCCTGAGTTCTCATTGTCTTCAAATGAATTCCGCTAATTTGTTCTGTCAGTTCTTCTGGCTCATTCAGTAAGGATATGAATTACTCCGATAGGAGGACTACTTGAGACACGTTCAATAGTTTGACTTCGGCGTGATGAAGTGAGAGGTTCAGTTTTGGAACGCTTGGTGAGAAACAAATTGGAAAAGGTTTACCAGGGAAGCTTCAGTCGCCTACCAGGATGTATTCTTCTGCTTGGAATTGACAGTCTTGCGTCATCTTGACTATCCCTGTTCCGTTGATTAAAAAATCGCTGCGGGTTCCTTGACAAACTGATTGCGCATGGAAATGTCGAGGTGTAATGAACAGCCATGAGTTCGAGGACATCATTTGTTGCCAAATCGGTTTTGATATGCGGACGGTTGTCTCAGGACAGGTAGCCTGATTATGGAGGTTACAAAATTCCTTTATGACACAGTTTGGTTTTGTTCTCATGTCTGTGAGAGTTGCAGTAGTCAGGAGGTAAGTTCTGGGGCTTCAGTAAGGTCAGTCCTAGTTGTTTCGAAGTAGAGCTGATCATTGTAGTTTATTCCTAGGATTGAGTTGGTGATGCTGAATGCAGAAAATACATCTAACTCTTATTGATGAGGTATAGACGTGGCCTTGATGAGGTCAAATCGACGATGGTCAATGATTGACAGAAAACCGTGAATACTGAAGGTGCTTGCATGTGCTCTGATAATCATCTTGGACGTATTGGAATCTAAAATCACAAGATGCGCGGGTAGTAGTTCTTGAGTTGTCTTGATAATTTTCTGCAGGTCTGCCAGCTTTATACATTCAAAAATCCCTTGTTTAGTGTAGAAAGCATCCCAGATATGGTTGTACTTGGGGTTGACTTCTTGAATGTAATGGTAAGTTGCTAGGAATTGGATATTGACTTGATTGGTATCTGCCGCAGCATGCCAGCTCTTTGCTCCATTTATTTGCTAAAGTACTTTCGTGTGCTGGGTTGAGAAGCGCTAAAGTCGTCTATTGATTTTGCTTGATGTTGTGTTTAACTTTTTTGTTGCTTGAAGGATGATTTTATTTTGTTGACCGAGCATGTTCTTCAAGCTATCTTGGTTAGCAAAGAGTGTGCTTTACGTGTTGCCACGTAGTTAAGGTGGATTTTCTGGTGGAAGCTGGTGCTCTTCATTGAAAAGAAGTTTTAAGATTTTAACGATGGGGTGCTTTGTTGCGTTGCCTCTTAGATTGACCATTACTGCACGCACTAGTCCATCTGGTCCTGAGTGTGTTGCCGAGATCCTTGCTAGTAGCCATGGCATTGATGGCATGTGATCGATTTTAACTAACACGAGCTCGCCCTCCTTGAAGTTCTCTTGGCGCTGAAGCCATTTTGATCGTTGTCCTGGGCGTGATAAATACCCTTCTGACCATCTTCGCCTGAAAGATTGTTTCATTAGTTGAACCAGATGCCATCTTTTTAATAAAGTAGAGCTCAACTCACTGGGGTCACTTTTTATTTCGAAAATCGCTAAGTCATTTGGATCCTCGCTAATTTGTGTGAGTGGCCCAGAGTTGATGCATGCTTCAATCTGAGCCAATAACGTGTTCATTTCTTCAACGTTTAAAATTTGTTTTCCAATGGTTTTGTAAAGATGTACTTTCATCGATTTCACGCCAGCTTCCCAGAGTCCCCGAAAATGAGGGCTACTGGGGGGAATGAACTTCCACTGTATGCCTTGATTAGCAACTTCAGCACTGCAGGCTTACATTGACGCTCGGTATACTGCTAGAAGTTGTTTATTTGCACCAGGGAAGTGGGAACCACAGTCCCTGTAGGTAGATTGGCATTTTCTTCGTCTTGCGATGAACCGCCGTAGCGCTGCTATGCAGGCGTTTGTGGCTAAATCAGATACGACTTCCAAATGAAACGCCTTCGTTGCCACCATACAGACAAATACTGCAATATAGGCTTTGGTTGTCTTAGCACCACGTCCTCCGTTCCATTTGATGATAATTGAACCAGTTTAGTCAATGCCAGTGTTCGAGAATGGCTTTTCTAGCTATACCCTGACAGCTGGTAAGTTTCCCATCAGTTGTGTGTTGCGTGTAGCGGCCATTCTGAAGCAAGTCATCCACTCTCTTAGCACTTGTTTTACTGCTGTTTGCCCTGATATTATCCAGTATGAAAGGTGAAGAGTAGCGAGGGTCAGCTGATATCCTCCATGCAGAGTTAGATGGTGAGCCTCCTTCATCAACAATTGAAATGATTGCTGTATGTTTCGCTGCTTCTCCTATAAGTGCATGTTGAATCCGACCACTTACCTTTAGGATGCCTTCGTGATCCATCTTAGGTGCCAAGGTTTTTAAGTGGCTGGTTCTGTGCACACTGTTGCCTTTTGAAAGTTGCTGCATTTCTTCGCTATAACTGTGGTATTGCGAAATGAGGATGCATGTATTCGATGCTTCTCGAAGCTCAACTTTAGTTAAATTTCCCTTTCATGTCGTCGTTTGTTGTCTAGCATTAAACGTGAATCGCCGACACCATGCCACTATTCTTTGAAGTCTGTAGAATGATGAGTATCTTCCGAGGATTTCTGGAGGCTCTGCTAAATTGACTGTCAACGATATAATTTTTCTTTCGTCTGCTGTTGTTGGTTGAAGTTTTGATTAGGGAATCCGAATGATTCGGGCGCGTTGATGACTTCATCCATGAGTCTGACTAAAATTGATAGCCTTGATACGGACTCGACTTCCACTGGAGTGACTTTCGATTTCGCCGTGACAAGCGTCACCTTGGTTGATGTTGGGGATGTGACGACAGCGATGTACGTAGTGTTAGAAGAGTAACAAAAGCCATGTAGCTCAAATTGGTGAGAAGGAGTAAATTGGATCCACCGCGTGAGTCACAAGTTTTCTAGTTCTGTGAGTTGACTTCGTAGTTTCACCCATTCCTTTACTGTACTAGGTTCTACGTCATCTTCCCAATCATTATCGTCTTCCCATAGCTGTCGGGGCGTCACTTTTCCAATGATTATGCACGGCTGTAGCCACCCAATAGGGTCAAATAGCTTTAAAACTTCATCTAGTATGTTTCGTTTGGAGAATTTAGCTTGACAGTCTTTTGTGATGTCGAATGAAAATTCATCGGATGCTGGATGCCACTGGATACCCAAAGTCTATACATTTTCCGTGACTCTTTTGTGTAAGGGAAGCTGTGTTTCATTCTAACACTCGCGGATGGTTGAACGACCACTTCCTTAAGTGAAATCCTCCTTTGTTCAGAAGTCTTCGCAAATCGGTTTGTAATTGAACAAAGCTTTCAATGTTGTCTGATCCAGACAACACATCGTCAACATAAAAGCCACTTGTAAACGTTTGTGCTGCTTCGGGAAATGTAGAACTCTCATCTGCGGCTAGTTGATGTAATGTTCTGATCACTAAGTAAGGTGCACAAGTCGTGTCATAAGTAACCGTGTTCAATTGAAAGTGCTGGATCGGCCCATTAGGTATAGGTTGCAATAGAATCCTTTGAAAATGTCAATCCTTTTCATGCACCGAAATTCGTTGGTACATTTTCTCTATATCAGCCGCAAAAACCTACCTGTGCTGCATAGCATCAACAAATGAACCAAGTTCCCCTGTATTGTATGTCCCGTGTGAAGGTGCTCTTTTCCTTCGATCCTTTTTGTGAGGCATTGGATACCACTCTCATTTTTGTCGTACTGCTGGTTTCTCTGACCATGGCATGGTGAGGAAGGTAGTATGCTCTCGTTATTTTTACTCGGCCAGTGGTGACTTTCGAGGATGAGTGGAGTGAACATAAGTTTTTTGTGGGTACCATGTTAAGTTTGGACTATCGCCCAAATCTTGGTCTCTCCCCACGACGTAACATTTTTAACTCAATTCCACTGACTTTGACTCCAGACCCTTTATGCTTAGTTTGTAGCAGCTGCACAATCGATTCACTGGTGAACGATCACTGTGCTCCGGAATCAATCAATGCGCGTAATGTTATAACTTCTCCATCTTGACTGCTCACATTTATCAGTGCTGATGCTAAAAGCACATAATTCTCGCCAGTGTATGCACTGTGACCTTCTTCGGGTGCAGAGGATATTGTTTTGGACTCGTTCAAAGTCGTCTTCAAATCCAGCACTGAAACCTGGAACAAAAAAGCACAAAGAACCGTTTTTCTTTTTATATTTAAATTAGAAAACTTATCTGAACTTCACTAGAATTTGATGCTCCTTGTCTACGTCAACCAATGTTGAAAGACTTTTATGACATCTGATTGTCAAAGATTACTGAAGATCACGGTGATGATTTCATCAGAGATGATATATTGTGAATTTTGAAGTTACGATATTGTCAGTTTGAAATTCACTGATAGCGAATTAGAAAATACCGAATTCCTTTGTTTTTGAAAATTGCGGTACAGCGAAAAATCTGCACATATTAGCTCATTAGTTTTCTGAAGGTGAAAGTGAACGGTTGAAACGTAAATTTGAAGATAAATATAAAATTAGAAGTGAATAAGTTGGTAATCGAATTTAAACTAGAAATAATAAAGAGTGAAATAAAATAATAGTCTTTTCATTCAGTTCGAAAGGTGTTTATATCCGGAATAGACTGATTCGAGGTGCCTAGCCCTTCCGGGTGAAGCAGTGTGTTATGTTTTTTACCGCAAGCTTTGCATCCATCTTTTGCTGAGCACTTGTGTTGTGCTTGCAGACAATTGAAGCATAGCTCAGCCTTTCGAACTATATCTCTGCGGTTCTGGATGCTTGCTACCTTAAATGAGCTGCACTCAAACAATTTATGACCTGCTGGTTGTATTGTCTTTGATTATATTCACTTTTGGTTTTCCGGATGACAAGGCTTCTAGCATGGAGAAGTGTTGTTTCAGAAATTTTATGTACTGATCTCATGAAGGAATTTCTGTAGAATCAGCATTGTTTTTTGCCATTCTCTCTTTGACCCTTAGTCAGGTTTCTGATTCAATATAAATATTTTAGCCAAAGAGAATGCATCCATTTTCAGCGGGCTCAGACCAGCTAAACATAGGTTCATTTTATCGAGCACATATCTCAGCGCTGTTGGATCATTGCGAGTACAATTTTCAATATTGAAAAACCGCTGCATCATGTCCTGAGCGATAGTCCGATGGTTGTCGTACCATTCATAGAGCAATTTCCATGTAGGCTCGTAATTTGCATCGATGATTGTTAGTGGTTGATTAGCTGCTCTGCTTTCCCACGAAGTGCGCTGCGTAGGTACTGCAGCTTCTGGACATTAGTGAGCTGAATGCTGTTGTCAATCTTGCATTAACAGATCGCGAAATGCATACCAGTCCGCGTAGCTTCCGATAAATGAAGGTATTTTTATCCTTTCTAGTTTGTTGGCATCGCTGTGCATTTGCACCCTGCATTCAGATGTATAATGGTTTATTTTTGCTTGGAAGAGAGTGAGGTAATCCATCACCAGCTCTTCAGCGCCCTCGAATTCCTTCGCATACTGACTTAAATTTTCTGCATATTGTTTTAAATGACTGCATTATACTTCATACTGTCCTTCACATGTAGCTCAGGTGGCTTTTCATTTCTCCTGTCTTGTCTGGAACTACGCGAGGCTGTATCTAGATTCACTGTCCTTCTTGAAGTTGGAAATAAGCCTCTGAATCTGGTTGAAGTAAGCATCCTGGCTGCTCATTTTGTTGTCCAACTACGTAAATTTTGCTAAGCTCCGAATGTCTCACCTCTTTAGAGTGTCCAGATGTCAGCGCACCTACTCCAGCAATTACTCAAGCTAAAGCGAGAAACCCTCTGGCAACCTCTGAAGTCTGCTGACGCTCTTTGCATAAACTTTCCGTAGTGGGTTCCCCAAAGGATGGAACGAAAAGAAATGATGTCCTTTAAATGCGTATACATAGCGAAATTCCTTCGACCGCTACGAGAGATTGCTGGTTGCAAGTGTCACCCACTGTTGCTCGAATCGCCTAATAATACCCGCCACTGATGCTCCAATCGCCCCGTTTGAAAAGGAAGCTCTATCTTCCGGTCTGCTCCACGATAAGCTGGCACCATCTGAATCGACCTTATCAAGCCCTTGGTTGAATCTTCCAGGCAAAGATCCTTGGTTGTATCTCCAGAACCCGACTCGACGAGACATTTAAAATTCAAAGTGAAATATATGAATGCTGCTAAAACTCTATAGTTCAATGATTGCAAAAAACAATGACTTCATTCTTCTTCACTTTCTTTTATACATATTTTTTGCAAATGTGCTTTTTTTGCCTTACATTAACTTCATATAATTGGGTTGTGTGATTGAACTTTAATTTGCTTGATTGAGCAAATTGTTTAGTTGCATAAAACACATTGCGAGGCGTTCACCTCATAATTTATGCAGTTTAAGGTACTTTGTACTTTCGAGCAATTTGTTAAGTTAACATTTTTATTGATTGGTTTTAATATAAGATATGCATATAATTAGACAGAAATGATAATTAAGGTTTTGTAATAATGATTTTCAGGCTATTCTCCTACACGTTTATTGATCATGATGTTAATAATTGTGACAACAATTACAACAGTAGCTCGCAGAATTGTTTGGACATGTAACAATAATAACTATTCATCCTATTCAATTCAAGTATTTCAAGCAAAGCATCGAACGCATGTTTGAATTTGAGAACGTTTTGTCCAGTTGTATTGGCAGTGGTTACTCCTAAATTGCTGTGAATTTTTGATAACGGACGCTTTAAGAAATTCAAAGTTTTTGAATTAGTCTTTATCAAAATTTTGAAAGCAATAAGGTCTTCTAACCAATGTTCTTGTGCATCCGTTAACATCACTTCAAACCGACATGAATGCTAGCCGTAGAATCGTTTCATAGTCTCTAATAAATACCTTGAACGAATTGTAGAGCCAGGCAAAGATAAAAAACATCAACGATAACACTGTGCAACTTTGATCGCTTTCAACCATTTATAGAAAGTTTTTTAATTTGATTAAGAAAAAAGATTAACCTTTCTGTTGTGCACTTAAATTATTCCTAGTGATTGCCACCACCTGCCGGAAATGTAAGAATGAAATAAATGAAAAAAAAAAACATTGCAATATTGTTATTTGTGTTGTAATTACAGAAAAGTATTCCGAACACAAATTTATGAAATAATATCTGATAAAACTGCTGTAGATACTTACATAAACAAAACATTACATTTTGAAATGCTGCACTGCTAGATATCACGAAAATTAATAAATTGCGATTTCAAGTTTGTTGTTGTACTCATAATTTGAATACCGAGTGGTTTTCACTGTGTCTTTCATTAAGCATGCTTTATTTTTACCTTAAAGTACCCTAAGCAACAAGTTAACCCTTTCATCAAACCAGTGTAAACAAATTCGTTGTCCTTCTTTTCAAACTAAGTATTTTGATAACACAATAAACGAGGCATCATCAAATCACAACATCCGTTCTTTGAAATTTGAGAAACTCTTGAAAAAATCATCTCGAAATGAACCCCATCCGAAGTTTCTTCTCATATTTCGCTTACCCTTCCAAAATTTCGCGCATTAAAATTGTTATAGGGTGCAATAATTTCTTTGTTCCTTGATCCCCTACCTTATGCTTTCTGCTTTTGTTTTTTGCATCTTACTCTTTTGTTCCAGTTGAGTCCATTCGCGACATGCATTTTGGACACTCTCATGATTTAGGGCCTGGGAATAAACGACATCTGGTATCCAAGGATGTAATCAATTTCGGCAAATCTTTTTCTGACCCTTCTTCCGACAATCTTCGCTACAATGCAACCGGTGGATCCTTGCAATTTTATTTATCTTTGATGTTTATTTTCGGGTTTCGACATTTATTTGTTTTTAATCTGATAGGATGTTTTTTTTTTCTTTCATGACTATCTTGAGATGTGAAGGATGAGGAATAAATAAAGCCAGGGTGAATTGAGAATATGGACATGAGATGATGTTGGTCAATTTGTCGTAGTTGTGACTCATTACGAGTGCTGCGAGTATTAGGGACAGAGAGCAAACATTTTCGGCACAAAACACCTTTACCGAAATATACATATGTATGAAGAACTGACCGGACTTGCTGCTGCATTTAGAATAATCGAGTCAAAGACTTATTTACGCCAAGAGGCATTCACCTTGACTTTGTGCCATTCCAAAATACTAATCCATTAACCTTCCCTGTTCCTACGCAAATCACAAATCTGGTTATCAAGAAAATTCGTTTATTTTACCTCAAATACACCTGCGATATTGGCTTGTAAACAAAATCATTTGTAAATCTTTCCACATCACTCCTTTGCGCCACATATGCCCATTCTAAAATTAACCTGCTCTTAGATTTGCTCTAATTGCGCCACTTGAAAAAATCCGCTATGCAATAATTTCCAGTAATACGTTTCAAAATCCACTTGATGATATGGTGCAGGCCCAATCGCGCTCGATCCGTCGATAAACTCTGAAATTATTCTTGGATTAATAACGCGAAGATTGCAGGTTTCTGTTGTTCTTCTTGTGCTGAACGGATCGCAAGACGCGTAACTTCGATCCGGAAATTCAAAAAGGTACTTTTGAAATTGTACAAGTGAGTGAAGTGTTTTTCTTCGTTTCCTAGAGCACGCGATTTGAATGCGGTGCCACTTATGATGCTCTAATTAAAGATGAAAAACGACCATGCCTATTTAGATAGCATTGCACACGGTTATTGCGGATCAGGGGAGTGGAATCCTCGTACCTTGCGATCGTGTCGACATATTTAGTTTTATTATATTTTGTTAATCCTGGCTTTGACAATATTTGATGTTTTTATTCGAATAGAATATTTTTATAATTATAATCGCACATCATCTAGAGATCAGACTCATTCTTTTTAATGCGGAGTTCACCTGATGGCCAGATACCGCACCACTGTCACAAGGAGGCACCATATTAGCAGCAGGCGCTTGCTGCTGCATGTAATTCAATTCCTTTGAACCCATTACACGCTGTTTGCAATTCTGTTATTTTTCCAGCTCCAACAAGTGTAGCATAACAAGAGCTTCTGAAAACATAATGAATGGGGTTCATGTGCCGCATGATCTTTAGTGCCCGCGTAATAAGATCTTGGGTGGGATGGGAAGATCTGCATCCGAGAAAAGATGCTGCGAGGAAATGAGGCGCTGAAAGATGATTGCAAGTCATGTCACTTGCATTATAATATTCCAAGCCCCGATGATATGTTTATTCACCATGAAGTGATAATGGGTGATTTCGGAGGATATATTTTGATTGAAACGCTCTTCAATGGAATAATGTTGACGAGAGGGTTCTGCGGTGGGAGCTGAAAACGATCCATTGTTTGTGTTATTACTTCCATGTGTAGGCCTGAGTGAAAGTTATTTCTTGAGCAATATTCATTTTTAATGATTCACAACCAGGGTGGCTTTTCCTTGGAGATAATATGAAGCGTTCTTAATCTTAACATAAAATTGTATTCAAATATGTATGTTAAAAGACCCTCGCCCACATCAGAAGCAATAATTGATTCTAGGATAAACCATTACATACATTAAATTAAATTTGGGTTAGTTTCAAAATATATTTGCCATAATATTAAATTTCCCATTTTCATTCTAATATCCAATATCAACAGAGGACAACCTGCCGGCGTATAGACGTCTTTTAAATTGCTCCTATCAAAAGTTTTCAAAAATTAAATTAATTTTTTAAAAACGTTAGTCCGAAGTTAATTTTTATCGGAAAAAATCTTATATTGTCGAAGTAATCGACTCGGGAAATTTCTATCGAATATTTTTACTTCGATTGGTAACGAAAAACAAATTCACAAAGAAAGTTTCGCCGCTGGTATGGAGGAGCCCGACGGCTTCCCACCGTTGGGGCAACCTGGGAAAACGACGAATACGAAACTGGCGACAATCACCAAACGAAAACATAACGAAGAAAACTCCGTAGATGGAGGGTGCAAGCTGCAAATAATAGCGGACAATCAACAAATGACCAAATTGCAGAAAGAAAATGATGAACTAAGGCAAGAGATACAGTCTCTCAAGGATCTTTTCAAGAAAGGGATGAAGCCTCAAAAGACGCAGCCACAAAATCAATGGCAACAGGTAACAAAGCCGAAGAAAAGTACTAAGTAAGTAAATCCAGAGGAAGTTCTAAGTGCTGGCGGCACCAACGAGAGCCAAAATTATTTTGCAGCGCTGGAGGGATTAACCGAAGATATGGAAATCGAAGAAAACATCGGAGGTAATTTTAATCAAGATAATGACGTTAATTTTATTCAATATTTAAAGAACAAAAATAAGGGGAAAAAACCAGCCCGCAGTTCTGCTGGTTCCTCTGAAAAAGCTTCCAACAAGACAGAAAAAGTTCCGCCAATCAACGTGTTCGGACAAAGCGTGAAAGATATTGTTCGGCTATTGGCAGCCAAAAATAAGCTAGCCAATTTCGAAATCAAAAGAGTTAGTGCCGAAAAATTAACTATAAGGACGAATTCACTGGTTGATTTTAAGTCAGCCAAAGATGCGCTGATTTCTGGGGAGGTTCCACACTTCACCTATACCCCAAAAAGTGAAAAAAATCAGACCTTCTTGTTGAAGGGTTTGGACAGCAGAGAGGATACGGTCGATCTTCTTCAAGTGCTCAAGTAGGCTGCACCAGATATTGATTTTGTTTCAGTCAAAGCCTTTGCGACAAGAAGGTCGACCATAGAAAGGAGGAATTTACCACTTTACCTGGTACAAATTGCAAATAAGAGCAGTCCAAGTGCCCTTCAACAAATAAGGTACTTGAATTTCAGAGTGGTGAGGTGGGAACGCCTCCAGAAAAGAGAAGTCAACCAGTGTTACCGGTGTCAAAGATTTGGACATTCGGCTGCCAATTGTGCCATGCACTATCGTTGCGTTAAATGCAAAGACATTCGTGCTCCCGGTGAGTGCAAATTAGCTCAGACGGAGCCTAAAGAAAAATTATACTGCGTTAACTGCGGTGTTTTTGGTCACCCAGCATCATATCGAGGATGCTCCCGATATCAAGATGCAAAAGTTAAATTTGCTCCAAAGCAAACACAAGTACACTGTAATATCATACCTCCCAACTTCGTCAAGCCCGGAGTATCATTTGCACTCGCCGCTAGAGGACCAGCAGAAAATGCTGGAAATAATGTAAATAATGTAAGTGGCAATAATGAGCTGCTTCTCAAAATTTACCAGCAACTTAATTCTTTATCGGAGAGAATCGACAAACAAGATTCAAAAATTAACTTTACTTTTCAGCGTTTAGGTCTTTCAAATGCCTAATAATAACTTGTCATCCAGTCATATTCCCATGGATAGGCTTCGCCTCATATCGATCAACGTCAACTCTATCGTTGCTACACATCGACGTGATTATCTCCTTGAATTTGTTGTTAAGCAAAAGCCTGACATCATACTTCTCACTAAAACCCACCTCAATGCATGGCATTCCATGGAATTCAAAGATTTTGCATTCGTAAGAAACGATAGGGTAATAGGTGATGGGGGAGCTGGCACCGGGATATTGGTTAGAAGACCCTATTGTGTCCAAAATATTGAAAAAGTCGAATTCAAAAACTTTGAATTTCTTGATGTGTCCGTCATCAAAATTTCACTGCCAGGTGGGGATAACCTCTTCGTTATCTCTGCCTATGCAACTGGTCAAAATGTTCTCAAGTTCAAGGAAGAGCTCAATTCCTTGTTTGAAATACTCAAATTGAACAGGCTGCATAATTATTATATTTTTGCCGGTGACCTGAATGCCAAGCATACATCATGGCTGAACGCCACCAATAATCCAAGAGGTGTATTCCTGGAATCATGGATAACAGGGAACCAAATTGAATACAGGTGCAACCTATATGGGTCGGAGTTCCCAACATACCCTAGGACAAATTCATATTTGGACCTCTGCATTGCTGACGCAAGACTTGAATTCAGCTTTAATAGTCCTCAACGGAAACTGCAGGTGCTTCCTTACGATAGCGACCATAACGCAATCGTAATGGAAATCAATCATCAAAGGGATGATTTCTTCCTCATTCCAGTTCAACATGAAAACCATCGGTTGAATTTCAAAAAAACAGAATGGGGAAAGTTTCAAAAGAAGTTTAACCGGGAGTACCAGAAGCAATGTCCCTCTTCTGATGATGGCAACGCTTGCTCAATGGTTCCTAATAACAGAAATCTAACTGACGATGAAATAGATCTCTATTTGTCGAAGTAAGACAAGCTGACGTTGGAAACGATTGAGAAAGTTGTTCCCAAGATTAAACATCGAAACAATATGGAAGGATATGAAACGCCAACCATCGCAAGGTTGAAAAGATTGAAAAGCCTTCTTCTCACCCGCGTCAACAATATTTATCGACGATTTTTGGACTACAACCATCCCTCGTTGGCTTTGTTGCAATTAACACCTGAAGAATGTCCGGAATTTAATCCGTTCATACTTCAGGAGTGAGGTCAGCAATCAATGGGCGGAAAAACTGAGGAGTATTAGCCCACAGGACCCAGATGGCGTTTTCGCGAAAGTGAATAGCTTATTCCGCAGGAAGTCTCGAGTGAAGGCATCGAATCTTGAAGTCGCTAGTGATGAGATAAATCTTCTCGATAGGGCTGGTATCGAAATTGCTAGTACGGCTCCGGATAGAAATGGAAACAGGATTATTTGTGAAGGATTGGATAAACTTGCCCTGATTGGAACACATTTTGAATTGGTTCATCTGCCAAACCCAGAGAGCAGGAATGAAATATTTTCGGAGGTCGTTGAAGCAAAAGTTTCCGATTTCAAATCAAGCCTGAACGGCCAATCAATTCTTCATTTCGATGAAACATTAACATCTGACTTCATACCGAGCTTGAACCTTATTGATTATTTTGTAAGCTATGAAGACTTGTGTTTCATTTTTCGCAGAATAAACAACAAAAAATCATGTGGTACTGACGGTATTCCAAACATACTCCGACATTTGCCTGAGGTTGCTATTAGGAATTATTGCATATTGTTCAACAACATGTTGAACAATTCATGTTTCCCAAATGAGTGGAAAAAGGCTAAGGTATTTCCGATCTTGAAGAAAGGAAAAGAATCTTTATGCCCCAAAAGCTATCGCCCAATCAGCTTGCTGCCTAACATCAGCAAGGTGTTTGAAGTGATACTCAACAGAGCATTAAACGCCCACATTGAGAAATATGAGTTGATGCCGAATTGCCAATTTGGTTTTCGTGCCAGGCATTCGACCATACATGCAATAACGAAAGTAATCTCAGACATCTGTTGGAAACTAAACAACAAAGAATGTGTTGGAGCATGTCTCATTGATATGGAGAAAGCCTTCGATACGGTGTGGTGAGATGGACTAGTTTTCAAACTTCTTCAGGACAGGTTCCCCAGACACCTTGTCGCCATGATGTGTAGATAATATGTTATACGGGAAATCATTTGTTGTAACTGATGGAAATCTGACAACAATACGCGAATTCAAGGTCTTGAATGGTCTACAGCAGAGAACAGTTACTGCGCCCCTGCTTTTCTCAATATTCATTCGCAAGCTATTGAACAGCTTTGATTTTAATGTCTCACCAACGCGATCATTGGTAGCGTTTGCTGATGATGTGATCATCTATACGGCTGACCGAAAAGCTACAATAGTTCAGAGCAATCTTCAAAAAATGTTTAATGACGTGCAGCTCTACACCGACAATTGGCGAATGAAAATCAATGAGCAGAAGTGCGAAACAATTTTGTTTCGGACAACGCTGGAGGGGGTCAGTCAAGACCTGAAACGTAATTGGAAGGATTTCCACATTATGGCTGGTGAGGGTAGTTCAGAACGGGTTCCACATAAATCCTGTGTTCAATACCTCGGTGTTCATCTCGATCAGTATCTGTACTATACTGAACATGTCAAAATCATGCTCAGTAAAGCACTAAAAGTAGTCATGGCCCTTCGGCGACTCTTTCATTCCAGATACATTGATCAAAAGTCAAAGTTATTTGTTACAAGACCCTTGTTAGGCCAGTTTTAACATACGGATGCCAGATCTGGTACAACCAGAGTGCTAGTACAATAGAAAGATTAAGAGTTTTCGAAAGGAAATGTCTTCGTGCATGTACTGGTTTGTACAGAAAGCCTGAGACGGATTGGAAGCACTATATATCAAATAGAAAAATTTATCAAACCGCTCAAGTGACAAGAGTCCATATCTTCATATTGAAACTTCTTCGGAATCATATCGCAAGATCTGTAACTGTGAGTGAAAACCCTTGGATTTCACAGCCGTTCCACCCTACAGACGGGTATATTGTGACTTGCCTCACTACTGACTTCGTTCCTCCAGAAGCATTCGTGTATTTGGACATGAATCGATATGTTTTTGATTCTGACGGCTTCCCAATCATATATCACATATATCGACGGGCCACCGATAAGAAGATAAAATATCCTCCGAATCTGAGTTTACGAGACGAACGATTCCAATGGAGATACTCATTTGCTAGTTTCGTTGAGGCTGGTCGAGCTGAGATGGAACAATCTAGGTATTGGTGGCTGAATGACAATGTCTAAATTATTCGTGTTTATTTTCTGTTTTTGTGCTTTTTCTCGTTACTTAGTTTTTTTTAGATTCATCTCATTATTGCTACATCGTATTGTTGTTTATTTGTATTATAAATTAGGTATACGCGTAGGTTTCAATATAAGGTAACCGTTTTTTTTTTTTTTTGATTGAACTTATTTAGTATTAGGGTGTAACATATTAGGTATAGGATATAAGTTCATTTTTGTGTTAGTAGTGTAAGTAATTTTTGAATAATGCTGGTTGGTTTTTTCTCCTTTTTCCAATTGAATCGAAAAATATCTAATAATCTTAATTAATTTAAATTTGCAAGGGTATTTTTTTCATAAAATGTGTTTAACTGATAACGTATAAATTTAGAGAGCCATTCGGGCCATTAAGTTTTTTATAGTGTTATTGTTTGGAATTTGCTTTATGTTCTTTTAAAAATTTATAACGATTGGTATTAAATAAAGCGCTTTTGACTTTGACTTTGACTTTTAGGACAACCTGCCAGCTTTATTCATAATTTCCTCATGAGTATCTTCTGACACACGTCATTTCACAGTCAGAGCTGATTGTAGCGACTGACATGTACATACGTACAACACTTATTCAGAAAAATACTTAGTTTGTTCGACATTTAGATATACAAAAATAATTGAAAAGAGGCATCTACTTTTCGATCAATTAATTAAAAATAAAAAGTTTAGTATTGATACAATATTGATCTTGTAAAGACAACATAAGTTTCAACTATATCCTTACATTGTATACGGACTAAAATACTTTTTGATGCCTAAAAACCCATCCCTTGTTACAGGGAATTTGAGACGGTAGCTAACCGAACCACCACTTTATTTATTTATTTATTTATTTAAACTGTAAAACAGATATAGTCCAATTACATTATAGACAAACAAAAAATAAAACAAAGTTTATACATACAATCAATATATCCAAAAAGGATAATGAAAATTAAATGAAAAAGGAAACTACGTACAAAATACAATAAATTAATTAGAAATAGAAAAATTATTCTTCGAAGTTAAACAGAAGAACCGATTCCTTAAGTTTTTTTTTGAATTTAGCAAAAGACAGCGGTATTAAACCAAGACCAAGCGCATTATGATTACGTGGGAGTCGTACAGCAGGCGAAAAAATAAAATATCAGTGCGAGCAAAGGGAACATTGAAGACTACCGAGGATCTAGTGGGGCGTCCGGTATTGAAGGAGGAAATTTCAATGCCAAGGCCTATAGGAAGCAAATTGTGATAAAGCTTGAAAAGAAGGCATTCATCGAGAAAAACTCTGCGAGAGACTAATGAAGTAATGCGCAGAAAAGATAGGCGATCACTATAAGCGCAATACGGGATACGGAATTGAACAAAAAGGAACCGAGTAAACCTACGTTGCACAGCTTCAACAGCATCTCTTAGGTAACGTTGATGCGGACTCCATATTTGCGAACAATACTCTAATATGCTTCGAACAAGAGAAAAGAATAAACAAACATACGATGAAATATCTTTAAAATCTTTTGTGGATCTGAGAATAAAACCTGACATACGAGATACTTTAGATACTAGATGAGTTATATGCTGTCCAAAATGAAGCTTAGTATCAAAAAATACTCCCAAGCCCTTGTGGGACACCACAGCTCTCAAAGAAACATTAGCAATCGCATGGTTATAATCAAAAGAAGACTTTTTAAGGGAGTAAGTCATCTTGAAACATTTGTTTACATTTAACTTCAGCCGATTAGTTACACTCCAGCCAGCTAGTATATCCAGGTCTTTCTGCAGAATAATACAATCATTGACAGATTCGATCACCCTGAATATTTTCAAATCATCTGCATACATGAGTGCACGGGAGTTAAGTAGGGAAGGAATATCATTGATAAATACGAGAAACAACAGAGGACCAAGAATGGAGCCTTGTGGAACTCCAGAACAGGGATAAAATGGAGAGGATTTATGGGCATCAATGGTAACAACACAACTCCGATCAGCAACATAAGAACAGAACCAATGTACAATAGAACTGCCTAAGCCGAAATTACTCAATTTTTGGATAAGAACCAGGTGATCAACTGAATCAAAGGCCTTAGAGAAGTCTGTGTAGATAACGTCTACTTGGTTCACCTAATCAAACTCAGCAGCAATCTTATTTGTTAAAGATAAAAGGTTGGTAAGAGTTGATCTACCTTTGATGAACCCATGCTGTTCATTGGCAAAAAACGGAAGCAACAAAGGATAAACTTGTTTGTATACAATTCTTTCCAGAACTTTGCTAAAACAGGGAAGAAGTGAAATGGGGCGGTAATTGGACACGCTTGCTTTATCTCCTGATTTGAAAATGGGAAAGACATTAGCTCTTTTCCAGCGCGCAGGAAAACAACCATCTGCGAGACTTTGGTTAAATAAGATGGACAAAGGAACACACAGCGAAGAAGACAAAGATTTAGCAAATATATTGGGAATTCCATCTGAGCCACAACAAATACTGCCATCCAGACCATGTAATAGGCATTCAACTTCAACAGGGTTCACATATGCAAATGGCAAATTCATGGTTGGACCATCGACGAATGAAGATGCTGCACCACTTGTCTTACTATAAAAAGAAGAAAAATGTTGCGCAAAGAGTTCACAAATTTTCCCATTATCAGAAGACGTGATACCGTCAGAATTAATTGAGTAGGGCATATCGCAGGACTTTTTAAACGAATTTATATAGGCCCAGAAAGGCTTTTTAGCACTCGACCTTATGGAGCCCTCCACGTGATCAATATAATGGCTTTTAGCACTTTTAATTAAATTATTGGCTTCAGTTCTTAGACCTTTATAACAACGTAGGTGCACCTCAGAGCCCGTCAAGTGATATTTCCTGCGGGCAGCGTCCTTGGCATTTAAGACTGAAGCGATGTTGTTATTAAACCAAGGTGCATCTATTAACCTTCTACGTGCGTAGAGCAGTGTATAACTTTTTATCACGGATTCAAGAAAAATATAAAACTTTTGAAGCGCTGCATCAACACTTAAGTTTCGAAAAAAAGAAAACCAATTAACAGAATTTAATTCTATCTCCATATCAGAATATTTGGCTTTTAGAAAATTAAAGCTAGAAGGGATAACTTTTTTTTTGGACAAGATCACGAGCCAGAACAATCAGCAAATGAAGCGTAGGATGATGAGGATCAGGTTTTACGTAGGGGGTAAGGGCAGCCTGCTGGGAGACACAAGATTTCGGTATATTAGACAGAACTAAATCTAGAGCTTTACTGTTAACGTTAGGGATATCATTTAATTGTGAAAGTGAACAAAAAGAAAGGAAGGAGGAAAGGGTAACAGAATAATTGTCAAAAAATAGAATTTTGGAAAATGTGCTATTCCAAACAACATGGGGTAAGTTGAAATCCCCACAAATTAAAAGCAATGAAGAGGGAAAGCTGCTAAAAATGTATGAAGAAATTTCTGAAAAGAATGTTTCATAAACAAGAACGGAACTTCCACAGGGAATATATACAGACAAAATCAGTAAGGTTGTAACTGAGGACAAGGTGACAGACACAGCAATACATTCTACTGGAGGTGACGCCTTGAAATTGCATACGGAAGCTATTAAAGTCTCTTTACGAATTCCTATCAACACACCGCCTCCGTCAGACTTGCCAGAGTTTAAACGGTTACGATCTTTACGAAACACTAAATGAGAAGGAAGAACTTCAACATCCAATATATCCTCGGTCAGCCATGATTCCGATAAACACACGATGTCATCAAGAGAAACAATAGAAGAAGGTCGGAATTCATTGGTCTTGGTTCTTAGACCGCGAACATTTTGATAATATAAATTAAGAGAATTACTCATATTCTGTCTCTCCGACGAACACCCGACCGAAAATTTTTCCGCGGTTGACTTACAAACTCCTTAACAAAAACACCATGAGGCCAGAAATTAGATTTAAGCGGGGCTTTAATATCCGAACTGGTGGTGATGCGGAATGAAGCAATCGTTTGCGAGTCGAGATTTTCTGGAGTTAGCTTCTTGACTATCAGCAAAGCAGGTTCATATCCTAACTTTGCCACGATGTAACTCCTAATCAATTCTGGCTTTGTATGATAGTTCAAACGCGAGATAAAAATTTGAGTCGGTGGAGCGATAATATCGAGCGGCGGAAGATAACTCTGAGACTCAGAAATCGATGATAGTGATGTGGGTAGAGGCATTGGCGGTTGATCAAGTGTTGAATCGATGGAACACAAATGGCACCTTTTACCTGTACCTCCGATTTTGCTAAACTCTGCTGAATTGATCCAGTTTGAAACAAGGTGGCTGGGACATCATGAGGTCCAGAATCCACTAAAATAACGTCAGAAGATGCAGTCAATACAGGTTGATGATGGCTGTGCTGCTCGGCCAATGTATTCATTGAGCGATGATATAGGAAGCCATTGTTGGAACTAAGAATGATATTTCCATCGTTGACAACAGTGTCGACGACTTTTTTGGGGGGTGATTTTGCAGTTTTTGCCTGCACAACAGTATTGACGACTTTTGTAGTGGGAGATTTTGCAATTTTTTCCTGCTGTTTAGCTTTTTGTTTTTGGCGCGTTTTAACCCCCGTATGTGAAGGTGAAGAAGGACCAGCCAGCACGCAAGAGGCAACAGCATTTTCTCCATTAGTAGCATTTTCTTCATAAGATGAGTCGTCCGTTAAGAACATTTTATCGACATCTTGCAGAGCAGATTGCACAGAGTGCAGCATAGATGTAGCTTGTTTTAAAGAAGTTTCCAAAGCTAGTTTTACCACCTTCAATTTGTCCACAAAATGCGACATTGATGATGAACGACAACGACTGAAAACCAGTATGTTCCAGAAGTTGTAATAATTGCATCTCCAATCCGTGCTGACAAGCCCACACAGCTGCAGTGGAAAGTAAGTCCGCAGAAACCTGAACACACTATGAAAGGCGAGTTTGCGACCGGGAAACGTATTCCCAAGGATGCATCCTTGAGCCAAACTGGGATAGGGAACTTATGTATTGTACATAGTTCTAGTAAGGTTAGAAAAATAATCAATTCTTATGTTAATGTTTACAATAGAGTAGATTTAAAATTTTCTTAAGTTAGATTAATGCAGCTCAACTTAGTTTAGTTAGACTCGACGAAGTTCCTGATACCACTCACGTATGTGCACGGTTGCTCCACAATGACATCATCTGTGATCAACAACTGCAGAAGGAACGAATCAAAAGGATGCGTGAGAAGCAATCATCGTAGGAACAAGATGAGGAAATTCATTGCAGCAATTGCAAAAAAATTCACAAGCCGTGAAGACATCCTCCAAGCTTTCTTATGCGTTTGCTATATTTCCGGATTCTCTGGTATTTTAACCACCACAATTCCGTCGAGTTCGGTACATGGATGGTGCTTTCTCAGACAATCTTCCAGTTCTCGATGACAATGCAGTATCCGTATCTCCATTCTGCGGTGTAAGTGATATCTGCCCGCGTGATCAAAGCTAACAACTGTTTCATGTCAATTGGGCAAATACTAGCATTGAAATCTCAAAACAGAATATCAGTGGATTTGTAATTGCAACCGATGTATTGCTGTACAATCGACTTTTGTTGTTTTTGAGATGCTACTACAAGATAATTCAGTGCGTAAATACAAAAGTTCGGGGATGGAGATGATCAAGAAAATGACGATGACTATGATCCAGAGTGCTTGGAATGTATGAAACATCGAAAGGACGCTAGTGGAGTGGCAACTTGCCCGAGACTGTGATGACTGTAATACAGAAATTTATTGATTCAGTCAACAAATGACATGAAAATTGGCTGTTCAAACATAAAAACATCAAATCACCATCACTACCAGCAACATTACCAGTTGATTTCTTTTGTGCCACAATAACTAAACCTTCAATCCTCGCTCCTGCCATCAGTAAGCAATTACGCCGGCTAATAAAACTTTTGATGGATGAAATAAACGATGCCTAAGATATCCAGTCCCAAAAGACGCAGCACCTGCCAAACTTCAACGGATCTAACAACACCGCTGAATGTCGAAGCTTATATTCACCAGGAAATCTGGATACCTGGAAAAGAAGGAAAAAAGGAACACAAAGTGTCTTGTCCAAGGGATCAAATATAAAAGTGCTACTTATCTGATAATCCTCAGTGATCCATCCAAAATCCGAGTAATCGCCAGAACCAACACCGCACCAAAAATGAACAAAACAACATTATTTCTATACTTGGAAAACGTCAAATGTCCGTCACAGTGACAATTCCGAAAACAATATCTACGACTCCGAATTTCGGAAACACCAGTTGAAGTGTGGTGAAAATTGCGATGGAATTGCCCAATCGCACGAACCGGGTTACAATTTCATCAAGAAAAGGAGAAATATAAGGTTCACTCCGAAATTAGCGGTGCTCCGTTGCTCCGTTGCGAGCTGATAAAAGGGCGAGGGACAAAGGAAAAGCCCTCTTTTTTTGGTGATCAGCACGTGGAGTGAGAAGGCAGAAAGAAAAGTGTTGAAAACAAAAGTGGACGTTAAAAGTAATCGGAAGAAAAGTTTAAAAGTAATCGGAAGAAAAGTTTAAAAGTAATCGGAAGAAACGTTTAAAAGTAATCGGAAAGCGGACGTTTAAAAGGAAATCGGAAGAGGAAACAAGTTGGGTAAACAGACCTACGCTCATGTCAGAAGGGTTTTGTATTCAATTTACAAAATGCAGTCACCAGATCGAATGAAACTAAGAAACATGTCAATGACAATTTTATTGGAGAAAACATGAAATTCGAAGATCATACTATTATTAACAAAGTTGAACGAATTTCGACTTCTGAGGTTTTTGTTATTGTTATACTCATAAATATCTCCCTTGATAATTATTTCAGATGTCCATTCGCGAGGGAAGAAACACATTTTTCATGTATTTCCCCCGGAAGCAAAAAGTGACAGTTTAAGAACTGTTTTGAAAAGCTCGCATGGAAACTTTCATTTCATACTCATATCGGCTACGTTTGATGATTTTTTTTCAGGGGCCACTCCCCGGTACTGTTATCATCGATTAATGGCCAATTTTTTCGAATCCTAGAATGGTTACAAAACCCTTTTGCTAGGAGCTCTCTCCCACCTCCTTGACTTGTTTCACTTATGAGTATTAATTGCAGGTACTCACCTTCAGTCAGTCATTAAATTGAATCAAGTGTTCAAAGCATGCAACTTAAATGTTGAAGTTGGGAAAAAATAACTCAAAATTATTCAATCTTCGCATTTAAAACAGCCACTATTTTGCTTGGCGATAACTAATACCACTAGCTGAACCGATTCTCAAAGATATTCATGAGACCTATCATTCCTGAAATTTTCATGCAAATCCTAGCAAAACTGTAGTGTCTGAGTCGGTAAAAAGCGCATGTTGTTCTATAGCCATATATTGCCATAGTAATAAATGCAGCGCATATTGTTCCATAGTAATACAGGAAAATTCAAACCGCTATAACTTCGCTCGATATGATTCAATCTTTATGAAACTTTCAGGGTAGATCAATCTTATAAATAGTTATCTGTTTGCTGAATTTCATTAAATTTAAGGGTACCATTAAGATTTTATTCAAGAAAACATAAAATCGATAAATCATACTATTACTAACAAAGTTGAGTAAATTGCCACTTCTCACGTATTTGTTGTTGTTGTACTCATCAAGGCCTACATTCTTGATTTTTTTCAGATTTTTCGGGTCACAGGTGTCCAATCGCGAGGGGGGGGGACACAAATTTTTCGTGTACTTCCCCTCCCTGTGCACCCTTTGAAGCAAACTTTGCCAAACTAAGACTTGTTTTGAAAAGTTCAAGACCTTTCATTTGATACCCATATCGGCTACCTTCAATGAAATTTTTTTTTCGGGGGGTCACTCCCCTATATGGGGAGACCCCCCTTAAATACCTTATAAAAAATTTTGTAGTTGAACTTTGAAGAGAGCACCACTTTACACCTACATACAAAATCTGATGTTTCTAGCTTAAGTAGTTTCCGAGAAAAAGTGGTGTGACACACGGACGGATGGACGGACGGACGGACGGACAGACAGACAGACGGACAGACGGACAGACAGGACGTGATTTTAGAAGGGTTTTGTAAAATTATTTTACAAAACCCTAAAAAAAGGAGGAAACAAAGGAAAGGAATACGAAGGGAGGAGGATACCTCCCATCCATTGGCCATTACAGCGCAGGATCTTTTTCGCCGTGCAGTCGACGACGGGAATTCTACCAGGAGGCCTCCTTCGTAGATAGGTTGGTCAAAAGGAATAGTAAGAGTTGTTTTTGTAAAAAAAAAGAAATATTATTATTTGCTTATTTATTTGCTTCGTTAAATGTCAAAGAAAGTGGAATCTTCTTTGTTTTTTTTTTTATACTGTATTCCCATGAAAAATTTCAGACACTCTTCTTTACAGGAAGTGTAACGCTTGGTTCGGGGTAATATCGCGCGTGGGAGTTCGTCAAAGTGGTGTTTTTTTATCTTTGGTGGTGTTTGAGTGGTGTCGAGTTGGCTGGAGGAGATAGGGACCCCCCGAGTAGTGATATTTGTTTTGGTGCAAGTTGCGTTCATCTAACGAGCCTCGGCAAACCGCCTTACTCACTGGGTGGTCAAGTGTGGAGCCTAGGCCAAAACAGCGAGTTGGCGCTCACGCCCGTCTGCGGCGAGCAAAGCCGGGACCGCAGGGCCCCCATCGCTGGAGCACCCCAGTGGTTAGAGTGACACCCTTCGCTCCAATTTTACATTTTGTTGGGAATCAGTACTAATTTGTGAAAAAGTTACACTGATTTATAAATATAACACTATTTTCCTATTTAATAAATAAATACAGAAAAAAATTTTATATTTTGTAATTGTAGTCTTTCTTAGTAATTTATTTGTTTTTCATACAAATAAGTACTGTCCCTGAGCACGAGTCTCGTGTTACAAAAAGCAACCTCTTATGATATCTCCTAGATCTCGTTTTCTTCGAATATCGTTACCTAAATTATGAGCGTTGAATCTTATTACAGTTCCAATAGACATTTTTTACCTAAATCGCTTAATTAAAGTAAAAATATTTTACGTTATGTCCCTAACAGAGAATTAAATCCTAACTACCTTGCGTTTCTATATGAAAATTAACATTAAAATAAGTATTTTAAAATGAATTTTACCCCATTTCGTTTGACTTACTGTAACTCTTTAAACAAACGATAGCCACTGTTCATGTTGAATACGATAGCTGAACCAGTTGCTTCACAGTCGTTGGGAGAGGTGTGTGTGTGTTTAATGCGTGGCCGCTGAGTTACCACTGTCGTTAGGTAGCGCTGACGATATTTGCATTATTATTATTTTTAGACACTGTTATTTGAGTGTCAGCTTTCAAAGTGACAATATTGTCACGTGTTTTTGGTTCGCGGCCAATAATTTTAATGTTCCAGGAAAGTGAAAACGCAATGTCTCTTAATTTAAGTTAAAAGAGTTTATTTAATTAAAAATGCACAATCATTTGTTTAACTATTTCACCTAATTTTAATTTTCACTATTAAAATTCTAACACTTGTCCATAAATTTCTTATCGCAATTGTCTTCTAAATCACTTCACTATTACGAAACACACTTTTCTACTACTCGAATAATATCGCTTCCCACACACAATCGCAGTTCTTATCGCGGTCGAATGAATGATCCCCCCCATTCATTCAGCTCGCCTTTATATAGGGTCTCTACCTATTCACCCATTTCTCGTACATTGGCGAATGTTCTACCGAGAGGTACCTGGTAGATTCGAGCAAATTAATGAATGGAGTGACGTCACTTGCAGATGTTGATCATGCTTGTTGGGTTCTCGTGGGTTCGAGTAAATTCATTTGTTGACGTTCTTAATGATGATGAAAGCAATTGCGACAGTAGCTCGCAGAATTATTTGTACATGTAATTATTTGTACATGTAACACTGCCCCCACCTCAGTTTTTTTCGCCCCGAAAAGATGTGTCGCTATTTGTAGTCAATTCTCCCTGGGTGTAATATGGGGCAAGACGGTCCAGATGCACGATTCTCATTTTAGCTCTCGGCTTACGATGTTCCTGTATTCGGTATACGACGTCGTTGATTCGCTTTGTAACTCGGTATGGTCCCTCCCAATTATGTTGCAACTTTGGAGACCTACCCTTTCGCCGTTGCGGGTTATAAAGCCACACCAAGTCATCTTGCTGGAAGCCAGTAGAATTAGCCTTTAGATCATACCTGGTCTTCATGCGGTCAGTAGCTTATTCGAGGTGTTTTCGCACTCTCCGATGTATCTGGTTCAACCGTTGTCTTAGATCACTTGCGTACTCCGAGACCATTTGGGGTTTCTCAGGGGGTGTTCCGAACTTTATATCGGCTGGCAAACGAATAGTCTTTCCAAAAATGACTTTGGCTGGGGCTTGGCCCGTCGATGCGGCTCTATACGCCATTAAAAATAGTGGGATATGTCGGTCCCAGTCCCTTTGGTTCTCGTCAACCATTTTGGCCAGGTGTTTATTGAGCGTGCCGTTGAAACGTTCGACCATTCCATCAGATTGGGGATGCAGCGGTGTTGTCCTCGTTTTCCGTATTCCGAGCAGCTCGCACATTTCGCCAAAAACTAGTGACTCAAAGTTTCGGCCTTGATCCGAATGTAGTTCGCCAGGTACGCCGTACCTACTGACCCAATTTAACACTAGCTGTTCGGCCACGGTAATTGCTTCCTGGTTGGGAATGGGGTAGACCTCAGGCCACTTGCTGAAATAATCGGCAACAACCAGTGTGTATCGATTTCCCCATTCAGATTCAGGAAAGGGTCCAGCGATGTCAACAGCAATCCTTTCAAATGGTACCCCCACGTTATAGGTTTGCAAATGTCCTCTCAGTCGTCGCTTTGGGCCTTTGACGGAAACGCAAATTGTGCATCTGCGACACCAGTCCTCTACGTCTTCTCGAGCGTGGAGCCAGTAGAACCTTTCCCGCAATTTCGCTAAGGTCTTGTTAACACCAAGGTGGCCTCCCGAGGATCCTTCATGCATTTCCTTAACCACATCGTGGATTCGGCTTTTGGGTAGTATAGTTTGCATCCTATAGGAGCTGCCATCCACCGTTTCCCATTTCCGCTTGAGTACGCCACCCTCCACCTGAAGGGAGTTCCATTGTGCCCAATAGCTTTTCAGGGTTGCGCCATGCGTTGAAACGTCTTTCCACTCAGGTCGCCCAGTCGTCTCCTTTCATACGAGCAATGGTCCGATGTCTTCATCGGATAGCTGGGCATTTCGAATCTCCTCCGATGACCAACCTTCATCGAATTCGGCCGTCATGAGTCGAAGATCAATGGTCGGCTCCTTTTCCTCAATCCGCCGGCAATGCTTCAGTTAGCTGTACATGGATGACGAGTTGGGGCGTCAGCATTTCCATGAACTCTGCCCTTGTGAAGTAGTTGCTGTCTAACTAGGTCTGGTCGGATAGTCGATCGGGTTGCACCAGTGTCGTTTGTTATGGTGCAATGTTCTTCATCAACTTGACCAGGAAGGCATCTGTCTGCTTCTCCACGATGTTGCTTTGGCACGGTGATGGTGGTGCTGGGTATGTCGATCCTCCTAGCTAACGTTTGCCCCACAAAGTTAGCCCTTGCAGTTTGATGGGCCTCCATTCTAGGCTCCTCACATGGTCTGGATCTCCACCATCCTGGGTAATAGCTCCGTTTTCTTCGCTTCTTGCAGTCCCTTTGCCGGTGCCCCTTCTCACCGCAATCCCAGCATCTAGGCGCTCCATTTGCCGGCGGCTCTTGCTTATTTTCCACGCGCTCACACCTGCACTCGTCTGCCGCTACCTCACGGACCCGGGCAGTGGTACGAGTTACATTTTGTGTTGCCTCGAAGTTAAGACTGTAAATCAATGCGTCCTTAACCGTCTGCTTTTGAGCTAATCGCACGGCTTGTTGCAATACCTTGTCCTGTAAGGCGCTGATGAATGCTTCTGTTGCTACGTCATCTCGATGTTCTGAGTCGTACGCTGGGTTAGCCAAAAGTGCCAGTCGCTCAATGTCTTGTGCTAGCTGCTGCAACGTTTCGCCAGACTTCTGCATCCGATGCCGTAGCTGTGCCCGATAAATCTGCTTCAGATGATCGTTTCCATAGCGCATGTCCAGCGCATTCATTATAGCAGCCGGGTTTGAATGCAACTCAACGGGGATAGTCTGAAAAAGCTCGGCAGCTGGGCCTCTTAGAGCAAGAATTAATGCAGTTGCTCGATCCTGCTCATTCCAGTGATTTATCCTAGCGCACCTTCAAACTGGATTTTGTAAATACTCCAGACCATTTGCCCGTCGAATATTGGTGCTTGCACACTTCTAGATGAGCTTTGCGCTGCGGTTATAAGCGGGGCTAGTGAGGTGGTTACTACTGCCTTCGCTGCTTCCAATTCTTTTTTCACTTTTTCCATCTCATGGTTCATTCTCTCTTCGACCTGGCTGATCTCATAGTTGATTCTCTCATCAACCTGGCTGACCTTCTCCTCGACCTGGTAAATCTTTTCCTCGACGCATTTAATTTGATTGTTCAGGCTACCGAGCTCCGCTTTTATTTCGGTTGACTGTTTTCGCACTTCCTTGATTTCGATCGCTTGTTGGTCCAGCTTCGCTGATTGTTCATCTAGCTTCGTAGTTAAATTAGACGACTGTTCATTGAACTTCGCAGTTAAATTAAATGACTGTTGTCGCTGCTCTTGCTGCATCAGCATCAACATTTGCATCAGTGCATTTTCTGGGTCCTTTGGTTTTAGTGTTTCTGCTTCTCCACCTTCTGCAACATTTTCGGCATCTGAGAGCTCACCCGAATCCAGATTAACGCCTTCCGATTCAATCGCGTCGCGCAAGCGTGCAATCAGTGTGGCCTTTGTACCTTGCGTAGCCAGATTTCGCTGTTCCAACTCTTCCTTGAGCTCCGACATGGTAAATTCATTGATTCTTAGATGCAAGTTTCGTGGCATTTTTATTGTATTGGCTTTTCGTTTTTTTTTTCAACAGTTTTTACGTTAGATTTCACAACTGTGCAGTTTAAAAATGTTTAAATGTTTTCACTTTTCGAAATTTTCTTTCTTACTTCTCGACACCATTGTCGCGTGTTATTGGTTCGCGGCCAATAATTTTAATGTTCCGGGAAAGTGAAAACGCTTTGTCTTTTAATTTAAGTTAAAAGAATTTATTTGATCACAAAAATGCACAATAAACAATTTAACAATTTAACACTTTCACTAATCTTAATTTTCACTATGAAAAAAATCTATCACTTGTCCATAAATTCCTTATCGCAATTGTCTTCTAAATCACTTCACTATTACGAAACACACTATCGCAGTTCTTATCGCGGTCGAATGAATGAATACCCCCATTCATTCAGCTCGCCTTTATATAGGGTCTCTACCTATTCACCCATTTCTCGTACATTGGCGAATGTTCTACCGAGAGGTACCTGGTAGATTCGAGCAAATTAATGAATGGAGTGACGTCACTTGCAGATGTTGATCATGCTTGTTGGGTTCTCGTGGTTTCGAGTAAATTCGTGTTCTTCATTGTTGTGAAAACAATTGTGACAGTAGCTCGCAGAATTATTTGTACATGTAACAGGAGGAATTTACCACTTTACCTGGTACAAATTGCAAATAAGAGCAGTCCAAGTGCCCTTCAACAAATAAGGTACTTCAATTTCAGAGTGGTGAGGTAGGAACGCCTCCAAAAAAGAGAAGTCAACCAGTGTTACCGGTGTCAAAGATTTGGAAATTCGGCTGCTAATTGTGCCATGCACTATCGTGGCGTTAAATGCAAAGACGTTTATGCTCCCGGTGAGTGCAAATTGGCTCAGACGGAGCCTAAAGAAAAATTATACTGCGTTAACTGCGGTGTTTTTGGTCACCCAGCATCATATCGAGGATGCTCCCGATATCAAGATGCAAAAGTTAAATTTGCTCCAAAGCAAACACAAGTACATCGTAATATCATACTTTACAACTTCGTCAAGCCCGGAGTATCATTTGCACACGCCGCTAGAGGACCAACAGAAAATGCTGGAAATAATGTAAATAATGTAAGTGGCAATAATGAGCTGCTTCTCAAAATTTACCAGCAACTTAATTCTTTATCGGAGAGAACCGACAAACAAGATTCAAAAATTAACTTTGCTTTTCAGCGTTTAGGTCTTTCAAATGCCTAATAACAACTTGTCATCCAGCCATATTCCCATGGATAGGCTTCGCCTCATATCGATCAACGTCAACTCTATCGTTGCTATACATCGACGTGATTATCTCCTTGAATTCTGTTCTCACTGAAACCCACCTCAATTCATGGCATTCCATGGAATTCAAAGATTTTGCATTCGTAAGACACGATAGGGTAGTAGGTGATGGGGGAGGTGGCACCGGGATATTGGTTAGAAGACCCTATTGTTTCCGAAATATTGAAAAAGTCGAATTCAAAAACTTTGAATTTCTTGAAGTGTCCGTCATCAAAATTTCACTGCCAGGTGGGGATAACCTCTTCGTTATCTCTGCCTATGCAACTGGTCAAAATGTTCTCAAGTTCAAGGAGGAGCTCAATTCCTTGTTTGAAATACTCGAATTGAACAGGCTGCATGATTATTATATTTTTGCCGGTGACCTGAATGCCAAGCATACATCATGGCTAAAGGCCACCAATAATCCAAGAGGTGTATTCCTGAAATCATGGATAACAGAGAACCAAATTGAATACATGTGCAACCTATATGGGTCGGAGTTCCCAACATACCCTAGGACAAATTCATATTTGGACCTCTGCATTGCTGACGCAAGACTTGAATTCAGCTTTAATAGTCCTCAATGGAAACTGCAGGTGCTTCCTTACGATAGCGACCATAACGCAATCGTAATGGAAATCAATCATCAAAGGGATGATTTCTTCCTCATTCCAGTTCAACATGAAAACCATCGGTTGAATTTCAAAAAAACAGACTGGGGAAAGTTTCAAAAGAAGTTTAATCGGGAGTACCAGAAGGAATGTCCCTCTTCTGATGGTGGCAACGCTTGCTCAATGGTTCCTAATAACAGAAATCTAAGTGACGATGAAATAGATCTCTATTTGTCGAAGTTAGAGAAGCTGACGTTGGAAACGATTGAGAAAGTTGTTCCTAAGATTAAACATCGAAACAATATCGAAGGATATGAAACACCAACCATCGCAAGGTTGAAAAGATTGAAAAGCCTTCTTTTCACCCGCGTCAACAATATTTATCCATGATTTTTGGACTACAACCATCCCTCGTTGCCTTTGTTGAAATTACACCTGAAGAATGTCCGGAACTTAATCCGTTCATACTTCAGGAGTGAGGTCAGCAATCAATGGGCGGAAAAACTGAGGGGTATTAGCCCACAGGACCCAGATGGCGTTTTCGCGAAAGTGAATAGCTTATTCCGCAGGAAGTCTCGAGTGAAGGTATCGAATCTTGAAGTCGCTAGTGATGAGATAAATCTTCTCGATAGAGCTGGTATCGAAATTGCTAGTACGACTCCGGATAGAAATGGAAACAGGATTATTTGTGAAGGATTGGATAAACTTGCCCTGATTGGAACATATTTTGAATTGGTTCATCTGCCAAACCCAGAGAGCAGGAATGAAATATTTTCGGAGGTCGTTGAAGCAAAAGTTTCCGACTTCAAATCAAGCCTGAACGGCCAATCAATCCTTCAATTCTATGAAACATTAACATCTGACCTCATACCGAGCTTGAATTTTATTGATTATTTTGTCAGCTATGAGGACTTGTGTTTCATTTTTCGCAGAATAAACAACAAAAAATCATGTGGTACTGACGGTATTCCAAACATAGTTCTCCGACATTTGCCTGAGGTTGCTATTAGGAATTATTGCATATTGTTCAACAACATGTTGAACAATTCATATTTCCCAAACGAGTTGAAAAAGGCTAAGGTATTTCCGATCTTGAAGAAAGGAAAAGAATCTTCATGCCCCAAAAGCTATCGCCCAATCAGCTTGCTGCCTAACATCAGCAAGGTGTTTGAAGTGATACTCAACAGAGCATTAAACGCCCACATTGAGAAATATTTGTTGATGCCGAATTGCCAATTTGGTTTTCGTGCCAGGCATTCGACCATACATGCAATAACGAAAGTAACCTCAGACATCTGTTGGAAACTAAACAACAAAGAATGTGTTGGAGCATGTCTCATTGATATGGAGAAAGCCTTCGATACGGTGTGGTGAGATGGACTAGTTTTCAAACTTCTTCAGGACAGGTTCCCCAGACACCTTGTCGCCATGATGCGTAGATAATATGTTATACGGGAAATCATTTGTTGTAACTGATGGAAATCTGACAACAATGCGCGAATTCAAGGTCTTGAATGGTCTACAGCAGGGAACAGTTACTGCGCCCCTGCTTTTCTCAATATTCATTCGCAAGCTATTGAACAGCTTTGATTTTAATGTCTCGCCAACGCGATCATTGGTAGCGTTTGCTGATGATCTGATCATCTATACGGCAGACCGAAAAGCTACAATAGTTCAGAGCAATCTTCAAAAAATGTTTAATGATGTGCAGCTCTACACCGACAATTGGCGAATGAAAATCAATGCGCAGAAGTGCGAAACAATTTTGTTTCGGACAACGCTGCAGGGGGCCAGTCAAGACCTGAAACGTAATTGGAAAGATTTCCACATCATGGCTGGTGAGGGTAGTTCAGAACGGGTTCCACATAAATCCTGTGTTCGATACCTCAGTGTTCATCTCGATCAGTATCTGTACTATACTGAACATGTCAAAATCATGCTCAGTAAAGCATTAAAAGTAGTCATGGCCCTTCGGCGACTCTTTCATTCCAGATACATTGATCAAAAAGTCAAAGTTATTTGTTACAAGACCCTGGTTAGGCCAAGTTTGACATACGGATGCCAGATCTGGTACAACCAGAGTGCTAGTACAATGGAAAGATTAAGAGTTTTCGAAAGGAAATGTCTTCGTGCATGTACTGGTTTGTACAGAAAGCCTGAGACGGATTGGAAGCACTATATATCGAATAGAAAAATTTATCAAACCGCTCAAGTGACAAGAGTCGATATCTTCATATTGAAACTTCTTCGAAATCATATCGCGGGATCTGTTACTGTGAGTGGAAACCCTTGGATTTCACAGCCGTTCCACCCTACAGACGGGTATATTGTGACTTGCCTTACTACTGGCTCCGTTCCTCCAGAAGCATTCGTGTATTTGGACATGAATCGATATGTTTTTGATTCTGACGGCGTCCCAATCATATATCACATATACCGACGGGCCACCGATAAGAAGATAAAATATCCTCCGAATCTGAGTTCACGAGACCAACAATTCCAATGGAGATCCTCATTTGCTAGATTCGTTGAGGCTGGTTGAGCTGAGATGGAACAATCTAGGTATTGGTGGCTGAATGACAATGTCTAAATTATTCGTGTTTATTTTCTGTTTTTGTGCTTTTTCTCGTTACTTAGTTTTTTAGATTCATCTCATTATTGCTACATCGTATTGTTGTTTATTTGTATTATAAATTAGGTATACTCGTAGGTTTCAATATAAGGTAACGTTTTTTTTTTTTGATTGAACTTATTTAGAATTAGGGTGTAACATATTAGGTATAGGATATAAGTTCATTTTTGTGTTAGTAGTATAAGTAATTTTTGAATAATGCTGGTTGGTTTTTTCTCCTTTTTCCAATTAAATCGAAAAATATCTAATAATCTTAATTAATTTAAATTTGCAAGGGTATTTTTTTCATTAAATGTGTTTAACTGATAACGTATAAATTTAGAAAGCCATTCGGGCCATTAAGTTTTTTATAGTTTTATTGTTTGGAATTTGCTTTATGTTCTTTTAAAAATTTATAACGATTGGTATAAAATAAAGCGCTTTTGACTTTGACTTTGAGGACAGCCTGCCAGCTTTATTAATAATTTCCTCATGAGTATCTTCTGACACACGTCATTTCACAGTCAGAGCTGATTGTAGCGACTGACATGTACATATGTACAACATTTATTCAGAAAAATACTTGGTTTGTTCGACATTTACATATACAAAAATAATTGAAAGGAGGCATCTACTTTTCGATCAATTAATTAAAAATAAAATGTTTAGTATTGATACAATATTGATCTTGTAAAGACAACATAAGTTTCAACTATATCCTTAGATTGTATACGGGCTAAAATTCTTTTTGATGCCTAAAAACCCATCCCTTGTTACAGGAAATTTGAGACGGTAGCTAACCGAACCACCACTTTATTTATTTATTTATTTATTTAAACTTTAAAACAGATATAATCCAATTACATTATAGACAAATAAAAAATAAAACAAAGTTTATACATACAATCAATATATCCAAAAAGGATAGTGAAAATTAAATGAAAAAGGAAACTACGTACAAAATACAATAAATTAATTAGAAATAGAAAAATTATTCTTCGAAGTTAAACAGAAGAACCGATTCCTTAAGTTTTTTTTTGAATTTAGCAAAAGACAGCGGTATTAAACCAAGACCAAGCGCGTTATGATTACGTGGGAGTCGTACAGCAGGCGAAAAAAATAAAATATCAGTGCGAGCAAAGGGAACATTGAAGACTACCGAGGATCTAGTTGGACGTCCGGTATTGAAGGAGGAAATTTCAATGCCAAGGCCTATAGGAAGCAAATTGTGATAAAGCTTGAAAAGAAGGCATTCATCGAGAAAAACTCTGCGAGAGACTAATGAAGGAATGCGCAGAAAAGACAGGCGATCACTATAAGCGCAACACGGGATACGGAATTTAACAAAAAGGAACCGAGTAAACCTACGTTGCACAGCTTCAACAGCATCTCTTAGGTAACGTTGATGCGGACTCCATATTTGCGAACAATACTCTAATATGCTTCGAACAAGAGAAAAGAATAAACAAACATACGATGAAATATCTTTAAAATCTTTTGTGGATCTGAGGATAAAACCTGACATACGAGATGCTTTAGATACTAGATGAGTTATATGCTGTCCAAAATGAAGCTTAGTATCAAAAAATACTCCCAAGTCCTTGTGGGACACCACAGCTCTCAAAGAAACATTAGCAATCGCATAGTTATAATCAAAAGAAGACTTTTTAAGGGAGTAAGTCATCTTGAAACATTTGTTTACATTTAACTTCTGCCGATTAGTTACACTCCAGCCAGCTAGTATGTCCAGGTCTTTCTGCAGAATAATACAATCATTGACAGATTCGATCACCCTGAATATTTTCAAATCATCTGCATACATGAGTGCACGGGAGTTAAGTAGGGAAGGAATATCATTGATAAATACGAGAAACAACAGAGGACCAAGAATGGAGCCTTGTGGAACTCCAGAACAGGGATAAAATGGAGAGGATTTTTGGGTATTAATGGTAACAACACAACTCCGATCAGCAACATAAGAACAGAACCAATGTACAATAGAACTGCCTAAGCCGAAATTACTCAATTTTTGGATAAGAACCAGGTGAACAACTGAATCAAAGGCCTTAGAGAAGTCTGTGTAGATAGCGTCTACTTGGTTCACCTTATCAAACTCAGCAGCAATCTTATTTGTTAAAGATAAAAGGTTGGTAAGAGTTGATCTACCTTTGATGAACCCATGCTGTTCATTGGTAAAAAACGGAAGCAACAAAGGATAAACTTGTTTGTATACAATTCTTTCCAGAACTTTGCTAAAACAGGGAAGAAGTGAAATGGGGCGGTAATTGGACACGCTTGCTTTATCTCCTGATTTGAAAATGGGAAAGACATTAGCTCTTTTCCAGCGCGCAGGAAAACAACCATCTGCGAGACTTTGGTTAAATAAGATGGACAAAGGAACACACAGCGAAGACGACAAAGATTTAGCAAATATATTGGGAATTCCATCTGAGCCACAACCAATACTGCCATCCAGACCATGTAATAGGCATTCAACTTCAACAGGGTTCACATATGCAAATGGCAAATTCATGGTTGGACCATCGATGAATGAAGATGCTGCACCACTTGTCTTACTATAAAAAGAAGAAAAATGTTGCGCAAAGAGTTCACAAATTTTCCCATTATAAGAAGACGTGATACCATCAGAATTAATTGAGTAGGGCATATCGCAGGACTTTTTCAACGAATTTATATAGGCCCAGAAAGGCTTTTTAGCACTCGATCTTATGGAGCCCTCCACATGATCAATATAATGGCTTTTAGCACTTTTAATTAAACTGTTGGCTTCAGTTCTTAGACGTTTATAACAACGTAGGTGCACCTCAGAGCCCGTCAAGTGATATTTCCTGCGGGCAGCGTCCTTGGCATTTAAGACTGAATCGATGTTGTTATTAAACCAAGGTGCATCTTTTAACCTTCTACGTGCATAGAGCAGTGTATAACTGGTTATCACGGATTCAAGAAAAATATAAAACTTTTGAAGCGCTGCATCAACACTTAAGTTTCGAAAAAAAGAAAACCAATTAACAGAATTTAATTCTAACTCCATATCAGAATATTTGGCTTTTAGAAAATTAAAGCTAGAAGGGATAAGTTTTTTTTTTGGACAAGATCACGAGCCAGAACAATCAGCAAATGAAGCGGAGGATGATGAGGATCAGGTTTTACGTAGGGGGTAAGGGCAGCCTGCAGGGAGACACAAGATTTCGGTATATTAGACAGAACTAAATCCAGAGCTTTACTGTTAACGTTAGGGATATCATTTAATTGTGAAAGTGAACAAAAAGAAAGGAAGGAGGAAAGGGTAACAGAATAATTGTCAAAAGATAGAATTTCGGAAAATGTGCTATTCCAAACAACATGGGGTAAGTTGAAATCCCCACAAATTAAAAGCAATGAAGAGGGAAAGCTGCTAAAAATGTATGAAGAAATTTCTGAAAAGAATGTTTCATAAACAAGAACGGAACTTCCACAGGGAATATATACAGACAAAATCAGTAAGGTTGTAACTGAGGACAAGGTAACAGACACAGCAATACATTCTACTGGAGGTGACGCCTTGAAATTGCATACGGAAGCTATTAAAGTCTCTTTACGAATTCCTATCAACACACCGCCTCCGTCAGACTTGCCAGAGTTTAAACGGTTACGATCTTTACGAAACACTAAATGAGAAGGAAGAACTTCAACATCCAATATATCCTCGGTCAGCCATGATTCCGATAAACACACGATGTCATCAAGAGAAACAATAGAAGAAGGTCGGAATTCATTGGTCTTGGTTCTTAGACCGCGAACATTTTGATAATATAAATTAAGAGAATTACTCATATTCTGTCCCTCCGACGAACACCCGACCGGAAATTTTTCCGCGGTTGACTTACAAACTCCTTAACAAAAACACCATGAGGCCAGAAATTAGATTTAAGCGGGGCTTTAATATCCGAACTGGTGGTGATGCGGAATGAAGCAATCGTTTGCGAGTCGAGATTTTCTGGAGTTAGCTTCTTGACTTTCAGCAAAGCAGGTTCATATCCTAACTTTGCCACGATATAACTCCTAATCAATTCTGGCTTTGTATGATAGTTCAAACGCGAGATAAAAATTTGAGTCGGTGGAGCGATAATATCGAGCGGCGGAAGATAACTCTGAGACTCAGAAATCGATGATAGTGATGTGGGTAGAGGCATTGGCGGTTGATCAAGTGTTGAATCGATGGAACACAAATGGCACCTTTTACCTGTACCTCCGATTTTGCTAAACTCTGCTGAATTGATCCAGTTTGAAACAAGGTGGCTGGGACATCATGAGGTCCAGAATCCACTAAAATAACGTCAGAAGATGCAGTCAATACAGGTTGATGATGGCTGTGCTGCTCGGCCAATGTATTCATTGAGCGATGATGTAGGAAGCCATTGTTGGAACTAAGAATGATATTTCCATCGTTGACAACAGTGTCGACGACTTTTTTGGGGGGTGATTTTGCAGTTTTTGCCTGCACAACAGTATTGACGACTTTTGTAGGGGGAGATTTTGCAATTTTTTCCTGCTGTTTAGCTTTTTGTTTTTGGCGCGTTTTAACCCCCGTACGTGAAGGTGAAGAAGGACCAGCCAGCATGCAAGAGGCAACAGCATTTTCTCCATTAGTAGCATTTTCTTCATAAGATGAGTCGTCCGTTAAGAACATTTTATCGACATCTTGCAGAGCAGATTGCACAGAGTGCAGCATAGATGTAGCTTGTTTTAAAGAAGTTTCCAAAGCTGGTTTTGCCACCTTCAATTTGTCCACAAAATGCGACATTGATGATGAACGACAACGACTGAAAACCAGTATGTTCCAGAAGTTGTAATAATTGCATCTCCAATCCGTGCTGACAAGCCCACACAGCTGCAGTGGAAAGTAAGTCCACAGAAACCCGAACACACTATGAAAGGCGAGTTTGCGACCGGGAAACGTGTTCCCAAGGATGCATCCTCGAGCCAAACTGGGATAGGGAACTTATGTATTGTACATAGTTCTAGTAAGGTTAGAAAAATAATCAATTCTTATGTTAATGTTTACAATAGAGTAGATTTAAAATTTTCTTAAGTAAGATTGATGCAGCTCAACTTAGTTTAGTTAGACTCGACGAAGTTCCTGATACTACTCCCGTATGTGCACGGTTGCTCCACAATGACATCATCTGTGATCAACAACTGCAGGAGGGACGAATCAAAAGGATGCGTGAGGAGCAATCATCGTAGAAACCGACAAGATGAGGAAATTCATTGCAGCAATTACAACAAAATTCACAAGCCGTGAAGACATCCTCCAAGCCTTCGTATGCGTTCGCTATATTTCCGCATTTTCTGGTATTTTAACCACCGCGATTCCGTCGAGTTTGGTACATGGATGGTGCTTTCTCAGACAATCTACCAGTTCTCGATGACAATACAGTAACCGTATCGCCATTCTGCGGTGTAAGTGATATCTGCCCGCGTGATCAAAGCTCACAACTGTTTCATGTTAATTGAGCAAATACCAGCATTAAGATCTCAAAACAGAATATCAATGGATTTGTAATTGCAACCGATATATTGCTGTACAATCGACTTTTGTTGTTTTTGAGACGCTACTACAAGATAATTCAGTGCGTAAATTCAAAAGTTCGGAGATGGAAACGATCAAGAAAATGAAGATGACTATGATCCAGAGTGCTTGGAATGTATGAAACATCGAAAGGACGCTATGAGTGGCAACTTAACCGAGACTGTGATGACTGTAATACAGAAATATATTGATTCAGTCATCAAAGGGCTTGCGAATTGGCTGTTCAAACATAAAAACATCAAATTACCATCACTACCAGCAACAGTACCAGTTGTTTTCTTTTGTGCCACAATAACTAAAACTTCAATCCTCGCTCCAACCATCAGTAAGCAATTACGCCGGCTAATAAAACTTTTGATGGATGAAATAAACGATGCCTAAGATATCCAGTCCCAAAAGACGCAGCACCTGCCAAACTACAACGGATCTAACAACACCGCTGAATGTCGAAGCTTATATTCACCAGGAAATCTGGATACCTGGAAAAGAAGGAAAAAAGGAACACAAAGTGTCTTGTCCAAGGGATCAAATATAAAAGTGCCACTTATCTGATAATCCTCAGTGATCCATCCAAAATCCGAGTAATCGCCAGAACCAACACCGCACCAAAAATGAACAAAACAACATTATTTCTTTACTTGGAAAACGTCAAATGTCCGTCACAGTGACAATTCCGAAAACAATATCTACGACTCCGAATTTCGGAAACACCAGTTGAAGTGTAGTGAAAATTGCGATGGAATTGCCCAATCGCACGAACCGGGTTACAATTTCGGCAAGAAAAGGAGAAATATAAGGTTCACTCCGAAATTAGCGGTGCTCCGTTGGGAGCGAGCTGATAAACGGGCGAGGGATGAAGGAAAAGACCTCATTTTTGGTGACCAGCACGTGGAGTGAGAAGACAGAAAGAAAAGTATTTAAAACAAAAGTGGACGTTAAAAGTAATTGGAAGAAAAGTTTAAAAGTAATCGGAAGAAAAGTTTAAAAGTAATCGGAAGAAACGTTTAAAAGTAATCGGAAAGCGGAAGTTTAAAAGGCAATCGGAAGAGGAAAAAAAGGAGGAAACAAAGGAAAGGAATTCGAAGGGAGGAGGATATCTCCCATCCATTGGCCATTACAGCGCAGGATCTTTTTCACCGTGCAGTCGACGACGGGAACCCTACCAGGAGGCCTCCTTCATAGATAGGTTAGTCAAAAGGAATAGTAAGAGTTGTTTTTGTAAAAAAAAGAAATATTATTATTTGCTTATTTATTTGCTTTATTAAATGTCAAAGAAGGTGGAATTTTCTTTGTTTTTAGGGTTTTGTAAAATAATTTTACAAAACCCTACTAGTTTCGCGACCAGTCTGTCCGTCTGTCCGTCCGTCCGTCCGTCCGTGTGTCACAGCAGTTTTTCTCGGAAACTACTTAAGCTAGAAACATCAAATTTTGTGAGTAGGTGTAAAGTGGTGATCTCTTCAAAGTTCAACTACAGAAAAATTTTATAAGGTATTTAAGAGGGTCTCCCCATATAGGAGAGTGACCCCCCGAAAAAAAATTTCATTGAAGGTAGCCAATATGGGTATCAAATGAAAGGTCTTGATGAGAACTTTTCAAAACAGGTCTTAGTTTGGCAAAATTTGCTTCGAGGGGTGCACAGGGAGGAGAAATACACGAAAAATTTGTGTCCCCCCCCCTTCGCGATTGGAAACCTGTGATCCGAAAAATCTGAAAAAAATCAGGAATGTAGGCCTTGGTGATAAAACAACAACAAATACGTGAGAAGTCGCAATTCACTCAACTTTGTTAGTAATAGTATGATTTATCGATTTTATGTTTTCTTGGATAAAATCTTAACGGTACCCTTAAATTCAATGAGATTCAGTATTTATAATGTTGATCTATCCTTAAAGTTCCATAAAGATTGAATCTTATTTAGCGAAGTTATAGCGGTTTGAATTTTCCTGTATTACTATGGAACAATATGCGCTGCATTGATTACTATGGCAACATATGGCTATGGAACAACATGCGCTTTTTACCGACTCAGACACTACAGTTTTGCTAGGATTTGCATGAAAATTTCAGGAATGACAGGTGTCATGTATATCTTTGAGAATCGGTTCAGCTAGTGGTATCAGTAATCGTAAAACAAAATAGTGGCTGTTTTAAATGCGACGATTGAATAATTTTGAGTTATTTTTTCCCAACTTCAACGTTTAAGGTGCATGCTTTGAACACTTGATTCAATTTAATGAATGACTGAAGATGAGTACCTACAATTAATGCTCATAAGTGAAAGAAGTCAAGGAGGTGGGAGAGAGCTCCTAGCAAACGGGTTTTGTAACCATTCTAGGATTCGAAAAAATTGGCTATGAATCGATGATAACAGTACAGGAGAGTGACCCCTGAAAGAAAAATTCATCAATCGTAGCCGATATGAGTATGAAATGAAAAGTTTTCATGGGAGCTTTTCAAAACAGTTGTTAAACTGTCAGTTTTTGCTTCAGTGGGGGTACAGGGGGGAAATACATGAAAAATGTGTTTCCTCCGTCGCGGATGGACATCTGAAATAATTATCAAGGGAGATATTTATGAGTATAACAATACCAAAAACCTCAGAAGTCGAAATTTGTTCAACTTTGTTAATAATAGTATGATCTTCGTATTTCATATTTTCTCCAATAAAATCGTCTTTGACATGTTTCTTGATTTGATTCGATCTGGTGACTGCATTTTGTAAATTGAATACAAAACCCTTCTGACATGAGCGAAGGTCTGTTTACCCAACTTGTTTTTATACTGTATTCACATGAAAAATTTCAGACACTCTTCTTTACAGGAAGTGTAACGGTTGGTTCGGGGTAATATCGCGCGCGGGAGTCCGTCAAAGTGGTGGTTTTTAGGGTTTTGTAAAATAATTTTACAAAAACCTTCTAAAATCGCGTCCTGTCTGGCCATCTGTCCGTCTGTCTGTCCGTCCGTCCGTCCGTCCGTGTGCCACAGCAGTTTTTCTCGGGAACTACTTAAGCTAGAAACATCAAATTTTGTATGGATTCTACGTCTGGCACTCGTTGCGTGTAGACGTGTTTTTAATTCGCTCCTGTCAAGAATTTTCATAAATTAAAATAATTTTTAAAAACGTCAATTACAAAGTAATTTTATAAAGAAACTTATTCCATCGTCGAACTATTCGAACAATTTATCGAGTATCTTGACTTTATCTGCGAGAAAGTTTCAAGAAAGAAAAAAAGTTTTTTTCACCGGGGGATGGAGGAGCCTGACGGCTTCCCACCGCTGGGGGACCCAGAGCCAGGCATTTTGAAAATTACAAATGATAAAATAAACAAGCGGAAAAATGAACAAGACAATTGTGAGCATGGAAAGCGAATTACGATTTCAAGCGAAGATTATGAAAAAGTAACCATGGAGAATGCAAGGGTTACGAAACAAAATGACGAATTTAAAACTCCGGATACAGAGTTTGGAAGATATGGTCCGGACGTTGTCAAATGGGAGCAAACAAAAAGCGAAGCCACAGAATACGTCCAGCAAAGAAGAGCTGATACTAACTAAGAAGAATGAAAAACAGGAAACAACAAGCAAGACCAACGGGAAAGGAGTACCAACATATAAAACGAAATCGCAAGATATGAGCAAGACAATCCATGATGCGGAAAATATCCTGAGCGCAGGAGGAGCGAACGATAGCGCCAATTATTATGCGGTGCTGTCTGCAATGCACGAAGAAATGGACGTCGAGATAGAGAGCAACGATAAGATAGGTAATATTGACAGCGATAATAATTTCATTAAATATTTAAAATTAAAAAATAAGCAACAGGAGAAGAAGCCAACCGGTGTGTCTGCTGGTCCTCCTAATAAAATTAATAAGGTAAATGAAAAAGTTCCTCCAATAAACGTTTTTGGGCAGCGTGGAGGTGATATGGCTCGGTTGTTGGCAGCCGAACATAAAATTAAAAACTTTGAAATTAAGAGAGTGACCGGTGATAAGCTCTCGATCAAGGCAAGGACACTGGCTGACTTCAAACAGGCGAAAGATGCTCTTAATAGTGTCCAAGCTCCCCATTTCACATATACGCCAAAGGCGGAAATAAATCAGACCTTCCTGTTGAAGGGCCTGGACTGTGGGGAGAATACAGTTGATCTCATTGAGTTGTTGCAGGAAGCAGCACCAACTGTTAAGTTCATCTGTGTGAAAAATTTTGCTACAAGGAGATCAACTGTAGAAGGTAAAATATTACCATTTTATTTGGTCCAAATTTCCAACGACAGCAGTCCGAGTGCCCTCCAACAGGTAAGGTACTAAAACTTTAGAGTTGTGAGGTGGGAACGCCTCCAAAAAACTGAGGTCAACCAGTGTTACAGGTGTCAACGATTCGGTCATTCGGCTGCCAATTGTTCAATGCACTATCGCTGAGTTAAGTGCAAAGATATCCACGCCCCCGGTGAATGCAAATTGGCTCAGATGGAGCCAAAAGAAAAATTGTATTGTGTTAATTGCGGTACATTTGGTCATCCAGCATCATACCGAGGATGCCCTCGGTATCAAGATGCAAGAGCTAAATTTTCCCAAAAGCAAACCAAAGTAAATCACAATCTGTTACCTCCCAACTTCATCAAACCCGGGGTATCATTTGCACTTGCTGCCAGAAGACCAGCAGACAACAATATAAATAAAATAAATAATGTAAGTGGTAATAATGAGCTGCTTCTTAAAATCTACCAGCAACTTGAATCGCTTTCAGATAGAATTAATAAGCAAGACCAAAAAATCAATTTCGTTTTTCAAAGTTTAGGTCAACATGCTCCAAAGTAGTTTGTCATCCAGTCACATTCCCATGGATAGGATTCGTCTCATCTCGATCAACGTCAACTCCATTGTTACTATACATCGGCGTAATTATCTCCTTGAATTCATTGTTAAGCAAAAGCCTGACATCATGCTTCTCACCAAAACCCACCTCAATGCATGGCACTCCATGACATTCAAGGATTTTGAATTCGTAAGAAACGGTAGGGTAATAGGTGATGGGGGAGGTGGCACCGGGATATTGGTTTGAAGACCCTATTGTTTCCAAAATATTGAAAAAAACGAATTCAAAAGCTTTGAATCTCTTGAAGTGTCCGTTATCAAAATTTCACTGCCAAGTGGGGATAACCTCTTCGTTATCTCTGCCTATGCAACTGGTGGAACTGTTCTCAGGCTCAAGGAGGAACTCAATTCCTTGTTTGAAATACTCGAATTGAACAGGCTTCATAATTATTATATTCTTGCTGGTGACCTGAACGCCAAGCATACATCATGGCTGAACGCCACCAATAATCCAAGAGGTGTATTCCTGAAATCGTGGATAACAGAGAACCAAATTGAATACAGGTGCAATCTATATGGGTCGGAGTTCCCAACATACCCTAGGACAAATTCATATTTGGACCTTTGCATTGCTGACGCAATACTTGAATTCAACTTTAATAGTCCTCAACGGAAACTGCAGGTGCTTCCTTACGATAGCGACCATAACGCAATCGTAATGGAAATCAATCATCAAAGGGATGATTTCTTCCTCATTCCAGTTCAACACGAAAATCATCGGTTGAACTTCAAAAAAACAGACTGGGGAAAGTTTCAAAAGAAGTTTAATCGCGAGTACCAGAAGCAATGTCCTCCTTCCGATGATGGCAACGCTTGCTCAATGGTTCCTAATAACAGAAATCTAACTGACGATGAAATAGATCTCTATTTGTCGAAGTTAGAGAAGCTGACGTTGGAAACGATTGAGAAAGTAGTTCCCAAGATTAAACTTCGAAACAATATGGAAGGATATGAAACACCATTCATCGCAAGGTTGAAAAGATTGAAAAGCCTTCTTCTCACACACATCAACAATATTTATCGACGATTTTTGGATTACAACCATCCCTCGTTGGCTTTGTTGAAATTACATCTGAAGAATGTCCGGAACTTAATCCGGTCATACTTCAGGAGTGAGGTCAGCAATCAATGGACGGAAAAATTGAGGGGTATTAGCCCACAGGACCCAGACGGCGTGTTCACGAAAGTGAATAGCATATTCCGCAAGAAGTCTCGAGTGAAGGTATCGAATCTTGAAGTCACTAGTGATGAGATAAATCTTCTCGATAGGGCTGGTATCGAAATGGAAACAGGATTATTTGTGAAGGATTGGATAAACTTGCCCTGATTGGAACACATTTTGAGTTGGTTCATCTACCAAACCCTGAGAGAGGGAATAAAATATTTTCAGAGGTCGTTGAAGCAAAAGTTTCCGACTTCAAATCAAGCCTGAACGGCCAATCAATTCTTCATTTCAATGAAACATTAACATCTGACCTCATACCGAACTTGAATCTTATTGATTATTTTGTCGGCTATGAAGACTTGTGTTTCATATTTCGCAGGATAAACAACAAGAAATCATGTGGTACTGATGGTATTCCAAATGTAGTCCTCCGACATTTGCCGGAGGTTGCTATTAGGAATTATTGCATATTGTTCAACAACATGTTGAGCAATTTCTATTTCCCAAATGAGTGGAAAAAGGCTAAGGTATTTCCGATCTTGAAGAAAGGAAAAGAATCTTCATGCCCGAAAAGCTATCGCCCAATCAGCTTGCTGTCTAACATTAGCAAGGTGTTTGAAGTGATACTCAACAGAGCATTAAACGCCCACATTGAGGAAAATGAGTTGATGCCGAATTGCCAATTTGGGTTTCGTGCCAGGCATTCGACCACACATGCAATAACGAAAGTAACCTCAGACATCTGTTGGAAACTAAATGGTAGACAATGTGTTGGAGCATGTCTCATTGATATGGAGAAAGCCTTCGATACGGTGTGGTTAGATGGACTAATTTTTAAACTCCTTCAGGACAGTTCCCCAGACACCTTGTCGCCATGATGTGTAATATGTTATACGGGAAATCGTTTGTCGTAGCTGATGGAAATCTGACAACAATGCGTGAATTCAAGGTCTTGAATGGTCTACAGCAGGGAACAGTTACTGCGCCTCTGCTCTTTTCAATCTTTATTCGAAAGCTATTGAACAGCTTTGATTTTAACGTCTCGCCAACGCGATCATTGGTAGCGTTTGCTGATGATCTGATCATCTATACGGCAAACCGAAAAGCTACAATAGTTCAGAGCAATCTCCAAAAAATGTTCAATGATGTACAGCTGTACACTGACAATTGGCGAATGAAAATCAATGTGCAAAAGTGTGAAACAATCTTGTTTCGGACAACGCTGCAGGGGGTCAGTCAAGACCTGAAACGTAATTGGAAAGATTTCCACATCATCGCTGGTGAGGGTAGTCTTGAACGGGTTCCCCATAAATCCTGTGTTCGATACCTCGGTGTTCATCTCGATCAGTATCTGTACTATACTGAACATGTGAAAATCATGCTCAGTAAGGCACTTAAAGTAGTCATGGCCCTTCGAAAACTCTTTCATTGCAGATACATTGATCAAAAGTAAAATTATCTGTTACAAGACACTGGTTTGACCAGTTTTGACATATGGATGTCAGATCTGGTACAACCAGAGTGCTAGTACTATGGAAAAATTAAGAGTTTTCGAAAGGAAATGTCTTCGTGCATTACTGGTTTGTACAGAAAGCCTGAGACGGATTGGAAACATTATATATCGAATAGAAGAATTTATCATACTGCTGAAGTGACGAGGGTCGATATCTTCATATTGAAACTTCTTCGGAATCATATCGCAAGATCTGTGACTGTGAGTGAAAACCATTGGATTTCACAGCCGTTCCACCCTACAGACGGGTATATTGCGACTTGCCTCGCTACTGGCTTCATTCCTCCAGAAGCATTCGTGTATTTGGACATGAATGGATGTGTTTTTGATTCTGACGGCGTCCCAATCATATATCACATATATCGACGGGCCACGGATAAGAAGATAAAATATCCTCCGAATTTGAGTTCACGAGACCAACAATTCCAATGGAGATACTCATTTGCTAGATTCTTTGAAGCTGATCGAGGTGAGACGGGGCAATCTAGGTATTGGTGGCTGAATGACAATGTCTAAATTATTCGTGTTTATTTTCAGTTTTGGTGTTTTTCGTTATTTAGTTTTTGAGTTTCAGCTCATTATTGCTACATTTAGTGTTATTGTTTATATTTGTTAAAAATTAGGTATAGGTTAGGTTTATATTATGTTTATTATGTTAGGTTAGAGATAAGGTTAAACACTTAAGTTAGGAACATTGTGATAGATTTGTTTTAGTATAAGATAAAGTTTTTGATTGCATTTATTAGAATTAAGTTAAAACATATTAGGTGTAGGATCAAAGTTCACTGTAGTGATAAGATGATAAATAATTTTAAAATAGTGTTGGTTGGTTTTTTCTCCTTTTTCCAATTGAATTGTAAAAATATGTAATAATCTTCATTGATTTGAATTTGCTATAGTGTTTTTTTTTTAAATGTGTTTAATGATAACGTACAAATTTAGAGAGCCATTTGGGCCATTACGCTTTTTATTGTTATTGTTTGGATTTTGCTTTATATTCTTTTAAAATTTATAACGATTAGTATTAAATAAAGCGCTTTTGACTTTGACTTGACTTTGACTCAAATTTTGTATGTAGGTGTAAAGTGGTGATCTCTTCAAAGTTCAACTACAAAAAATTTTATAAGTTATTTAAGGGGGGTCTCCCCATATAGGAGAGTGACCCCCCAAAAAAATTCAATTTAAGGTAGCCGATATGGGTATCAAATGAAAGGTCTTGATGAGAACTTTTCAAAACAAGTCTTAGTTTGGCAAAGTTTGCTTCGAAGGGCGCACAGGGAGGGGAAATACATGAAAAATTTGTGCCCCCCCCTCGCGATTGGACACCTGTGATCCGAAAAATCTGAAAAAAATCATGAAAGTAGGACTTGATGAGTACAACAACAACAAATACGTGAGAAGTCGCAATTCACTCAACTTTGTTAGTAATAGTATGATTTACGGATTTTATGTTTTCTTGAATAAAATCTTAACAATACCCTTAAATTCAATGGAATTCAGTACACAGATGACAATTTATAAGATGGATCTATCCTGAATTCATAAAGATTGAATCATAATTAGCGAAGCTATAGCGGTTTGAATTTTCCTGTATTACTATGGAACAATATGCGCTACATTTATTTCTATGGCAACATATGGCTATAGAACAATATGCGCTTTTTACCGACTTAGACACTACAGTTTTGTAGAATTTGTCGGGGAAGTCGCACGAAAAGTGCCAGGAATACGAACATCGTAAGATAGTAAGGATGGAAATTGTATAGTATAGTGAACATGCTGAAAGAAGTGGAAATTCGGACAGTGAAATTAACTAGTACTCACGATTGAAAAGTAATAGCCTGAAAGTGAAAAAGTTTCCTTTGCTAAAATGTCAGAAAATATTCCACTCTCCCAGAAATAATCAGTTCCCCAAAGGAGGTACATTGATGTCAACTTGTGTTTTACTCGTATGATTATAACGGATTCGTTTTGTCAAAGTGATTTGGCGCGAGGAAATAAGCTTGCGACATACGGAAATGATTCGCCGTTAATAGCACAATTTGCCGCTAAAGATTCAATTGAACTTTTAACAGCTGCGGAGCTGATTTATCCATATGCGGATGGAATACATTCTAATTGTGGCTACCCACAACGCTGAGCAATTACTGCAGGCTATGGTTGTGCAGTTTTAAAAAGGGCTGAACTCCTCTAGATGTGATTCCGATGACGTTGGTTACAAATCACAATGGAATTGTGTCGAACCATAGAGAACTGTGGCGCCTCCTTTAAATCACGACCTGTGTCCGTCTGTCCGTCCATCCGTCCGTCTGCATGTCACAGGACTTCTTCTCCGAATCTATAGAAGCTACAGCAATGAAACTTTGTGGAAAGGTCAGAAGTGGTGACTTCTTGAAAATTTTGGGGTGGAAAAATTTTTCAAATGGGTTGAAAGGGGGTCTCCCCATATAGGGAGGTGATCCTTTAAAAAAAATTTTTCACCATTGGTTGTCAAGTAAGGTGTCGTTGGAAAGGTCTCAATGGGATCTTTTCAAAATAAGTCTTAAAATTGCTTTATCTGTACCGAGGGGGGCAGGGGAAGGGGAAATGTACGAACTTTTCGCGTACCCCCCTCGCGATTGGACACCTTTCATCCGAAAAATCTGAAATACGCGAAAAATGTGCTTGTAATATTTATGAGTATAACAATAACAAATACCTCAGAAGTCAAAATTCGTTTAACTTTGTTAATAATAGTATGATCTTGAAATTTCATATTTTCTCCAATAAAATCGTCTTTGACATATTTCTTGATTCTATTCGTCGTTGTTGACTGCATTTTGCAAGTTGAGTACAAAACCCTTTTGAAATGAGCGTAGGTCTGTCTACCCAACTTGTTTTATATTTCTTGTATTAAGTATTCATAGATGTGCATGTTGTATACCTAGTTTTGTTTTAATTAAAACTAAAAATAAAACAGCAGTCTATCTCGGTTTGAAATAAATAGTAATACCATTTAAAATCAGATTGAAAATTATAAACCCATTTTATGAACCTTGCAGGTGGGGTTTTCTTCCTCAGATTGACAACTGTCAGGTGGTGAAGTGAAATTTATCAGCTCTATGAAAAACACTTTTAAAAAGTGGAATTTTAAAGTGAAATCAGCTGTTTTTTGATTTGGTGAATTTGGTGTTAGAATCTCGGTATTTTCAAGGGTGAAAATCAAGGATAAGTACATTATCTTAGAGGAAATTCTGCATTTAAAAATTCTACATTAAACCACTAGATTTTCCAATTATTCTTTGTAAGAGGAGAGGGATTCTCGTATAGTACGAAGATAATTTAGAAAATTTATACTAAATTTAGAAAATTTATAATAAATTTAGAAAATTTATAAAATTTAGAATAAACTTAATAACAATTTTTCCAACTAATTATTATTGATAATTTTCAAATTAATTTTATAAGGTGTATTAATATTATTTTCCCTATGCGTAATAAATTGATATTGCAGTCAATTTATAAAATAATAATTATCGACATACGATTAAAATAGTAGTGATTGAATCCTTTCAACTATTATTGGTAAGAGTTCCTAAAATAATAAATAAGGTAAATGTCGACGGTGGAATGCAACAAATGTGGTAAATTCAGAAAGCCCGTTGAGAATTCGGAACAACAAATAGGGTGTTATGGAATATGTAATAAGTGGTTCCACATAAGCTGCATTAAACTATCTGAAGAAAGATATCTAAAAATTATGGAGATTACTCAAGATGTTCTTTGGATGTGCTCCGCTTGTAAATCGTATAGCAAAAAATTAAAAGATGATCGTCTCATGGAACAAATGAAGCAAACAGTCAACCAGCTAATTGAACTTAAGTCTATCGTCAGTGCCTTAATGGAAAAAAACACTCATGTAAATAAAATTACATATGCAGATGTGACCAAATTGGATACTGGTTTGCAGAAAGAAAAACGCACAAACACAGCATCACAAAAAGGCATAATCATCAAGCCCAAAACCCATTCAAGCTCCGATCAAACTCTTTCCGATTTCAAATCTAAAATCCGACCCTCTTAATGCAAGATTCCACTCCAGCTAGTCCGCCGGATTCGAAATGGTGGAGCAATTATTAAGACTTCTTCGAATGAAAATTCATCTACGCTTCTCAATATTATTAAGGAAAATATGAAAATATGAGGGGATACGAAATAATGGATACGAAATAATGGAAACTAAGTCTCGTCAACCAAGATTGGTTATAAATGGATTAGAGAAGCAATTCACAAACGAGGAGCTAAGAACTGAAATCCAAAATGTGGGCCCGAACATTTTAGAAGAAGATAAAATGGAATTGGTTCACTCTAGAAGAATACGGAGCGGAAAATGGTTACATATTTTAGATGTGAATGGAACAATGTTCAAGAAGATAGCGAATAGATATGTTAATATCGACTATGGATCATACTACTTAAAGGAAGATTTTAACGTCACGAGGTGCTTCAAATGCCAAAAGTTCAATCACAAGACATCAAAATGTGAAGGGGAACTGAGGTGTGCAAAAAGTGGATCACAGCATGATACAAGAGACTGTAAAAGCTCAGCTGAAAAATGTTGTAATTGTATGGAAAATGGTAAGAAAATTGGCCATGCACACCGGGCAGATACGACGGAATACCCAGAATTAAAACGTAGGATTTTGATTGCTAAGAGAAGCATTAACTACGATGATTAATATGCCATTCAATAATACAAAGATATTTGAAGACACCCATATTTTCATCCTCTATGCTAATATAAGAAGTTTAAGAAAAAACTTAACGAACTTCAAATTTATGTAAAGCAACATTCAAATAAAGATTTAATTATACTTAATGAAGTTTGGATATATTCCAAGGAAGTGGAGTACTACAACATTCAGTGATACGATTCTGTATTTTCCTGCAGGCAGGATAAATACAATATGATAGTCATCGAACTAGTATACCCTGGAAAGAAAATAAAAATTGGCACATTTTACAACCCCACCCGACTTAACGCGCAAGACCTGTGCTTGACATTAGATGAACTATATTTTATGGAAAATAATTTGATCACAGTTGCCGATACGAATATAGATCTAATGGTTGAATCTAATGAGTCAAGGATGTACAACGACATACTAGAAACGAATGGTGCCACTATTGTGAATCCACTTCAACCTACTCGACTAGTATCTAATACCTGCCTGGATCACATAGTCACAAATTATATTCAAATTGCTGGGAAAATTGCTTATACTCTAGAGGACTGGCCAGAACTTGATCATCGTGTTTTGAAAGTTGTTATTCAAAGCATTAAAATAAATAAAAAGCAAAAGCCTGCTTACAAAGTTTTCAAATACTTAAATTAGGACCTCTTTAGATTAAATCTTAAGGGTTTATTAATTAACCAAACACCTTCAAACTTAGTGGAGCTCACAAACATCATAATGGAAGCTAAGGTCACCTCGACTACGGAGGAAAAAATAAGATGTCGTCAACGTTCATGGATAACCAAAAAAGTTTTTGAGGCAAGTAAGAACAAGCGGAAGGCTTATATGAACTACAAACGGAACATGAATGATCAATTGCTCAGGTTTATATACATCGAAGCCAATAAAATATCTAAACGTATTGTGAAAAAAGCAAAACTTTTGTATTACTCCAAAAGACTAGATGCAGCGGCCGACAATGCGCATGAAATATGGGACATAATAAATGAAGTTAAAAGAAACTCACCGCGTAACTCTACGACCCGGGATTTTACCTTAGAGAACTCATCTTCAGCAAATGCATTTGAAGCTGCAAGTAACCTCAATATCTTTTTTTCAGCTATAGGTGAAAAAATTGCCAATGGAATCCAGCCAGCGCCAACAAGCAATTTTACTTCTACAATTACGTCGCCCAAATCTTCCATTCACATGCATCTAACTAACAAAGTTGAAGTAATGAAAATTATTGATGAATTGAAGCAAAATACAGCATCAGGTATAGACAATATCACCATGGATGAAATAAAACTTATAAAGGAAGAGATAGCAGAATGTGTTGCAAATTGTCTAAACAAACATATTAGGAAGGGAACGTTTCCTGAGGAAGGAAAACTAGCAAAAATAGTCACAATCTTCAAGGAAGGAGACCGTATGGATCCAAATAATTACCGCCCGATCGCGCTTTTAACAGGATTTAGTAAAATATTCGAAAAATTAATAAACATCCGTCTATCCTCATTCATTAAGGAAAATTCAATTTTAAATTTACAACACTTTGGTTTCCAGAAAAATAAAGGAACTTTTGATGCTCTTTTCTCAGTCACGCGTTTCATAAATACAGGACTTGACAAAGGTGACTTTGTTGCTGCCATTTTTGTGGATCTGAAAAAGGGGTTTGATACGGTGGATCATGAGCATTTACTTCGTAAACTCGAATTATATGGCATTAACGGGAAACCAAATCAACTTTTTAGGAATTACTTAAAAGGAAGATCGCAGAAAACAGTAGTCAAAAATGTATTGAGCGACTTGGCACCTATGAAGTCAGGCGTTCCCCAAGGCTCCATACTTGGCCCTACCTTATTCTTGTTATACACTAACAATTTAAATACATGTGGACTAAAGGGACACTATGCACTTTATAATGATGACACATTTCTACTTTACTCGGGATGCAAAAAAGATTACATAGAGAATACCATTAATGAGGATCTAAGTACATATCATTCGTGGTTAAGTAATAATAAGCTAGCGTTAAATACTTCTAAGACCAAATACATTATTTTCAAACAGAAGAACAAGGAAGACATTAACATTGATATAAGAATTAATAGCGAAAAACTGGAGAGAGTAGCGGAATTCAAATATCTTGGACTCATCATCGACCAACGATTAACGTGGCTGTCGCATATAAACAACTAAAGAAGACAATTAGCTCCTGTTATTGGATTACTGAGAAAATATGAAGGATTTCCAAGCAATATTAAGCAGATGGCGTTAAATGCACATTACGGAGTAGTAATCTGGAGCCAGTCATCAAAACAACACCTTAATATCATCTCCAGGTTGCTTACCAAGGCTTATAAAAATATGCTAAATCTACCAATACGTACACCAACCAGATTTGTGTACCAATCAGCGAAAGCATTAACATTTACTCAAATCGTTGAAGAAGAGAAAGCCAAGTTTATTTTTAAATGCTTGAATTCAAATTCGTCGTCACATATTCAATTTATGAAAGTATCGCAGAAAAATCACTACAACGTTAGGAACGCAAATCAATTCATAATACCTTTTGCAAGAACGGATCGTCTAAAGAATGACGCTACTAATGATGCCTTGCGTATATGCAACAATCTCCCAGATTCAGTTAAGGATGCAAACTCATTTATAGTTTTTAAAAAAAGGCTTAAAGAATATTTATTTAACAACGATTGAATCTCAGTGCAATAAATTTCTACACCGCATCTTAGGGCCTTTCTTGACCCTATCGTCGAGATTGTATAGCAGAAAGACATTATTATGGAGATTCTCAGTCCAATAAATTTCAACATAGCATCTAAGGGCACTTTAAACCCTATCGTCGTGATGCTTGGAAAGACTGCTATCTTTGAAACTCAGAGTTTTTTTTCCCATGGCGTGTTACAAAGTTTTTTTTTTTTATTTCTTATCTCTTCACATAATTTGTGTGCCCCCTAATACCGGTGGTCTAATCATTGTCTGGGTGGCACAACTGAAGAAACGACAAAATGTGAAGTGCAGGTTGCACGAGCGTTATGCGACGTAGAAAGTAAGATGGAGAGAGTGGAATGGAATGGAGGTATTTAAAAAAAAAACTAGGTAAACCGTTTGAAAACTTCTATTCTATTTTGGCCGTATTTGAAGGAAACGATTTGATAGGCTCAGCTGTTAAAAATATACCGAAACAATTTCCTTTTCGTTAAATCGAAAATTTGATGGTCACTGCTGCGATCGTTACCGAAGCGACCAATGCAAGGGTCGCAAATCCCGACATAGTAAAGAAACATCCTGAAGCCAACGAGGAGATTACGCCAAAAAAAACAACGAGTGACCAGACAAATAAAGCGAAGTTGTGTGGTTGCACCGCCAACGTCGGAAATATGGCGAAAGTTGAGTATTCGGAAACGGAACGCGATAAGCTCTCCAAAGGATGGTCAAAAAGTACGATTGCCGTCCAGCGATATGAAGAAGACAGGCTATTCCGAAAAGCAGGAGATGTTCTGAAAAGAATACAATCTGCATGCGACTCCCCAAAAATCAGCAAAGCAGTAAAGGTGGGGCTCCTTGAACTAGAGGAGCTCTTAGATCGCATAGGGCGCATAGGGCTATGAAAGGAGCCGTTTAAGAGCTGAAGATGAACAGAAGGCTAAAAAGGTGTTTTGGGCGAAATCTGAAGGCGACATGCAGATAGCTACACCATTAAAAGTGAATAAAAAAATGGCTTCTAGCCCAACCGAAGGAGATCGGGATAAAAGAAGGAAGGAAGAGGCACTTGATGGGCGTGAAGCACCAGATCACGGGTTCTAGATAGTGCTTACAATGGGAGTGAAGAAAGCCGCATAGAAACTCCTTCAAAAAGTGCCAGAAAGTAAAATTTGCATGGGCGCCCCATCAAAAAAAGGACCTGATGTAAAACAGGAGAGGCAGAAGCCCCGACGAAGACCCCGGCCGCAGACACTGCTCGTAAAGCCCCAAGATGGCTGATCCTACGCAGAGGTACTGCGGGACATTAGGGGAAACGTAAGGCCCAAAGACAACAATACTACCATTAAAGTAGTACGACCAACGCGGTCGGGCCACATGCTGGTCGGATTCGGAGCATAGGCTGGCAGTAAGGAAGCATTCTGCGATGCAGTAAAGAAAGTCCACGGCAAAAGCGCAGCTAAAGCCTTGCTTGAACCGATGGCAACAATGGAAATAAGAGACATTGAAGTAGACGAGGCCATCAAAAATGGGTTCCCTAGCGTGGGAAGGATCAAAGCGAGACTGACACCAGAAAACAATGGGGGACAACGCATGGCCATAGTTGACTTGACCAAAAAGGATGCCGAACAATTCCTGAACAAGGGCAAAGTACGAATAGGGTGGGTTGTCTATAGGATACGGCGAAGAGCAACGCCTCTTCAACGTTTCAAATGCCTTGGCTATGGTCACACCAGACAAGTATGCAAATTCCCCGATAGGAGTTCCCTATGTTACAAATGCGATGAAATGGGACATAAAAGAAAAGAGTGTATGAACAGTGCACACTGTAATCATTGCAGGGATGCTGATCCAAGACCTGATTTTGGACACGTTTTGGGATCAGGAAAATACCGGATTTTCCAGGAAGCCCTAGCCCTAGCAAAATCAGAACTTTGATGACCCGCATCCTGCAGCTAAACCTACACCGCAGTTCAACCGCCCAAAATCTGCTTGAGCAGTTTGCGAGGGACATGAAAGCTGACTTCTTTCTGCTGAGTGAACAACACCATGATCAAAGTTCTGCATCATGATATCGAATTGAAACTGGTACTGGCACCATTTGGGTTCAAAATAGTGATTTCCAGGCGGAGAGCTGTGGACGTGGGGATGGTTTTGTGTGGGTTCCATGCTCAGGGACCTCTTTCTTTAGTATGTACCTAATGTCAGATGAATCGACATCATTTTCCAAGCCAAACTTTATGCTGTGGAGGGTGCTGCCTCGAACGCAGATGTGAACGTGCTCGTTGGGGGAGACTTTAACGCAAGAGGAATTGAATGGGGAATGCCTCAAACAGATCCGCGGGGAAAACGAATTCTAGAAATGGCAGCTAGGACAGCACTCGTCGTACTAAACTCCGGAAATACACCGACTTTCCACCGTATTGGCTGCGAAGGAACCATACCGGACGTGACATTCGCCTTGGAGTCCTTAGTACGGAGGATACACAACTGGAGAGTAATAGAGGACTACTCAACCAGTGATCATCAGTGCATTCTGCTTGAGATCAGCGATTTTGTCTCCCGATGTCAAGAGGTCCGTCGAAGTTCTCACAGCAGGTGCACCGCTGCAGGGAGCTTCGGAGGGACGGAAGAACTGGCAGTTCAAGACGTGGTGAACTCAACTATGTGCACCATCACGACTGCTTGCAATGCATCTATGTCCCGTCAAAAACCCCAGCACGGCAAGTCCCAAGTGAGCTGGGGGTCAAATGAAATCGCTAAAAAACGAAGGGAGTGTCACAAGCTTCGGCGTGAGGCCCAACGGGCACGGAACCATGACGAGGCATGCAACTGGGTGGCACCATATAAGTCGGCCAGGAATTGCCTTCGCGAATTGATCAACAATAACAAGGCTCGCTGCTGGCAAGACCTAGTGGACAACGTGAACAAGGATCCGTGGAGCCTTGGCTACAAACTAGTTATGCGGAAGCTTGGTGCCCTACGGAAGCCTTGTATACAGGATGTGAAAAAGATGGACGAGATAGTATGAGCACCCTTTCCCGCCCATCCCGTTCATGTTGACGCTGTCCATGGTGAAACAGCAGTAGAGTACCCACTCTTCACACAGCCGGAAGTGGAAGAAACATTGCTTTCGTTGAAAGCGAGGAAGGCTCCAGGTCCAGATGGTGTTCCAGCTGAGGTGTTGCGGCTTGTCTATCACCATTTTCCTGACTTGCTGCTCAGCACATTCAACGCTTGCCTACGGGACGGGGTTTTCCCGGTACGATTGAAGGTGGCGAGGCTAGTTTTGATCAGCAAGGGGAAGGGAAATCCCGAATCCTCATCTGCATACCGTCCGTTATACATGCTAGACACGGCTGGGAAAGGGCTGGAGAAACTCATCAAGGGAAGACTCCATGACGCGATTCGTGCTGCTGGGGACCTATCTCCTCGGCAGTTCGGCTTTAGAGCAGAACCTTCTACCATTGATGCGATTGCAGAGGCGGCGAGTGCGGTCCATAAGGCAGAGGCATATAGTCGCACCAAGCGACGGATCGTCCTGTTGGTGACACTCAACGTCAGGAATGCCTTCAATTCCGCTAGATGGGTGGATATTCTGGACACGCTGGAAAACTCTTTTCAAGTTCCAGAATATCTAATGCGGCTTTTGAGGTGCTAGCTGAAGGACTGAGGCCTGCCCTACGATACAACACAGGGCTAACGAAGGATGGAAATTATATCGGGTGTTACCCAGGGATCTATCCTTGGTCCGGACCTGTGGAACGTGTCTTACGACGGGCTACTGAGACTCGAGATGCCAGATGAGTCACGCTTGGTCGGCTATGCGGATGATGTTGCGGCTCTGGTCGCTGGACGCACCGTTGAACAGGCGCAACTTAGGCTAGGTATGCTAATGCGCCTAGTGAGGGGCTGGATGACTCCTCGTGGGTTCAGTTCAGCACTGGAGAAAATCGAAGTGGTCATCTTGACAAAAAAGAGAATCCTTAGAGTAAGGATGATCAGTATTGGAGATATGCAAATCGAATCAAAGCCATCGGTGAAGTACCTGGGGCTACTGATCGACTCAAAGATGAGTTTCTCTGAGCAAATCAGGGCAACGGCTGAGAAAGCTGCTTCAGGAGTGTCGGCTCTAAGTCGACTTATGGCCAACGTAGGGGGACCCAGCCCATCAAGAACACGCATCTTGATGAGTGCTGTAGGCTTAGTGCTACTGTACGGAGCAGAGGTATGGGGCGCTGCTATCAGTAAGGAGGTATACTCAAAAATTTTGGCACAGATACAAAGAAGAGGAGCACTGAGGATTGCATCTTCATATTCGACAGTGTCTGGTTCAGCGTTGCGAGTCATTGCAGGCGTGATACCTGTCACCCTCCTTGCTAGAGAGCGCCGCGTTATTTACCTCCACCGAAACGAGGATGCAAAGGAGATGGTTGTCCGCGAGGAGAGACAGCGCTCACTGAAAGATTGGCAGCAGTCTTGGGTAGATCGCACGTGGAGAAGGTGGACTGCGCGCCTCATCCCGGATGTGAGACCGTGGCTGAATCTAAGGCAATATGAGACAGACTTCTATCTGAGCCAGCTTTTGAGCGGGCATGGGTGTTTTCAGTCATACCTGCACAAGATTGGTAAGTCACGGTCCCCTGATTGTCGGTTTTGCCCAGGAGAGGAGGACAATGCCTGCCACACATTTTTTGCGTGCACAGAATGGGTCACGCTGCAAAGAGCCCTCTACAGGGAGACGGGAGAGCTCACCCCGGATAATATAGTTGCGGTGATGCTCGAATCGGTTGACAAATGGAACCAGGTAGCACATTGCGTTCAGGCAGTCCTTAAAGCAGAAAGGGACTGTCAGCAGCTGGGGCTGGGGGATTGCTTGTTTGGCACTTTCTCTTCCCCTCCTCCCCTGTTCCCTTTCACTAGAAGTGGGATCTCCAAGCTTGAAGGCACCTCACGGCGTAACAAAACGAGACCTGGCCCGAAGTAATGTGTCAAACGGTTCCAGGCTAGGTTCTCAGGTTGACAGGAGAGGTGTTTAGTGGGTAGTCTAGCCGGAGTCCCATACTCTGTGCATAGATGGGCATTCGCCTCCCTTCCACAAAAAAAGATATATATATATATATTTTACGCAAAGTTGCTACGAATCAAAAGGTCAATACATGGAGCTCTGGCTAATTATTTAATCATTACAAAAACATTTTCTGCTCTCATTAGCGTTTTCTATTCAATTTGTTTTATAATTTAGAAATTTTACCAAAATTTTAATATATTTTGGTTTCACTAAAATTTATTCTCCTACGAAATCACCAAAAACATTTTCATATTTATTGATTTCCTAATATGGTTAAAATCACTATATATTCTACATTTCTATAAAATTTCTAACTGTCAGCGGCTAAGCGAGCCTTTTATTGCTCCTTCAACAATTTTTGGACAATTCAATAACCGACTCTTTCGTTCACCGGGGCTACTTGCCGGTAATCTGACACGCAGGTCCCTGTGTGGGTGCCAATTAATTAAATGAGTCGTGAAATTGAATTTTTAAAAAGGACGCTTATTCCGTTTTGACGTACAATTACAACTAAACTATTTTAAAATGTGTTTATAATTAACTAAACTAGAAAAGTGGTAAATCCTTGCAACGTGACTTGCCGGATACCGCTCAGACGTTCCCATGCAAAGATCTGAGGTGTGTTGCAATTGCAATAAGTTCGTGGCAGTTGCCTGGAATTTGAAATTTTGCAGGGATTGCTGTTGTTGACTTTCGAAGATGTTTTCTGTGTCTTTAGTTAGAATTTCGTGGAAATAGCTTTGATATTTATTTTTATGTGTTTTTTTCCTTAACTTGTACGAGTGGATGCTTTCTTTGTTTCTGTTCTACACACACAAAATTTCTGTATATGTTATGATTCCATTTTTGTTGCTTTCAGCGAGATACATAGGTGGGCATCCATAAACTATTGGTATAAGGTCGAATACCATAAGCAAAGTAGTTTTTCTCGGCCTATGTATTATTTACATAAGTGCCCGATGCTCTCTCACATCTCTTTGCATCGCTCATCTTGTATTGCACGCAGCGAGCTCCATAATTTTGGCACGGCTGCGGGGAACGGAACAATTTTGCATCCCGAAGCCTTCTTTCGAGACAATGGGACAAATAGATGCAAAATGGGAAGTCCCGTTCAAAATGGGATGTTTTGCCACGTTAGTTTTATACAAGAGAATTCCCGTTTCATTGGCAACCACTTGCGGCCCCACTTTTTCCTTTATTTTAGCGATTTTTCCACTTTTATCGCTAAACAACCGATATCTAGCGACAACAACATTACTAAAGGGTTTTCCAATAAGAGGTGTTATTTTGAATAGCCCACTATTTCAACAAAGCATTGAAATTATTAAAATTCACTATAAAAATGGTGAAAATTTTCCAGAGACGGTTCGTAAAGCTCGAACATTTTTGGGTCGCCGTGAAGCACCTTGTCGGACCGCAATCAGAAATTGGCGGAAAAACCCGAGCTATTGGGACAACTTAGTGATGTGAAGAATAAAACCCGTGCACGTCACTCAAGAAGAACCGAGTGTTGAAGAAAACCTAGGTTATTAGGCATTCCACAAACGTCATTACACCGTATTTCGCATAAAGATTTGGGTCTTAAGGCTAATAAAGTTCGGTGAACACAAGAGCTCAAGCCGGACGATCATCAACAACGTCGTGTCTTTGCTGATTGGGTCCTTGAAATGCATGAAAATTATCCGGAATTCCATCGAAAAATCATCTTTATTTATTTATTTATTTATTTACTTCATCACTATTTTACAGAATTAATAATCCCAATTATAAAATAGAGCTAATAGATTACGTGTTAAGGTTAAAATATAAATATCATGTAAGAATTAATCTAAAGTTAACAATTAAGTAGTTACTGAAATTAACGACAAAAGAATTTATTGCTCGTAGAGTACTCTCCGCAGCATGTTTTTGAATGATTCAAATGAGCCAGAAGGAGGACCAAGCTGGAGATTAAGATGGTCTCTTACCATACGAACCATCGGTGAGTGACTGTAAGGTACGGTTCTGGCAAACGGTATAGCGTAGTATTGCGACGACCTAGTGCGAGAAGGGGGCGTATGCTAATGGCGTTGTATAATTTCGACGATAACATGCCTCTCGATAATTTAAGTTAGAAGCATTGATCCAGGAATTGCCTTCTTACCTGCAGTGAATGTAAACCAAGGAGATTCAGGCGATCGTCATAAGGGCGATACGGGAGAACCTATGCTGTACAGATTCAACCGCCACCATGAGATAATTAAGATGTGGGAACCATATCTGGCATGCATTTTCAAGAATTGGGCGACCCAACATGTCGAATAACCGAACACAGGTTTGAAAGCTGAAACATCTATGAGAGCAACGTAGGACAAAGCCCGCGATCCGAGAAGCTTTCTTGGTTATTTCCAAAACGTGAACATTGAATTTCAACTGAGAATAAAATGACACACCTAAGTCCTTGAAACTCTCAACCGAAACGAGAACTGAGCTTTCGATACAGTATGAAAATTGAATGGGGTAAGTTTTATTGGTAAAGGTCATGGAAAGGCACTTATATATGTTAAGTTGAAGTCGATTTCTTTTACATCACGAGGACAAAAAATTTAAGTCGAACTATCTTCAGGTCATTAGCATATAGAAGGGGGTTGGATGTGAAGATAGCTGGGAGATCATTAATAAAGAGGTTGAAAAGAAGTGGACTTAAAGTTGATCCCTGTGGAACACCAGAAGTTGGGACGAAAGAGTGTGACAAAGGTCCATTACAGATAACCGTGCAGGAACGATGAAAGAGAAAGGAGTGAACCCAGGAAAGAAGAGATTCCTGAATGCCGAAACGGCGGAGCTTGTTGATCAGGATGTTGTGATCCACACTATCGAATGCTTTCACAAAATCAGTGTAGATCACATCAACTTGACCTCCTAAGTCAAGGGTGATTGCAACGGTGTTGATAAATTCCCCTAGGTTGGTTACGGTAGAACGTCCTTTTACAAATCCATGTTGATTTTCGGATAAGTTGGGGTGCAAAACATTATAAAGTTTACAGTGAACAATGCGTTCCAGGATTTTTCCAAAGCACGATAGGAGTGAAATGGGTCTGTAATTAGAGGCCTGGGAGTGGTCACCCGCTTTATGGATGGGGAGGATATTTGCACATTTCCGAACGTCTGGAAAAGTACCCTTTTCGAGACTTGAATTAAAGATATGAGCGACGGGAATACATAAGGATGAAGAGAGGGATTTGATAAAAATGTTAGGGATTCCATCATGGCCGACTGCGCTGCTAGAATTCAGGGGCTGAATTATCTCAGCGACCTCTAAGGGGCTAGTGTATAAATCAACAATTAAGTCTGGAGTGGATTGAGGGTTTTCATCAGAAGTAGAGGTCGGGGAGCTATAGATGGCGGAGAAATAGTCAGCAAACATGTCGCATATGGCCTAGTCATTGTAGACTAAGTGGTTCTGGTATGACAATGCATTGATATGCCGACGCGAGTCTTTTAAAGAGTTGACATAAGACCAGGAGGATTTAGGGTTATTAGCAAATTATGCTTCAATTGTTCTCAAATAAGATAACTTTGTGGATTTACACACTTTTTTGCATTAGTACGTAGGTGGCAAAATTCGAAGAGGTCCAGTTCTGATCTCGAACGTAAGTAGCGTTTCCTGGCTGAGTCCATCAAGGACAAAGCAGATGCAACTTCTCTCGTGAACCACAAAGGAAGATTTTTGCGTGGTCGTGAGGTCGGTGTATGCAGTGGGATAATGCTGTTAAGCACTGCATAGAATTGCTGTGTTGCGAGGTTGGGGTTGTCTAGATTGAGGGTGGCTTGCCAATTAATGACATCAATATCAGCAGCTAAGCCTTCGTAGTTAGCCTTGAAGAAGTTAAATCGACTTGGTTTCTCTTTAAGCTTGCCACGTATTGGATCCAATGATAATCGGATCTCTAAAGGAGGATGATGAGGGTCCGGCTTAACATAAGGAGAAGTAGCATGGAAAACAGGATCTGCAGCAGGGTTGTTAGAGAAAATTAGGTCAAGAATGCATTTGGAAGCATTCATTACATAGTTTAGTTTTTAGGCTACAGTGGGATAAAAACGAGGATAAGGCTATAGCAAGGTCATCAGAAGAAGCAATGGATTTAGCTTCTGCATCTCAGTTAACGAGAGGCATATTGAAGTCCCCACAGATTAAAAACTGCGAAGAGGAGCTGGCATTAATTATAAAGCTCGATAGTTCACTAAAAAGGATTTCATACGATCTTAAGTGAGTTCTACAGGGAATGTAAATACAGAAGACAAATAGTGAACAGTTGTGAAGAGAAATTTGAACTGCTACGCCTTCGATTGGTGGTGACGGAGCAAAAATACTGACGAGTCTACAATGCAACTGGTTGTTTACAGCTATTAGCACGCCTCCACCATCCCGTTTACCGGAAGTAGATCGATCCCGGTCATATCTAAAAATTACGTGTTGAGGAAAGATTTCTTTGTCCACGATCTCATCATTAAGCCAGGTTTCGGTTAAGCCTATGATGTCATCATTAGCCAGAAGGGATGCAAGGTTGATTGTGTCCAGCTTTGTTCTTGTACCTCTGACATTTTGATACTAAAAATTAACGTAATTACTAAAAGTATGGCTATTTAGGTTCTCGCTTGAGGTCTGCTGGACGACCGAAAATTTTTCCGCGACTGGCGTTCGAAACTTTTCACAAGAATTCCCGGAGGCCAAAAGTCAGAGCTAAGCAAAATCTGCATATCAGATGAAACCGTAATTTTAAATGAAGCCACGATACGATTTGTTTGGCTATCTCGCGTTAACTTTTTGCAATGCAAATACTGCGGAGAGCAACCTAGTTGCGTCACAATATACTCTGTAATTTCAGATATGGGAGTATCAAAAGCAAGACGCGATATAAGTATTTGAAGCGGAGGTGACACCACTCTTGACGAGAGACCAGAACTTAAGATTGGTGTAGGGTTCGATGAGCAAGGAAACGTTTGTTCTGCATTTGCTAGCGGAATATTGGGAGCTTGCAGAAGGTTCACCTTTGAATTGTAATTGGCGCTAAGCAAATGGTGTTGAATTGATGTTTGGTTCATTCCGCTTTGAACAAGACAATTCGTGACGGGTATGGATTGATTATTTCCATTTTTGACTGGCGGGTTCTTGAGTGATTAGGCCCATTTCCACCTCGGTGACTTCGTCAACAAGCAAAATTGTCGCATCTGGGACTCGGAACACCCAAAAGTTATTGTTGAAAAGCCTCTCTATCCTCAACGTGTGACTGTTTGGTGCGGTTTATGGTCCGGCGGAGTCATTGGACCTTACTTTATCGAAAATGAGGCTGGAGCAACAGTTATGGTGAATAGATTCCGCTATCGAGAGATGATTAATGATTTTTACGACCGAAATTGTATGGTATTGATCTGGACAACGTTTACTTTCTACAAGACGGCGCTACGTGCAACACAAGCAACGAAACCATTGATCTTTTACGGGAAAAGTTTCCAGACCGTGTTATCTCTCGAAGATGTGATCACAATTGGCCAGACATCTTGTAATTTAATACCCTGCGACTTCTTCCTTTGAAGCCACGTGAAAAAAGGTCTACGCCAACAGTCCAGCGTCGATTCAAGACCTCAAAGATGGAATTCGTGAACATATCGAGGACATAAGCCAGCCACTTTGCGATTTGGTTATGGAAAATTACATGAAAAGGATATGGTCCTGTAATCGTGGTCGTGGTCATTTGCCTGATGTTATTTTTCACTATTAACGGCATACCTTCTTCTTTATAATAAAATAAACATCCGATCATTTGTATTAAAAAATGGCATTTTTCTTTTAATATCCAAATAACACCTCTTATTGGAAAACCCTGTAGTTACAAATAAAATAAAATTCTTAGAAGGTACGAATCAGCATCATACTGTCTATTGGTTGATTCCCATATTCTAAACATAAGTTGGTCGTCTTTTTCAATTGATGTACTCGTATTGTATCATTGCGAGTTCGCAGAAAAAAATGATTATACATAGCAAGTTAGAAAATAAAATTTAAAAGAATTTGACAAGTAACACTCATTTGAACAGGATTGACGTGCACTAAGCACGCGACCTTCCCTAATTTACATGCTGAAATCCCTCCCCAACAAAATCAAACACAGAAAGCACAAGCCACTGTATGCACTGAACCCTAAGGGTATGTTGCAACCGGTTGCATGCATACTGGAAGAGACATTAACAACTTTCTGACTTCTTTGGTATTTAAAGGCGTAATGAAGGGCTACAGTAGTACTACCATTCTATTAAACACCCTTCTTCCTTCACTCAAGACCAAGTCTGCGGAAACTACGCTCAACCAACTTCAGGATATTGTTGTTTAGTTCTTTCTTATAAAAGGGATGTTCCAAGATTTTAATTTATGACACTTGTGAACTTTTCTCGTTTATATGTTTTTCTCCTTTCATTTTTTACATTTCCTTCTCTATAGTGCTCTCCTCTCAATTGTAACTTATGTTGATTGCGATTTTCATTTGTTCTTGCCGTAGACGTGCTTTATATGGGGATTGTGTCACTTGTTTTTGCACGTTAAGGACGACTACACGAAAGTTGAGCATTTCTGTGTGAATTCATATTCTTGCTGGTAGCATCTACAAGTACTAATAGGGGAGTAGACTGCGAAAAGCAACAAAGTACACTGTTCGTTGCTCTGATATGGAAATGAGGCCAAGTAGTTGATGATAGACGAGGTTAAATGGTTTGTGCCCTGAGGGTTCTTCGGAGAGAGTAGTCGAGAGTTTTTTACTTTTTATAGAGGAGGTAAATGCGACTGGTGCTAATTTATACTTTTTGTTTCTTTTTACTTTATTTTCAGATAAGAAGTTAGCTAATGGCGATAAAGAAAGGAGAATGTTCGGGTTGAAAAGCGACATTAACTCAGAAAGCAATAAATAAATTATTCGAGATTATTTTACATTGCTGAAAACTGTCAGGTTTATGCATACAGTTAGAATGCTCTGCCGTTTGATGTTGCTTTGAGACAACTGGCCAATCCCATATGTGCTATAAGACAAGCGGCGTCAAAAATCATTCTGCGCTAAAGTGAATTTCGAATGAAATTACCTGCATCTAAGAGCTTCAAGGAAAGCGTTCAAGTCAGTGAACAATTATTATGTTCATATTAGTCAGCGAATTCAAGCGATTCCACGAAATCAATCACAACTTAGTTACACTTTACTTTTGATTTTAATCATTTTCTTCTTTAACTTTCTCGAAGTCCACTTTTTCCATTCTAGCATTTCGCAAAATTGCAAGTCAAATTGCACATCGCAACGAAAAATCATCATCATTTATGGTGCGAAAGCCCAAGCTGGGTCTTGGCCTCCTCCTATGATCACGGCTTCGTGACCTCTTTGGCCAGTTGTTTATTCCTAATAAGGATTTGCTGTCAGCTTCTATCGTGTCTTCCCATCGAGTCCTCGGTGTTCTCGCTGGACGTCTACCTTGACCTCTACCGTTTAATGTTCCTTTAAGTAGCCGGTTTTCATCCATGATTTCTACATGGTCTGCCATCAGAATCAATTTTTATACTCAATCAGGAGAAGTTCCCCACACACCTTGTCGCCATGGTGCTTAACATGCTATACGGGAAATCATTTGTTGTAACTGATGGAAATCTGACGACAAAGTCTTCACAGGTTTACAGCAGGGAACAATGACTGTGCCTCTGCTCAATATTCGTTCGGAAGTTATTTAACGCGGCTCGCCAACGCGAGATTTGATCATCTAAAGTCAAAGTCAAAAGCGCTTTATTTAATACCAATCGTTATAAATTTTTAAAAGAACATAAAGCAAATTCCAAACAATAGAACTATGAAAAACTTAATGGCCCGAATGGCTCTCTAAATTTATACATTATCAGTTAAACACATTTAATGAAAAAAATACACCAGCAAATTCAAACTAATTAAGATTATTACATATTTTTTGATTCAATTGGAAAAAGGAGAAAAAACCAACCAGCATTATTCAAAAATAACATATATGTTACACCCTAATTCTAAATAAGTTCAATCAAAAAAAAAAAAAGTTACCTTATATTGAAACCTATACCTAATTTATAATACAAATAAACAGCAACACTAGATGTAGCAATAATGAGATGAAACAAAAAACTAAGTAACAAGAAAAAAACACAAAAACAGAAAATAAGCACGAATAATTTAGACATTGTCATTCAGCCACCAATACCTAGATTGCTCCATCTCAGCTCAACCAGCCTCAACGAATCTAGCAAATCAGTATCTCCATTAGAATTGTTGGTCTTGTGAACTCAGATTCGGAGGATATTTTATCTTCTTATTGGTGGCCCGTCTACATATTTGATATATGATTGGGACGCCGTCAGCATCAAAAACATATCGATTCATGTCCAAATGCATAAATGCTTCTGGAGGAACGAAGCCAGTAGTGAGGCAAGTCACAATATACCCATCTGTAGGGTGGAACGGTTGTGAAATCCAAGGGTTTTCACTCACAGTAACAGATCTTGCGATATGATTCCGAAGAAGTTTCAATATGAAGATATCGACTCTTGTCACTTGAGTGGTTTGATAAATTTTTCTATTCGATATATAGTGCTTCCAATCCGTCTCAGGCTTTCTGTACAAACCAGTACATGCATGAAGACATTTCCTTTCGAAAACTCTTAATCTTTCCATTGTACTAGCACTCTGGTTGTACCAGATCTGGCATCCGTATCTCATAACTGGTCTAACCAGGGTCTTGTAACAAATAACTTTGACTTTTTGATCAATGTATCTGGAATGAAAGAGTCGCCAAAGAGCCATGACTACTTTTAGTGCTTTACTGAGTATGATTTTGACATGTTCAGTATAGTACAGATACTGATCGAGATGAACACCGAGGTATCGAACGCAGGATTTATGTGGAACCCGTTCTGAACTATCCTCACCAGCCATAATGTGGAAATCTTTCCAATTATGTTTCAGATCCTGACTCGCCCCCTGCAGCGTTGTCCGAAACAAAATTGTTTCGCACTTCTGCGCATTGATTTTCATTCGCCAATTGTCGGTGTGGAGCTGCACATCATTAAACATTTTTGAAGATTGCTCTGAAGTATTGTAGCTTTTCGGTCTGCCGTATAGATGATCAGATCATCATCAAACGCTATCAATGATCGCTTTGGCGAGACATTAAAGTCAAAGCGGTTCAATAGCTTGCAAATGAATATTGAGAAAAGCAGGGGCGCAGTAACTGTTCCCTGCTGTAGACCATTCAAGACCTTGAACTCGCGCATTGTTGTCAGATTTCCATCAGTTACAACAAATGATTTCCCGTATAACATATTGCACATCATGGCGACAAGGTGTCTGGGGAACTTGTCCTGAAGAAGTTTGAAAACTAGTCCATCTCACCACACCGTATCGAAGGCTTTCTCCATGAGACATGTTCCAACACATTCTTTGTTGTTTGGTTTCCAACAGATGTATGAGGTTACTTTCGATATTGCATGTATGGTCGAATGCCTGGCACGAAAACCAAATTGGCAATTCGGCATCAACTCATATTTTTCAATGGTGGCGTTTAATGCTCTGTTGAGTATCACTTCAAACACCTTGCTGATGTTAGGCAGCAAGCCGATTGGGCGATAGCTTTTAGGGCATGAAGATTCTTTTCCTTTCTTCAAGATCGGAAATACCTTAGCCTTTTTTTCACTCATTTGCGAAATATTAATTGTTCAACATGTTGTTGAACAATATATAATAATTCCTAATAGCAACCTCAGGTAAATGTCGGAGAACTATATTTGGAATACCGTCAGTACTACATGATTTCTTGTTGTTTATTCTGTGAAATATGAAACAAAAGTTTTCATAGCTGACAAAATAATCAATAAGATTCAAGCTCGGTATGAGGTCAGATGTTAATGTTTCATCGGAATGAAGAATTGACTGGCCGTTCAGGCTTGATTTGAAGTCGGAAACTTTTGCTTCAACAACCTCTGAAATTATTTCATTCCTCCTCTCTGGGTTCGGCAGATGAACCAATTCAAAATGTGTTCCAAACAGGGCAAGCTTCTGCAATCCATCACATATAATCCTGTTTCCATTTCTATCCGGAGTCGTAATGTAAATTTCGATACCTGCCCTATCGAGAAGATTTATCTCATCAGTAGTGACTTCAAGATTCGATACCTTCACTCGAGACTTCTTGCGGAATATGCTATTCACTTTCGCAAACACGCGATCTGGGTCCTGTGGGCTAATATCCCCCAATTTTTCCGCCCATTGATTGCTAACCTCACTCCAGAAGTATGAACGAATTAATTCCCGGACATTCTTCAGGTGTAATTTCAACAAAGCCAACGAGGGATGGTTGTAGTCCAAAAATCGTCGATAAATATTGTTGACGCGGGTGAGAAGAAGGCTTTTCAATCTTTTCAACCCTGCGATGGTTGGTGTTTCATATCCTCCCATATTGTTTCGATGTTTAATTTTGGGAGAGACTTTCTCAATCGTTTCCATCACCAGCTTCTCTAACTTCGACAAATAGAGATCGATTTCATCGTCAGTTAGATTTCTGTTATTAGGAACCATTGAGCAAGCGTTGCCATCATTAGAAGGGGGACATTGCTTTTGGTCTCCCGATTAAACTTCTTTTGAAACTTTCCCCAGGCTGTTGTTTTTAAATTCAACCGATGGTTTTCATGTTGAGCTGGAATGCGGAAGAAATCATCGCTTTGATGATTGATTTCCATTACGATTGCGTTATGGTCACTATCATCACCTGCAGTTTCCGTTGATGACTATTAAAGCTGACATCAAGTCTTGCGTCAGCAATGCAAAGGTCCAAATATGAATTTGTCCTAGGGTATGTTGGGAACTCCGACCCATATAGAGTGCACCTGTATTCAATTTGGTTCTCTGTTATCCACGATATCAGGAATACACCGCTTGGATTATTGGTGACGTTCAGCCATGATGTATGCTTGGCATTCAGGTCACCGGCGAAAATATAATAACTATGCAGCCTGTTCAATTCGCGTATTTCAAACAAGGAGTTGAGCTCCTCCTTGAACTTGAGAACATTTTGACCAGTTGCATAGGCAGAGATAACGAAGAGGTTATCCCCACCTGGCAGTGAGATTTTGATGACGGACACTTCAAGAAACTCAAAGTTTTTGAATTCGAGTTTTTCAATATTTTGGAAACAATAGGGTCTTCTAACCAATATCCCGGTGCCACCTCCCCCATCACCTATTACCCTATCGTTTCTCACGAATGCAAAATCCTTGAATGTCATGGAAAGCCATGCATTGAGGTGGTTTTCAGTGAGAAGTATGATGTCAGGCTTTTGCTTAACAAGAAATTCAAGGAGATAATCACGTCGATGTGTAGCAACGATAGAGTTGACGTTGATCGATATGAGGCAAAACCTATCCATGGGAATATGACTGGATGACAAGTTGTTCTTAGGCATTCGAAAGATCTAAACGCTGACAAGCCAAGTTAATTTTTGAATCTTGCTTGTCGATTCTCTCCGATAAAGAATTAAGTTGCTGGTAAATTTTGTTCTGCATCTTGAGTTTTCTTCCCTCTCTTGTACATATCTTCGAGCGTTTTTAGTCTTAGTCTCATTCCTGTATTGCACCTTGGAATCGCCTTACTTCTTGTTTGTCTTCGACTACTTGAGTCTTACGCCCGTCAACTGCGAAATCCTGGTTACTCGTGTGTCTTCTTTCATTGACATTTGCTGCCAATTTTGTATTGCTACTCTCCCCGGGGCCCCCCAATGGAGGGAAGCCGTCGGGCTCCTTCATACAGCAGTCCCGTGTTAGTCCTTGGCTTATTTGCTTTTGTCGATTTTTCGAAGTCAGATAATATTCGGTATGATTCCTTCGAAGATAAATGCTCTTTCCAATAAAATCAAAATTTGCTTTTGACTGACTTATAAAAAATTACTTGAATTTTTTTAAACTGACTTTTATGAAAAATTAATGAATTTTTAAAATTAATGACAGGAGCGATTAAAAACACATCTACACGCAAGGAGCGCTTGGCGTAAAATATTAAAAACACGTCTACACGCAACGAGTGCTAAATGTAGAATCTTGAAAACGACCGTCATGTTACCGTCAATGGAGAGAGCTATCGCTTTATATGTCATTGGAAGGTTATTTGTAGCCAGAATTGGATGAACTTAGCATCAACGACGTGTCACTAGCCACACAGAACGCTTCACGATCGATTATGTGCTTAATGGAAAACCCTATATAAATAAGGACAAACCAATTTTCATAATTTCTCATCCGTGTTAATTTAAAACTTACAATCTGTGAGCAATTTATTAACTTACATTTAATTACACTTGAATGAACTAAGAAAATTCTATGTGCTTGGCATATGCAACTATGATATACACTTGCCAGAAAAAGTATCCGTACAACATCAAGAGAAAGCGACATATTACGAAATTCATGCTAAGGAGAGCTGCTACATTTAAATATTTAAGCAACAAAATTTATTCATTAATGAAACTATATTTTCCATAAATTTTTCCTGTGGTATTCCTTTAAAAACTCTAGATTTTACAAAATAAAAACAAAAACGCCTCACGATAACGAACCAGGAAAAATATCCATACATGACAATATTATTTTGAAATATTCAAATATCTTATTACCTATCAGGACTTAATAACTTTTCGGATAACCTTTTCTCTTAAGGACCTCCTTAACCCTTAGTTAACCACCCTGAGTCCACGTGACTCACCTCTACTTTAAGCATCGAAAATTAATTTAATTTTGTAGTGTATGGAATTGTGCGCTCCAGTACTTTTCTGCAGTAAAGTGCTTAACGCGTGGGTGAGTGTCGTGTGTGGTCTTGTTTCGTGGAGGTAAGTTCTCATCGAATGTGAGTCCCCGGTACTCATGATGTTGTTTTCCGTTACAAAAATGGTTTCGGTTACTTTTTTTTTATTTGTTTTTGTTATGTTTTATGCTTCAAACATGGCGTATAAGCGTCAAAGGATAGATTCTGTAAAGCCAGCACAGCATTCCTTCTCAGACATCATAAATAATTGGCTTCAAGAAGATGATGAACGGGGCAAAGATGAAGGCACTGGCAGCTGTCATGCAATAGAAGTTTTTGGAGAGCCACATTCTGACGATGACGACGCTGATTTTGCTATAAGTGAGCATGACACCGAATCTGATTGTTCCGAGAGTGAAGAAGAGAAAAGGGAAATGGAAAATTTACCATCAACATCAGTTAAATATTTATATGGTAAAAATACGTTCAAGTGGTCAGCGACTCCTCCGTCGCGTAATGTACGAACGGCTCCTCATAATATTTTACAACTGCCATTTCGACCACTAGTTGAAAACCTAAATCCTGTAGATGCTTTTGAACTAATTTTTGATTTTGCCATGTTGGATACTATTATTTTATGGACAAATAAAAAATTGGAAGAGCTACGCGAAAAGCATCCATCATCTAGGAAACATTTTAAAGAAACAGACCAAATCGAAACGAAAGGTTTTATTGCTATTTTGCTTTACACATCGGTTTTCAAGTCCAGCCATGAAAGTGTCTTATCACTTTTCGCTACTAATGGCACGGGCAGAGAAATTATTAGAGCTACTATGTCTAAGAACAGGTTCATAGCTTTAATTTTGAAGATCGTGCACAACGTAGATTAGAAAATCCTGGATGCGCAATTCCTGATCTTCTATCAATGTTTGTATTCAATGCTCAAGCTAATTATACACTGGGTGTCAATGTGACTTTTGACGAGATGTTGATAAAATTTCGCGGCGGATCGAAATTCAAAATTTATATGCCAAGTAAGCCAGGAAAGTATGGCCTAAAAATGCAGTTGCTGGTAGACTCCGAGACTTTCTTTACTTACGACTTGTATCTCTATACTGGCAAAGCATCCGATGGTTTCTCTTTGTCGGCTGAAGATCGGAGACGACCTGTACCAACACAAGCAGTACTGCGATTATGCCAACCAATTTTTGCATCTAGCCGGAACATCACTACTGATAATTGGTACTTTTCCATAGAACTAGCAACTCTTTTGCGAACTAAAGGTCTTACAACTGTTGGAACATTACGAAAAAATAAGGCAGAAATACCAAAAGAGTTCTTACCAAACAAAAATAGAGCTGCGGCTTCCTCTATTTTTGCATTCACCAAAGATATTACTCTAGTTAGCTACGTTCCAAAAAAAATCGAGCTGTAATTTTATACTGAACTATGCATCACGATGATGCAGTAAATGAAACTTCGAAAAAACCTGAAATAATCGAGTTCTATAAAAGTACTAAATTAGGCGTTGACTCGGTTGATCAGAAATGCTCCGTGTATACATGCAGTCGACGAAGGAGTTAATGCGCATGTCATTTACAATCAGCAGTCGAATGCAAAAAAGCTTACAAGACTACAATTTCTGAAAGCGGTTGCCGGAAGTATCAATGAAATAAATTTGAAAAGTCGTCTGTACAATACATTCATTCCTCAAGAAATTCGTACATATATATCCCATATTACTAAAATAGACTTGCCTAATGATCCAAGTTCGTCGCAAACAGATGACACTTTACCAAGGGATCAACGTAAATATTGCTTTACTTGTAATTATAAGAAACGAACAAAAACTTCTTACCTTTGTATTGCCTGTAAGAAACCAATTTGCCTTACTTGTGCAAAAAAGATATGCCAAATATATGTAGCGCATTAGTATATTTACCCGTTGCACGTTTTAAAATTTTACACTAAGCCATTGTTAGTTTATTGAATTTCTATTTACCTTAGAATGTTATTTTGGAGAAAAACTTTGTTTTTTATTAAATAATTGCAAATTTTTATATTTTTTTTTTAATAAAGCCTGAAACATTACTTTGAAAACTGTTAATTAGAAGATATAAGTAAATTTAAAGAAAGTACATTGAACGTTGAATTTATTTTATAATGTCGATTATTATATAAGAAATATACTATAAGCTTCATGTTGAATGCTTAAAAAAATATGAATAAAATATTTTAGTTAGTATTTATTTAAAAAGTTAAAGTATGAGTCCCTAGGACTCATGGTGGTGCTTCGGGGAATTTTAAGGGGGTGGTTAATTAAGGGTTAAGTCGATTTAGCATGGAGTGAACCAATTTGGCTGTGTCGTGCCCTTTTATTGCCCCCATTCATCGACAATGAAGTTTTTCAGCATTCCCTTCGAGGTTATGCTATGTTGAAGGATTCTGCGCTGCAACAAGTCCCACAAATGCTCAATGAGATTAAGATCTGAGGATTGGGGTGGCGTACACAGTTGATGTTTTGTGTTGTAGAGCAACCAAAGCTTCACATTGTGTGCTTGGGATCATTATCTTGCTGGAACCAGAAATCGTCACCAAGCCTCAGCTGCTGAAGGCTTTGCTTCAAATTTGCCTTCAAAATTTTAAGGTAACCATATTGATCGATAGTTGATTCTATAAACACAAGTGTGCCAACTCCTTCTGCCGCCATACACCCCCCAGACCATCACACAACCTTCACCATGTTTAACAGTTGATACGAAATTTTCTTTTTCGATGGCAGTACCGCTCTTCTGCCACACTAACTTTCTTCCTTTAATGCCAAATATGCAAAACTTGCTTTCGTCAGAGAATAGGACCCGTTCCCAAAACTCTGGTAGCATGTTTATATGTAAATATTTTTTGGGAAATCCACACGTTTGTTCGTATTCACTTCCGAAATGTATGGATTCTTACATGCTATGCGTGAGCGATATCCACCTTTCTTTTGTATTTTTCGTATGATATCTTCATGGAGAACCTTGCCAAAAGAGTCTTTTATATTTGTAACAATTTGGGAAGCAGTTACTTGAAAATTCTTTTTAACTGTCTGTAAAACGTTTCTTTTTTTGGGTTCAGTCAGTATGGAGGGTCGACCACAACGAAGCTTTGTCATAATCGAACCAGTTATATCAAATGTTTTCAACACATACTGGATAGAGGAGTGAGTTCTACCTACTATTTGACCAATTTCGCGGTAATTTTGGACCCTATTCTCAAGTTTCAGCATAATTTTCCTCTCCTCAGCACTGATTTCGCTAATTTTGGGTGTCATCATTCATTATAGTGCACAAAAAATCTAAACAAGTTGAAGTAGCAGAAGGATGCTCCTGCCAGAAGGGTATTGTAAAACAATTAGTTAATCAAACGATATATTATGCATATCAAAACTTAACTAATATACAGATTCCATAAAGTGAGTTCGAATAATTATTATGGTTATTATGATTTTAAACTCTCCATCATTTTGTTTTAAGTATTTTGACGTCGTCGCTTGATTAGTTATGATAACACATCAATATTACAAGCCATTTCTAAAATTTTTATCAACGTTCCTACATATTTGTAGTGTCTAGGTTCGTTGCAAACGTTTATTTCCCTAGTATCACGTGTTAATTTTGTTGTAATTGTTAAATATTCAATCGGCTGTAACTTAGCTGTTTATTGTTCAATTATTGTGAAATTTTCGAACCATATACAATTACTTTTAGAAAACTTAAATTATAGATTTTGGGAAATTTAAGGGTCCCATCTTGATTTTACAGCCAAAAAGCAAAATTTATAAAATGTACTATTATTAACAAAGTTGATCGAATCTCGTCTTCTAAGGTATTTGTTTCCCTTGTGAAGGAAAAAATTGTCAGTTTAGGTACGGTTTTGAAAAGCTCTTATAAAGAAATTTCATTTGCTATTCATATCGGCTACCTTTGATGAAATTTGTTTTTCAGCGGCCTCTCCACTGTACCGTAATCATCGATTCATGGCCAATTTTTTCGTATCCTAGAATGGTTACAACGCCCTTTTGCTAGCAGCTCTCTCCTGCCTCCTCGACTTGTTTCACGTATGAGTATTAATTGTGGGTACTCATCTTCAGTCATTCATTAAATTGAATCAAGTGTTCAAAGCATGCACCTTAAACGTTGAAGTT